>OX592706.1:5462486-6129361 GCA_951361185.1 Ochropacha duplaris
CTAATCTCGGGAGTGCATTAAAGTTGATACTGTGACGTAACTGGTACTTACGTCAAACACTAACTTTGTGTTTGACTATGTTTAAAGAGCTTATAATCAAAGTTAAAGAGTTAACTAATAAGCATGTTTTAGAAGATTTTTTTATTGTTTGTGTTAAGAGTGGTTTTTACTTTCATTTTGAATTGACGAATTCTAATAGGTCCTGATGTAAATTAATATAATTATTTAGGTACTATATTCGATAAATATAAGAGTGACTGAAAAGTTTAGGTAAAATATTAACAATTCTATTCCGTATGTAAAGTTGTTATACAAAAAAAAACATTGTTCTCATTTTCGCAAGTTTTGATTGATGTTATGAGCATTTACAAACAATTCAAGCACTTATATGTATAATAATAATAAAAAGAAACGAGTTAGACTCGCGCACCGAGGGTTTCGTACAAACTTTATGTAAATATTTCGTTCATCACGGGCATCCAGTTTTGAAGTTTTTTTCGATAATGTTGTATTTTTCTGATGTAGCAACAATTTATAGTTTTCGGATTTTCTTTTAGGTACTTGTACCTACTATATGTCATTGCTTATTGCAAAAATTCATGGTCAACGGGAAGTACCCTATAGGTTTTGATTCCCTTGCGAGAGTCAAAATATGCGACACAAACGGCCGTATCTTTTGATTGCATTGACTTAGAAGTTTTCACTGCTCCTGAGTATTTGATATTAATTTCAACGTGATACCTCCTCGCGTCTCTTAGAGAAAGGGTCTTGACAGACGGAAAGACAGACAGACAGACAGACAGACGGACGGACAGACAGATGGACTACAAAGTGATCCTATAAGGGTCCCGTTTTTTCTTTTTGAGGTACGGCATCCTAAAAAAAAGGTTTACGGGTATATATTAATTTTCCCTAAAAACATTTAATGTTTAATTTATTCGTTAAAATTTAAGAAGGTACTTTACGACTTACATGTATACGGTTGTTATACTAGTTACATTTAATTATGAAAATAATGAATTTCTCGTGTCGCATGAAGAGATAAATATACTTTGAAATTGAAGAGAATGTGTATATGTATATACTTATATAAAAGGATTTAAAATTATAAAATTCGAATTTTCAAAAAAACAATACAATTATAATTATTTAAATTTTATTAATATAAAACGTTTGTATCTTTTCTTATATTTTTGTCTATTATAAGTAAAATAGGTATAAATGAAGACTATTCAATTTATAACAAAATTACATTGACAAAAAAAAACAATTTTCTTTATTTGAAGTTATATCAAATAAAGCGGTAGCTCTTTTCTATCATGAGAGGTCACAAAATTGTCAACTCTATGGCAAAAAAGACCATAACAAAGACAATTTGAGGAGAATAAGAGAAACATACATTCATAAAAAATAATTTAGAAAAAGGACGCATCTGTTTCTTGCGGAAATATGCTTTTTAGCACGACAAGGATGAATATCTGGGGCGTTTTCATACAAAATTATTCTTACATAATTATTTATATTAACAAACTCAAAATAGCAATACCACATATTCCATTTAATAGTTTATTCAAAAGTTTCAAATTCAGGTTAACATATGAACTCATCAAGACTGCTGATGACTAGCATATGGTAATGGATCCAATTTAAATGATAGTTAATTGTCTGCCGTAGCTGTAGTAAATCTACCTAATTACTTTTTGGGCGTGCTTTATAGATGTGTTACTATGAATACATCATGAAATTTGCATGTTAATTTCTTAAATTCAGAATTTGAGCTACATCTTACTTTAGAACACCTTACCTGTGAGAATTTCATCTGCACATTGTCAATATCCTAGACATTCAGACAAAATTTTTTGATGTGAAATGTACTTCCAGCCCTACGCTGGAAGTACATTTCACATCACTACTATACGTACAATAGAGAAACCTTAGGGCTAATAGTTCTGTATAATATTACACGCTTGCTGAACTTGAAAAAAGTTCAAACGCAAGCTATTAAAATAAAAAACATTTTGATAAAATTCTTTTAATCTCTAATACTAAAAGCGCTGGAATACTAGATTATGTAATTTGGTATTTTTAAGGAATATCTACTTTTAATTTAATGTTAAATTTTTTTATGAAAATGTTCTCCAATTTCTCCAAACATAAAACATCTCCATTTCTTCAAATGTTTCTATACGGATGGAGTAGGGAGCTCAGGTTTATTACACTGTATCAGTTTATGTGCCTTGTCATCACGCAAAGAGCCATCTTGAGAAAATTACCCCCTTATGGTGCACTTGGGATGTAAACTGGTTAAGTGGAACATTTATACCTACCTTGAATTGTATAATATGTAATAGGTACCTACACTACTGTATGTACTAGTTAGATTTTTAATACCACAAGTGAAAACCAAGCACGCACTGTAAAACTGCAATGGAACTTGTTTTATTGAATAACTAGCTTTTGCCCGCGACTCCGTCCGCGTGGAATTAGTAATTTGCGTAGCTTATTTTTTACCCATTCTTCTTTTTAGGATTCCGTACAAAAAAACGGACCTTTTTAGAACCACTCGTGCGTCTGCCTATCCGGACATATCATAGACATTCGAAATCTACTGGACTCCGAATCTACTGGACCAAATCAGGTGAAATTTGGTAGGATGGTGTAATTCTATGACCCAAACACGGATGTGCAAAGTAAATAAGTTTTTTTTTAAATAAGGGTAATTTTTTGGGGACTAATTACTTAGGAAATTTAAAAAAATGTTTTGCAAACCTTACTGTGTCATATAGCAAATGAAAGGCCTGGTTCTTAGAACCTTAAATATATTTTTGTTATTATTGTAAAATAAATAGTTTTGATTTTATTGATCACAGCCTGATCTCCGAAACTACCGAGCCTAAAGTTTTGAAAAAAAAATACAAAATATAGTTCATTGCTGTAGATTACAGGAAAACCTATGAGAATTCTATCAATTGAAAATAAAGTGGTAAACTCAATATAATACGTTCACTAACTTTGGCATTGTACGGAACCCTGTCTACGCGAGTTCAACTCGAACTTGGCCGGTTTTTTCATAAATCTTCAGACAGACAGTCATAAATCAGTTCAGCTGTTATTGATTCCCCATACAAACTTTCACCCCCCTTTTCACCCCCTTAAAGGGTGATTTCTAGGATAAAAACTATCCTATGTTTTTTCCAGGAACTCAAACTATCCCTATACCAAATTTCATTGAAATCGGTTCGGCGGTTTAAGCGTGAAGAGGTAACAGACAGACAAAAAGAAATAAGTTTAGCGGTAATTGATTTCCCATACAAACTTCCATCCCCCTTTTCACTCCCTTAAAGGGTGATTTCTGGGATAAAAACTTTCCTATGTGTTTTCCCGGGACTCAAACTATCCCTATACCAAATTTCATCTAAATCAGTTAGGCGGTTTAAGCGTGAAGACAGACAAAAAGAAATTAGTTCAGTGGTAATTGATTTCCCATACAAACTTCCACCCCCTTTTTCACCCCCTTAAAGGGTGATTTCTAGGATAAAAACTATCCTATGTTATTTCCCGGGACTCAAACTATCCCTATACCAAATTTCATCTAAATCGGTTAGGCAGTTTAAGCGTGAAGAGTTAACAGACAGACAGACAGACAGATACACTTTCGCATTTATAATATTAGTATGGATATCAGTGGTGTTTTGTCCAATAATGCTCAATTTAAGTGCACCAGTGAAGTGAAATGAAATGAAAATGTGTATCGGGACTTTCATGTTGTTTCAAAAAATCTGTGTAACAGTTTTAGTGGAATGGCCACTAATTTGACTAAAACCAGATCTGACTTGACTGCCGATGACTAACTTACACTGTGAATATGATATTACGTGATATTATAATAACTATAATAATAATTTGACATTGGCAGAAATGTCCTAAAGGACAGTAACCTAATAAAATACACGTTATTTTCTCGTTGTTTAATATATTGGTTTAATAGAGTATGGTTATATCAATAAATTTATTATTTTTATGTTGGTGACAAAATTGTTAATACTCACTTTCATAAGTGATCATAAAATAATATTATGTAGGTATAACCTATTTATTTTACTGAAAGATATTACAATTCTCGGAAAACTTATATAGGTAGTTAAATAATTATGTTATATTTGTAAGTATACATATACCTACCTATAATTTGATTTTGAAACGAAGTTCCTTATCGCGCTTTGTGAAAGGGGGCTAGACGGAAAAAAATCTTACGAAAAGTTGTCACGACACTTTTTGCTATAGTAAGCTATTGTAAGCTGTGCGGCGTGCGCATGTTTCTCTGTCTGTCTCTCTCTCTCTCTCTCTTATAGAAAGCAAGCCAGATATTTTCATTTCTATTTATATATATATAACGAAGTTCCTTATTACTCTCTCGACTTATATAACTTCGTTCCATCCGGGTGTCCCTTGACACCTCTCAAGTTTTTTTATTATAACACACAGAACTGTGTTTTTATGAATGAGTTCAGTATTTTAAAATCATCAAAAACATAAATGTTAAAAGGGGCAAAGTTAAATGTTCATTGTAGAATTCGAGTGAAGTCAGATGATAGCTTAGGAGTTGTCATCACCGAAAATTGTTTTACGCCTCATAAATATACTTTGATACAAAAAAAAATATTCGCCTAGTATGTCGCTGAGTGATAAAAAATATACTTTATAGACCTTGATAACTTCAGAACTATAGGTTAAGGTATTCGTGAAATATGGGATTCTATATATTCAAGGGGACCTTATTTGTTATGCAAAATTGTAAGTGTACCTATAGGTTTAATGGTTTGGTGTTATTGGGGTCAAAAGTTGCTCGAAATATTTGGTGTAAAACACATAACTTCATTCTGACCTAAACGAAAATCGTTTTCGATACCTTCCTATGACAAAAATAAAGGAATATAAATTAGTTTTTTTGTTATCAGAAAAAAATATTAAATTACAATTTATTTATATCAATAACTTGGCTCAATATAAGTTAGATATAATTATCTAAATCCCATTTTTTTGTATATCTGAAGTTATATATTTCAAGCTAACCATCACGGATATGGATACAATATTTTCTCATAAAATTAAACTATCGTCGCCATCTAGCGACGAACCATGTAACTCATTATATGTATAAGACGTGTCTTCAATAAGTTCATGAAATTCACGATAGATGGCAAGTTATAATGTTTGTAAAATAAACATTGTAAGGTTGACAATTTTCTTAGGTTTTTTATTTAGGTGGGTTAATTTCGACATATTTGCAGTTGCAAAAGGTCTATTACTGTTGCTTTGTAGCAGTTTTACATTTTTTAATTCAATTCATAATATAAAGCTTAGATGAAACTGAAAATGCGGTCAACTTGATTAACTTAACAACTTAGATACCCCTCAGTTGACTAATAAAACTTGATTGTGCGATTTAACATTCCACATTGTATAAACTTACCAATGAATTAGTATACCAATAGTAGCTTGAGCAAGATTATAATAAACATGTAACCTGTAGCAATAGGCTAGTAGTTTTCTTCGGCTTCACCCCTGTTCATGGGACAAAAAAATGCATTTAAAAAAATCTGTCAAAATTGTCAAAAACAACAAATTGGTCTATAGTAGTTACTGAGATTAGCATGCTCAAACATTCAAACTCTTCGTATTCCAATAAGTTAAAAAAGTAATGTACTTAATTTATCTTTCATCTTTTATACATTATGTATTCATTTATTTTTTGAGATAGTTACTTCGGTACAACATAAATTTCCTTTACGACATTTCATTCACGGTATCTATCTGGCTTTGGAAATCCTCATTGTTTACACAAAGCTCCGGTAATCTCCAACCTAAGTCTCTGTGGACAGCCTGAAAAATATACCTATCTTTAATGTAATAAATATGAAACGGATTCTGCGCCCTTTTTCTTCTTATGTGATTTTTTCTCTGTTTATAAAATGTAGTCATGTCTACGTCTTAATAATTAGCTCAAGCTTGATAAACTATGACGATAACAATTGATAAACGAGTAGTTTGAGCTTTATTTATTAAGGTTTTTATTTATAAGATTTACAATTACTATCACCTAACAAACGTCTCATATAATCTTATCTTTATTTGTAAAGATAATGATGTAGGTACATAATGATATAGATTGAGTTACAGTTAAAAAGTATAAATCGTATTAAACATCAATATTAATTTCGTCCTTTAATTTAATGTCCTTACCCCTCAAACTAGGATTCTTTGTGCTACGGGGGCTAGGCACTTTGCTTCTTTTTACAAATAGTACTTTAGCTAGGTTACAAAAATGTGTCTGATTTTAATTCTAAACATCAGAATATCGGCTTATCATAAGTATTTTACCATGCGCGTTGCAATTACACATCAGTTTGTTTTCGATATCAAATAAAAAAATAATCAGAGCTTGGTGTAATAATCATAAAAGATAATTTATGTAGGTACCTATCTATATATTTATTTACAAAGTTTATTTATTCTTAAATTATTTTATTTTGTTACAGATAAACCAAAGCATGTCTGCTCCAACTACAGATAGTACCGAAGCTATTACCAACTCAGGATATGGTAGCAGCGATGAGACTGCCAGTCTACTCATATCTGGACCGTCAGTCACTGTTATTGTACCAACAGAAAATAGAGCTGTTAAACCAGTACTCCAAAGACAAGACTGTACTACACATCTGCGGCCACAGCTCTCCGGTGGTCCTGGCAGTGAAGAAAGTGCCACGTCATTAAGACTAGAAGAAGGAGCAGCGAGAAGTGTCCCAGATATAGAGCTTCAGTGCCGCGACCAACCTGCAGACCGACCTCAAACGCTCGTGTCACCAGGAGCAACCTGCTCTCACCGGGGTTCAGTGACCACCTGCCAATTAGTTCCACATACGTACTCCAGATGTCGGGTATGCGAACGCAGACAGTCAACAGCACCTATGTCGGCACTACAACTAGCGCGATCTGTGTCACGAGAGAGTGTGCGATCAGCGTTGCATTACCCTTGTGGTTGCAGTTCACTTCACGCTGTCAGCACGTGTCCTGTCATTCAACCTCCAGCCTTATTGCTTCCTGCGACAAGTTCTAGAATCATACGGCAGAGTTCTCAGCCGGAATCGAGCGCATGCGCGGCGCACTGTCCTCATCACGCCAACCACCACCCTAGCGCCTCATTGCGACAACTGAGGGAACCAGGGGATGGGATAGCTGGCATTGCTGCGGATTCATTGAGAATTAACGGTGGCATGCGACCCTTCAAACAGGTAAGTTTACCATCCGGTAGGTGGCGTAGTAATTTCAGCCATATAATTCATTTGACTTTGTGTTTGCTTTCAATGACCAGTTTTATTTACCAAAAACATAGATGATTACAGTGACCAATAATAAATGTAACAAAAGACAATTTGAGTGTTACTTACCTACATGTAATAAATAAACTATACTGAAAATATATATAGTAGATAAAAAAAGATATATAAAAAGAATTATCACTCTATAAAGCACTAAACTGATATTTATATTATAAAATGCTACGGAAAATATATTTGTGGAAAAAAACAAAGATAAGCCTTAAGTCAAATCCGCAAAGAATTTTCAATTAGGCTATCTAATTAGAACGTTAAATGACTTACTCAAGAAAACAGCTTTATAATTGTCGAAGTGATTTCAACTAACTAAACGCGAGGGAAAACTTTGACCGATATCATTAGGGTAGGATACACAATAAGCTTAACATTTATGAACTTTAATGGTTAAACTAATAGAGCAAAATGCAATTTAGCTACATTTGTACCCACAATCTTGCACCGTACACAAATAAACGTAGAATTGCTTTTCATAGTTTTACACTTGCAAGAACTTTAGACATATCAAAGCTTTTTAAAGATGGTTCTCATTTGTAACATGTAGTTATCTGGACACTGACAGATTGTTCTGTTGGTGGACAATTTTCTTTTACTGTAACGAGAGGACTGTTTTTAGTGCCTTCGTTAAAATGTTTCGTCAGAACGCTTAGCCATATTTTAATATCATAGTGCTAATTCAATTAGAAAATGTTCATAATAACCATAAAAAAATAGATATTTTGTATATAAAAGTCGCGTAATAGAGCATAATTTAGATTCAACATTTGTAGATACAACGGTAAAGTTGTAGGTACATAATTATTTTGTAACCAGCATTCACCATCAACATTCAACGTAAAACAATTTATAATAAAACATAGAACAACCTATACCCGAACAAAACCACAGACAGAAGAAAATCTAACCGCAAGCTTCTTTTTCTGCCTCATCTTATATCCAAATTGCAGTTGGCGTGTAAGTGCTGTGTAAGGGTCTTGAGACGGGTTTCCCCTTCTAACCAAATCAAATCAAATAGTAGAAATTTGATTTGATTTCTGTTTTTAACCTGCAGGGGCTGCTTCTCTGTCCACAAACCCTGTCGCAGACGCGCCGAGCCCGACTGAGACGAGCTTTCACTGAAGCCACGGGGGATACTGTTAACTACGTTAAAACGGTGGGCTTCAAATTATTGGATTATGCACCGCTAAATACCGCCATCGACTGTACAATCCTCAGTACCTACACTGAACAAAAACAATCGGTCTTTACTCAAAAGCTACAAACTTCATACACACAAGGTTTTAGAAACACTACATTTTAGGCCAGTAGGTAGCATGTTAGTCAAGCATCAAATACTGTACTATATATTCATGTTGTATACGACCCAATTTTAGTTTTAAGGTTTATCTCTGACACCGTCACTACCCACGTCAGGTTGTACAGTCGAATTGGTATCTGTGGATTTATCACTAAAGTAATTTGTTAGTTGGCGAATGTGACGTCCTTATAGCTTCGTCTAATGACCACCGTTAGCCTGTCCCCTCACGCCCCTGACATTCCCAAACACCAAATCGCTTTTCACGAACAAATCGTTTTCTGTACAGCACTTTTCTTGAAAACAATCATAATCAGCGATCGCTTTTTATTGGTGCTTTTGAAGTTACAAATGTACCTGACACTATTAATCATTCAATGCTTCTTTATAAGTCTGTATATTGAGCGTCTAAAGAAAACGTTTTGTCATCGCTTTGGGAACCCATTACTCAAGCAATATACACAGCACCTACACAATCATTAGCTATCCATTCATACACATGTTAATGAATACAGGTAGCTCTATGCACTTTAGATCTTTGAATATATCGCACAAGATTGAATATTTAGATGCTTTTCCATAACTTAGATTTTTATTTTATGTAACAGTAAAAAATACCAATTTGAATAAATAGAGCGCGATAGTTTGCTAGAATTAAGGCAATGTTTTAAAAATAGTTCTTATTTGTTCACTTAAACCAATTTTTACAGTATAAAGCATAAATTTAGATATTACCTAAAACAATTTTAAGAAGGAAGCCATGAAGCTTAATTAACTTATAAAACCAAAAATTTCAAATAAATTTAATCTTAATAAAGTTCCTGCCATTTTATAAAACACATGTGGCTTTCTCTTGGAATTCTAAATTTGTTAAATATTATTCCGCGACACTTCTCGAGATTTCCACGTAACAAATTTACACAAAGAGATTTAAAGCCAGCCATTATACCTTAATATATTAACCAATAAATAATCATACATGCGCAAAGGTTTGTATAATCTTCCTCATTAATAATAAGGATCATACTTAACATTTACGGAATTCGAGAACAAATTATGAAAATAGCAATTTAAACCCGACTCTTCTTTAAATCGTTTTGGATTGCATACTTTTGCACGTGTCTATGCCATTAGGTTATTGGGAAGTCTGTACCTATATTTATACGAAAAATGTATTTCCATAAAATAATTATACAATGATTAATCTAGCATCTTTACCAAACTCAAGGTGATCTCTATGTATATTTACAATATCTAGAATCTCGTAATTTTCTTAATAAACTTGTCGTACTTGGCAGTAGACCAAATGCAAAGTTAGGGTGTGGGGTAATTACTAAGACTTAGACAGCCATGTTATCTCAAGCTAGTAGATACCTATTTAACAGACCAAATAAAAAAGGTATATAGACAGAGTTCCGCGCACTTAAAGTGAAGCACCGTAAATTAAGCCGAATTTAAAAAAAAAACGGATCGCGTTTCTGTGCGACGCGAGCCACGCGGGATAACGTACGTGCAGGTCACGCACACAGCTTCGTGCACGATGCTTCACTTCATTGGAGACTATTGTTTACATACGCTCCTTCTACCTTTTTATTTGTTCTGTGCATCTAACATTAAAACTGTATTAAACTACGTTAGTACATTCACCATCGATTAAAAATTCATAGCCAGTTAAGCCATTAATTTAGTTCAAGTGATACGTTCCATAAATTGTATCGTGAAGTTTTTCTAGTTAACGTCTAAATTTCTTTAACGAAAATGTCAACCCACTTATATTTTTCTCCGGAAATTGACCGTGTTGTTGTGGTAGAAAATATACCCTTTAGTTAGTGAATAGTTTCCAGTTACAATTACATTTCTTATTAGAGTGTAGGCATGGCTAAGGTCGAAAAAATAACAATAATTTATGTTCGGGTTGGTACGGGTAGTTATGTCTTTGATTAACTAACTGTATTTGACGGTAAAATGCTAATTGAGCCATAAGGCAACCCATTATTTATTTATATGCTATAATTTATTAATAAGCTTTATACCTATTGTGAAAGCCAGTTTGTGACTAAATTATAACTATTCAGATCTCTGGCAGATAGACTACGTTATATTTTGAAAATTTTAGTTTTGTTGGCCTAAAATATAAAAGATTTTTCGTTTTATTAAAGTTTTTTTATGATAATTAATTTAATCGATGTAGGTATTGGCTATTATTATCACCGCCTCGTGGGATTTGAAATATTTCTCCTTAGAAAAGTTATGCAAATTCATAGATAATGAAAATCTGTTGGATTCAGGTCTCTTGTGTATGCTGGGTGGTAGATCGTATTCAAATGAAGCTCTTGTAATTTTAAATCGGCACGTGGTTCGGTGTTTCTTTCTTGTCCATTTCCTTACCGTGAAGAACGATTTGATTACAATCATTGTCAATTCCTAGTTATTTTGCTATCATCACAGTAAACTTCTGCAGTAACTGTTGTGCCAAATCTCAAGAAGCTGTAATGAATAATACCGGCACAGGTCCACCATATACTCACAAGTTTCTTTTGACTCAACTGTCGTTTGGAATATGGTTTAGCTTCCTTCCCTCTGCCTAACCAATGCGATGAATCTTTTCGATTGTCCAGTAGGATCCAATTTTCCTGACCTGACATGCTGGTTGGACACATTGTAGTACCCATTTATTTTCTTTCTTGGGTTAGTATTCACGCCACCTTCAACCACAGAATCTCTTACCACGTTAAGAGTTTATTTGTATCTCAAACTTAAACCTAAAGTACATTTTTTACAAAACATTATGGGTTGGCTACTACAGCACACATCATACTACGTAGGGCTCACTTTTTGAAGGACCTATATTTTTTCAATACAAAATTCAAGCGACATGTTCTATCCTATGCAAGCACCATAAATACCTTAATTATTTCACACGCATAATATGAAGCCTGTCATATTTTTACTTCTATTTTGACTACGATAGAGTTCATTTCGTTACAATATAATAAAATTTATATTTTTTTATCTTGGAACATTTCCAGAAATAAAATACATACCTAATCAGTTCTTGGACTTCTGCCCGCCTAAATATTAAATACACCATCTTTAGATTTCGGAAATCAGTTTTCTGCTTTTTTTTCTATAGAAATTTTCGTGATCACCAAATAATATTTTGACAAAATAGCGAAAAGTTATCGGATTCTATTTCATTTTCCATTAGGCAATTTTTCGAGATTTTTTTTAAGTTTAAAGTAAATTATACTCGCTTATGAAATATTGCATAACTCCGATATGTGGTATCGCGGTTCTGGCTAATATAGAGATAATTACTTTCAACCACAGCACACTATGCTCGCTCATTTCTGCTCCACGGATATCATACTAAAAACATGACACTATATTAGACATGTGAAAGGAAATTTCATGCTTATTTAGCAGCCTAAATAGCTGCTACAAGAATGTAATTGGATTAGGGATTTTGAGTTGAATTCTGCAAATTTATGCTATATTAGGCTGATTACAATATTTTACTTGAGATAACTTGGTTTATAGTATTATCATTTTATTATTACGGTAAAAATTAAGGACCTTCTAGCAAGTTATAATTAATCTTTAGGAAAGAACTTAGGAAGAGATTTTATTAAAACCTATTATGTGTGTTGTATATTTTTGAATGTTTTAATTTCTTTACAGTTATTATTTTAGTCCAACAAATAAATTCCTCAATATCATTCGAGCTGCATAATCGTAAACTGAAAAGGCTTCCTTGGCAGAGGCAATAACGGGGTTGGCAGTGTTTTCGATCCAAATCCAAATTCATTATTACTGAAATCATTATGCAGACAGTCCCAGGCCATGTCTTAGTCAGAAATGTTCCTAGTTATGCTTCGCTTGGATTAATGTACTAAATAGAGAAGCTAGGCTCAGGATATAATTCCCCGGAGTGCAGTATGAAAGTTGTCTTACATAGATCAGTAGCCAAGATTAGTAGAGCTGGTTGCATTAGTGTTAAAATTTATTTTATCTACCTCCGTAGTTTTCTTTTGTTCCACCGTCGGGAATAATCCAGACACAGACTGCAATGTTGATTTTTTAAATGATTTTGCTAATTTTCTAAAGTCTCAAAAGCAACTTGCTTCGCTGCAAGATAGATAAATGAATTGTGGTTACCTTGTTAATAACTATTTGTGGCTGACGTAATATTTCCGATATGATGGTCAGTTCCAGATGCTACCAGTATCGTCGTATCAGTGGCCCACGTTGATTATGGCATGGTTCCAATTCACCACAATAGGCCTGCTATACAGAACCTTGTCATATAAATTATGCCGTGGATGCGGTCGCACAATACATTCCATTACATTGAACTAATGCGATGTGATTGAGATACGATATTAATATTAATCGATTTAGCATACGAGGAGAGCAGATATGTGATTTTAAACTAGAAATGCACTATGCTGAACGATAGCTATGACAAATGCACTTAGACAATGTAAACGTTTGTGTATACTTACTTGTGAGTATACGATTACGAAGTAAATATCCAACGTTCCTTGCATCTGCATACAACATATTCCTGGATATTTCATTTAAGAAAGTAAAATTATATATGTTTCGTTTGATATGCATCTCAATGTTTTTTTTAACTTTGTAATTCAAAATCCATATTCAGAATTCATTACTTGTTGGTTCTACTGAGGGACAGCTGTCCCAATTAAATAATAAGATAACAATAGAATTTAGAATATAAGCGAGTTGAGTTACTTGCGTTATTCACCCGTGATTGGATCATCAAACATTATATAGAAAAATGTTTTGACAGACGGGAAGACATACATGCACGGTAGGTACGGTACCCTAAAAAAGCCTAAAGAAAGATATAAAACATTAAATGTAAGCACATCTATCTGTAAGTAATCTACAGCATAACATAACTTAGTGCTCACAAAGGTATGGTAGAAGAGAAATGATTTTGCATTTCTTTTTATTTAAAAGTAAAATAAATGTTTTCATCTGTATTTATTTTTGTTAGCATTGGAACGAGACGGTATAATATGCGTTTGGGGTAAGAGTATGTAGGTATGTGTAGTATATGTAATACTATTTATCTTTAAAGCAGCTTAACGACTTTGATGCGGTTTTTGCACAGTGGGCGCTGCAATGTACGTAGAAATATTCAATATACGGATATAAGGATTCGTTACAAAATAAATACACCAACATTCAACTAGTTTCTATATCTTGATGAGTAATTTATTTATTTTTTATTAAAAACACAGCTGAAAATGAAATAAAACAAAAATACCCTATTTTTTGTGAGTAAACACGAGCTAACCTCCAAAATGGTATAATAATTGGAACCACAATTCGTAAGGCCTTGATAAATATCGTAAATAATTAAATCAAATGTTATTATATTTTTCCCCTATAACCAACGCAAACAGTAAAAATGCTCAATTGATGTGATAGCAATTCTTATTTAATAAATGTTTGTAAAGTGTTAACATGAAACATCTTGTCATGATTTTTTGACACTACCACACAAGTGCACTTAAAAAATAAAACAATTTTGCCCTAGTTCTGGAATTAAAATGTCAGATTACAACCCTCGACGTTAAGATCTTGTCGTAATTGTACTAAGCAAACTAACGTTTCTGTCTGACCTATATACATTATCCTAAATTGTGGAACATTTTATTTCATAGACCAATTATCAAATCCATATTTTGGAACTCTTTTTTTTGCTTCAAGGCGATGATAGCTAAGTGGTAGTAACGTTCGTTCGTGACGATAGGTCTTGGGTTCGAATCCTACATGAGCTTTGAGCGTTTGCTTACGAATAAGGAAACCATAGCACGGTGGTAGGGTACTTGTAAAGTATTGTAGGTACTTGTCGCCAAGCACCTATATCGGTGTGTTCCGACAGCTGCAATTCAGAGCCAGTTCCCATCTAGGCTTTGTGTGCTCACCACTTTCAGCTACATCATCACTTAGTATGGTAAGAGTGCGGTCAAACACAAGCTTATCCAAAAAATCAAAACATAACGCAAAAGAGAAAACGCTGCCAGCCTGCTAGAAACCTTGCCGATCGGCTGCAGCGGCAGCCTCGAAGAAGTTTTGTTATATTTTATAGTTGTACATTTGTTTGTATATTTTGTACATTTGTTGTAAATAAATAAATAATTTATGTTACGCAAAAGATAAATTATACAGGTTGGGTTATTCTTAACTAATTATGATAGTTTCGAAGCGTCGATGAAGTACTGTCACGCAATACCCTTGTGTTTGTATATGTTCAAACAAAGCTATTGAATTATTACAATAGGTCTGTTGTTGCGTAAGCTGCTTTATCGATCATAGTATCACTTTTTACTACAGAAACTTTAGTATTGATATGAAATGTTAGGCCTATAAAATCGGCACGCTTTATAGCATTCCTTTTGTTTTCATCCTCAGACATCATATTATACTTACTGAAGGATATTGTCATGATGATCTTGTTTTAGTCCAAAACTAGAAATTATTAGTCGATTGACTTAAAAGTTACACTTAGAACTTTACTCACACTAGCAGAAAGAAACAAAAATATGGTGTGAAACGAAAAAATATATGAAACGAAACCTTTTCTAAAGAGAACTCTAAATTTCTAGGACATGTTGATTTAAAATTAAGCACCATTAATCTAGCGTTCTCTAAAAAAACCTTTATTAGATTGGTTGTAGCCCGTTGTAGATTTGTTAGAGAAGTAATTGAAACGTCGATTGAAATCGAAATGGAGACCATTAATCTTTTAATAACATAAATTTAATTTAAATGTTATTAGTTTTTGGAATATTATGTAGCTTCATCGAACAAAAAGCTAAATAAATCTATTCTTTTTCTACACTTTAGAAGATAATATTCGAATCTACATTCATATACTCGAACAATTCTAAGCTTCTCGTTTTTATCTCAATTTCTAGATTAGACCCCTCACTTTAACAGACGTCTAACCTTAACCATAACTTTAATATCTCAACGGGATAGACTCCATCAATTTAGATTAGGTAGGTAATAAGCCGTAAAATTTTACAACCGTCGGCGACTCCTTCCTTATTCGCTCACTATCAATAATGTGGTAGGTAACTCTAGAGAAAGATGCTTGGTTTCTTTTTTCGCTTTAAATATTATATGGTTTTAAAGATATAGGATAGGCATTGTGTAATGCTCATCCTAGATATTATGGTAATAGCAAAAACTGGTATGAATTTCAACGCAATCTCAAACATTGTCTGCAAAAACATGCAAATGTGTCCCTGCATTAGGTACGTAAAATGCTTAACTTGGTTAGTTAATGACACCCGTATCTTTCCCGGGAATTTTGCGGAATGCTTACCTATGCTGCGGGACTGTTCGTTGCACAGGTAACGGGATGTAGCATTACATAATGCTTGCTTATTTATTTGTTTTCTTGTTAAACCATCCGGATAACAAAGTGTTCATCTCTTAAATATTCAAAGGCTTAGACAAATTGTACATTTTCTCTGCCTTTTGTTTTTAGCGACATTCCTGGTGATAAAGATCTTTATGAGGTCGAAATGTCAGCAGTCTTGCGAAACACTTTTTCCAGTAGAATCTCTTTTTACCTACCTCGTTGTGTAGGTATACATTTATTGAAAAATGAAACAAAACGTATGCTTTATGTTGCAGCGTTGAATCGTTTCACTTTGAAAGATTAATGAGACCTTTAGCTAATAACGATGCTATTCATGTTGACTCAAAACTTTAACCTTATATTATTCATCCTTTAAAGCTACATTTGCATTGAAGCATTTTGAAATAATATGGAAAGATCATTAATTATTGAGGCCACTAACGATCTGAGTGATTGGCTTATGTTATCAGATTTATAAGGAGATCGGTGTTGGAGCTGTTACATCAATGAAGTTTAATATCTTCCTAATTGGGTTAAGATTATTATTAGTTAATATGAAAGCTTACATTACATATTTTTGTATATTCGAAACATACCTAATTTATTAATACATAAGACAACGCCAAAATAAGATTAATGTACAAAACAATTTTTAAACGATCATGCATTAACTGTGTTTAAGGTCAGTACGAGCAGAATGTAAAATTTATATGCTTTCTTTGCTTAATAATGTTATATGCTAACTTGACATATGCACGACGTACGAGCGAGCATGTTAACATTTGAAAGAAACTGAATAATTCTGACTGTGAACGCTTAATTTTGCGTGAAGAGTCAACAGTCAAAATATACAGCAACGAAGTGTGGGAAAGCGAGTCAAGGCTCCCAAGTTGTAAGCCCCAAGGCCATGAGCGTAAGTTTATGTGTAATATAAACCAAGGTTGGCAGTCCATTTTGTCAATGAGATAGCGTTTCGACGTTTTTTGGACGATTTTGGATGGTTCGCTGTTCCTTTGCATTTACCTCGGGAAATTTACGATAGGATACAATGTCGTGATATTTGTGTATATAAGAGAACTGTAGTGAATGTTGGGAAGAAAATAGTTTTTCCTACATGTTTTTATGAATTTTGCCGAATGTGTAATTCTATTGATAAGTATTCAAGGAAAAACATAATAAAGAAACTTTAAGATACGTTATCACACATTGGACTTTGACGTAATTGTATCGTATTAAAAAGCATCCATTTATATTTGTTAATTTTTAAACCATCAAACATTAGTTTTAACAATATTCATAATTTCTTCTGTTATAATAAAACGAAAAAAAAGTCAAGGTAGTAAATTGCAGCTAAAGTTGCTGCGAAACGCTATGTTGAAAAACAAATAATCTAGAGCGTTGAAAGCTGTAAAGGCTTTATTTGTACTGCTACTATTAACTTTGATGCTTAAAACGGATAGTCTGACATACCTACATATCTCTACCTATTGTCATGAAAATGTGTACTCGTAACGCAAGTCAATATTGACTCAGAATTAACATCTACATACACGTTGCATTATTGTTTTCTACTATACTTTTTATGACAGTATTGTCATAAAAATGGGTTGTTAAAAACTTTAACAACTATTCAAATAGTGAAACCTATTATGACTTATTATATATACTTTAACCATCATAATTTGCAGATCAAAATTCTGATCGCACCTCTCGCCATCGACTAGGAGATTATCCTCACACATTGGAATCTTGACACGGGTCACATCTCGCACTGTGTGGTTTCAAAGGACCGCCCTACCGCTGACAATCGGGTTATGAAATGAGCGTGGCTATTAAAAAAGAGTACAGTATGTAGTTGTTCATGAAGGGTCTATCATGGAAAAATCACATGAATTTATATAGTATTATTCGTACGTACGTACGTACGAATAATACTATATAAGTATTGATATATATATATATATATATATAGTATTACTCGTTTAAAGCTATAAGCTAAGATTACGTTGTTTTCGTGTGAAATTGCCCATAGTATCTTTGTAAAGGAACACACAACAAAAAACACAATTAATTTTATTATTAAGTAACTCAGGTTAAAGTACCTTAATTAATAAATTAAAGTTAAAATAAAACTAAACTAAACTAATTATAAATAAAAAAAATGTCCCAAATCGCTGCCCGATGGAAGCGTCCCAAGAAGGCTGGCAGCATTGCCGCGCTGAATGGCAATGCCTATTCTTTGGGCAAAGTATATGCCAGCCTTCTTGTCACGAGCGGCCTCAATAAGGCGATGGGAGAGCTCAAATGAGCATCTGGTCCCCAAGGCCCTAAGGTTTCAACCCCAATCGCCGAAAATATGTTAGTCCTTTGTAGATTAGCATATTTGCGACGTTTGAGGCACTCCTGTTTCGCAGCAGCAGCGCCGGCGGCTACAGACGTGTCTGGAAGGTGGGATGGCGCGAGGGTATCGACTTCAAATTACCTATGTCCAGATAACAAAATATCAAAAAGATTCTGGTGCAAAACAGTTTTTTTCTATATTATTAACTAGCTCCCAGTGGTTTTACCCGCGGTCCCAAATGAATTAAAAATATATATAGCCCATGTTACTCGTTCATAATGTAGTTTTATAGACCTAATTGAAAGTTTTGTTTTTATACGGTCCAGTATTTTTTTGAGATTATCCATTACAAACAGACATAGAAAAATCAAATCTTTTCTCTTTACAATATTAATGTAGGTAGATAAACATTTTCTAGAAATCAGAAAAGCATATTCCGACTGGTATTTTACAAAATATTTTCGCCGTTATTTTACAATATCATAATAAAAAATTATGCGCAAATCAACTTCAATTTTATTTGCAAAATACCCAACAGTATCGTTTGCCCAAACAGGTGAACGATCAAGTGAGGATCAGCCTTATCAAAAATTCAAAAGTGAAAATTAAAAAAGTGCCCAAACGCGCTGCTACTTACGTCAGTTTCCGCTGCTTTTTTCCGTAGTAAAAAGCCTTTTTATTCTCTGAAAGGAAATAGTGAGAAAGTAGGTGACGATTTAACATTATTTATGGAAATTACTTAAATTTTGGTAAACGCGCATCAAAACATGCTTTTTAAAATGGATCCCATAATTATTACTTAAACTAGTTTTCCGCCCCGCGGTTTGACCCACGTTCCCGAGAGATCTTGTCTTAACCCGGGATAAAAAGTATCCTTTGTTTTATTCCAGGATATGATCTACCTGTGAGCTAAGATTCATCAAAATCCGCTGAGCCGTTTTTGCGTGATTGAGGAACAAACATCCAAACCTACAAACTTTAACATTTATAATATTAGTAGGATTCCTTAATTTTTATAATACCTGGTAATAAGTAGTAATGGTAAACATTATTCACGGTAATACCGTAAATAATGTGTCATTTATTACATTGGTTATACTAAATCATACTTTAAAGTACCCCTTAATATAGTTTTACATTGATTTCAAGCAAAATGCATCGCCCACATCGTACCTAGCCATTATATAATAACGCTTAAAGCAATATAATTAGCAAATGTTTGCACTTCCAGGTTTCGTTATTACAAAATATACAGACTAAGCATACAAGGATATGATATAAACATTCGTACGTTTGTATATTTGAACAAAACAAGCGAATAATGTAAGCTTTTCTACGCGAATTATGCGTTGTATATTTTTTGTCAGTAAACATTTAACTTCAGTAAAATCTGCGGATTTACGTGACGGTTTTATATGCATTTTCCAACTGGAATAAAATGTATACCTAAAAAGTGAGATCTCGTAACTGTTTTCGGCTGATGGTTTGGTATACCATGATAATATCAAATATAGTCAAAGTCAAAAACAGTTAGGCCTTATTAGGGCACTTATGAAGGTCGAATTACAGAAGTTACCACCGGTTCGGAAGTCAGCTTTCAACTGAGAAGAATCGGCAAGAAACTCAGCAAGGTTACATTTTTTAAATATTTTAATGTTTAACTGAAACTAATACAAAAATACATAAAAAATGTATAACCTGCACTAGTTACCTATAAATTCTCCTTATTTGGTTTAACTAAGTAAAACTCGCTATTTTTTAAATGAATTAGGTAATAGTACTAAATTTAGTAGGCTTCTCTCAGTGTAATTAATCCCCAGTTGAATTTGAATTAGCAATGATAATGTGACACGTAGCTGTGACACCATCGCGGGAAGCATTTAAATGCAATTTGGCAACCACACTGAATATTGATGATAATAACTAGAGCCTAATATTCCTGTAAGATAACGTATGTATCGACATAATATTATTGTTCTGTGGCTAATATTAATTTGTTATAGAGAGATAATAAATTTCATCGAACTCGTTAGAGCCGTTATCAAAATCTATATATATAAAATTCAAAGTCCTGACTGACTGACTGACTGAGATATCAACGCACAGCCCAAACCGCTGAACCTAGAGACTTGAAATTTTGCACATAGATACCTTATACAATGTAGGCATCCACTAAAAAAATATTTTCCAAAATTCACCCCCCAAGGGGGTGTAATGGGGTCCAAAGATTCAAAGATAGGATTTTTTGAAATTCAATCTCTAAATGGGTAAAAAAGGGGTATGCGGGTGAAACCGCGGGGCGGAAAGCTAGTAAACAATATAATTATTATTATTATTAAATTTAAAAACGGTATAAAGTGTATTCTTGACGTATAATATAATAATGATGATGTAATTTTTTTTTTCGTATTTTTTTTTTAAATTAAAATAAATTATAGTTTATACGTTTTAGAAAACAATAGTTTTTCAACAATCAATAACAGGCACATATAATTTACTTAAATATATCAAATCTCTTTCTAGGGTTTGACTAAAATTTACTTTTTATAAGTTATTAATAGTACGAAAACTCATTACACTTACATTACCTTAAAATTAAATTAAATTTTATATTCTAAGTTTACTCCATTTTTAAATGCAAAAGACGTTAAACTCTAACTTTCGTATTATCATCTTTGTAATCTTTAACTATGATGCTCATACTGGTTGAAAAATACTTGGACAAACATCGAGGTCAAAACTTTCAATGCTTTTGAAAGCTCTCTTTTAACAACCACTATTAGCAGTTTGGTTCGAGTTGGTAACGGCTTGTGACGGATTATGGCAAAGTGAACGTTAATGTTCCACGAAAGTATATTGTTGCAAGTTACTAAGTGCTTTTTTTTTAAATAACTATACTTCCTGGAGTATACCCGAAAGAGTAATGTCTAAAAACTTATGAAATAGTACCTCCAAACTGAGTATAAAAGTTAAGCAAACCCATGATTTTTCTTCCATTTTAACCATGGAAATGTATTTTAAATATAAAAATCTGTTGTTTACTCGCTGTATAATGAATTGTGCGCTCTACCCAAGGGAATAATAATTTCCTTTGTTCCTTTTTTATTCACTTCCTTTCATGATGATTAATGTTATTTATGGTAATCAATATGCACAGTGACTACCACCCTTAAGTTGTCAATTTGTCGCCAATCAGAGTCAAATGCCTTTTGGGTATTGTAAAAGGTCGACAACACATTGGCAATCCCCGTAGGATTTTCAATATCTATGATTGTAGTCATATACTATCAGGTAACTGGAATGCCTGCTTGTCAGATTTCCAACTTAAAAAAGAATATCTATCAAGCATTGACCGTCACAACGGGAACTGAATTAAGTAACTAAGTGTTTTTACTTCTATATTTTTTTACTATTTTATTTTCAGAAAATTTCAGAAATTCAGAATTCAGAATTCAGAAAATTTCACCGCTATTTAGGATCTTGCAATAAAATCATTCTGTAGTATCTTTGGTAGTGCACTTTATTACTGAATTTAGGACTTGTTCTTAATAGCATTAAAAATGTGACATTCGAAAATGAATGTTTAATGATTTAAAAATAATTTGATGTACAAGTTTATCTGGTGGTTCGGTAGCATTTATAAGTAGGTACACTCCTAGATCTTAAACTAAAAAATAGAACACCATATTTCTATTCAAATGTTTTGTACAGCTTGATTCATACAATCTCCTCCAGTTATCACTGTCCTTCGAAAAACACATGGTTCATTTTTCTTTTTGATCCTTTCATTTCACTCTTAATCAATTTATTCTTCTTAAGTCTCATGATAATAATTTTATGAATAACTTAATACTGCAACCTTCTCAAACAGTTGCGATGAAAACATTTATAACTCTCGAGTTTCTCAAACTAATTACATTTTCATGATCACAAAAAGTTCATCTTTTTGCAACTTTTACGAGTCATCCAGTGGAATTGAGTAAGTTTGTTCTCTTATTGCTTGTGAAACTCATAATTACAATCGGAGTGAAATATCTTTGTTATTTTCTGGTTGAATAATAATACAGACCAGTAGACCACAAAATCAAATGTAAACACTTTCAATTAAATAGTTTAGTTTTACACACCAAAGACCCATTATTTATTCGCACAAATATTATCTATTTAAATAATATCCAAACAAAAATATTTGAACCTTACGTATACGGATGCATAAGAAGATGGCAAAACAGCAAATTGCTTTTAACATCAAAGACTACACCGTAAAAAGTAATAAAGAATCATAAGAGTGTCTTAAAACATACCGATTATATACAGTAAGATATGTGCTCAACGCGAAACGAGGACAAGAGGCGCTTGAGTATATTAAATTTGCCACTGGCAGGCAACAAAGTAACTCTGATATTAATACTTAGCAAAACCCGCCAGCCGTAGAAATAGGAAACTAGAAATACAAAGCAATACATAAAGAAATTGCTGTGAAACCCGAAAGTAGCGGGTCCACGACGTTCTATTAACGAGTTATTGCTAACTCTTACAGAGTTCGGTCAAACAATTGTGATTTCTTTTCATGAAATATACTTACAAAAGTAGACCTTATTTTCATTCCTAAAATAGTGTATAAAATAAGAATATTTTAGAATAGAAATTCGAAACCTCACCGTAGGAAGTGATATGATATTACGTTGAGTTTTCACAAATGAATTTCGGATTATGAAATAAATATAAATAATAAATATCCTCGGACATTTTTTCACACACGGTTATCTGATCCCAAACTAAGCAGATACTACGATGCTTGTACTATGATGATGTGGACAAAGTACCTACACAAAACTTGAGCATTTTATAATACCTAGTTATTATTAGGTATAGTTTTTAGTTATTTTAGTTTTAAGCTCCGCGGTCATTTAGTGGTTGAACTTTTAAAATCCTTTTTTATTCCTCGTCTACGTCTTAAAAACAACACCTGTGAAAAAAAAACAGCTTTCTATGTCAAGGGTTTCGGCTGGATTTTATTTTATATACATATAGATAAAAGTTTAATAAATAAATCAATAATCTGAGCTTCGTTCATTGTAGTCAAAATAATATTCTTCTGTCTGAAAAAGCTATTTGTAAATTAAAAATACTTACTCCCAGCAACACATCAAATTTCTCTCCATCCATCACGGTCGTAGCACATGACATTTCCAGTTAAATTTACTCTCGTCCCCAGCATTGTAATTGTAAAGTGACGATTAATTTCATTAAGTTGTCCTGTTCGTCTGTTGCGGTTGTCACTTGCAGATACACAATTGAAAAACTAATTTTATTTGGTGAATAATTTGGTTCACTAAAATTAGCTTTTAAATGAATTAATTTTTGTATGTTTTAGATAATAGCATCGTTTTTTGATAATTTGAGATCATATGCCTACTTTATTCTCCTTTTATATTAAACTTGGTTTCACTCCGTGGTTTTTCGTTTTTTCGTTTGTATTCTATATACTTTTTTTATGAAAATAATCATATCGATTTGTTGCTCTTTTGCTACGTGAAAGAAGGATAAACAAACAAACAAATAATCACATTTATAATAGGTATTAGCATTCAGTATGATAGGCTTGTGATTGCCCGCTGACCAGCCAATAAAAGACGATGGATGAAGCCTAAGATTTAGACCAAGAATATTTAGATGGCTCTAATGAAAGAAATTAGTTGTTTTTATTTTATTTTAGACAAGCGTTTTTTTATTATAGAAGGCCACTCTCCGTAACCAAGATGACTGATTTTAAATTAAAAACACAAACTAAGAAAGTTCTGAAGAAAAGATCTTATAAATTAGTTTGTTATATTTAAAATAAAGCTACTTTGCAGATAAAGTTAATTTATTAAGCTATTTCGTCTTGAATTCTTAAAATATGACTTATAATCGGTTCCACCCAGTGAAAGTATCTCGAAAATGATGGCACTTTTAGTAAGGTATTTTTTAGGGTCCCGTACCCAAAGGCTGAAAACGGGACCCTATTACTAAGACATCGCTGTCTGTCCGTCCGTCCATCTGTCTGTCACCAGGCTGTGTCTCAAGAACCGCAATAGCTAGACAGTTGAAATTTTCACATTGATGTATTTCTGTTGCCGCTATAACAACAAATACTAAAAACAGAATAAAATAAATATTTATAGGGGGCTCCCATACAACAAACGTGATTATTTTTCCATTTTTTTGGGAGTCGGATTCCTGCGCGAGTCCGACTCGCACTTGGCCGGTTTTTATTTTTGTATATTTGGTAGGTGACCCGCTCACCTATCTCCCCCTTAACTCATGGATGGCAGAACTAATTTTAATGATACTTGGCCCACAAGTATATATTATCCTGGACTAGAACATATTTGTTTATCGAGGGAAAAGATACAATCCCTCGGGAACGCGCGTGAAACCGCGGGGTGCAGTTAGTAATAATATATATAAAACATGTAACCTTGTTAAGTTTCTTGCCATAAGTGTAATAGTCTCCTAGGGCTTAAATTTTGACTTTGCCTTGACTTTGATAAACTAGCGTTGACAATTTCAAGGTTGTAGGTGTCAAGAAACACAGACACCAGAAACAAACGTCACTTCTGCTTTCTGCATTATAAATGCGGCCGCAGACGTGGGTATACCGCTATCTAAAGGGTGGAAGATTTTCGACATCTTGCGGTTGGATGTAAGGATGGGGCATTCCGGCTGATACAATTTTAAATTTTATTAATTCGGTCGAAGATCAAAGCTTGAGAGTTCTTTAGATTAAATATAGAGTTCAGGTATACTTATGTTCCAATGATATTTGAGTCATCTTTACCAATATTATAAAGAGGTAAAGTTTGTGAGTTTGTGAGATTGTAGGGGGTAATCTCTGGATCTACTGAACCGATTTTGAAAATCTTTTTACCAATTGAAGATCAATAAGATTCCACGGGCACGTGGGTGAAGCCGCGGAGGCAGGTAGTGTAAAATATTTTTTATTCAATTTGATATAAATACATACGATGCACGCGTCGTCTGTTTGAATAAAAGTTTTAGCGAGTGTCCTTAGATTTCGTATTAAGAAATGCACAAATAAATATATCCCAGTGAACGTATATTGACATTATTCTAATTCGCCAAAAAAAATTATAATAATACAACACAACATTCAATAAACTTCATATTCATAGTGTTAATATTGGAGAGTATTACGCATGGTAACACTATATGGACGACAATGTAAAGTACGTTATACAAGAGCGCCGAGACACACAACATATGCAATAAATCCCACAAACGTGCACATGAGTATGGACATAAACATAACAGAAATCTGTGCACCCATTGTATAAACTTGGCAAATTGCCAGTAGGTTCGGTAGTGCAGAAACACTTAGCGTCAAACGTTAAAACTTCAACTTTTCATATTGTTCCAGATAGCTTCAGGATTGTTCGTAGCTTTAAAGTTTTCAAAACGAATTATGCTGCACTAGATTTTATTCTTAAAGAGTAAATGAAAATGATCTTAAAAAAAGTTAGGTCACTTCTTGGAATTGTCATTAAAAATGAGAATGTTTTGCTCAGTCATTCTAAAACTACTTTAAAAAAAATATTCTACCATTGTATTATTTGCGTTAAATAAAATCACTCAAGTAATTTTTTATCATGGAACTTTTTATAAAACTAACGTATCATAAACCAGTTTTTTTTAAGTCATGCTTTGCTTGAGCTTAAACTTTAGATCCTAAACAATTACTGAGAGCATGACAAACTAGTTTCCAAGCTGTTTGTGACATTCACATTGCCTTTGCCAACTTCAGTAGATATTTGAATTAATGTAATATATATTAAATTCCCACTCTACGGTACATTAAATTTACATTTGATAAATACTCCAGTGTTCGATATGATAATTTAATTCCACTTTCAACTGACTGAAAATGTATTCATTGGTTTCAATTTTACGATGCGTTGCTTTGATTCAACTACTGTTTGTGTACAAAATTTGTATTTCATGTCATAATTTTGCATTTCATTTGAAGCACTATACATGTGAAACATAATAACAATTCATGTGGCACCAATTTTTTTTACCCCATAATGATATTCTTGCGTAGCTTGGAACGGAAATATCGATCGCAATAACATTATACAAAGTATCTTTAAATTCTGTTTTAGGCCTGCACAGGACCTCGAGAACAGGTGACACAGGTAAACTAGATAAATGTATTCAATTTATTTACCCAGTAGTAGCTTTGAAACTTAGCGCTACCTAAATGCTTTGAATGTTAATTTGTTAATTGAAATCGTCAAAGAGGTAAAATGAAATATTGTATGAGTAAGTACCACGTACAAATTTAATTAAATCATAGTGTATGTGGAAATAGGTCGATAGAGTATGCAATATAAGCATGTGGAAGGGAATATTATGTAGGTATTACCTTAATCACACCTTATTCTTGTATTTGTTAGGTTTCTCAGGTGCCGCTGTGCTCCCAATAAGCGAGTAAAGTGGATTATAGACTTTGTCATTTATTATTTGAAAAAATATTGGCTAAGTACCAAAAATATAAGGACTATTTAATATAATGTCTACGTTGGAAAGCAGCTGCTAAATAAATACAGTCTCGTAATTTTAGTATTGGAAAATCGTAAAGCTATTAAAATATGGCAGTAAAATTCATTGATTTCACTCAATTCGATATAAAGCACCTATTAGATATGCATTTTAAGAGAAAAACAAACTTGTTAACTTGAGAAAAATAAACATGTTGAAAACCTATCTGAATTAGCTTGAGCTGCAGGTGAAGGAACAATCAACCGTGAAACTAGAGCACGGTAGTAGGGTACATTATGACGCCCACTTGGCTAGGTACTACCCTATAGTAGCCAATTTTTCGCCAAGCACTTACCGATGTATTCCAATATCTACAGTTAAGAGTGCCTCCTAGGTTTTTTTTGTCACCAAACACGGTGAGATTGTACTCAAACAAGCCCATCCTAAAAAATCTAATGGTAGGGGAGGCAATGATGCTAAATTTGTAGTTACTCGAGCGTCTTTGGGACCTACTGGAATTTGAAGATTAGGTGGAATAAAGAAAAAAAGGTTCTGTGATATTTTCACCTTCAGCGGCGGGGGGAGCGTCTACAGGGTTTCAAAAATGTAAAAAAAAACAGTCACCAAGAAATACTCGAGCGCGTCAGATATTAATAGGGTAGTCGCGCCACGTCTGTCTGATAACGGAAAAATAATAATCTGCCGTTTTGCGTGGTGGGGGTGGCCGTACGAAGGGGTCGAAAATATTTTAAAAAAAAAGTTACTCGAGCGTGTCAGACATTGATAAGGGATGTTAAGTGAACCCTCCAGTAGCTCCTATTTTAAAGACTGACGATTTGGACGCGACCATCAGTCAGGGCCGATTTTTGAAAATGCAAAAAAAAATCGTGACCTTGATTTACTCGAGCGCGTCAGATTTTTATACAGGCGGTTCTTCTTGATGGCCTTGTTGTACTGACCCATAATCTGACAATTATGTTGAGGGATTTCCTTAATCTGACGGTTTGAAAAAAAATATATGAAATGAAATGAAATTGTTTATTCATCCAAATAGGCCTTCACAGGCACTTATGAATAGTCAGACTCTAAATGCTCGGTTCGGAAGGTTGTTTTTGCTGAGAAGAGCCGGCAATAAACTCAGCAATTACTCTTTTCAAAAACAACTTACACCTATTACATTCAATAATTATTATTTATCTAGTCTCACTGACAATATTTGCGTGTTATGGCGGCAAAAATAGTAATCTATAGAATTCAATTATGACTGACTTAATAAACAACAAACTCAAGCAGACCAGCCCCCACAAGCAGCACCTGTTCACAAGTATGACGCGCGTGGCAGCCATCGCCCTCCTCGCACATTTTATAGGGAAGTGAGCGACCCGCCACACGACGCCGCCGCAAGCAAAGGTCTTAAAGCGAGCATGACTAACTTAAGCTTGCTCCAAACAAAAAGAAACAAAACGAATTAAAACACACAATACGTTATCACTGTTACTACTAACACGGTTTGTAAAATTAGGTAATATAATAGTGTATCTAACATTCCGCGACATAACAATATTCAAACGCACAAATGTTACAAATTTACCAAGCATTATCATCATTAAAATATTCATTTATATTATAGAAAGCCTTTTTTACCAAAACAGTTTTAATACAATCCTTAAATTTTTGCAAAGGCATATCTAAAATTGCAGTTGGGATTCTGTTATAGAAGCGTGCACCCAGTCCTAAAAATGATCCTTGCACTTTCTGAAGTCTATAAGCAGAGGTCACAAGTTGGTGCTTATTTCTAGTATTGATCGAGTGCATATCACTTTTTTTTACAAAAAGATTAATATTTTGATGCACAAATAATATATTTGCATAAATATATTGAGATGCAACCGTGAGTATGCCAGTTTCTTTAAACTTATCTCTGAGAGAAGTTCGAGCCCCCAAGTTATAAATAGCTCGCACAGCCCTCTTTTGCAAAACAAAAATTGTTTCTATATCAGCAGCTTTACCCCAAAGCAAGATGCCATAAAACATAACACTATGAAAATAACTAAAATATACAATTCTAGCTGTATCTACATCAGTAAGCTGTCTAATTTTCCAAACTGCATAAGCCGCCGAACTGAGTTTCCCTGCTACAGATGATATTTGGGTCCCCCATTGAAGTTTCGAGTCTAAAGTGATCCCTAGAAATTTGGTTGATTCGACAAGATTGAGAACTTCATTATTTAACATTAAATTACTA
Organism: Ochropacha duplaris; assembly: GCA_951361185.1. Lineage (NCBI taxonomy): Eukaryota > Metazoa > Arthropoda > Insecta > Lepidoptera > Drepanidae > Ochropacha > Ochropacha duplaris. The sequence goes on from OX592706.1 coordinate 5,491,710, forward strand.
CCAACTTTTTTTACATTTGGTAATGCAAATTTAATACACTTAGTTTTCTTTGCATTTAAAACTAAATTATTTACTGTAAACCAAAATAAAAAATATAATATATAAATAAAAAATATCGAAATCTCGAAAATGGTTCAAGATATCGAAAAAATGTTTGTACAAAAGTTGTAGAGAATTTAATTTTCTACAATATTTATTATGAATACATATACCAAAAAACCCATAGGAAACGAGATATTTGCAATAAATGATTTTTTGACCTTTGACCTTGAAAAATCAGTAGTCGCGGGCACCCTAAGATAAGTAGCTTTTGAGACAAGTTTTAGGGTGTCAAAATAAAGGTTTATACAAGTTAATAGCTGACTATCTCTCATTCTGAGGTGAAACTCACAATATTCCTGGACTATACACTTAATAATGATTTTAGCTACTTCGGCTTGTGCAAATCGGCAGATTAAGATATTTCCGTGATTCGTGACTAATTTCCTTCAAAATAAAAAAAAAACTAATCGCGCTCGAGAAAATCCAGGTGACGTTTTTTTTTGCAACTTTGCGAGTCTCCAATTTTCTTTCGTCACGCCCAAATTGTCAGATTATTGAAATGTACACTATTTTGCATGTAACTAACTTACCTTACCTTAATCTGACGCGCTCGAGTATTTCAAACCATCGATTTTTTTTTACTAATCTGACGGGCTACCCTAGGCGTTCGACACTACATAGAGGGCTCAGATTTGGTGAGAGTACTTCACAAGGTGCAAGGTTGCCCCCCTTATGTTAATCTGCCGCGCTCGAGTAAATCCCGAAATCCCCTATTCGCCTCCCCTACCATAAAGTATAATTCATAGCAAATAAAATAAGAACATCTTAGATAGAGCCTAGTCTTGGGACCTGATAGATCTATTTAATCATTAATTAATTATACTGATAGATCCCTCGAAATAACAAGTCTATTTTTCCATTTAAATGCAAATACGATCATTGCATAATGCACTAGCTCGAGTGCATAAATTTAAAGAGAACTGATGGAAAAAGAACCTGACGCGATGACGCCCAATTTCCCTGAAAGTAGAGCGAGCGTCGGCGGTTGACCGATTAATTATTCGTTTGCGCTATTCGAGCGAGTATTGTACGTAGACGAAGGCACGCCAGTAACATCGATCCTGATAGCATTACGTAACTCAGAATGGTGTTGATGTGAGACCGATCGGCTATACCATATTGGTAACAGCTCAGACGCATGTGTGGTTACTGAAACTGAGCTGTCAAAAGGGAAGTATAATATGCATAGGTATGGTTATATAGGAGATTGATTACACTCTAATTGTAGCATCTCCTGAAATGTCTATTAGGTATGTCGTCACTTACGTTATGTGCCATACCTGTGTGTGTGATGATTTGATAAACTAGTAAACTTTTTTATTATATTGAGATAGTAAAATTGTATCGAAGTTTAACATGATTTACAAGACTGATAAATAAAATATGTGCATGATTTTTTAATTAGTTGTATTAATATAAAAATAGCAATTTGCACGTCTAGGTAAACTTTTGGATGTTTTAAAAGTTATTTATTAGGTTATTGATTGTGTAGAAATAATAAATAAGCAAATCTTCCTTCAGCCTATATGGTAGTGTAACTTAGGTTAGCTTCGCATGATATTTTTTGAATGTCGTTGTTTTTATGCATAAATGTATTATAAAGAAGATTGATGATACCATAATAAATACGAATTTTCGCAATCTTTATAAATTGCCTTGCTTATCATATTTCAGATAGGTAATATTAGAATCGCGTTTCTTCGCAATGTAAATATTATGATGTCAGTAAAATTTCTTCCCATCTTATGAAAAAATAAAATATTAATTTACTTGCAGATTTTCTAGTCCTTGGCATAACAGGATGTAGACTGACGTATTTAATAAGCTGCATGCTTTTATGAATAAAACTATATTGGCATACATAATATCTTGATACTTACATAGTAAGTGGCTACGAAATAGTAGAATTAATTAATTGATTCTCACAAATAATGTATTTAATCCTAGTATTTATGCCACTAATATTAAAAATGTGAAAGTTTGGATGGATGGATGTTTGTTACTCATTTACGCCAGAACGGCTGAACGGATATGGATGAAATTTGGCACAGAGATAGATTATAGTCTGGAATAGCACATAGGCTAATTTATATTTCGGTAATCGATAAGTTCCCTCGGGAACGCAGGTGAAACCGCGGGGGACAGCTAGTGATATATATATAAATAGTAATAAAATATGAAGTTTAACTTGAACTTTTTGAAACTGTAACGTTGTTATAGTAAGATATTAGTTAAATGTTTGCTAAATGTCAGCGTCATGGATGTAATTGAACGAAATCGGAACCGTTTTGTTTTGTTTATCGTTCCATTTGAGTAAATTCACATTTTAATTTAAACTCAAACAAAAGATTTCAATAAGCTCTATACAGTAAAATGAATGCATTTCCAATAATAGACTATTAATAAATTGAATTCTGAACTGCAAGTTACGTAATCAAGGCGGTCTCAAGTTGAAGTCTTCGATAGAATCTTGAAATATTCGATGAGAAAATCGCATCCGACGAAATGAATAGAATGTCCGCGGGATTCTAAAGGATTATGCGATTCGTTTAGAGCTGGAATTCTGTATAAGCTACGAGGCTTAAATTTTATTATGAGGTTATACTTAATGGGATGTTTTACTATTAGTTAAACTATTTAGTTGTTTTAACAACCATTTATATTAGTGTGATATTGCAGTGATTATTATAGACGTAAAATCAATATCCTTGTATGGATTATACAGTACAATACAATATATACAACAAAATACCAGCCAGTAAAGGGGTAGTCCATTAAAAATATCAATTTAGTACGAGTATATTAGAATAGATGAGTTGTGGTAGTTGATTAAAGTCCACATAATTTTTCATCGCTCATCTTAAATGGGAGTTTTGATGGATTCGAAAATGACAGCTTGATGGAAATTTTGTGGGAAACTTTATTGATGATGTGATAATCTGATTTAAGGCGATGATAGCTCAGTGGTAAGTGACGTCGGATACTACAATGAGTTTGAGCTTTCAGTGAAGGAAAACATCGTGAGGAAACTATAGCACGGTGGTAGGGTACTTTGTAGTACCCGACTGGCTGGCTACCACCCTCAAGTTGAAAATCTGTCGCCAAGCACCTATCAGTGTGTTCCGGCAGTTGCACTTGAGAGCCAGTTCCCATCTAGGCTTTGTGTGCTTACCACCTTCGGCCACATCATCACTTACCATAGTGAGATTGTAGTCAAACACAAGCTTATCCAGAATAAAAAAAAATAAAAAAACTGAGTTCTGATACAAGATGCGACACTTTGCTATCAGCGACTTTATCTGCAGGTAAAATGCGGGTATGCCACATATGACCATAACGGATTTTATCTTTACATCAATTACAATATTGGGTTAGTCATGTGACTGTAATCAATAGGAAACTGCGCCAATGTCGCTCTAAGAGTCCTTTGAGGTAGTTTTTATATTTTTTAGAGTAACATAACAATATTACAAAACACTAGCAATATACGTAATTTAACGATTTTTATAATAAATACTCATGAGTATAAACTATTATAATTAGATAGTGGCGTGGTTAGTTCTTAAGAATCTCCAGAATTGTTCTTTGATAGTAGATATATACCAGTTTTTACAGTCCACTGTTTTTGATTTATAAAGTTTAAAACGATACAGCAAGACTGAGATACAAACCGAAATCCAACCAAACCCTGTTTGATAAGAACAAAGGCAAGCTCTTAAAATTCACTCCGGGATATTATCCTCTTTGGACAATGCCAACGAGATGAAATGCGGAATAAAGATCCAAATGCAGTGCAATATACCAGTTTTATATTACCACAAACTTTTATTATATCGTTACAACTTGGTAATATCCCATCTTTATTCATATAAATGACGTTATCGGAACGGAAAAAATATGGTATATTTTATTTTCCGACTGATTCTATTCTAGCGATGGATTCATTAACGGGATTCAGCGAAAAAATGGAAATAGCCGACGGATAAAGTAGCTGTAAAAATCTAGCAATAAATGCATGCCATTTTATATTAACATAGCATTTTAGCCGTTATTAATTCGTATATACAAATTGGCTTTGTTCGAAATTCTACTATAATGTATTGTTATTTAATTGTCGTGTCTGTAATTTAATCTTGTATTTTTTTTTTGTGATAATGTAGATGTTTGAAGTGAGGTTTTTTCTAATCTAATATTATAAAGAGGAAAGATTTGGTTTTTGTTTGTTTGTTTATTTGTTACGATTTAACTCAATAGCTACCGATAGCTACCGACTCAATAGAAACCGATTTAAAAAAATATTTCACCATTTGAAAGCTACTGCGCTACTACTAAAGCTATAGCACGGTGGTAGGGTACTTTGTAGTACCCAAATGGCTGGCTACCTATCTCAAGTTGAAAATCTGTCGCCAAGCACCTATCGGTGTGTTCCGACAGCTACACTTGAGAGCCAGTTCCGACCTAGGCTTTGTGTGCTTACCACCTTCGGCCACATCATCACTTAACATGGTGAGATTGTGGTCAAACACATGTTTGATAATCCAGAATATTTTTTTTTATCCCTGAGTACCATAGGCATATTTTTATCCCCGGGAACGATAAGATCCTACGGTAACGCAGGTGTAACCGAGGACAGCTAGTTATATAATAAAATTGAATGCGTCCTGAGTGTCCAATAAATGTAAGCTATACCCTGTAAGGTTTATATATGTATGACTGGTGATTTTTTTCAATTTCCCTCAATTTCTAATAAGTAGGATAACATTTTATCTGGATTGAAGATTACATTTGATATTCTATAATATTGTATTTAATATTTTTTTCTGTCAATCAAATAAATTTTGATATGTATTTTAATATGAAAGACTACTACAATATGATTACTTCAAGAATTTGATCACGATATCGTAATCATATTCTATATTAAATACATAACTTTTTAATAACGAAATCGATATATCCATAAGTATATTTATTAATGTCGTGCTCAAGCCAAAAGGTCAAAAAATATTTGTTATATTCAGACCTACAGTCATTTACACTGGGTCATTTCAGATGTCTATAAATAACCCAGACTAAAAGCTTTGCCGGAATATCCGATAAGCCTATTTTACCTGTCTACAGCTATTTCAAAAGTGCCACTTTTAAAGGGCTTATTGTTTTATGCAATTTGTTTTACCCATTATTGTATTATTAAATGTAGCTTTATATATTTTTTTGATTCTTTGATTTATAAATATCATATTGATATAGATTAAAGGTTAATAATAATAAACCTTTAATCTGTATATGTGTCCGCTTATTAACTTTCAAAGATAAAAGGCTTTGCGAAATTTATTTATTTTGCACTTTGAAAAGTCGCTTACACAAAGTGACAATCTGTAACTAAAGCGAGATTAAATTTCTGTGAAACCAATATAAAGTCTGTTATTTACTGTACGTCCGCTGTCATTCGTGGAAATATGAATACAGAGAACAGGACTTTTATATCAACGATGCAGATATTATCGATTAGTTTAAAAATAAACAAAACGGTCAAGGTTGAGTTGCAAGTGAAATATTTCATCTTGAATCAAACATACAGGGTTTAAATGTATTTTAACTTCATCGATAAAATAGCATAGAAATACTTATCCGACTATCCTACTAATTTCATTAGTATAATAAATGTGAAAGTTTGATGAAACATGGCACACAGGTAGTCCATATCCTGGAATAATAAATAGGATACTTTTTTCCCGGGAAAAGATAAGATCCCTCGAGGATGTAGGCGAAACCGCGGGGCGGAAAACTGGTCAATGTATAAATAAATAAAAGTAGCTAGGAAATGACATACAATATATTTTGATACTGAAATTCGGACGGAAGCCAACAGCGGGTTGACTCTTGGCCCAAACGACCGCAAGCCGAATTTGTTCGGAATCAGGATACTACCGGCATTTTGGCGACTTTTTTGTGGTGAAGCCGGCCTACCGCAATAAGACTTGTTATGTATGAGTATTTCAAATAATTACATTCAAAATTGTACATTATTTCCTAAGTATTCTTCACGTTTCAATTTAATATGAGGTACTCTTAGTCTATTATTTGAAACAAGCACTAAATACATATTAAAAGATGAAGTTTGTAAGTGTGGATATAGGAAGTAATCTATGAAACTATACTGATCCGATTTTAAAAAATGTTTCACTAATTGGAAGCCACATTATCCTTGACTATAGACTACTTTAAAACGCGGGTGTAACTTGGTGTCGGAATATTATAAATCGATTACTTTGAAACTACCAATTTAAATTTGTATATAAGACCGCATCCAATAAAGTGGGCTTACGCTATTTTTCAATGTACCCGATCCTACAGATTATTTGCCTATATCTCAGTAATTGCAATTTGTTCTAGGTTCTAGTTATTCAAATGGGATATGACCAAATTAGTACTACACATAACATTATACTTGTAACTATTGTATCCGAGTAAGATCTTAAATATTGTATTAGTATTGACTGTTGTCGGGTGGCGGCGACATTTTGTAACGACCTAGTTATGTAAACATGACTCGCTTTTCCAGTATGATCGTTAGTCTATCATTGATATTTTTCTGTTTAATGTTAGACTGTGTCTACAACTATTCGAGTTTAAAAGAAAAAAAAACTGGTCAAGTGCGAGGCGGACTCGCGCACCAATGGTACCGTACAAACTTGTAGGTGTGTAAATAGTTCGTTCATCACGGAAATCTAGTCTCGAAGATTTTTCGTTTTTTTCCTGAAGTAACTAAAAATTTACGGCTTCCGGATTTATTCCTTTATTATTGTGCTACATGATATTGCTTCTTGCCAAATTTCATGGTTCCAGGTCAACGGGAAGTGCCCTATACGCTTTGACACCCGTTACGGGAGTCAAAATATGCGGCAAAAATGGCCGTATCATTTATTTGCGTTTAGAAGTTTGATTTTTCACAGCTCTTTTGACGCAATTTTCTCCGTCAAATTAGGTTTATTCAAATCACGGTAAAAACGAGAATATCTAAAGACCCATTAAAACTATAAATCAGTATTTATCAGAGCAGAGGTATGCATTTTGAGATAAAAATAAGATTTTTGCAAATCTCGCACGTCTTAAAAAGGGAAATGGACGTAAGATAACAAAGGCACCATAACGCGTGCGCTATCTTGCAATCGTGGTCTGAGTAATGAGACTCCTTCAATATTATCAGATGTACGGTGTGACATCCCACTTTTTTGAGTCTCCTGAAACATGAAGTTTCGATGTTGAATGATGACTTGTGTAGGCATTGCTTTGTATATTGTAATTATGACATAACTTATATTTCTCATTTAACAACAAATATTCATACGCCATTTTAATGGCAGTCTTAAGAAGGACTTATATTTATTTAACATCTCATTGTAATACCTAAGACTTAGTTGAATAAATTATTTGATTTGATTTGATGAAATTTATATTTTTTGCATGTGTTTTGGCAAATAAAAAAGGTAGTATGTTCTTAATCCTACTAAAATTATAAATGTGAATGTTTGTGAGTTTGGATGTTTGTTCCCCAATCACGCAAAAACGGCTTAACGGATTTTGATGAAACTTGGCACACGAGTAGATCATGTATTAGAATAAAACAAAGGATACTTTTTATTCCGGTAAAAGAAAAGAGCCTCGGGAACGCGGGTAATAATATAATTTCATAAACTTTTCATAAATTGTGTAACAAAGTTAATGTCATCTTCACCCTCCAATAGGGATGTTGATGATGACATCAAATCAGCTTCTATTTATGAAATGTCAAAACAATAGGTTTATATGGAGGTTTGTTTGAAATATACTTGCTTGTGATGTCATAAATATATACTATCAAATGATCTACTCTTTGGTGTTAATGCTAATTAATAATCAAAGTATTTTTAGGTGTTTTATACATTGGTTAGTGTTACATAATTTTTATAAAAGCTCTATTCCTTCAAGTTATTTCCTACAATCTACACTATAATTCTCAATTTGAAAAATAATTTCAATTAAATTTTAATACATTTTTTTTTAAATCTTCAATAAACTCACTTTATTGCGTAATTTTCTAATGTTTTTTTTTTATTCTGGATAGGCTTGTGTGTGACCACAATCTCACCATGGTAAGTGATGATGTGGCCGAAGATGGCCACATCATCAATGCCAAAATTAAATCCTTCGGCCAACTGGTTCGTTCTTAAATACAATCTGATTTAATTTGAAGAGACCAAATTTATTAGCAACGGAAGTTTAAGGATGTGGAAACACGTTAAATCTTGGTCCAGTGCACAGTTGTTGCTTTCATGTATTGCAGTGAGTTGGTAAATAAAATACTTACTCACATAGAAATACTTGTGTAGCTTTATTGGAAAAAGTTTCAGAATATTGATTTCTGTAGTCACAATGCATTTATGTTGGGCGTGGTGTTTAAATAATGATATAAATTAGTCTAGAATAATATAACACTCATTATACTTTAAAATATAACATATACCTTTGAAATAACAAATAATCTAAATATTTAAAATGTAGGTACCAACCAGTAGGTTCGTAACGTAATGGGTATCTATCATACGCGCGTTAATCAAATAAATTTTATCTTTTTAAAAGTCTTTTTTTTTACTTCTGGATAAGCTTGTGTTTGAACGCAATCTCATTATGGTAAGTGATGTTGTGGCCGAAGGTGGTAAGCACACAAAGCCTAGATGTGAACTGGCTCTTAAGTGCAGCTGTTGGAACACACCGATAGGTGCTTGGCGACAGATTTTCAACTTGAGGGTGGTAGCCTTACAGTCGGTTGCTATGCTACAAAGTACCCTATCACCGTGCTATGGTTTCCTCACGATGTTTTCCTTTACCGAAAGCTCAAGCTCATTGTAGGATGCGAATCCACGCCTGAGCTATCATCGCCTTAACATAGTAATAAAAAAACAATGCTTCGACATTATAACTGTGGCTTATAATAAATAGGTGCTGTTTATTACTAAACAAAATAAATCGAAGGAACACAAAAATAGGAGTGGCTCATGAAAAATAAATAAGTAAGCAAGTTCACACGTCGCTTAGGAAATATTCATTACGATGAAAGGTTCCCGTTGTAACGGCGCTTATTCATGAAACCCTATGCATTAATATTGATCAAGGAATCACGGGTGGCCCTGTATTAAAATACTTGCACATGTGATTTTATTGCATATTGAGGTTCTATTGACGTTTTATTAGCATAGCTCGGTTTGTTACATGGTTCTAGTCTAGAGTCTTTTTCTCTTTTATTTTCTAGGTCAGGCAAGTTACGACCGTCGTTTATTTTTCCTGGATTAGGTAATATGCTTAGAAGAAAGCTCACCATCCTGTCAAGTACTAAAATATAGGAAAAGTTTCCTTTATATTAATACTCGGTACTAAGTATGTATCAAGTTTTTTTATGTTTTTAAATTTGTGTCATAAAAATGTGTTCCAATTGCGGTCAATCGTAATAAAAAATATAGAAAACCGCATATTTTATACTAGAAACTTTGTCAATATAAAATAACAAAAACAGCATTAATGATGTTTTTTTGCCATTCAACCATGATTGTACAAAAAACATCGTAAAGGGCAGTTTCATTAAAACTTGATCGCAAAACATCAATCAATGCTTCGAATGGGATTCAATGAATAATGGCATCGTATTTATTCAGGGTGAAGCAATGTATGTCGGCATATCACCGACTCACGGAACCCGATAATAAAGAGATTCAACGCCCAAAAACTCAAACAGATAACGTACAGTCCTTGAACTCGAGAAAATCCAAATGTACAAGGAAACTATGCCCTCTATACGAATTTATATACAATGTCGTGGACATGCGTATTGGCCACTTTTACGAACCGAAGCACGAATCTTCTTCACCACAATTGTGTTTACGAGCCAATTTGGACTCTATAACAAGGTGTGAAAGTCGATAATTATATCTGGCTTGAGTCGAGCAAGCGCTGTATGTTGGGCGGAGGCATTGAGTCGGGGGTGATTCAGTTGGAAACTCGCCGTGTAAGGGGTAGTATCGCGCTCGTGCCCCGCTCAATACATAATTTCTGATCAAAACCTTCCGAAATGACACCTTTTAATCCATCCTTGGAGATCATTATTTAGAATGTCAGTGTCATTTGTAAATAAATAACTATATACGGACTTGACCAATTCCGTAGTTTTGTATCGGACGCCGGCTGTCAGAATCAAATCAATTTTAAAATGTAACGTGTCATTTGGCAGATACAAAATATTATTGAAAATTAGGAGAATAAATCAAAATAACCCTCGTACCGATAGACTGACATTAGTGTTCCTTTTAACGTTTGAGTGTTGATGAATTTAAAAAGTTAGTGTCTTTAGGTTTCTGTAGTGGTCGATTCTCAACAATAACATCGTATGGATATAACCTAATGCCGAAGTGCATCTGCAATGGCTGTGATATAAATCTTCGTCACTGGGTATAAAATAAATAATTTTCATTTTATTATTCTCTATTATATTGTCTACGTTGCTTTAAAGCTTAAGTAGACACGTTTGGCAAAAAATGGCTATAATTTCATTTTTTAATATTTCAAACACAGCACAAACTATATTTATCATCCTTTTAAAATAATACAGCACAATTTTATATTTTAACCTTTTTATGAAGTAAAAAGAAAGATATAATGACAATATCGTGTTACGTGTAATTATTATTAATTACTATGCGTTCTAAAAACAGCCTCGTATTTTCTATTACCATTATAAAAATAAGACCAATCCCATTTTTTTTCTGCAACCCCATTGTATTTTGTAGGGCCGTCACATAGCAATTAGTGTTCCTCACTTTACTGACCGTAAAAATAGTAGCACACACTTAAGCCTCCATCTTACACTTTTATAGCTTCAATTTTCTTGAAAATGAAATAGCAGGATGAAATAATTTCCTTTCTGGATATGACATTTTTATTGAATTTTCAGATGAATACAAAAATTCATACATTTTGCTTTGAGATTTCTTATATACCTATTCATAGTTTTTTTGAATTAACTTTATGTGAAAGAATTATATTAAAGCTCGATACAAAAGCATTGCATTGAAGTAAATATCTACTTTGAAATCCTGAAATAGTTTATTATGGGTAATGAATCAGCGGGTTTTACCAATCAATTAAGTATGTTTTCTTTCTAAATTTGGATTTGCTCCCGTGGTAATATTTATTCGTAAATAATGAGGAATTCTGTCAAGAGAATGAAATATAATTATAACAAATAATTATTTAATTGATTTATAACTTTCACTTAATTAATATACATAATGTTAATAAAAAAAAACATTATTTATTACATATCGGGATTGACTTACAATAATTAATTTAATGTATCAAAATAGAATCGAATTAAAACAATCCTACTAATTATTATAAATGTGAAGATTTTGTATGTTTGTTCCTCATTCCTCAATCATTCAAAAACGACTGAACTTAGCACAAAACATGGCACACAGATAAGTCATATCCTGGACTAAAACATAGGATAATTTTTATCCCGGGAAAAGATAAGATCCATCGGGAACGCGGGTGAAACCCCGGGGGACAGCTAGTATCTATCTATATTATAATAATGAAAAAGTGTCAAGGTCATGAAATTTATTCAATATGCAACCAAATTTTAGAAACTCGTTTGTTCAGTGTCACCAGAAAAATCGATCCCCAAAGGTTTTCTGTGACATCTTATGTGCCAAAACAGCTAAAAATAAATTAAAAAATTGCATGAAATACTTTTGAGCACCTGGTATGTACCTACTATGTATTATTTAATGATTTTGCGGTAATGGTGGCTAATCATTCAATATTCTAATATAAGCAAGCCATAATACTTGGGAAGACACGTAATTTACTTATGTATCACAAACATAATAAAATAATGCTCAGGTAAAATAGACTACGGTCTAGATACCAGTACTGCCACCTAATGATAATAGCTTTCAGAGTGTCTCTTTAAGGAATAATATCCGAGAATTATGTTAAAGAAGATTGATAAAGTCTACGTTAGTATTTTTACATAAATTTACCTAATTTGAAATTAAATTAGGTATTCCATCTATCTGCACGTAACGTTAAATTATCACCCTACATGACGTTTCTTTTTTGTTTGGAACTTCCTGTATTAATCCTGCTTTGATTGCACATTCCATGTAAATAAAATAATTATGGGCAATTTTTTTATTAGGTAAATGCTACTAACTTCAAATTTGGCTGGTAGGTACATTCTTATCTATCAGGAAGTAGATAAGGATAACTTTTAATTTTAGAAAATTCTACCTCTACAGGGTTCCCTCGGAAACGCGAGTAAACCTGCGGGGGACGACTAGTAATATAATTTAAGTATGATAAAAAAAATGGAAGAGGGATGTTGCCTATATTCATTAAAAATTATCTAACACTAACCAGTGTATATAAACACCTAAAGTACTCGTAAATAACCACTTTGTAAAATTCAACCATTTTATGATTTTTAATAACTAATTTAACAGTATCTTTTGACGGTATGTATATATATATATATATATATATATATATTTATACATACGCAATTATTTCATACAAGCCTCCATATTATAAACTATAGTTTTGACTTTTCATAAAAATAAGCTGATTTGATAGGTTTATAATTAAAATTAATTGATGCATTTGGTTTCCACATTTTGGTTTTTAAACTTTATGTATTGTTTCTAAGCTTGCATTTATCGAGTGTTTAGTTTTCCAAACTCAATAAAATCAATCTTGTCAGGAGAAATAAAGCAAAATAGACTGTGTAATAATTTTCATGCTGACAAATGGCTTTGCGTTCCGCCTCATCTCACTCTGTAGAAATGATTTGTCAATACATTTGTTCCAAAAACAACGATCCAAAAACAACGATCAAAAACATTGGCAATTCAGTTTGGATTAAATTTTCCGTCCAATCGCTTTTTTCAAGAAAATCTAAACGATGAAGAAGCCAACTTCATTCTTCATGATTTGATATTTCGGAACTTATGTTCCAATTGATAAAACTATTCGTTCAATTATTGTGTGTAATCGAAATGTAAGTGAACTCTATGGTTTTTTATTTTATTGATGGCTCTCAGACTTACAGGATATATTATAATGTAGAGATGAGAAAATTTAATGATACAAAATAACACTTCCAGTCTACGTCAGAATATTCAAAAGATAAACTTGGCTCGTGACCTATATTTTATTATTCAATCATGAATATGAAAGGATCAATCATTTCGAACTATTAGAGGTATGATAAATTGTTTTACAAATGATAATGATACCCATGAGGCACGATACTTTACTGTAAATAATAATAAAAAACTAACCAATTAATAGAAAAACCTAAGTAAATAATAAGTACACATAGATGCCCCAGCTCGTCATGTCTATGGTCGTGGGTTCGATTTTCATCGAGAAAAAATATTTTTATTCTTGAACGTGTCTAAAAATAGTGTTGTATTCCATAGTACGAACTGTTTATTTTGGGATTTCATCCGTAAAATAAGTTATAAAGAAAAAATAATAATTAATAAGCGATTATACAGCATGGAAAAAGGAGGGAGGTTGAATAGAAAGTACTTTAAATATAATCCTGGATTTTTCACAAAGATAATATCCTTTTATGAAAAGTAATAAAACCACATTCAAAGATTTTTGAATAGTCCCTTGCCTCAGCCGATAAACGGACTAACACAAAAGCGAAAAATAACATACCGTGTTTTTGTGGCACGAATCGATAGGGCCATTATTATAAGGATCAAATCTATTAGTAGGTATATGAAATTGTACTAAAAGTAAAAAGAAACATGTAAAAATTGAATGTTCAGAATAATTAAAGCTTAATATTATTTAATGTTTACGTATAAAATCACGAGTCCTTTTGTTGTTGTGAGAATTAAATATATTCAACGATCATGATCGGTAGGTTAAAAAAGAAAACTGTCTAAAAATATATTTATTAATTATTATATTAATTATTAAATAAATAAATCTGTTCTCACCGTGAATAGGTTTTTTCGTAAATAGTCATATAAAAAAAAATAGGCGAATTCTATATAGGTATACATACAATATATTTTTTTAGATAACAATGCTTGTATATTTTAGTCAGGAGTTCTGAAATTATACAGTTGGGAACATTCATTGGATTAGCAAACACAAACCTAATCGTACCTTCGCAAATGTGATTCAGCATTTTAGATTCAGCAGTTACTAAACACGTAGAGACTATAAATGTTCAACATTGATATTATAATGAGTAAATTGTAGTCTGTTTTTTTATGTCTGTATATATTAAAGGCAATCGTTACTGACTGACTGACTGATCTATCCACACATACCAAAAACCACTGAACGGATTGCGGATTGAAATTCGGCAAGCAGATAGTTATTATGACGTAGGTATGCGCTAAGAAAGGATTTTCCATAATTCACCCATAAGGGGATGAAACGGCGGTCCAAAGTTTGTAAGGAGAAACGGGATCGCGAGTGGAAAGCTAGTCAAAAATAATGTAAATATACTGTATCATATTACTACTTAAATGAATTTACTCCTTTCCACAAAAATAAATAAATAAGATTATGAATAGACTAGCTTTCCGCCCCGCGGTTTCACCCGCGTATCCTTTGAGATTGAATTTCAAAAAATCTTTCTTAATCCTCGTCTACATCTTAAAAAGATTACCTTTGAAAAATATCTGCTTTCTAGGTCTAACACTGGGCGTTGATGAGTCAGTCCTTCTCATTTTTCATACCAAGAAACGGATAACTCATAACTTTGAACCCCCGTTTCACCCCTTCAGAGGTGGAATTATAGGAAACGCTAAAATACATATTTCTTTATTTTTATTTGTTAGCCTAAAAATAAAGTTTCAAGGTTCTAGTTTCAAAAATGACGGACTTCCGTACAAACTTTCAACCCCTTTTTCACCCCCTTTAGGGTTGAATTTTAGGAAACGCTTAAACACGTATTTCTTTATTTTTAATTGTTAGCCTAAAAACAAAGTTTCATGGTTCTAGCTTCAAAAAATGGCGGACTTCCATACAAACTTTCAACCCCCGTTTCACCCCCTCAGGGGTATAAATTTAAATAACGCTGATACACATATTTCTTTATATTTAATTGATAGTCTAAAAACAAAGTTTCATGATTCTAGCTTCATAAATGACCGACTTTCATACAAACTTTCAACCCCTTTTTCACCCCCTTAAAGGTTGAATTTCAAAAAATCCGTTCTTATTCCTCGGTCAAGTTTTAAAAACAACACCTGGGAAAAAAATCAGCTTTCTAGGTCTAAGGGTTTAGTCTGGGCGTTGATAGATCAGTCAGGACTTCTCCTTTTATATATATTGATAAGATAGGTAGTAACATCGAAGGTTGTGGGTTATAATGTAATTGTAATGTAATGTATCTATATACCTAATATAAAAGTAAAATACCAGTCACTGATTAAACAGAAAAATTCAGAAAGTATAAATGCTACATACTTGACATTTACATTTACATACTTACTTGCAGGAAGATTAATGGGAGTAGATATCCGCTCTCAGACCAAATAAAAAGGTAGACAGAGCCCCGTACACTTAAAGTGAAGCACAGTAAAGGAAGCTGAATTTTAAAAAGGAAGCCGATCGCGTTCCTGTGCGACACAAGTCACGTGGGATAACGTACGTGCAGGTCACACACACAACTTCGTGCACGATGCTTCACTTCATTGGAAACTATTGTTTACGTACGCTCCTTTTACCTTTTTTATTTGCTCTATATATCGGCTAAGGAAGAATTTTCAAAAATTCGGCTCCTAAACCCTTGGAAACGCTGGTTAAAACGGGGGGCAACTAGTACCTACAAAAATAAGTTTTAACGGTGGTATATTTGCAGTATCTGCCTGGCTGAATACCTACCACTTTTATCGAAGTAATCAATCAAAGCGAAGTAAGTGTGTTTCGGCAGTTATACTTGAGTGCCATTACCCATTTAGGATTTGTGTGCTAACCACCTGACTGATCATTACATACCATGGTGAGATTGTCGTCATATACGAGCCATTCATCATAAATATACCCTTAATCATTTGGGTGGGTTTTACGTATACTAAGCTATATTGATCAAATTGTAGTTATTATGACGTCTCTGAAACTTGAAAAATATATCATGGTCTAAAATAGGAAACATTAAACGACAAACTTCGAGGTTTCATTTGATGCGTTCATCGACCGCCCAAGTGACGCCAGCTAGTCTCCCACAATCTTGGATTGGTTCAGTAAATACATAGATTAGTGAGGTTTGCAGATATGCCAACTTAACTTCACGATTTCTATAGGATCAAAACATCGTATAAATTTAAAATGTTCATATATTTTATTATAATTTACTGTTACTATTTGTAAAATAGTATATATTGCAAAACAGGTTGTTTGTAGACTCCACATAATCTACATCTGCAAGACAGGATATTCAATAGTATGTTCACTCAGTTAAAATCAAAACATCTCTGCATTTTTTTTGTTGATACGGCTATTTGTTCTATCTACATGTTTATTCTGTGAGAATAATAAAAGCTTGGCGCCATCGAAGTACGAGTAAGCAAATTGAGTGAGGGCATAGATAAATTTGTTTGGGAACTGCTACGTGCTAACACGTTTCATCCTGACATTAAATTGGACCGATCTGAGTGTGGTGTCACATTTTACTTTTGTATTTCGCCCAGCGTCATAAAAAAGTTCACGACGGTTAAGTGTGGAGTAAATTTATACGATTGGCATCGCAATTTTATTTCCATTCCATATCCTGGATAAAAACCCTATTTTAAGTTGTGATGTTACGCCGCTGTACCAAACGGTGAACACTCCTTTCCTGTCATTTGTATATTAAAATTTATCTTAATCTCTAATTATATTACCTATATTTATAATACTTTGTTTGGGCAAATCTTTGATTTGAATTTTGTTACACAATTTTATAACATGGGCAAGGCTTAAATACAGTCTCCTTGTTGATTTTCATTAATAAAGAGTATTTGCATTTCATTGCCGTTCGTGTGCGATAACAAAATCCCACTAATATTATAAATGTGAAAGTTTGGATGGATGGATGGATGGATGTATGTTTGTTACTCATTTACGCCAGAACGACTGAATGGATCTGTATGAAATTTGCCACGGAGATATATTATAGTCTGGAATAGCACATAGGGCACTTTATCCCGGTAAAAGATAAGATCCCTCGGGAACGCGGGTGAAACCGCGCGGAACAGCTAGTAATTTTATATATTATGTAAAGGCAATTTTTTTAATTCTTCAAAGCCCTTTGTACAAAGAACAGACAATTTTTTTGAAAGTAACTTAGCACTTTGTAGATCCGCAAAGTTCCCGGATGCTATAATAACAAGTGTAATGAATAAAAATCTTACAAAGTTTTTATTAGCTGTTTTCACCTCCCCGAAATAAAGTTTTGCTCATAAAATTTCTCTATTGTATATTTCAGGGTGGACGAAAATATTGATTTAGTTACATTCTCATATAAAGGCAGTGACCTTTAGTAATCTTACAATATCAACAACTTACATAAAAAAAACTTGTTTAGTTTAAAATCTTTAACGTCTAGCAAAATCAAGACCAGGTTTTTTTTTTTATGTCACTAGTGACAACGAGGCAGGCGGGTCACCTGATGGAAGGTGACTACCTTCGTCTATAGACATTAGCAATACCAGGGGGACTGCCAACGTGTTGTACGTACACCTTATTACAATGCCTTAAGGGCAAGGGCAACTGGCTTTCAAGTGCGACTGCTGGAACACACCAACAGGTGCTTGGCGACAGATTTTCAACTTGAAGGTGGTAGCCAGCCAGTCGAGTACCACATAGTACCCTACCACCGTGCTGTGGTTTCCTCACGATTTTTTCCTTCACCGAAAGCTCAAGCTCATTGTAGGATTTGAACCCACGACCTTCGCCGCGGTATTCGACGTCACTTACCACTAAGCTTTAATCGCTTTTTATCATCAGGACTGGAATTTACCTCAATCTTTGCCATTTTTAGTCAAACAAAAAAATCCTGGTAAGGCATTTATGAACGTTACAATAGCCTCTACCACCGGTTCGGAATACACTTAAACTGAGAAGACTCCGGCAAGAAACACAACAAGGCAGTTTTTTCAGCAGTGGATCTTTTTTTTTATTTATTTCAAAAATGTTGTCATACATAGTAAAGAGCCTGTTTCTTCTCTAATTATTAAGTCAAGAGAAATGAAGATCTTAAGTAGACGTTAGTTTTTGTATATCGGAAGATCAAAAAGAATTTGATTGGTCAAAGTACGAGATTATACTGGTACGTCTTATACCTAAACTACTGCACAAACGATCATAAACACAAGCTTAACAGCCAATATTCGAGCCTATTACTGGAAGTTTCATACGATAGATTCAACAAAGCTTACAGTTCTATTGCTATTTGAAGAGGTAGAATTAACTTGTTCAGTTTACAAGCGGAGTTTCGAAGTACTCAAATTTAACGGGTTTATTTCACTGTTCATTTGCTGCGCTCGTTTCACTATGGGCTATTTATTTGAGAAAAAAAAAAGAATTTCACGTCAAAGAAACAAAATGAAATTGTCCCTATTGAAATTTTAATTCTACGATAATATTAATCAGAGGTTAACGGAGGGAACTTTTATTTTTTGTTAATTTAAACGACAGCTGTTCTAAAATGCAATATTTTTAATGTCTTTAAATATTAAGTAGGTCTTTGATAATTATTACTACAGCTGTATTTGGCCTCAGACTCACTCTTACTTGCCTTCTCTGACGTTGCCTTATTACTCTAACTTTGAAGGTATCTAGTTCATAAATGTCTGGATACACAGACATCGGAAGGATATTCCACCCCTTTGCTGTTGTCATGAGAAATGAAGAAGCATTATGCTGTGTCCGAATATGCGGGTTATCGCTTACGAACCGGTGGAGATTCTCCCAGAGTCCTGCAGTTCGATGAAAAAAAAACGGATGATGTCGGAATTACATCGAGCAAGCAGCCTTTTGGTTTGGGTCTAGCTGGGTTTACATATTAGCTTTGCCATCTCCTTCTCATCCACAACTAACATTTAATTAACAAACGTAATTATTCCTCAGACAATTAATTGGACTCCAGTTAATTACTATACGCCACCTACTATTGAAAATTACATACGTTCAAATTTAATCTCAATTAAAATCAAAATCCACTTGAGTCTGATGCCAAGTAATACATAATGTAGATACACTACAAGACAGGTTCCAAGTCACTTGATCGATGTGCTTTGTATACAAGCTGTCGGCACTAGCTCAGACCATGTTGTCGGTTATATGTGACTTACTAACTGGCACGTTCAACCACACAACCATATGCTGAATTTAATAGTGAACTAGCTTTTAATATTATTAACTTACAATGGAGCAATATCTTAGTAGGTGGATGGAATAAGTGATGTTTGGAATAATAATGTTAGATCTACAGTCAGGAACTTTATTATGTTTCTAACCTATCATGATTGAACCTAAATAGACTAAAGTTTATAAATGGACTCATAAGTGTGTATTTTGAAAATACGCGTGAAATCTATCTAATTACTGATATAAAAATCCTTGATTTAAGTGTAAAGTCTATATAGATATTTATTTTCATCAATGATGCCAAAACAACTTATTTACAAAAATCACACAATAGTTTTTAAAATAAACAGTCAAATGACACGACCTAAACAGTTCTAAATAAACCGAGGTTTTTAATTGTGAAGTGACGCGTAAAAACTATGTACTATCGAATGTCGATGATCGGATTATCGGTAATCGAGAATAATGACGGAAGCGAGGTGAACGGGCCCAAGATCGATGCAACATTTATCACAACTCCGGAACATGCCCTGTCGACGCCAGCGCCGACTTATTTATACCTCTAGCTGATGCAGCGATATAACCTTGTCGATGATAGTCTGCTTTGTTGCTGAACTCACGTCGTTTCAGGTATGTCACTTCTTTATTTAACTACGTTAGTTGTACATTTGTTTGTATATTTTGTACATTTGTTGTAAATAAAGTTATTAGATATTACTACGTTATTATTCAACGTGACTTAGCTCCCAAGACTAATGTAGGTAGCTCAAATACAACAATGGACCCAGCGATGACGGTGCGAAACTGTGAAAAGTCGAAAAAAAGTAGAGTCAAGTTATTATTCAAAGCTTCGTCGCATCATCAAAATAATAGGCGAGTCGTTTACCTCTAGCATCGTGGTCTTATTTAAAAGATAAGAACATAAAAGCGAGACTAAGGATTTGTGAAGCAATTGCTAAAAGCTGAGCTAGCATCATTCGTTTGTAACTCTTTGCGAAACGAAACGACTATATCCACTTAAAATTCCAACGTAAAAAGTGAGAGTTTTGCATTCCATTTGTCGATAAACTCAAATTAATTGCGATACGACTGTTTGGTCGGCTTTCATTCACATTCGTTTACCTCCGCTTTTACGACTGTAACCGTCAAAAGTTTTCGTTACACTACATAACTTGACGCCGCTGTTTTTCATCAGAAGTGGAAGGCCCATGAGGCGGGTGTTTGTGCCAAGATTTATTAACCTTTTCTTAGATTTTAGGATAGGAAAAGTTTTCTGCCATTTGGATTATGAAAATTATTAGCGTTAGCTTGACGCAGTGAACATTGAACTTCAGGCGGGTTAACTTATTTCTTTGTAGAGTTGAGTGGGAGTACAATTCATTACCTTCGTTTGGTTGAGTATAAAAGCACTTAGGGTTATTTTTCAATTGTTTACGTATTTTATACAACCATATGCATATTATGTTACATTCCTGAAATAACTCAATTTAAATGGCGAAAAACCTAATCCCTTTTTAGTAATTTTAAAACATAAATATGAAATTATAAGTCATTGCATGTGATGTAACTTACGTAACTTTGTACATAATACCAGAGCAAACTTTTTTTTTTATTAAGATTTTGATAAAACTGAACATAGTAAAAACAACGCAAGCCCTTCCTGTAAACTAAAAAACGAACGAAGTGAAAAAAATATTATTATAAAAAAAAGTCTGCAAAGAAAAACAATGACAAAGTGTTAATCATCCAGTTTATTGGTGAAAGCATCTAGCCGTATACCAATAAACTTGATTCTCTCCCGCATTTCTCAACCTGCAGAATAAGATACCTTACACCCATAGTGACAGGGTGATAAATGGTTGTTTTCTCAAGGTGAACAAAGTATAGGATCTGTGATTATATTCGGGAAAATGTTTGAAACTTCTGTAAAGGAAACAAACACGAGAACCTGAATAAATGGAGACGGCCAAATTGACGTTCCACTCTGTAAGATATTTCCTATTCTGTTCAAATTTATGGAGTAATATCTCTTGCGTGACCTATATTTTCAGATATTTTATAGTTCAAATAGCTTACTTAGTTAATATGGGATTTTTAAGAAAGTATACAATATTTATTCATACCATTCAAAGTAATTTATTATTGAACATAAGTTACATAATTTAGGTACAAATGTAAAATATGTAGATATTAAGGTATGTGAATTTTATTAGTGGTCTTTGAGCTACGCAAATAACTAAATACGTCAATGCGCAAAATGTACATGATGGTTAGAGTATATTATTTACATATTATTTGAAATATTGGTGCTGAATTGTTAATAATCTTTGTTGGGTTTTGGGCTTTCAAAATTTAAATTCACCCGCCAATTCATCGACTGTGCTACATGTCATAGGCACATATTAAAACTATTCGCCATCCGGTTGGTGGCGCGTCGATCGCTAAAAAAAAATTCGATTCGTTAGCGACGACACGTATGTCGCACGGTCTGCTCAAAATAAGTGAAAAACTATCTAAAGACATTAAAAACTTCAGTGAAGTGCCAAGAAACAGTTACCCATGGACTTGACCCACCGATTCATCTAATTGTACTTCAATTTTGGACGCAGTTGGGAACCATCAAGAACATTGAGGCGGGTGACGTACCTAAAACGTTTGTCTATTTATTCCGTAGCCCTTTACTGTCTAATATTTTGTCTAGTATTTTCAAATTATATTATTCAATCTCCAGTTGTGTTCCGTACACAACAATCTTAAAGGAACTTTTGCTTTTAATTCTCAATTTCCTCATTCGGTAATTGCGAAACCCATAATTTATAATTATTTGGTTCATTTAAAAACTTCTGTCCTTACGAAACTTGGAAATAATAATTTAAATTCATGTGTTCCGTGTCTAAACGAGAATATAAAAAACAACTTTCGAGATTATTCTCGAAGTGCGTGCATAAGCACTTCCTTATAATTGAGATTAAGACTACTGGAAGTAATGCTAAATACAAATGGCAACCAAATCTTAATAAATTGATTATGTATCTATAAAAACCTTTATAAAACAGTTCAAACCACATGTAGCGACATCTATCTACACATAGATATAGTTCGCACGACTCCTAAATAGATGGCGCTTCAATAACCTACATCGCGCTTACGAAGTTTTCTATGCGATCTGCATATTGTATACAAGATTCCAACGTCGACAGTTGGACCGCGATCCCCAGGCACGATGACCTAGACTGGCGGAAGATCTTCCCTTTTCAATGGAGGAGTCTAACACCTCGCTCCTCTATACACATACTATTGCGTTGTTAGTAATCACTTGTTGTTGAATTTTTTACGTCAGTAGTTTGACAATAGGAGTTTTAAAACATTCGCGAACTAAAAGTTTCACAAGAAAATAAAAGACCGATCTGATGATAAGTGGTCAACGTCTATGAAGATTTTTAATTTTATGTTTATTACCGATGTGTTGCCGAGTTTGGAAAGCTATTTTTACGCTAGCTTTGAAAAATTCCACATCGAAGCGCTGAAAATTATTTTACAATAAAACTATATTATTTAATCATTCGGTTTTACTTATAGACGGTGTTATTTTTATTACAACAAATTGACTACAAAGGGAGCAGTTTAAATTAATTACATGTCAAAAAGAAAAAGGTCTCGATCAGAATCGGGACAAATTAAATTCCTTATCAGAAAATTAAGAGTGGCAGATACAAAGATCCCAACGACTTCATGCGATAAAGACTCATATAATCTCGGCAATATTTCAATTTCAATTATCGAAAAAACAGAACTCCATTTAATATACAAAAAAAACGGTCAAGTGCGAGTCGGACTCGCGCACTGAGGGTTCCGTACTAATTTTGTAGTTTTCAAAATAATTTTATTCTGTTTTTAGTCTTTGTTGTCATTGCGGTAACAGAAATACAATGTGAAAATGTCAACTGTCTAGCTATCATGGTTCATGAGATACAGGCTGATGACAGACAGACAGACAGACGAATGGACAGTAAAGTTTTAGTAATATGGTTTCCTTTTTGCCCTTTGGGTACGGAGCCCTAAAAAGGACCATTTATAAATTTGGTCATCATTGCGTGTTGTTTCTGTATAAATTAGGTACAGTTGGACATGCGTGCTCATGGCGCGGCGACCTCATCTTGAATATTTTAAGACAAACACTACATATAGCCACAGATATGCCACAAGCTATGACGTAAGTGTTATTTTTTACAAGTCCTCAGGGTTTTAACGCTTCATCATTTTCAAAGTGTCTCGTAGGAAAACATCGTCATAGAATAAGGAATCCAAGGCAAAGGAATTCAAAATTCGCTCACAACGTTTTAATTTATACTATACTTTTCAGACCGGATAATAAGACAGTGATGAGATCGGTCTTAATGTATGGTTCTGAATATTGGGCAGTTAAAGTGACGGATGAAAGAAGATTGCATGCAGCAGAGATGAGAATGTTAAGATGGATGTGTGGAGTGACACGGATGGATAAGATTAGGAATGAGTACGTAAGAGGAAGTTTGAAAGTAGCACCAGTGACTGAAAGTTGAGAGGAAGTCATTTGATGTGGTATAGACATGTTATAGGAGGGATGATAGTAATGTAATCAAAAGAGTAATGACTATGAAAGTCGATTGATACACGAGTAGAGGAAGACCAAAAAAAAGATAGATGTATTGTTTGAGAGATGATATGAGTAAGAAAGGAGTGAATTCCGATATGGCGGATAGAAGGGCCGAATGGAAGAAAACTACGCATTGCGCCGACCCCAAATAATTGGGAACAGGGCAGGTTTTTTGTAATAATTAAATAAATATTAAGATCTTTTTTCGTTAAGTAAAGCTTGTGTAACCCACATGAGGTTTCTGCCAAAACAAACACTATTATTGCTGTAGGTATAAATTTATGTGTATGAGTAGGTTGAATATTTATTTTTAAAAACTTTCTCACGTCTTATTCAAAATAAAGATAGATGCAAATACATGATGCAGATTTTCTTTGTGTAATTTAAAAAGTGGATTGCAATGTAAATCGAGTTGAACCTTTTCCACGTATCTTGAGTACGCTCATTTATATGATGATTTGGTTCAACGCCCACTGCCAATGTCTCCTTTGTTTATTTGATAAACAAATACGATTGTGCCTAAGTTAACGTCTTTATCCGCAGTCTCACATGGCACCCTTTCTCGCTGCCTTGGAAGACAAAGCATTGTAAAGTTAAACTAATTCCGCTTAATAATACCACGAAACGTAAAAAACGTTTGTCTGTTTGCACTGGTTTGTACAAAAATTAATTTAATTAAGCAGGAAGTTCCGAGGACATTTCATAACCAGTTTGTTTTTGACGATGAAATCCCATGTGTTCCAGCAAAGGCCAATGACAAATAGCTGAATCGCGTGTGCGAATGTAAAGAATTTGAAATTTTGAAATGGGAACATATTTGAAAATGACCTTTATTAAATGTAATTTCATTTTAGGCATAGTTTGTTCAAACTGTTCTGTTGCTATTTAAATAAGTTTCAGTTATTGCTTGGTAGTTAAAAGAGTTGTTATTTCGTTAACTCTCATATGAAATAATTCAGACATTTAAACAATAATAATAATAATTTATTTTCTTCAAACTTTACATTATAGTTTACAAGGTGAAGGGATCTCCAGTTAAGCAAAAATTTGCTTGTGTTAGGGGAACCCGCTCTTCATATAGCTATACATGTTTGTTAAAAGAACAAAATGAATACAAGTTATTTTGAATGAATACTGTTATAATAACAGTAATAAGCTAACCCAATTATACCGGCATACAAAGACGCGCGTGCATAGTGTGTGTGTATGTATGTGTGTGTATGTATGTGTGTGTGTGTGTATGTGTGTGTGTGTGTGTGTGTGTATGTGTGTCTAAAAACTTTAGAAGAAGCTATCATAAGCAATACGTCATCCAGTTTTGTTAAGAAATGATAAATTGCTGGTCTACTCTGGAGGGGAACCGTAAAATTCAGATGCAAACACTTATTCTGTTTTCACATAATTTTTCTACTCCATTTCGTTTGGTCTAAATTGTTAAAAGAAGTGTAAATAAGCTATCCTAAAAAATTACACCCACTTAATTATTAAGGTACAAACTGTAGGCAAGAATAATATTATTTTACCTTAAAATGACGAAATGCTAAGTGATACTTCTACAAAAAAATTAAAAATACCATTATATACCCAATATAATAATATTATGTTTTTTGTTATATAGAATAATGGTTTGAAGATCATCAACGTTTTGTAAACTAATTAGAATAGTTACTTAATATTAAAATTTACCTACTCTCTTCCTAAAGTATCCATAATATATTAATCTTATTTCAATTTCAAAACATGAATGACATGACAAAAAAGGTTTCTAGCTTTTTGAAATCTTATTTAAGTCCTACCCTCAACTTCTTTGCTGTAGACTCTTAGCGACTCATTACCTGCTTTATTAAAGCGAGTGTGCTCTTGAAAAAGCGCCAACCGTCTTTCTCAGTGAAGCGTCCGCTTTAAGAAGTGTGTACGCTATTTTCAATCTAGATATTAAGAGTATTATAGAGTTTAAGGGAACTAAGTTGGATAATTTTAAGTTACCGTTTGAATTGTTAATTGAGTTTTCAAATATTATGCTAGTATTATGCCATAACTTATGTTTTAGAATGTTCATATTTATACATGTAAATTACTGCAGTATAAAGCAATTAAATTGTTGTTGTCTTCACTCATGAATTCAAAATAACGCAAAGAAAAACAATATTCATCCTTCCGCTCTGTAAAATTTTATTACATTTTTATTTTCTTTTAAACTATAAAATTACTTAAAAAAAACGTTACTACCCAAGTCACTGTTTACGGGTAAGTATGCTGCCTTACCTATGCTGTATGCTATTTAACATTGCTACCTAATTCTCTGACCGCAGCATTCTGTTTGGTTTTGATGTATCGATGTTTGTTACTCTTTCACGCAAAAATAGCTGAATGGATATTAATGAAACTTGGCACACAGGTAGTCCATATCCTGAAATAAAACATAGGATACTTTTTATCCCGGGAAAAGATAAGATCCCACGGGAACGTGGGTGAAACCGCGGGGGACCAAAAGGCGACGATAGCTCAGTGGTAAGTGACGTCGGATACCGCGGCGAAGGTCGTGGGTTCGAATCCTTACAATGAGCTTGAGCTTTCGGTGAAGGAAAACATCGTGAGGAAACCACAGCACGGTGGTAGGGTACTTTGTAGTAGGTACTCGACTGGCTGGCTACCACCCTCAAGTTGAAAATCTGTTCCAAGCACCTGTTGGTGTGTTCCGGCAATTGCACTTGAGAGCCAGTTCGCTTTTAAGGCATTGTAATAAGGTGTACAACACATTAGCAATCCCCTGGTATTGCTAATGTCTATAGGCGACGGTTGTCACTTACCATCGGGTGACCCGCCTGCCTCGTTGTCACTTGTGACATAAAAAAAAAGTAAATAATAAATTCTAATCAGACTGACGGGAGAAATATAATAAAAGTTAACGTCAACAACGATCATTAGGTACTATACTACTTTCAAGCTACCCAAAACATTTTGCATGGGAAATCGTGGCACTTACACAACACATAAATTGTTTGACCCAACTTCTCTTTACGGCTTTTAAACAGTAATTTGCGCGAAGCGATACTTTGTATACATCTATGTTTTAACCTTTCCACCAATTTGTACTAACAAAATGTAATAAGGGGTGTAAGTTTATTTAAAATTATTTTAATTTTGAAGCAATACTTGGCATTCCGTTAAAGAAAAGTATTGAGAAGAGAAGATACGAAGTACTGTATAGAGAAGAAAGTTGCGTGCCTGAGAAGTAAAATTCAAAGGCATGTGAAAACTGCCAATCCGCTCTAGGCCCGCTTAGTGAACTATGACTTAATCACTTTGCTGGTAAAAGAGGGACGTATGGCATAATATATGAGCTATGCTGATAATAATAAATCAAGTAGTCATTTCGTTCTTCGCCGTCTTCTATCTTTTGTCTATTTATCTACATTAGCAAACAAATTGAACAATAAAATATGTTTTATCAAACTAACATATAGGAAACGACATAGACTAAAATGGTATATTTGGTGTAGCGTTTTGAAAATCCAATAACATCGATATTGAAGTTCAAACTCCAATCATTTATCGTAACAGTTAAGCGTCACACAGTCTGCACGCTAATCCAATTTCAGAGCTACCTTGGCCATTCGAAGAGGTGGTTTTTACAAGCTTTATATTAACTTGCAATGCAGGTATGTTTTTCCGGGGTGAAACTTGCAACTCAATTTTGAAGCAGATATCTTAAACCGTATGAGCTGAAATTTTGTATACACGTTTAGTTTGGATGACAATGCATGGTCAGCTATGTGACGTCATTCTAAATCCAACATGGCGGAAAACCAAAAATAGAATTTTTGTATGCAATCCTACAATATGGGTATCAAATGAAAGGACTTGCTGAGAATAACTCAAAAAATGAAGTGACGTCACTCTGAATCCAAAGCTTGTTTTTAAAAAAGTTTTTTTAACTTATAACTTATTTCATTCATGAGCTCTATAAACTAGTATATATGTACATAATGTATATAAAAATATTAATATTGTCGTGCGAGGTTGTTCTCGTAAAATTATTACCGTAGTCATTCCCAATGGGCTTTTGGCTTTGCATAATATAAAGGTGTGCACACAAACTAAAATATTTTCACTACTCACCACGTGAAAAGGGATATCCGGTTAGTTTACCCAACGTTGTTAAGCGAATAACAAACATGGCAGGTGACGTATTCAAAATTCGTTTCAAGGCTAGTGTAAGGACCTTTAGAAAAAGTATAAAAATAAAATCTATTAAGAATTTTAATGAAAGACCACATTTTTGTTTCACAAATTATTTATTATAGCAATAATACTTCCATAAATGAGATAAATACTGATAATGTTTTATAATTTATCCGAATGTTCCATCTTGACCGAATTGTATCGTACCATTTCATTCTCTTGTTCGAGGATATTAAATTAAAGTCGTAAAAATAATAGAGGCCAATTTGTAATTAATTTTGTACACGCCTTCAAATTGTTAAAACACTCCTCCAATTAAAGCAACTAGAAAAATAACTGGCGGGAAATATGGTTCTAGCAAATATGCTGAAATTAAACCTTAACCTTTAAATTGATGACAAAGCTTATGCCGGAGCAGATAATATAGGAAGAGGAAAAGGTCCGGACATAAATTTACTTACCAATACCGCTGTCAGAATGGTAATAAATCAGATAATACAATAGCAGGATTTTGGAATTTAATATGAAAATGACTGGCTGGTCACTACTAAAATGACTTAATTTCATTCTGATTTGCTTATTTTATTAATTGATTAATTATATATAATAATTTGGACGAAGTTGACGATGATTCAAATATTTTCATATAAATATAGGTAGCATAAAACATAAAAACTGAAGCAAAAATAATAGTTTTTCCAGTAATTTGATTAGTAGGATGATTCATCTGAACTACAATTTTAGCTATAGGGAGTATGAATAAAGTAGTGTTATAAAGTTTGCATTACTTTTAAAAAGGTTTTTCATTGCCTCCTGTAAAAAAAACCTTTTTCGCATTAACAAAGTCCTGCATTGACGCCGACGATATGTGATATGTTGGAATAGTAAGTAATTTATTTTGCTGTATAACTAAAAAAGATCTTGTGAGTTAAACTGACTTAACTAAAAAGTTTTAGGTCATGGATTTTTAACTTTAGATTATGACAGGGACCATAAATTCTGTTGGAGGACATTCAAGATACCGCAGTATGCATCAAAATCCGAACTGATTGTGACAAAGCTACGAATATTCATGGAACAAAATAATATTTGACGTAAAATTACATATATTTATTTATTTATTTGAGTAAACAAACCTTACATTAGTTATGTGTACATTCATCAACGTGTTCCACTAATATTTTATTGTAATAAATATAGCTTGCATTCGTGGAGTTATTCAATTATAATACAAAGAAAAAATGTGCAGATGTGCACATAAAATAACAAATATAAATTCATATACTAAATTTAACCGTAATACATACGTAATACATAGAATTTCTTTTTTTAAGGTTCCGTACTCAAGGGGTAAAACGGGACCCTATTACAAAGACTTCGCTGTCTGTCCGTCTGTCTGTCATCAGGCTGTATCTCAAGAACCGCTATAGCTAGACACATGAAATTTTCACAAAATATGTATTTCTGTTGCCGCTATAAAAAAAAATACTAAAAACAAAATAAAAGAAATATTTAAGGGGGGCCATACAACAGACGCGATTTTTTTCCCCTTTTTTGCTCGATATCAATAATGGCAACAGGTAGGCACTTGAAATATTCACAGAATACTCACATATAATACCACAAGAGCTTCAAAATTATCGGGTATTTATTTCCCGATAGGTTCGTTGCAAACAAATGAAGGACGACTTTATTTGTTTGCAGGGAACCTTCAGGGAAATGCCAGATAATTTTGAAGCTCGTGTGGTATTCGGGGGATTATTTTTCCGTCCCAAATGTCGGCCAATAGAATTGCACCATGAGACGAAATGTACAGTTAACAAATACGAAAAGGTTAATTTGACTGGATTGTTTTTTATACATAGCAACGACCAGAGAAAATTTTCAAAAAATTATCAGTATAATACCATGTAGGTTGTACCACGTGACGTCGAATGGTGCAATTCTATTGGTCGATATTTGGGTCGGAAAAATAATCAATTGTATTTTTACTTTAAAAATAAATAATAAAATTAAAATAAAATAAATATTAAAGGGGTGCTCCCATACAACAAACGTGATTTATTTGCTGTTTTTACGGAACCCTTCGTGCGCGAGTCCGACTCGCACTTGGCCGGTTTTTTTATTTACTTTTGTTTTGACAAAAACCACATTGACAATCATGTTGCTTTTAGGGCGATGATAGCTCAGTGGTAGTGACGTCGAAACCATAGCACGGTGGTAGGGTACTTTGTGGTACCCGACAGGCTGGCTAGCACCCTCAAGATGAAAATCTGTCGCCAAACACCTATTGGTGTGTTCCGACAGCTGCACTTGAGAGCCAGTTGCTATCTAGGCTTTGTGTGCTTACCACCTTCGGCCACATCATCACTTACCATAGTGAGATTGTATTCAAACACAAGCCTATCCAGTATAAAAAAAATATATATGGTAGAGCTAGTGTTTGGTAGGCGTCGGTAGTCATTATCAGGCATAAAAATAGTTCTGGAAACGACTACAATTATAACTCATAAGGAACAACAAACAACTGAAGACATTGGCAATATGTTTTTCTATACTTGTTTTTCTTTATATTACAGTATATACAAGGACCTTATCGAAAAAGGTTCATGGTTCATTTATACAATTTCAACCTTCAACAAGGTGCCGTAAAATAGGGTCCAGAGTCATATCAAAGTTGACAAAAATCTTCTTTTGATGTTTATCCCGAACCGTTATTTTCCTACCAATCTTCTGCTGGATAAATAATCCACACACACATCTACAAATATGTCTCTGGTATGAGTTTATTATGTTGTTTTTGTCTTTATGCCGATTGCTATTTTGCCAGTGGTTCCGTTATCGGAATTAACGGTTTCCTTTGCTTAGTGAATGTGTTTGTCGTGCATAAGTTTCGGATACACTTATTTTTATAGGGAACGTTCAGATAAACTTTTTATTGAGGTAAGGCTTATTGTGAAGGTTGTTTTTTTACTCATTTCTCTAATTTTGTAGCATTATTTGAAATTATAAACGTATTTTCAATTTGAATTAAGAAAATGATTCTTAAATATTTTATAATTTTAAGAAAAATCACTTAAATTCATTTAATAAAAAAAACTAAATCCATGTTAAGAAACAGTTATACCTGATACACTTTTTTCATGAGATTTAGAAAGCTTAATTGCGCATAAACAGAAAAGTTTGAGCTTAACATTTATCTTAGAAAGCGATACTTTATCCTGCTATTAATAACTTTCGGACATAAAAGTTTTTGATTATTGTCAGTTACTTTAACGGATGTAACATTTTAAAAGTTGAGATTATTTTTTAGTTGGAGCTGTTTTCTGAGTGAGTTTTTTTCTTATCACAAGTGACAATCAGACAAGTGGGTCACCTGATAATAAGTGTCTACCGTCGCCTATAGACATTAGCAATACCAGGGGGACTGCCTCATTGTAGGATTCGAATCCACGACCTTCGCCGCGGTATCTGACGTCATTACCACTGAGATATACCTAATCGCCTTCAAGTATTTATAAATACGAAATGTGGTAAATTATTATATTTAATGTTCAGTACACAAAAACAAAAAATAAATTATTGTCACGGCTTTTGTAACCAAAAATATAATAATATTCTTTTCATCCCCCGACAATTAGAATCCGGAGCGTAGGGAATCAAAAGAGCACGAGGTAAAAAATCTTTGCACTCGATAAGTATCTCTATCGTAATTTTTCATCCCACCTCAGCGAGGAAATGACTTCAACTTCTCAGTTGAAGGCTGACTTCCGAACCGGTGGTAACTTCTGTAATTCGACCGAGGAAATGACTAAATGCAAAAAAATGAAAATGGCGCGCGCTAAGCAAATTTAAAAAAAAGTACACCAAGAAGGTTGCGAGTCTGAGTTTATGACAAATTAAAAAATGATTCTTTAATTTCATTTTTTAATTTTTGTATTAGTTTAAGAATAAAATTGTTAAAGATTTGAAAAACAAAGCCAATCTTGTCAGATGGTCCAAAAATAATTAAAAAATGTAACCTTGCTGAATTTCTTGCCGGTTCTTCTCAGTTGAAGGCTGATATCCGAACCGGTGGTAACTTCTGTAATTCGACCTTCATAAGTGTCCATCTAGGGCATAAACTGAATAAATGGTTTTGACTTTGGCTTTGACTTTGATGTATGATAAATTCGGAACCATGGAGGGAGAAGTAAATAGGTTTTATGATGATTTGAATACACAAACTTAGTGCACACGATGTTCTATTTACTTTATCCTCTAGAGGATAATAACGGCTTTTACACTCAGATATCGAAGAGCAAAAATACTCTTTCCGAGATGGTGGGATGAAAATAACTATTATTAAGTCTTAAGAGATGAAAAAATAAAAGAACAGAACAGAACAGTGACAAAATAAAGACCTATTTACTTAATAGGTCCTTTGCCTATTGTAGGTAAATTTGTGCAAGGTGTTAGTAAAACCATTCATCCGATAATCGTCTATGGACGATTATCATAACAGTTAAAGTAATGAAATAAAAGTAAATGAAATTTTATTAAAATAAAGAACAACGAAAAGCCATTTCTGTAACTCTGTGAGAAAATTAGAAGCTATACCCGTTCAAATTAATTGGAGGCATTTCGACAAAACTTGACTGTCGAATTCAAATTCGTTCTTCTTGTAAATGGTTTGAGGCTGGCTTTGAATATTCAAATCTACACTCGCAAAACTTAGTGGTGTTTATTTGGTGCCATAAATTGTTCACAAAACCTATTCTATATTTCAAATTGATTTATAAGTTGAATATTTTATTTTAACTCGAGTCTTTATTATTATTTTCTCTTATTACAGGATATAACCTATTAGTTATAATATTATTTATTTACAACAAATGTACAAAATATACAAACTAATGTACAACTATAATATATAAAAAAACTTCTTCAAGGCTGCCGCTGCTGCCGATCGGCAAGGTTCCCAGCAGCGTTTCCTCTTTGGATGGTCAAGCTGATGACTCGAGTTGATTGCTTCATAAGTTACGACTTCTTTGAGTTCTGCAGTCAGCTAAAATTTATTGCCCTATGACAAAGTTATAAAACTTGAAGTTCTACAATATTTTAATAATGTTACCTATTTTGTAGGAGCCAGTCAACAGGTTAACAAGCAAGCTGGCGGTTTACCCGATGGTTAATTTAATTGAAACTGAAACTTTGTTTTAATACTGTTAACTAACTAGTGGTTATAAAGAAAGGATTTATTAAATAAAGAATACGAAAAGCAATGCTTCCGTTATCCGACACAAAATATTTTTTATCAATAACTCAAAGTTTTGATTTCACTTTCACAGGTTATTACATTTTTAAATGTTCCTGCGTCCTAGGTTTAATATTATAAATAGATTTAGTCCTGTTTTTAATTAAATTATGTATAATTACAATCAATAAAAAATATACCTTTTAGGTTTTTTTTTTTTATCTTTATTTAAGGAGCTTTTTCGCTTAGCGAATATGCCGCTCCGTAGCACAACAAAAATCAACACACAAAAACAAACATATCTACCTACTGTAGACAATTCTCTTACCGATTTTGTAAGCCACATTTAACTAAGTCCAGTATCATCTTAATTTCTTCTGACATCGGATGTGATAAAAAGGTATTGCATAATCCAACGGAACTATCACGGAACAGCAGTCGTCTAGGTCCTTCATTTCGGACACACTCCATTAATATATGATACGCGTCCTCTTCTCGGTTGCACACGCTGCACAACGGTGAGTACCTTTTAGGTGAAACACATTTAAAATTATTCAAGTTAGAAAATAACACATAAAAAATTATCTAAAGATTTAAAAAGTTATAAAATAGCTACGTGTTCGATTACGAATCCGCATCGACAAATCTAGCTTAACATAGACTAAACCGAAAACGATCCACTAAATAACCCAATCCCACACATTCCTATTTCACGCTAGATCGATTATCGAAAGTGAAACTGAAAAAGGGTTATAACTAAATTGACCTCTCGTTTTCCTTTGCTGCCTACGTTGGTAGGACCAGATAAAGCCCGGACCGTACCCCAAAGTTTTATTTATTTTTATGACCTACCATTTATTAAAGCGCAACTGATTCTGTTCTGCCTTTAGGCACACATACGGTCCAATTTATCGATAGGATAGTAAAATAAAATACGTACCACACGTGCTGTAGTACAGATGAAATGATTGAGGACCATAATTTTGATCATTTTTTAAATAATAAAATAAAAATCACAAACTGTACATGTCAATTTTACTTTAGTAAAAACTTATATTGGATAGCTTCTATTTTCTGCATTATCTCAGTTAATTTACTTTCATAGGAATAAGCGTGAGTTAATAAAAATACTAAATACCTAGTTTCATTTCTGCTCTACTTTGAAAAATCAACATTTGTAATTGGTAATTTGTGAGTACTCAAACGTGTGATAAAGTTTAAAAGTTATTATCGAAAGTCAAAATTAAGAAACTTTTTGACAAATACCATTTATCAAGAAATGTCATGATTATCGCACCGTATGAATTAAATATTCAGAAATACTTTTTCTCTTACAACCTGAAGTCGGAAACTAATATAGATTTTACGGAGCAAACTTCTCAAAACGGTACTGAGATGAAAAACTTTTGAACTTAATATGACCCTATTTCCTTTACTGCTTAAAGTGTTTTGGACCTTAATTCAGACGTGACAGAACTGTAAAAAACAAGAGTTTCTTGTTTTAATTTCAGTCAAAACTGTAGATGGAACGGTGATAAGCAGATGTAATGTGAGTAGTGTGGTCACATCATCTATGTATAGAATTAGTCTTGTCCTGGCTCACTCACTACTGGGGTTCAAAATATAAAACAGGTTCTTTTTAAGGTTTTTAAAAGTCAATCCATTAGAGCTAAATAGGAGATCGCGGTTATAACCGCGGAGCAGAAAAAGTTAATTTATATTTTCTTTACGTAACATACACTCTAGAATAGTTTCAAGGCATTTATCATGATGCAAGTCGTAGAGAGGAATCTGTATGACCTAAAACTATGTTTACGTGAACAGATGCCAAAATATAAAATTCAAGAATTGCATGCAGTCTATGTGCCTCTACTTTTTTTTGTTAACCTTTTAGCACGATTATGACTCATGTAGAAGATTTTGAACGATGAATCCACCCAGTAGCGGATCTAGGCGAGCTAAGAGGCTCAAGCCCCTAAAGCATTTGTGTCTTCCTGTTCTTTGCCCGAGGCAGGAGCCAGCCCTCTAATCACCTGATATTTCAATAGGACATATTGACAGCTCCTTAAAAAGTGTACAAGCATCCAGAGCCCACTGTACCATAGTTTCCACCCCAAACGACAAAAATATGGGTTGAGTTCGAGTGTAGTTATCTATTTAGGTATGTATTTAAAAAAAGGTTGTATATAGTATTTCAATTATCAGATTTCCATGCTGGTTTAATACTCAAAGGATTTCCATAGTCCTCTCTCTTTGAGGATTAGACTTGTCTTAAGACATTCATCTAACATGTGAAGATATTTGTTTATTATTCTGAAAAGACAGTAGATACACGCTTGTGCCACTTATTATTACTATTTAATAGACATCACTGTTATCTACTCCGGACGACATAGCTCACGTACTCGTATTTCCTCAGGATAGCATGACATATTTTCCTCACCCGTATTTTACATAATAACTTGTTTTTTAACCCGCCCACGCTTCACGCCATATAAGAAACATAAAAATAGATTTCTGTATTCACTACTACTCAAACGAACATAAAGTACCTATCTAATACTATACATTGCTTAACACATACATTTAAAAAACCAATGAGTTTAGACGAATCCGGATTGTAGATAAAAACAATATACAATGCAAAAAATAGGCTACAATTTTATATTTTACTCACGGAAACGTAATTAGTAAACAGGTAGAGTATATGCATTTATATCGTCACATTTTTTCCTCCTTGGATTAAGTAAAAGCCATAGATTTCCATTTGCTGTGTACTCCTGGGACACTACTGTTGCCTCTTTCACATTCATAAGTTACAGCATAAATGTTTATAGATGTTAAGCCTTCTTTGAGTACATTGCAATTTTTTTACTATTGTAAACTTTTGTATTTATTTTTATTCCATACCTATGAATTGTTTTATCGTGCAGAAATTATGTATCCACGTAATTTCGTAATAGAAATAATTGATTTCTGTATTTTACCTTTTTTAAATATTTTCCTTCGTTCAAACGGACCGTTGAATATTAATAATATGACGGAGCTGCAAAAATTATATTCGAGTGAAATAAAGGCATTAAACTTGCAAGACTTGCCGTTGTTCTACGAAATTCTTACAACGTCTCAGATAGAAGGTTTATGTGAATACATCAGTGCTCACATGAAAATTATATGCAAATGCAGTATATGATTTAAATTTTGCGCCATCTGGGTATACCTACACGTCGACTTCTCATCTGGCGCTAATGCATTTTATATTTTGTGTGGTAGAGGGTGTTTATTTTCTATGATGAAAAATATACATTAGTGTCGGTTCACATTGTACACTTTATCCAACATGCAAAGGTCTCACGCTATTCTATTCATTGAACTCGACTCAGTAATGCTATTCTCTTTCAGTTTAAGTGTTGTGGTAATCTAGATCCTTAAACTCGAATACTTTTTCATTGTATTTAAATTAAGGGACCTTTATTAATGTTGACCATTCCAGTGCTATCGTACCCTAATTTTAACTAATCTCAGAAAAAAATATCTAATTAACCATGACATTATTGTTAAACTTATTTAAGCTTGTGGGCAAAGAACAACATCTTAGCCGCGTCACTTGTAGGCTTGGCTAAGATGTCATTCGAAGCACCAATATTATTTAAATTTAGTTTAAGTTTAGCAAACAGTATCACTGTAACACATTCAACCATTTCACCAAACCATTTTACCAATTCATTCCATCAACAAGTGTTATACACCCTCAATAACACACATATCACGCATAGGGATCCCGAATAATATTAATATTAGTATCGTTATATTATTCTACTTCAATGTGGTCAACTGCATAGCTTAAAAGTTATTTATTTACATAAACACCTTCCATGACATGCACCTTTGCGATACATCGACACACTACAAAAGTGCTTTGTGGATGCCTATTATGAAATCCTCTTATTTATATAATCCTCATAATGGAACATCCAGCCATTATTTAACTTCGTTAAGTACAATTGAGCAATGCTAGCAGCAGAGCGCATTGCAGCTTTTCTCTGGTTTCGATAATCACCCTAATGGCAGGTCATCTCTGCATTATGACGGCCTATACCGATTTTTTATAAATATATTTGGTGTTTTGAATAAAAAAGTGAATAAAGTTTTAAAAATATTTCACTTTGTTGAAGCAATATTCATATAAAATTCATAATATGAATGCACCAAAATTATTTCCTAAAAGTTTTCTGAACTTTTAAATCTTTACTAAAATTATAAGTTGGAGAGTTTGTTTGTTTGTTTGAGAACGCTTATCTAAGTAAATACTGGTTCGAAGTGAAAAAAAATTTTTTTAGTGTTGGATAGCCCATTTATCGAGAAAGGCTATATAACATCACGGTATGACAAATAGGAGCGAAACATCAATATTATTTGCGAATAAATACGTTATTCGTCAAAAGTATTTAATTTTGAACAAAGTTGCCTTTACATCATTTTATTTAAATGAATATCTTAATAAATATAACAGTTTTAAAATATCTCCGAAGCAAAATAATGATGAAGTGTCGCACGCGCATTTTGTGCATGTGCGTGGCGGGCGGTCAAATAGTTATATCCTGTTAAAATCCAACGGAACCGCGGGTGAAACTGCGGGGTCAGCTATGTTTAAATAAGTATACCTATAATACATTTTTTAAACTTAACTAGGCTTAAACGTTTAGAATTAAATATATGTATTATAAAGGTCTTAAGTCCAAAACTTATATGTAAAGGTTGTATAAATAAACAATAAATAAAAATGCAGAACATAATAATATGTTTAATGTTTATTAGAAGTCCTTATACTAACCGTAAAAACCGTAAAAACTCATGTTTAGGAACATTATAGTAATTCACTTTGGGAGAGCCCAGTTAACGTCACAACTAGGTCCCTTTCTTTAGTTTTTATATTCTTTGTTCTAGCCATTTGTGTAATCAAATGTTATCCTCCTATAATAATTTTTGAACACCAACAAAATTTATTGATACCTAACATTGTCCTGCCCATGTTTTTTAAATGGGATATAATATTATTATTTTTAATTATCCAACATTACACAATATTTTTATAAATATACATATTTATTTTGTACGTTTTTTTATTAGCCCTATGGGCAAGAGAACGTCTGTTTGTCACTAAACTCCTCCTAAACGTTTGGACCGATTTTGATGTTTCTTTTTTGTGTTCTTAAGTGGGAACCTTTGATGGTTTAAATTTTCAATTGGAACTAGTAGGTAGCACTGCAATCGGGTTCTAGGATTTTTTTTTTCAGGGCAGTACAACGTCCTGTCATCCCGATTTTACCAGCGTTCCCGAAAAAAAAATATAGACCATGTTACTTACTTAGATGAAATAATTTTTAATATCAGCGATGTATTTTATGAGTTTATCCATTACAAACAAATAAGCAAATATACAAACACACAAAAAATCTAATCCTCTTTTCTTCATAATTTTGTGCAAATCATTTAAAAATCAAAACAGGAAGTAACCTACACAGTTACTTTTTGAATGAGATAACCTGGCTATACCAGGGCTAAGCATTTAAGTTGAAAATCTGTCGTAAATCACCTACCGGTGTGTTTTGGTAGTTACATTTGAGAGCCAGTTGCCTTCATAGCATTGTAAAAGTACCTACTGAAAAAAAAAAGTCTGAACATTAAATCTGGGATTTGCAAACCGCAAAGCTGTTAAACTTAGCCAGTTATGGCTCGGCTTACACACAAACCGCTTTCAATGGACACAGTTCCAAAATCGGAGTTAGTTCATTTCCGTGAATCAGATTATCACTACAGTAATGTACAGTCACTTAAAATAATTTCCTAGTCATAATGGGTCGCAATTTCGACCCCGACTTTGAGGGATTGCCGAGCGCAGTCAAAAGGGTCAACCGTCTTTAACGTTTATTACACCGTAGTAAATTTTTATGTCACAAAAAATTACACCGAAAACCGTGCGGTACAAATATGTAGCTCATTGATTTTTTGAAGTTTATCCCCTTTTTCTTTCTATATTAAGTTAAAAAGTTAAAACAACATCTCTGAATATTAACGACTGAAAACGCGGCGGACCTTAATTTTAGCTTTTTTTGGGTAATATTTAGAGTAACAAAGACCACTGGGATTTCTAGGCTCATTTCTGATTCACCCTTTCTGTGGATAACGTTGTTGACATATTTTTTGTCCTTCAAACAATTTCAACATCTGAATACCTAATCGTGAAAGTATGCAATGAAACATTCATGTACATGTAGCAACGTGATGTTTTCGTTCGAGTTTTTATCCGTTTATTAAGATAAGACAGTCATTTTTTTTTCCAGTATTACCTATATCAGAAGAGTGATAGAAATGGTATAACTTGGCAGTGTTGGAACCAAATATTGGCATACATCCCAGTTGGTATTTAGGTTAGATGTCGTATGTCAAAAATGTTTATGGATAAATGGCTTAACGGGAAAATTCACATGAAACATAGTTTTATTCTTGTACACCATCAAAATACACATTTTGTCATCAATAATATTTAAAGTGGAGGTAATTTCCAAAACAACTAATCGATCCTTGAGTTCTATAGAATATTTCATTTCGAAAAAGTGAGTGAAGCAGCGGGGGGGGGGGAGGTTATATGTATATTATGTAGTTATATATTAAAAAAACTGACTGACTAACATATCAGCACAGCC
Source organism: Ochropacha duplaris (assembly GCA_951361185.1). Lineage (NCBI taxonomy): Eukaryota > Metazoa > Arthropoda > Insecta > Lepidoptera > Drepanidae > Ochropacha > Ochropacha duplaris. The sequence goes on from OX592706.1 coordinate 5,531,995, forward strand.
AAACTAATGGAACTAGGATCGTGAAAATCAGCCGAAGGCTTTTTTTTATAAAGTAGGTTGGCACAAAGGAGTTGTTATTGGAATATCAACCTTTAAAAGCAAAAAAATTATATTTAAATATGGAAAGTGACGTGTTTCAGTTAACTTTTTCACATTTCTCTTTGAGACACATTGTATTTCATTCTTAATCTAAGGATATGATATAAAAGAAGCAAGATTTATATTTCAAACAGAATGTTTCATACTTTTATATAAATTATATTCATAGAGCTGCTTGCTGCAGCAATTTCAAAGAACGTACCAAAAAATATTATGTGGTATTGGCTGCACATTTCCGATATTGCCCACAGAATGACGCCTATTTGTATGAATGATACCGTATGAAATGCGTTTTATTACACAGAATTTCGTACTCGACAATGTCGTGGTATTTTGGTATCGTGATTTGTTGCGGTATTTCTGTTTAATCTGTTAACAGTATAAGTACAAAATAAATGATAAACAAAATACATAACCATTACCAAAAATATTTATAATTTACAGTTTACAAAATTCCTAGGAACCTAAATAATGCGTATTATCATATTGTCATGATTTTTATGTTTATCGTATGATTTTAGAGCTACTTTATCTTAAAATAATAATTTATTGATTAAATTAAATAAAAGTATCAATTTCAAAAATGGCAACACCGTCATTAAAAGTATTCCATAAAGTAGTGATGAAAAAAGAAGGAAAGATGGCGATGGAAGGGGGAGCGTTTTAGCGAATGGATAGCAGAGCCGTAGCTCGGCATTCTAACTCCGGCAGCTGAAGTTAACAATAGTAGGGTGAAACCTCTGCCCAAACTACATTCTTCACATTAGTTTGTTAGATCTTCATTTACTCAACATATCAGAAGTGTTCGTAATCTACTCCCACATCAAGAATTATTTCATGTAAGTTTCACTACCCTCCTTATTTTTAAATATAAATGTGTTAGAATGTTAATTGAAGTTCAATGTAGACTATTCCACTCAAATTGATGAACGATATATTGATATTTTACAAATTGCGTTAGATTCTTTTACATCGTCGATAATATCAAGAACTTGCAAATATAGTTACGACCAAAGTTAAAAGGTACCGCCATATGCTTGGAAATAAACCGCGTTGCTATGTGGTTGGTGTCAATCGTTACTTTCGCTTATAATTATTTCAATATTGTATAATCTTAATACTGTCGTTTAACAATATGCTGAAATTATTTTTTTATTCAAAATAATTTAAAAAAAAAAAGCAGCAACGTAATGGTGGGTGGAATAATGTATTGTTTAGTGAACCCTTTCACGAGGAGAATTAGAGAATTAATTATCTTAAATAGTACAACCATTTTATTCGCTGGTTCGAATCCTGTGAAAAATACAAAAGTGATGAAGAAAAACTTCCTAGAACGTTACATGGTTGAAACGGTTCTAATAAGTGATTCCTTGTTTTTGTTAGCAAAATTTGCCATTTATAACTAATCATAACTTTTATTTTAAACATGTGGCATTTAGTGAGTGAGTTTAGTGTTGAATAATTTTATTTGTTCAACACATTGGAAATGGTTTTTTTTATTTAATTCCACATACAAATGGGCAATTTCATACTTAAACCCAATATTTGGCAACTGAAATAATTTTTAAGCTTTTATCATCATTTTAATATCTTGCTAGTGATATTTTTTTTTATTTTGTACTATCTTGTTGACGTGAGAGCGCGTCTGGTGGTTTAGCACACGTGAGCGAGCGTGGGGCTGTTGTAGACGTGAGTTGTGCAGCTAGATTAACTTGTTTAGTGTGAAAGCTCGTAGTAAAATTAACCATGTGTGAGAAAAGCCTGTGTGGCACCGGCCCGTGTGGCACCAGCCTGTGTGGCTAGCCTGTGTGGCAATAGCCTGTGTAGCAATAGCCTGTGTGGCAATAGCCTGTGTGGCGCAATAGCCTGTGTGGCGCAATAGCCTGTGTGGCGCAATAGCCTGTGTGGCGCAATAGCCTGTGTGGCGCAATAGCCTGTGTGGCGCAATAGCCTGTGTGGCGCAATAGCCTGTGTGGCGCAATAGCCTGTGTGGCGCAATAGCCTGTGTGGCGTAATAGCCTGTGTGGCGCAATAGCCTGTGTGGCGTAATAGCCTGTGTGGCGCAATAGCCTGTGTGGCGTAATAGCCTGTGTGGCGCAATAGCCTGTGTGGCGTAATAGCCTGTGTGGCGCAATAGCCTGTGTGGCGTAATAGCCTGTGTGGCGCAATAGCCTGTGTGGCGCAATAGCCTGTGTGGCGCAATAGCCTGTGTGGCGCAATAGCCTGTGTGGCGCAATAGCCTGTGTGGCGCAATAGCCTGTGTGGCGTAATAGCCTGTGTGGCGTAATAGCCTGTGTGGCGCAATAGCCTGTGTGGCGCAATAGCCTGTGTGGCGCAATAGCCTGTGTGGTAATCAGATTTGTGTTATTCGATAAATGTGGTCGCTCTGCGTTAATGTGGTTTTGTTGAGAATCGCTAGACGTGAGAGTACTTATCGTGGTTCGTAAATGTGAGTTAATGTGGTTCTGCTGAGAATCGGTAGACGCGAGAGCACGTCTCGTGTTTCTTTTTACAAGCTTTATATTAGCTTGCAATGTATGTATGTTTTTCCGGGGTGAATCTTGCAACTCAATTTTGAAGCAGATATCTTTAACCGATTGAGCTAAAATTTTGTATACACGTTCAGTTTAGATGACAATGCATGGTTAGCTTGTGACATCATTCTAAATCCAACATGGCGGAACACCTAAGATAGCGGACTATTATTTTTTTAATGCAATACTACAAAATGGGTATCAAATGAAAGAGCTTGCTGAGAATGACTCAAAAAAAATTAAGTGACGTCACTCTGAATCCAAAGCTTGTTTTTATAAAAAGTGTTTTTAAACTTATAACTTATATTATGTGTGTGTTGTTTTTCTTTTAAATAAATGTACGTGACACAATTGAGACACTGTTGAAATTAATTGTGATTGTGTACATTCGTTGAGGTTTGAGACATAAAAGCCTATGTGAAACTGGTTAGACTTGCTGGATTGTGTGCGTTTGAAGGTTTATTGTGGAGTGCACGGCGGTTGCTCTCTGACTTACAGCATAAAGAGCTTTACTTAAATGATTTGGTAATCAAGTATGCGAGTTCACAAAAAGAAATAAAAGAGCATATATTGGCTGCGACTCAATTATTAGATCTGTGTAAATATAATGAGGATAGATTTGAGTCACTCTCTAATAACCATACTTGTAGCTGTAGTACACATTACTACCTACTGAGGAATCTTTGCCATTGTTGAAGTATGCTCTTTCTCAATTGAATATAAAACAGTAGTTATTACGGATAAAATAGATACCTATTCATTTTGGTTCAATTCTAAATAACCATTCCAAACAACCAGTGGTTAATTATTGTATGCCAGGTGCTTCATTCATACAGATTGTTATAATTATTCAAATGAAATTGGACAAGTAGGTATACCAATATTTTTATATTAGTTGGTCAAGGCATAAATACACATAGGAAAGACCTAGTTAATAGTTTATGAGTCCCTAAAAAAAAAAAAAAAAAAAAATTGGGGGTAATGAAAGTTATATTATGTATTTAAATAACACATTAATAAGTTGACCTGTCTTAATGCCAGTTTTATATCTTTCGACACTAATAAGTTTGTTAGTGGAATTAAATCCCTAAAAATGACGGTGATGCGAGTTTAACATTTTTTATCCATCCCAAAAGTGCGCAACGCCGCTAAAGAAGATTTTTTTTTAACTTGATGGCTACATTGATAGCATATCATATTGATATGGTTATAGTGAGTATAACAAACAGTAGGTGAAGTGACCCAGCCTATTATTTAGTCATACTAATAATATTATTGTGGTTAATTATTTAAATATATAGTTTTGACAATAGAGAAGCCTATAGGCAGAATATCACCTTATTGCATCAGAATATAAATCGCTTCTCTGGCAAAATATATGATGTTGAACTTGTTGAACAAAATGAAAGCACAGTATAATATATCTTTATACTGTGATGAAAGTTGATGTTTTATGTTTTACTGAAACGTGGTTAAAGCCTGACACTATAGTTTTCAATGTAAATAATTTACGGTTGCCAGTGCCTACCACAGGGTGTCTACCATGAGCAGTGGATCTATTATTTTAAAACATTGTGTTTGTTCGAAGGTATTTGAATTTGTTTGAGGTCAATAGCAATCCTCATCACCCGAATTCAGGCTAGCTAAAGTCGAAAAAGGTCTTTCTCGGGAACTGTGTTCGTTTCTGCAATGGGATCCCACGTGGGGTGACTGGAATGTTTTGTTTTGTATTTGGGAAATGTTTCTTATATATTTTTGAAATTGCGAATGAATAAAAAAAAAAAAAAGAACGTGGAGTCAATTGTAAACGTTCATTGGTGCCATGCCGGACCCTAGACTGATTGAGTGAGTTTTGATTTTTAATAAAAATAAATGTAATAATGATGATAGGCATAATCACAAACTGTGAAGAAATTGATTGTAATTTGAGATTAAGATTAGAATGAGCGACACGCATGAATAATGAAGTAAGAGATAATGTATTATTTGTTATACATTCAGTTTTAGTATAGACTTATAATTAAAAGTATGAGGTAAAATCTTCGATCAACAATAGCTATAGATTTAGGGTCGGCACAAAAATATACGTTTCGGTAAATAAGAGCGCACTTGAAAAGTGAGCTCTTATTTTGTTTAGTTTGCTTGAACACGGCCAATATAAACACGTCTCACAATGCCGCAGTGTGTATTCAAAACTAACAAATAATATACAATTTTGAACAAAATTACATATTTTATACCACGCTACCAACGCTACAAATGATTGGCCAAACTCGCCAACACACGCACAAACTTCGAAGAAGAAAAAAAAATAAAGGAAACAAAACGATGTAGCTCTCAAGGCAACATAACGGGAAAACATACTATATTTGTTGCTCTTTAAGGTTGATTTCACACTAAATGTTCTTTAACTTATGTCTTTTTCTATTAAGTGACAGGAGTAGTTTATTGCTTTGCTCGTTTTATGTGACTAATGATCGAAAGTATTAGAGAATATTTTGAAGATTTGTGACTTTAATACTGGGTGCTATGGTTGTAATTAGGTTGAACTTAAAACTGTTTTAAAACATTTCTCTCCCTTTGTTATTAAACAAATGTAGCTGTAAAAGTATACTCACGCGGATAGCATTTAGCTTGGATTTTGTACGTGACTCGATATCTATGGCTATACCTATATCTATGGGTAAAATTATGTGTGCCTGTACCAGCAAGGTATATTGAATGTTTTTGAAATGATAAAGTCAATTGTTGTGCGGAAACTTGATCCTCGCACATGATTCAACCTTGACACTGATTACAGCAAACATTTATTACTATTAATTATTTGTATTGCTCATTCTAATCCATTGATTAGTACATGTCTCCACCTTGGTTTCACACTTTGATTGGTTTGATAGTTCATTTCAAAAAGATCTTTATCTTCTCTAAGGTGGTATGTTGGTTTCTGTAAACGGCACAAAGCTGTTCCTGAGCTCTGCTGTCTAAACACGACTCCAGATCGAATTTTATCATTATTACATAGAAGTCTTTCCGTAAATTAAAACCAACGAAGTCTGTTCTTGCCACAATTCTGATCTTGTTATTTCCTGATTGTTGAGGTATAGGTATAAACCTATAAAGTTCGATTCGATTCTGGCTCACGAGAGGGACCCTGATATCAAAAAGACAGTAGGTACTGTTCTGAAGTCGTTGTTTACACTGTTAATAGCTGATAGATGTTTCTGAGATTGTTTTGTATGTCATCTATAGGCAGTGCTAAATGTTTAACAATAGTACTTAGCTCTCTTTTTAGTTGTTCAGGAGACAATAAATGAGGTTTGAATCGACCATGATAGAGGTCAATGATGGTATCTGCTAGCATCTTCTGTGTACTCTTTAGGTTTTGTAGCATATTGTTTGCTGTTAATGTAAACAGATCCATGTCGAAGTTTTATTGAAGTTCCTGTTTAAAACATTTGTTGTAGCATCTAAATTCATCAAATGCTGATTGTTAAGCTTTGTTTGCTTATCGATTAACCTTTCAGTTATTTTTAAGACATTGTATTCTGATCTATAATAGATGTATGATTAGTTCGAAGCAGTTCAACATCCATTTCATACGGTTCCGCAAAACTCTGATCAAATAAACCGAACAGGCGGTTGGCGACGTAACCAACACCGTCGATAAGGCCCCGGTGAGGTCGCCGGAGGAGCCGTCGGAATGTTGACTTTGCAACATATTATGATCGTAGTAGTCGAGCTCTGAACAGCCATGACGTAACTGAAACCATAGGACTTCGCATTGAATATTTTGTTCATCTAGATGCTTTATATACTTAGTCTTATTCAATGCAGCTATGCCTTGCTTGGAGTTCATGTTGTAATATGCAAGTATTTTCCAGTTATCTTTTATCAGTCCCATGCTGTAAATTTTATCAAAGTACATCACTTGACTATCTTTGAACTCTGACATATTATTCAAACATGATGCATTTGAAACTATTTTCAAAAGAGCAACGCCATCATAGCGGATTTAAATGAGTAACGCCGTTTTGGCTCAGTGCACTGATTTGATTGCGTTTGTTGATGATTTTCTCACCCTGTAGGTAAAATAGATCGTTGATTAATAGGACGTTTTATGAAGCCATTCTTTGATTTAAGAGTGACTACTCTGACGTAGCCATGCTACTACGATTTAAAATACTGAATCTTGTAATCAGCGTTTCTATAATGTCGTTTCTTTCTTGATTTGTGACGACATTAACTGCCTTTGATTTTTTTTTTCGTCTCTTGATTTGTGAAATATTCTGGTTACTCAGTATCAAAGTTAATGTTAAATCTTGAGAGCCAAATGGGCCTATTCCACCACAGCAAATGATCTTGAAGCTGTGTTGCCGATGTACCTCTGCTGGCACAGTGAGCGAGATTTTCGTTTGACTTCACATATCGCCATGATTCTGATGTTATAACTTATTTGATCTGATTTAGTTCCAGTGCCAGTGATTCGCCTACTTACAGAGTCAGATTATTAAAATATATTTTTATGCAGACCGAATGTCATGATTATGATTCGATAAAATTGTATCTTTTTATTATATTTATTATTAATAATAATTGAAACAAAGTTTTTGAAATATTCTTAAGTACTTATATCTTATTGCATTTCATTTACCCCAGTTTTTGTGTTGTTTGATCGTACGCCGGAGGCTGTACGATGGCGGATGGCCGAATGTCATGATTTTTATGTTTATCGTATGATTTTAGAGCTACTTTATCTTAAAATAATAATTTATTGATTAAATTAAATAAAAGTATCAATTTCAAAAATGGCAACACCGTCATTAAAAGTATTCCATAAAGTAGTGATGAAAAAAGAAGGAAAGATGGCGATGGAAGGGGGAGCGTTTTAGCGAATGGATAGCAGAGCCGTAGCTCGGCATTCTAACTCCGGCAGCTGAAGTTAACAATAGTAGGGTGAAACCTCTGCCCAAACTACATTCTTCACATTAGTTTGTTAGATCTTCATTTACTCAACAATATTTTACATGACATTCACGTAAGGGCCTTCTATTATTTCATATAAGGATCACATACAACAATTTAAAACGAAAATACCCGTGGTCAAAATTTATTGGTGACCCCTTTACCCGAGGTTTAACACGCATGAACATCTTTATCCGTAAAAAGGTTGGATATCTGTAAAAATAACCCCTATTTTGGTATTAAACAACATAATTGTATTCCAATTTTATGTATTGTTACTTTATCAAAACAAAATAGCGTAGCAATTGTTTTTTTTTTAAGTAAATACGTAGTTAAACATATTAAGTGTTTATTTTAATAGGTATACAATAGGCACGATGACAGTAACTAAGAATCACTAAATTAATGTTTTTATGGGTCTTATATGTTTTAGTGGGTCTTATTTTGATCATTAATTTAACGTGCAGTAGAGACCACCACACAAAGTTAACAGGGTTTATATAATGCATGCTAAAACGGGGCCAAAATTACCCGCTGACGCTGAATTATTCGTAGCACAATAGTCTCGACAACTCTCGACTACATTAAGACGTCAATTTTAATTTCCCTATGCAATAGCATCGCAGAGAGCGAGAAAATCGATGAAACACTCGAGAATATTTTCCATCTCACTTGCTCTGTCCGTTCATGTTCGAAATTAGCCACAATAGGATACGGATGCGGCGGGTTTTACCCTATGGAGGGTCAAATTCGAATTTTGAACCACGTTTGCGGTCAATTGAAGACCAAAGAAGTTTTAATATAAACGACCAATGAACATAATATTTTGACTGTATTGTTCCGCTTTTTTTAACCGTGGACGTGGGCATTTTTTCCTCTCTCGAAGTTTTCCATTCAATCAGCAGAACAAAGAGTCTGAGTCGCAACCGTATTTTTCTGTTTTCTACATACACCACGATTCATTTATTATCCGTCTATTGTTTTTGTAACAACAGTTAGACCTTTAGTCTCACCCTTAACTTCTAATTAGTCTTTGATGAAGTTTAAATTGCCTTTGACCACTTTGAAATATCTTTATCTAAATTGCTACATTCTAAAGCGACATTGAAAAAGGTATTTACTAAACACAGTAACATATTGTGTTTTTAATTTAACATAAAATTATTTTATTTTAAATTCATTGTGAAAAATGTAAATAACAGTTTTGAATCCTACTATGAGTTTAAGCTTTATACTCGTTTGGTTTGCTACCACCATCAAGTTGAAAATCTGTCGCCAAACACCTTTTGGTTTCTTCTGGTAGTCGCAATTGAGAGCCAGTTGCCTTCTAGGCATTATAAAAGGTCGATAACACATTGGAAACTCTCCTGATATTGCTAATGTGTTCGACGCTAAACACTTCATTTGATATTGGTCTTGATACAGTTTTGTTAAGGCAAATTTTTTTGACCACAATACACAAAAAGGTTATTTAATATGTTTAATTAAATAATTTATACGTTTTAATTAAAGTAATAAAAATTTAAGTATTATTGTAAAAACAAAATACGACATTATACTTTAATGTAGTAACCGAATTTTATTTATGAGTGAAGTTTAACTACAATCGTTGTGTTCATCAGAGCTAGGCTTTTTAAGGAGCCAACCTGTTAATGCATACTATTATAGAATTTTGTTAACTAAGATGATATGAGAAAACGAACTTTTTTACCTTTGACATTGTAAATTTACGAATTTAGCAATATTTTGAAAATAAATTAACTCTTAGCAAAATAATATTTAAGGTTTTGGATTTGCATGTTAGATGCTAAGTAAAATTTGCAAAATAAATAAAAAAGTATACAACTTTTTTCCAAGGACAAAGTAGCACAATATTTACGTTTAAATCTTTGTAGTGTTTCGACATGCAACTTAACTGAATATGTTGGCGTTTCAATACACCGCAACTTATGTTATGAAACGTGAAAATATCATATTTTTTATCCTACAAATATTATAAATGTGAAAGTTTGTATGTTTGTTGCTCAATCTCGCAAAAACGGCAAAACAGATTTTGATGAAAATTGGCACACAGGTAGAACATATCCTAGATTGAAATATAGTATACTTTTTTTCCCGGGAAAAGATAAGATCCCTCGGGAATGAGAGTGAAACCGTGGGGGACAGCTAGTTACCAATCACTTGAATCGCAATTCTTAAAATTTCCTTTGTTTTAATAAAAACAACAACAAGCACGGCGTCCTCAAATAAGATTTGCTTATTTTTTCGCTGTCAGCTGTTTTCTAATAATATTTGAATACAAACGTACTTGGTAAAGCAAGAACTGTGGTATACATAATGTTACCTTCATAATTTAGTTATTTTAACAGTATAGTCAAATAACTGAAACATCAAACCGTCACTAGTAATTAGCTCACAGTGTTATCAATGATAGTAAATAACAAAAAAATACAATAAGAACCTACTTGTAAATGTAAATTAAATATTTACAAGTTTTGTTCAATTATAGTGGTTTGGCAAAAAGTTACCCAGAATAATAATGATAAATGTATTTTCTATTTAAATGTATAAAGACAATATAAACCTACGTTATGATAAATTATTTATTACTCAAATGGATTTATCTTATGTTCACGCATTGACAATTTGTATTGCAAAATATTGTTTGAATCTATCATGAATCTCCTACTTGAACATAATATTTATCATTAGTCTAGTAGTCAGTTTAATAATAAAAAAGGGGCGGGGCAGTCTTTGGGAACTGCCGATAGAAGTAAAAACAAATGGGAAGCGTTCGATGACGATGACGCGAGTTCCATGATTTTTGTTCATCAAAAAAGTGCTCTACGCGCCTAATGATGTTATATAAATATTTTTTTTTAAATGGATGTTAAAAAAGTATATTTACATAATTGCAAACATTGAACGATCGCTAGTCCATTTATCTTTGTTGGCGAATAGTGAAGAAAACTAGCTGTCGTGCCTTCTCCACTAAACGTGCCTTGGGCAACAAGCAGTGCATGTAGTTTATGATTTTCTATTACTTCGCCTCCAAAACCCCAACGGGATAACTTTGCCATTGAACGAATGGTCTCCTATTGTACCGCCAAACGAGGATTCTAATTCATGTATTTTAAGCTGAAAGCTATTTGAGAAATGATAAGATAAACATATAGTTCTTGTGAAAGGCAGCTTCTGTAAATATAATTTTTTAAGGCGATGATAGCTCAGTGGTAAGTGCCGTCGAATACCGCGGCGAAGGTCGTGGGTTCGAATCCTACAATGAGCTTGAGCCTATTTACTTAGACTATTTATTTATTATGAAAAAACTGTTGCCTTAAACAATCCATCATTTATTATATTATTAATTATTAATCTAAAAGACTTCGTAAAACACAAGACTGTGTATAATTGTGTTTTCAAGGTTTAAATGTATCCATTTAATATTATGACAAAAACCTCCATGAAAAAAAAATGATGTAAGAACTCAGTTGACGTCACTGAACTCAGTCTTTTGAGCTCTTACAGATACTTATAGCTCGTCTTGTTTCAATACAAGTGACATAATATTAAATGTAATATTTAGATATGTTCTATTGTACGCTGGCCGTGAAAATCACCACACATATACCTACTACACGGTCTTCTTAAATTGTAAGCGTCTCGTAGCACTGCTACGAAAGCTGCGATGTAGCAAAAGTCAACATTTCTTACCTATCTAGATTTGTACATTTTTTAAGGTTTCTTGCTAAAATAAGTCAAACATATAACAATTTGCAAGATTTTATTCAACCTATTTTGTGTTACCCTGAAATAATCTAGTAATTACATGATTGAACCATATTAGAACTATGGGGTACATACTTATTTTAATAGTCAGTCATTACATCTATCGGTTTTATAATGATATAATCACCTATGTAACATTTTAAGTTCACAAGGCAGTGCAAGAAAAAATAGGTCATATTGCTAATGTTAACTTCATCATTTTATTGTTTAGCAAGAAAAATAATATTAAATACAAAAAGAAACATTTGGTATTTCAAACTATTTTTTTTGTAAAAATAAATAAATTAAACACTTATAATCAAGAGATAAGAAAATGTAGGTGTTATTTTTCAACTCGTTAATTTCCTTTCTGCTGCGATGATGTTTTTCAACCCTCATCTCAGTTGAGTCTTTCTTTGATGTCCAAAGTTGATGAGTCAGCCAATTAGATCATTATAAATTATTTTGACACAGGTATTTGTTGACTCATTGCTGCCCCGTTTTATTAAGTTGATAGATGAACCCGGTCTGCTAGCGAGAAGTAAACTTTAGTTTAGCTTTTCTAGTTAATTATTCTATAATACTCGTAACGAGTTCATTTAATAGCCTTCAGAAGTCCTTTGAAAAGCCTATTTGTTTTTTTTACAATAAATCGTATATAGATCTTTTTAGTTACCTAGGCAGCTTAAATTATAATGAACATTCAATAGATACATAATGTTCTTGTTACGGATGCACCCTTGATCTCAACCACAGCCTACTCTATCCTAGTTTAGCGGAGTTCCGCGAAACTTTGCCTGAGTAAGACCCTCGCTTTATTAAACTGCTTTGATGTTATCTATATGTTTACCAGCTACATATAGAAGTTGGTTATTTGATGTGAAATGAAACCGTCGGCATCCGTGCATATGTTTTACAAATGTATGATTATGTTGTATGGTAACTTTAAACTATTAAATTGCTGTACTTCTGAAGTCACAGTTCAGGTACTCAGGTTGGTTCACAAGTTTTAGCCTGAGTATATTGTTGGTGTATAGTAAAAAAAGCTATCCACAATAACAAATGTTCAGTGTATTTTTTTGTAATATTCTTTCATCAAGTTGATTGGTATTTGATCCCAAACGAAACATGCTCGTACTATGGTAACCAGATAACTGATGTATATCATGTACTATTTTTTTAGATACATACTTAAATAGACAATTAAATCCAGACTAAAGACATGTTCATGCATACAAATGTCTATCCAGGATGGGAATCAAACCCTCGACCTCGACTTGATAGTGTGTTATCTAACTACGCCTACCGGCCCATCAAAATATTCTAAACCATTCTCAAATAAACTTGATTATACACACAACTTTCATCAAATTCCGTTCTGCATAGTCAAGTTTCTAAACCGTAAACATTTCTTTTCCATACGACGTAAACAATAAAAAAGAATGGGAGGAATACAAATTACAATCACGACATCGAGGTCCATGACATGGCTCGTAATTCTTTCTAACACCACCACCCTTAACTTAACCTTCGAATGAACGTTGAACAACGTGTCCTTAAACTGAAACACCCTTTTCATCAAACCAAACAAACGACTTTATTAAAAGTTTCCAAAAGAAAATGTTTGTTCCATTATATTTCTTATTTGGAGAACTTGAATGTTTAATTGAATAAACGAATGTCTTCACAAACAATAAAAACTTTTATATTAAATTCTATGAGCATTTAAAAATAAACTGTATTGTGTGAGCTGAGCTTAATATGAACCTGGGGAATATAACTTACTTAGCATTCCCTCCCACAGCACTTTGCATTTCCACTTTATCTAGTCAAAGCATTTCCGAAAGGAGAGCAAGCCAAGCAAGTTTCATAAACAGTTCGTTATCATCTTGTTTCTAAAAAGTAAATGTCTATCTGTGTACCTGTATATAAAAGGCAATCGTTACTGACTGACTGATTAACTGACTGATTGACTGATTCACCCCCTAAAGGGATGAAACAACCAAAGTTTGTATGGAGAAACGGGATCGCGAATTAAACCACGGAGTGCAAAGCTAGTCATCATATAATGCTGTATGAAAATCAGCTTTAGAAACTAACGTTTCAGCAAAGAATTCAACTCATTAAAGATATATTCAAAATTGAGACGTGCATGCAATAATTTAAGGGTTAAATTTAAATAAGAGCCGACGATTACGGCGATTTTTACGATTTTTATAAACATTACCATTTACGGTTAGCAATAACTTACTGAGTCTTGGAATCCATATACATATTAAATTGTTTTAACGACAGCAATTCCAGGGGAGATAATGTTGGGGCGCTTAGATGTCAGTCACAAAACCCCAATAAGCTTGACAGACTGAGTTTAGTGCAAGGCCGTGGAATTAATATTTTATACGTGTTACACAAGGTTTCGAATAAAGCCATGTTAACTCTGTTGGCTTTCATTGTTTATTAAATTAAAAATGTACAATTTGGTGTATCCTCCCTGGAATTCGTAGGGGAACTACGTATGACTTCAGTTCTTTTATTTATTAATATTTTTACCTATTGCAAATATTTTTTATTCATCAATCATACCCTACTATATTGACGTTTCATTAATTTTACTATTCGAATTGAATAGGTACTCCAATTCATGAAATTAATTAAAACTTCCAATTCGTTACATAAATTTTGCTTTAAACTTTTAATAATAATTTGACTAAAATTTTCATTTCCATTGTCGCAATGAAAACTACAATTTGGTACACCCGTCCGTCATTTTCGAATTAGTTAAATTTAATAAATATAAATTAATTCGGAATGGTATGAATCCTTTAAGCACTATATAATAAGGCGATGATGGCTCAGTGGTAAGTGACGTCGAATACCGCGACGAAGGTCGTGGGTTCGAATCCTACAATGAGCTTGAGCCTTCGATGATGGAAAACATCGTGAGGAAACCATAGCACGGTGGTAGGGTACTTTGTAGTACCCGACTGGCTGGCTACCACCCTCAAGTTGAAAATCTGTCACCAAGCACCTATCGGTGTGTTCCGACAGCTGCACTTGAGAGCCAGTTCCCATCTAGGCTTTGTGTGCTTACCACCTTCGGCCACATCATCACTTACCATAGTGAGATTGTAGTCAAACACAAGCCTATCTAGAATAAAAAAAAAAAAAAAGTTCCCACCTAGGCTTTGTGTGCTTACCACCTTCGGCCACATCATCACTTACATGTGTTTGACTACTATCTGACTATATTGAGATTGTAGTCAAACACAAGCCTATCCAGAATAAAAAAAAATAATAATATTGAACTTAAATATTTAATTTAAATGAAATACTAACATTTCTAAATTTCTAAATATACTGATAAAGCTATTAGTCTTTCTTTTCAGTCAAAATTAAAATCTCCATTGTATTCGGAGCTCATCGTTTGAGTGCTACTACTCCGCACCCATGACACAAAATGACATGGGCGTTTTCTGGTCACGCACACAAAAAAATGTTGTACCAAAATTAAACCATATTCATTATACAATAAAAGTTATTTTCGTACAGACGTTTGTCTAAGCCATTGACCTCGCAGCAGTAATTACTGGCAAAGATAACGGGACAGAATAAATTGTGATTTAACGCCATCCTGTAATTTCATTAATAGTAACTAAAATAAAATAGCTCAGAAAAGTTTAATAACAGGATAATAACATACGTTGTATATTTTCTAAAATATTAAACTTTAGCTAATTAATTGCAAGATTTAGAGAATATATATTATTATTCTAGTACAAATCTATTCCAATAAGATTAGTTGAATTTAAATTGGGTAATTAATAAATAAAAAACCAAATGTAAATTGCAGTGGAACAGTAACATCGGAAGATATAGAACAAAGGATAATGTTTGGAATGAAACCTAGGATTGGATTTTAATCTCATTGGCTTAGTCTGCTATGCGCAAGTTTAATAAAGTTTTTTATTATCCCATCTTCTTTATTTACAAAAACCCTGGAATACTCGGAATAATAATAATAAATAATAATAATATAATATCTTTATTTCTCAAAATTGTGTTTTTAATTATGAATGTTGTGTATACCTGTAATAAGCATAAGTATAAGAATAGAGCCACTATGTATGTATTTATTATAGGTGTTATTATATTGCTGCTGGTGTACCTTAACTTAAGCTTCTCATATAAGATTTCAATTATTATTTTTAAAATACCTACCTTAAGCCCGAGTTTTCAGTCACTGGATAAACCTCGAATAACCTATTCGACTATTATGTCCATACAAAAACTGATCAAATTAACAGCCAGAGATTGTTTATCTAACCATTAATCAGGCCTTAAAAGGGCAAACATAAGTCTAATAGTGATCTACAAATTTCAAAATCTTTGAACATGAAATGTAAAAACTCTAAAGTTCAGTCATAACTTATTCCCACTCGTTGGAAAAGTTTGATTGCTTTTCAAATTTAAAGCTGCCTGTGGCTTCGTAAACTTAAAATTAAACATAAGTAGGTATCTGATAAGATATGGGAAGGAACTTCCAGAAAGTCGTAAATCAAGCTTTGAAAATATATAGTTTTACCATCTCACGGTTAAGTAGTAAAATTAAACTGAAACTATTAATTTAAGATTGAAAATTACAAACAGAACTACTGAATAAACAATGTTTGCCTCAAACAATATTATAGGAAAGTTTTTCAATAGAAAAAAGCTACTAGCTAGCATGTCTAGATTATAACGTCCCTTGTCATAAGTTTTTGTTCATATGAAGAAGGTCTATTGAAATATTTAACGGAAAACATGTCCTTATTTTTTATGCACAGTAAACTATAGGATAACTATTCTGTCTTGATGAAATATTGTATCTATTGTAGTATACCTACAATTGAATGTTAAAAAGACATTAATGCGAACCCTTCCATATAAAATGAAGTATGTTTAATTTAGTAATTTTAGAAACACATCGAATATTTCAGCTCCAGTTTAAAAATTACAAGGGTTAAAAAACTTGAATTAAAAAAAACATTGATGCGTTTTTTTAAGAAAACGATTTTTTAGTAAATAACCTTCGCATAAAACTACGAAAATAACGAAAAAAAAAAACGGAAATTGAAAAGCGAAAAGTACCTTTCCTTGTTTAAAAAGCGGAATTCCATTTCATTGAGAACCTATCTAAAAATATCGTAGGTACTTGTCTTGAAAATCCATTATGACGGTGTTAACACTTTTAGGAAATATAAAAGTATCACAGGTGTTATAAAAACAAAATTTATACCGTAATATCTTTCCTCTTATCCTCCTTCGTTTATTTCACGAAGATCGCAGCGACATCTTCAGTTGAGTGGTCACAACCCAACATATTTTGCGGTCGTATCCCAGTTTACGAGTTTTATCGGATAGTCGACCAACTCGCAATCGGACATTATTTGCTGGCTGATTTATGATATTTTTCCCTTTATCTTTGCAATGATACATTAGTATATACCGAAAAGTATCTCGTTGAGCTTGGAAAATAAAACATGGTTTGTATATAAACATAGTGGGTACATGGAATGATATTTAGACAGATTACCATTTGCATATAATATTTTTATCTTAAGAATTCACTGGTAGACAAAATAAAATAGCACGTGCCATGCAGCTTAAATTAAAATTCAAAAATTAAAAGCAAAGTATTTAGATATAATTTACGTTGATAAATAATGAAATATACCTATACCTTAAATAGCTATATTGAATAATAAAACCGAATGAAACCCTTATTTCTATTCATTAGCCAGGGTCCTGTCGTGGGCTTGACACTGACAGATGAATGGTTCTGCCAAGAGAAGGAAAGACAATAGTGATCATTGATTGTACCAATTGTATTGTAAATCAACGACTTAGCCAATACTTTCTTCATTCAAAACTCATTTGAATTAACTGAACAACGCAGTGAAAAACAAATAAATAAATAAATAAAACTAAAGCTTTCTACTTCATGACAATCGGACAAGAAGTTTCATGAAAATTATACTTTGTTGATTGATCAAATTATGATATATGAGGTAAAATTTTTAGAAAACGTCGTTTTATCCGTGTTTTCAGTCAATGAAAATCTGCTACAATATAATTAGAATACAAAGGTAAATTTCGCTTCTATCTACAAGTTTATAATAGTTCAGGGGGCGAATCAGGCTCAAATCGAACGGTCCCGAAATCAAACGACCCCGGTTCGATTCCAGAGAAAAACTATTAAAATTTTACCAAAAAAAAACGAGCGAAACTCGGTCATCCAGGTACTGTTATTTAGATTACTAGAATGAATTGTAGCTAATTTGTAACGTAAAACTTGTGTGTAAAGTGGATATGGAGTAACTGCAGTGTTCTGAATTTATATCGCTTACTTACATATTTCCAATAGAATTATTACAAGTGTCAATAGTTATTGATACTTGTCACTTTTGTATGTGACCTTTAACATCCTCAAACTACATCGGAAACTCATAATATCAAAGTACCTAGTTGTTATCCATCCATCATCCACTTGCGAACTGCGAGAGGGTTCATATTTTGATCAACTCTTACTTATATTTGACAAAGATCGATGATATATCCTGTAATTAAGGTTGCGTAAACAACCACATTCTATCATGTATCAAATAAATTTAATAAGTAGGTACCCAAGAATGCCAATGTGTTAATAACAACCTACGAAAGTCATTTTTCAAACTAATGGTTTTTTACCAAATTTAAACTTATTTTTGCTTACGATATTCTTTTTAAATCTTCCTTCTTGCATCAATCATTCAATCGAAAACACTCAAAATTAAACAATAAGCATAATTAATTTTAAATATAAGGTAAACATGCAATGCGAAACATTACACATTTTCAATTGAGAATTCCAGTTAAAATAACCTATTTTCGTTGTTATTGATCTACCGTTGGTTCACATAGTGTATTCGCTTCATAAAAAATGTATATGTAATTACAGGTTTCTTTTTGCATTTATGTTATTATCAATGTTATTTTTACGATTCGTTTAAATTGTGAACATCATTATGAAAAATAAACATTTAAGTACTAAAGATTTTTAAAGCAACAAGCATACTGTTTTTGGTTTTGTTTAGAGGTAAAGAGAAAACTCTTGCTTTTGTCATCTCCGTATTTTTTTGCTTTCGGTATTTATTGGTTTAGGGTCAATTCAATGTCATGTCTGTAGATGTATGATGACGTATTTTCGTTTCAGCAAATAAAATATGGATGGAAAATTTTAAATGACGTAAGTTTCATTAAAATTAAAACTAGAATAAACCGCTTTACAAACGCTTTACGTGGTACAAAATACAGGAAGCTAAAATATTATTTCTAAAACGAGTTAACTAGAAGTTAGGTATTTTACTAAGATATTGTTTGAATCTTGGGAAAATTCTTTAAGAAAGATATTTTCTAGCTTACTGCTCGCTTTCTTAATGTAATAGAAACGTGATGTGAAACTTGAATGGCGTTTTGTTTCATGAACGGTAGTGTTTACTACCATTCTCGTTTACTACGCTATCATAAAAAAAAGTATTTGAGCTACCTTTTACTTTTATTCCACTTCCCGTAGTTATTCTCGTTACTTTTTAGAGGGAATTAAGATTTTGTGGCCCTTGTGCAGATTTATTGTCTGTGGTCTTGTTTTAAGACCTATTATAAAATACAGGTCAATGATCCTTTTATACAATACAAAGAAAATACAATATATAAAAAAAATTAACGTCAAACAGAAACTTTCCTTTTGCTATTTCTTTTTAATTTGGATAAGTTTTTGTTTGACCGCAATCACACCATGGTAATTATGATGTGGTCGCTAGTAGTAAGCACACAAAGCCTAGATGGACACTTGGTCTCAAGTGTAGCTGTCGGAATACACCGATAGTTGCTTGGCGACAGACTTTCAACTTGAGGTTGGCTGGCTACCACTAGTCGAGTAGGTACATCAAAGTATTCTACCACCGTGCTATGGTTTCCTCACGATGTTTTCCTTCACCGAAAGCTCAAGGTCATTATAGGATTCCAATACCCACGACTTTCGCCGTGTTAAGCGACGTCACTAACACTGATCTAAATAATGTTATACATAAAATTCCTATTGGGAGTATGATATAGAAATCTAAGGATACCTATTGTTTTTTTTATAATATTACATAGTGTTATATGAGTACGAGTTTGTTTGTTGGGTATAATAGGTATAATACATTATCTACAAATTAATGTTCTACTGACTATTAGATAAAGAAAATTACTCTCCAAATAATAGTGTGGAGGAATACCTACACGAACCATGCGACTAAAACCTTTGTTCTGGTGTAATTGATATTCATGTCTTGTCCGTAATGCAAGATGTCATCGATATTGGGTTGACCCTACGTGGGAGGAGTTAACTATCTATCATTTTAATAATAGTGTCGAAATTCAGCCATTAATTTCTTAAAAAAAAAATGTTTCTGTTTTTTTATTGATAACACTGAATCTCATCAATAGCTATTAAAAAATCGGTTGATAAAATTAAGAGAAAAAGGGGTACCTACGAAGTATAGGTATATGTTGTGTTTGACAGATATATGAATAGCTATTGCAAAACATATAGTTTTTTTTATCAGAAGAAACATAATTTGCCATTTACTTTCAAAATCAAAATTAAATACTCATTTATTCAGTTTAGGCCCAGGTAAGACACTTATGAACGTTAGAATTGACTCTACCACCGGTTCGGAAAATACTCCGGCAAGAAACTCAGCAAGGCATTTTTTTAATTATTTTTATGTTTTTTTTGTCCCAATATTATTAAATAACATGTTTACTTATATGCGGGATTGCGGACTTATTATAAAATCAAGAAGCCTAGGTACATGTTTTTTATAAAAATACTTGTAAGAGATCGGTTAGTATTTAACCTAACCTAAACGTAACTCGAATTCTCAAATTGTGTTGAAACAACATTTATAACCCAGATGCTCACTAAAAAATAATATACTAAAAGATAATATAGAACTGTACCTAAGCATTGCTAAAAATGTGTATAAACTGGGTCGTCGGTAGGAGCAATGGAAAAAGTTTTTGTGAATGCGTTGTGAATATGTAATGAAAACAGAAATTAGTTAGTTTTAGAAAAAAAGGATGGTGAGCAAAATAATATGCAAAAATAAAATCTGTTTGTCTCAAAATTGTTACCCCAGTAGTAATTTAAGCATATTACTTGTATTTATATGTCTTTTAGAACTAATTATTGTGAAATTAACTGCTTGGATATAAATAAAGGCCTCAAATTATGTCGAAAGTTCGTTTCTCACCCAGAATACTAGAAATATAATTTGATACTTTTTGGTGCTAGGCAATATCTCGAAAAGGGATTCTTTATAAACCTATAGAGTTTCAGAGTCGATACTTTATACGAATGGTACCATTAGTCCTGGATCTTCCAAGTTTAGCCAAAGTGCCGACGTGATACCGCAATTCTATTCTATATTATCGACGGGCCTCTAAAACAGTCTCCCAAGAAAACGTCGTGTATTATATTGTCTTTGCTTCCAATGAGATTGGTCTCGAACTATATTGGATTGAAATCTATTCTATATTTAAATAAACCGTAAAGTCAAATTCATTTCGTCTTATCTATAATATGTGAAGTTGAAATTCGTATAACATTAGAGAAGTTATCGGTTATCTATGTGATAACTGGTAGATTAAAAATTATACTTTTAATATAAAATATTTGTAATATTTAATCTAACTCCTGTTATATAGAATAGTTATGTAAATATATCCAATTCTACTTAATACATTATTAGACATTATAAATAGCTCTACTTTAAATTTGCACTGCTTGCAGTAGTCAAGTTGAAATTTTATCTGAACATGAAGATATTCAGGACAGCGATTTAATTAAAATGTTCTAACGAAACCCTGTGTATTGAAAATTAATGACGGCATTATACACTTTACTTACCCTATAGATTACTTACATACATATAGTTTAATGGTATGAACCACTGCTTGGAATCGTTTCACATCTTACTAAACCAATCAGAATAAAATTTAGTACGTAAAATGCAATAATGATGTTTCGTTAAAAACCTTCATTTAAACCATACTGGCCAGTTATCGAGCCTTATTCTTACGCCAATTAAGTTAGTTATTACATTTTGATTTCACACGAAAGTGATTCGGTTGTCCCACGTTATTTTTATTCATCTGGCTGGAGCAATGTTATTTTTTAAATACCTTCGTCCACATCAGCATTTTTTTCAACGGAAATATGGCCCATTTCAATTATTTCTTCTTTACAGGTACCTGTTTTTTATATTTTTATTTATCTCATGGCAATTTCTCCTGCCCAAAGACTCACGTAAATAACCACCGTCCCACACACGCAATTCACGAGACATTCCAAATTGAAATCTCAATTTTATGATTCAGCCTTCACTGACAGAACATTTTGGTGTATTCCAGCTGCGGAAGCCGGTGTCGACGCTCTCGATCCCCGGCGCGATGAAGGCATACTCCGGAGGGGGGAGGGATGCGGGAGGGGAGGAGGCGGGAGTAGCGCTAGTCGGCGTTCACAGCGAGTATCCGCGCTTTGGAGAAGAGCGGGCGCTCGGCGGCGGCACGTACAAGGGCGGGGGGACAGCTAAGCACAAACCCAATATAGGATATAGGTTAGTGTCCAATGCTTCTGTCATAATTGGAGTGGAGGTACATGTCTCATATAGTGAAAAGAAAATCATTTCTGAAAGCGTATAGTTAAAATGCTGCTCGACTTTAAATTGTTGGTTAAACACAAATGTAATTTGATTTTACTTTAGAACTGTAAAAGTTTTTACATTAATTGACAACACTTAAATGTTTTTAACATGCTTATTATCTTTTTAAATAAAATCCATACTTTTTCTTTTTATCAAATTAATAAGTTACCTCGCGAAATTTTATATAGCTTTTCATTTCATTCAGTTCTAAATAGATGTAAGCGTCTTTTTAGGGCTGAATAGAGAATAAATGCCTGCTGTGTTTGACAGAACCATTATAAAACTAGGTACCTATCAATGTCAAAATCACAAATAAACATAATGGCCAGCATGCTTGTTAATTTAGTTCGATTAAGATTTTTTCTATTTTTACGCAATGACGTCAGTTTTACTATAGGCATTTATTTTAGTTTTTGTTTCTCTTAAAGTAGGCATTTAAAAACAATGTGAATCGAACTCAGGACAGAAACAGAAATTAACCGTATTTTGGTATTATATTTTATTAGAACACATTTTAAAATATTTGTATCATTTTGTTAATCAATTAAACAATTGAAAACAATCCAAGCCCACTGAGTATGCAACGTTAACTTTAAATAAGAGCCACATTTGGTCTACATCAGACAAGCGGGCCACATTCCGACACAAAAGCGCATATGATAATAATTTTTCACTCTAAAAGTTCCATAGCTGTTCCTCGTTTCATACAATGCAAATAGAGCGTAGAGAGTCGTATAACATACAGTATCAGATCAACCACGATTTCAAACCGCAAACCCGGTGCAGGATTTATATAGCCACCATTTCGGTTGGATTTCAATGTTACATTTCCATTTTACAATGGTCCGCCCCGTAAAATTTCGTTACACAGATGAATAAATAGAAACTTGGAACGAAATGGATAATGTCTATTGGAGTAAGTAATTAAATATGGGATGTCAACACTTAATTACTTCGTGGAAAATAACATTAAACTCTAGAATATTAATTCAAAGGAGTACTCAAACGTCTTTTGTTATAATTAGGAAGCCAGCATAAACAAACATCTTTGACCGAAGCATTATTCCCATCCACACTAATATTTTAAATAGTTACAGTTTGTATGTTTGTATGTAGAAGGTAATCCCCAAAACTACTGATTTTATAAAAAAAAACATAAAGCCAGATCCCTTACAGGATTTAATTGCTTACCCTAATAATGACTTGAATAATATATTAAACTTTTTCGTTCATACTTTAATTGAAGACTGATAGCTCAGTGGTAGTGACGTCGGTAAGGTAGAGCGTTAGAATCCTACAGTGAACTTAAGGAGCTTTCGGTGAAACCATAGCACTTTGTAGTAACCGACTAGCTGGCTACCAACCTAAAATTGAAAGTCTGTCGCCAAGCACCTATCGCAGTATTCTGACAGCTGTACTTGAGAGTCAGTTTCTTTCTAGCCTTTGTGTGTTTACCACCAACGGCCACATCATCATATACCATGGTGAGATTGCGGCTAAACACAAGCTTACCGAAAAAAAAAAACAATTAACGTTTTTACCACATATTGTGTCAATAACACTATATGCTTCATTATTTTACCAATAACCTACATTATTTTCATTAAATCTCGTGGGGAGTATAAAACTAATAAGCAGTGTAATAAAGTTGGGGTCAATCCTAGGCCAAAAACGAACGACATTATCCTCCCGAGAACAGAATACACAACGATGTATCATTCTACATAAGCACCACTTATAATATGAAATGTGAAAGACAACAGGGTTGGCGTATAAACAATGAATTGATACTCGATCTTGTTTAATAAGTATACAGTAGACCTGATAGTGTTTTGTGGTGAATTAAGTATTTCGAAGATTATGGTTAGTTCTGGAGTCAACGTAACAGTGACAGCAAATTTCTTGAAAGTAGTTATTTGGTTTGGAATACAGTTATATAAATTTTAGCTTGCGTTACCTCAGTGTGATTTTTTGGTACTATAATGTCTCCAATTTGTTTTGTGATTGAGCTTTTATTGGAATTGGAGTGATAAAGAAATTGACCTAGTCTCGAAATAAATCAATACCGACCATTATTATTATTTTACTTTATTGGTGCTATTTTTTTTCGGTATTTTTTTTATATTTTCGCCAACATTCTAGTTTTGAATTTCTGAATCATCCTCACCTAAAATATACTTTTTGTTTTAGAGTGAGCTTCTTTCAATACTCTATTTCCGATTCACTATTGAGACGATCTTTCTTATGTGACAAAGGAATAAATATTAATATGCAGCGTTTTTTTTTAATGTCGTTTCACCTTACATTTTTCAAAACTGGAAACAGATTGGCTAAGACATTTAATTATACTTTAGGTTTTATTATTTGATATTATAAACGCAAAAGTTTACGTGTATATTTCCCTCATAAATAAAAAAAATAACTATCCATGAGTTTTTTTTCCTAAGGTCAAACTTTTCTCAAGGCTAAAGTTTTGATATTATGTTAGGACTTTAGAATGTGGATAAAATTATATTTCGCAGCTTCATTCGACGCGATTTCTTCTGTTTAACATGTTGTAGCTGAGTCCTAGGCTAAGGCTTCACACACAGATTTATAGAATAAATAGGTAAAATAAAATAAGTAACACGGTCACACTATAGTAATCTTTGTTTTATCTACGACTCGGCGGTACTTCATTCTGTGTTCTGTGTTCGAAGGCGTCGCACGTCACAAAGTTTTTTCTACCTAATTTCATAATGAAGAGGAAAAACGACTGTACGGAAGAAATACGTCGGAAAATACGTCGCTTAGAATCTAAGCTCGAAAAGAAAAGCCGTCGCCGAATTATATCGTCATCATCGTCGTCAGAGGATGAATTACCAGACCGTAAGTTTTAACCTAACATATTTGTGTTGATCTTGTTTCAAATCGATTTCATCGATTTTGTGATGCGAGACACCAGCGGGGTTATCTCTGTCACGTTGATACAAGTTCACAATGTCGTGTTGCGATTCAACCAGCGGGGTTGATTCCGTCACGCTTGGTTGCGCTCAGTCCAGCGGGGACTGCGCCTACCCACATAAAACTTCATAAGTTTAAACTAACTACCTACATTGTAATGCGACCTGCCAGCGGGGCTGTGTTCATTACGCTAGATTACGCATAGTCTTGCGGGGACTATGTCTACCTAAACATATGTTCTTTGCTCGCTTGGCGGAAAAAAGGCATTGGTGCTCGTCCACCTTAATTTATTATGTTGCTTTCAGGTCCCAATAATGATGAATTTTCGTCAGGCACACCTGTAACGAATTCAATACCAGAATGTGTGTTAGAAACAGTCCCGTCAGGTTCTTCCACTAACAACAAAGAAGAAATAAATTTAGACGAAGACATTATTGCCCTTCTAGGTGATCACCCAAAATGTGACACCGTATTCGGATCACCCATTCATAAAGACCTCGCAGTTAGGTGGAATGAAGTTTTGTCAAAAGGCTTGCCAAAAGAAATTAAAGAAAAATTGTTAAAAGATTACTTAATTCCGTCTAATTGTGAAATGCTAAAGTCGCCATTACTTAATCCGGAAACAAAGGCCGCTATGACAGAAAATCTTGTAAAACGAGATAACATACTTGAGACAAAACAAAATCAAATAGGCTTAGCTATAGCGGCACTTTCTCAGGCTGTCGGTAGTATTTTAGAAAAGGACTTTACACCACAGAAGCTCCTGAAACCCATCAGTGACGCTTGTCGAATCCTATGCGACAGCCACTATCATGAAACAAAAACCCGTAGGCACTTTATTATATCGTCTATAAATGCCGACATGAAAGAGACTATGGCAGAAACTGTTCGGGATAAATATTTGTTTGGAGATAATATTATAGATAAATTAAAATCAGCAAAAAACATCAAAAAATCAGGAACTGATTTGAAACAAAAAGCTATCGCTTCTACCCGCAACCCGAAGTTTTATAAAAATAATTTTATAAAAAACAAAAATCAAGGCCAGGGAAACTGGAGGCCCCTGCAACGGAAACAAATGGGCAAGACCGATGCAGGGCCCAGGACAGCCCAGAACCAGCCGCGCACCATCGTTACGAGGAGTGGCCTTCAACATCGGGAAGCAGTGGACCGGTCGCCGCCGCCGCGCCCGCGTCCACGGAGGCGCCAGTAGACGAGGTACGCTTTGCAGGTCGATTACAATATTATGTACAGCAATGGATGAAAATTACAGACGATTTCAACGTTTTATCTTGGATACAAGGATACAAGATTCCTTTTTGCTTTGATCCCGTTGATTACACTAAACCTTATCTGAATACACGTACCAAACAAGAAAAAATTTACTTTGACAAAGAAATTGCCGCACTTCTAAAAAGCAATGCTATATCAAGGTGTTCACCTCATGACCACCAATTCTTATCGTCTATATTTTTAGTACCTAAACCAAACGGAACAAACCGATTTATTTTAAATTTAAAACGGTTAAATCAATTCGTACATACTCAACATTTTAAAATGGAAGACTACAGAACTGTGTCAAAAATGGTAACAGAAGGTTGCTATATGGCAACAATTGATATGAAAGATGCTTACTTTTTAACGCCAATACATACCTCTCATAGAAAATATCTTAGGTTTATATATAACGGAGTCCTGTATGAATTTAATTGCCTTCCGTTTGGTTTGTCTACAGCTCCGTATGTGTTTACAAAAATTCTAAAACCAGTCATGGAATACTTAAGATCTAGAGGTATGATATCTGCAATATATTTAGACGATATATGCTGTATAGGAAGTTCATATATAGAATGTGATACTAATGTAAAATCTACAATAAAACTCCTTGAACAACTTGGTTTCATAATAAATCGTGAAAAAAGTTGTCTCTTGCCTAGTCAGAGATGTAAATATCTCGGTTTTGTATTTGATTCGAAAAATATGTTATTGGAATTGCCTCAAACGAAAAAAGTTAAAATTAAAGAACAATTACTCATGTTTCAAAAAAGTAAAACTTGTAAACTCAGAGAATTTGCGCGCCTCATTGGTATATTAGTATCGGCTGCTCCTGCCATTCAATATGCATGGATGTATACCAAACAATTAGAAAGGCATAAGTACTTATGTTTACTAGATAATTCTAGCTATAACCAAACTATAATTGTTCCTCATGACGTAAAACACGATTTAAAATGGTGGATAAATAATATTGATGTCGGTACACAGCCATTAACATTTAGTGAATATGCAGTAGAAATTTTTTCAGATGCATCTAACACCGGCTGGGGTGCATATTGTAAATATGATCAAGCATATGGATTCTGGAAAAAAGATGAAAGTCTTCTTCATATAAATATGTTAGAATTAAAAGCAAGTTTTTTAGCTTTAAAAGTATTTGCAAAAAACCTGCGCAATTGTAAAATTTTATTACGCATTGACAACGTCACTGCCATCTCTTGTATCAACAGAATGGGTTCAATACAATATCCACATTTAAATCGTGTCGCTCGTGAAATATGGGAATGGTGCGAGGAGCGAAAAATAGTACTTTTTACGTCATATATAAATAGTAAAGCTAATTGTGAAGCAGATAGTTTATCGCGAAGAAAATTTTTAGATACGGAATGGGAATTATGCGACATTGTTTACGATAAAATTGTTAAAAAACTTGGCTTACCAGAAATCGATTTATTTGCAAGTCGATGCAATACGAAATGTCCTATCTATACGTCTTGGAAAAGCGATCCTGATGCTTACGCGATAGACGCTTTTACTATATGTTGGACGAACTTAATGTTTTACGCTTTTCCACCATTTTCCTTAATTCTAAAAATGTTGCAAAAGATAATACACGATAAATGTGAAGGTATAGTTGTTGTTCAGAATCCAACCCTGCGCTCGGAAAGCAATACCACCGAGCGAGCACGTCATTCATTCATTCGACATCGTTCCGACAATCAACAGTGTTTGTTAGAAAATAATAATTTATTGATATTAATTAGTTTCATTCAACAAACATCATCCCGAAAATCAACATTGTGTGGTCCATCTTGTCGGATAGCAACCTATGGAATTGACGCTGAATTGACGCTGAACCAGGATCTTCAACATTAACCATTAAGAAGAAGATCTCTTTATGGATGGCAACAATCAGTGAATACAAGCGTTTCACGTACAAGTTAAGAAAGCAAGCAGTCTGAGTGAGTCCGAACCATTTAGTTTGTCCTTGGTGTCATTTCGACAATAATATGACTATTTCTGGCCCTAATCGTAGCCTTTTATTTGTGTAACCTATTTAAATACTTGGTTTAGGTCCTTATTAAACATTATCAATAAAAAACCGCATTAAGGAATAGCGCATTTAGATAATATTAGCATTTTATTTTATAATGAATTAGACTACGTAAACATTAGCGCATTAGTCACCTCATAGCGATAGTTAGTAGCATCGAGCGACCCGTGCCCGTGTAGCCGTATAGGACAAAATAATTATCGAGTCTACCTACGGTAGTGATTATTTTTCTACCTTTATCATTATATCTTTCGAAAATTATATTTTATATGCCAAACCGTTTCATAATTTAGGCCTACTTAGTAATTCAATTCACATTCAATTTATACTAATTATTTATTAAATTCATTGTTTGATTAGTTCGACAGGCGCGAACTACAACAAACTGCATATGCTGGTATCTTCTTGTTTATTACGCACTTGCTAAAGTTATAAAATTCAATTTAAATAATTATATACACATATATTTTTACTGTTAGATAGCTAACAGTAACAAATATTCAATCACAATATCTAATTAATTAATATTATTTATTAGTAATTACTATTTACAATTTATATTGATTCGTATTAATTCATTATAATGGCGAAATTAAACGATCTAGTTATGAAGCGAGGAACTTATAAAGGACGTTTAACTAAATTTAAATCGTACATTGATTCATTTAAGGATATTTTAAGTCTAAGTGAAATTCAAACATTAGAATTAAAGCTTCGTATGAACAACATTGAAACGATGTTTTCGGAGTTCGAGGAGGTTCAAACTAGCATTGAGTGCCTGGTGACTTCGGAGGAGGAATCACACATTCAAGTGGGTCAAAGGTCAGACTTTGAAACTCAATATTTTACCGCGATGGCTAGGGCTCAACAATTGTGTGTTGCTCCTAAGAAGTCTACTAAGTCTAGAAAACATACCTGTAATGATTCCGAGGCCTCTTTTTCATCAGCGAGCGAGAACGAGGGTGATTCGGTGAAACAAATACATATTCAAGGAATTAAGCTCCCCACTATACCGATACCTAAATACAATGGCTGTTATAGTAACTGGCTTGAATTCCGCGACACCTTCTTATCTTTAATTCATACTAATACGAAGATTACTAACATACAAAAGTTTCATTACTTACGGGTATCCCTCGAGGGCAGCGCTGCTCAGGTAATTAGCGCATTGGAATTTTCTGCTGCAAATTATACTATCGCCTGGAATTCTGTATGCGAGCGGTTTAATAATACAAGGCTGTTGGTGCAAAATCATGTTAAGGCTATTTTCGACGAAGAGGTGATCAAAAGGGAATCAGCTTCATCCATACGTAGGGTGCTAGATTGTTACACCAAAAATATGCGTGCTTTGCAAATTCTTGGTGAACCCACACATAATTGGGACACATTAATCATTTACATTATTTCATCAAAATTAGACACCCGCACTCTGCGCGAATGGGAGGAACACAAAATTATACAAAAAAAGTTAACGTTAGATATATTTACAAATTTTCTCAAAGGTAGGGCAGACTTATTAGAAACCATCGAATTTAGCAATAATAAACAAGAATCTACTGTGAAGAATAAAAATGTTCGTGCTTTAGCTACTCACACTCATTCTACTTATAAGGCATTCAAATGTCCTCTCTGTAAGGAAGAACATTCATTATACAGATGTAATACTTTTCTTGAAATGAATATAAGCGATCGAGAGCAATTCGTGATTAAAATGAAACTGTGTACTAATTGTTTAAGAGCAGGGCACATCGTTCGTGCATGCCGGCTGGGTCCGTGCAGGCAGTGCAATAAGAAGCACAACACTTTGCTCCACAGGGATCGAGACTGTAGCAATGCGGCAAGCACGGCGCAGCATTCGGCAGCTCAGAGCACGTATGCTGCACCTGCAGCAGCGTCCGCGTCTGCATCCGATCCCTCACCTCCAAACCAGTCTGCATCCAGTTATGTACCGCTCATGTCAATAACTGACAATTCAACTTCTAAACACACTAAAAGCTTTACTACATCTAATAAACAATCTGGCCAAGTTCTTCTTGCGACTGCTTTAGTACATATCTTAGACATACATAATAGACCTCATAAAGCGAGGGCCATTCTTGATTCTGGAAGTCAAGCCTCCTTTATGACAGAGTCTCTTCTTTCTTCGTTGGGTCTAAAACCCGAAAAGATCATGTCCACAGTCGCCGGCATTAACGATTTGGTGTCAGCTATAAATAAGAGATGCAATGCAACAATACAGTCCAGAATCAATTCGTTTAAAAGAAACATATCATTTTTAGTGTTGCCAAACATAACTTCAACTACAAATGAAGTCTTTAATGTTAGCTCACTCAATATTCCATCAAACATTACACTCGCAGACCCAGAATACTTTAGTCCGTCAAGTTACGATTTATTGCTTGGCGCAGACATATTTTGGGACTTACTATGCACTAATAAAATTCGTTTAGGGAACAATTGTCCAGTGTTACAGGAAACTATGTTCGGATATGTTGTATCTGGACCCATTGGACAATTATTTTCACAAAACATTTCATGTAATTTGTCTCAGTTTGACGACATACAAGACCAGTTGGCCAAGTTCTGGAACATCGAGGAAATTCCGGAAACCAACAAATCAGGTTATTCCACCGAAGAAGAGTTATGTGAGCAAGATTTTGTGCAAAATATGTCCCGCAATGAAGATGGCAGATTTTCGGTAGGAATACCTTTAAAGAAAAACGAATCCGAACTGGGCCAATCCTTCGAACGCGCTAAACAATGTTTTTTATCGTTAGAGCGAAAACTACAAAGACAACCCGCGTTAAGGGTTATGTACGTTGACTTTATGAAGGAATACGCAACATTAGGACACATGTCTGAAACCGACATCAATAGCCGCCATTACCATTCTTATTTCATGCCGCACCATGGAGTACTGCGTGAACAGAGCACTACAACCAAATTACGCGTCGTTTTTAACGCAAGCGCACCTTCTTCTTCCGGTCTATCATTAAACGATCTTCAGATGGTAGGTCCGACGATCCAAAGTGACTTACTTGCAATCCTTTTACGTTTTCGGCAGCATCGCTATGTTGTGGCAGGGGATATTGAGAAAATGTACCGCCAGGTTCTGGTAAATAAAGATCAGCGACACTTACAGCAAATAATCTGGCGAGACGACCCCTCCAAACCACTGCAGTCATACACATTGAATACCGTCACGTATGGGACAGCCTCAGCACCGTTCTTGTCCGTTCGCTGCCTTAAGCAAATTGCCGTCGAATGTGACAATGAACTTATTAGAACGATAATAAGTGAGGACTGTTACGTCGATGATATCATCTCTGGCCAAGAAACAGCGCAAGGTCTCATGGAGGTTCGTGCGCTAGTTTCAAAACATCTCGCTTCTGGTTGCTTCAATCTTAGAAAATTTAGATCTAATTTACCAACCTGCTCTGACGATGTGGAGTCTATAGACAAATCAACTGTCGTTGATTTAAGTGAGCATGAACAATCCAAGACACTGGGTTTAAAGTGGTCACCGTCAGCGGATGAGCTACATTTCGAAATTAAAGCTGATTCTGTTCCCGACGTCACAAAGAGAGTGATTCTATCAACAATTTCGCAAGTTTTTGACCCCTTAGGGCTATTAAGCATTTTTATCATCATTGGCAAAATCATTCTACAAAAACTTTGGCTGCATAAACTGGACTGGGATAGTCCATTACCCGATGACATAATTAAATCATGGCTTAAGTTTGTCAGCGAACTACGTCATCTCAACAATGTCAAAATTCCTCGTCATGTTGTATGCGATAATCCAGTAAATATACAATTTCATGTTTTCTGTGATTCGTCAAAGGACGCTTATGGAGCATGTGCTTACGTCAGGTCAACAAACTCCAGTGGCCACGTTAGAATACGTCTGCTATGCTCTAAAACTCGTGTTGCACCAATAAAGGCGGTGACGATACCGCGCCTCGAGCTCTGCGGTGCTCAAGTGGCAGCAAAACTTCTACAAAAAATCTTGCTAGCCACTCGGCTTCACGTCAATGTTTGTTTTCTGTGGACAGATTCGTCTATTGTCCTATGTTGGCTCAAAACGCCACCTAACAAGTTAAAGCCATTCGTAAAAAACAGGGTGGCTGACATACAAGAAAGAACTATGGCATTTTCGTGGCGTCACGTTCCCACAGCTAATAACCCAGCAGACTTACTAAGTAGGGGTGTTAGTGCTGCTCAATCCGAAAAAATGGAATTGTGGTGGAATGGCCCCAAATTCCTTTCTGAAAGCGAAGACTTATGGCCCAACAAGTCATTTGATCAACTAAGTTTTGAGTTGCCAGAAATCTTATCGCACGTGGCAACAACAAATGAGCCAAAGGCATTGTTTCCGTTTTCCCGCCTATCCAATTTAGTCAAGCTAAAAAATACAATGGCCTATGTTCAACGCTTCATTCATAATTCTCGAAATAAGGATAAAGTAAAGGGTCCTCTTTCGAGTCTTGAAAAACAATCAGCCTTCAATACATTATTAAAATTATCGCAACAAGAATCATTCGAAGAATACAACACATTATCAAATAGTAAATCATTATCACCTAAAAATAAATTGCTATCGTTAAGCCCATTTGTCGACGAAGATGGACTGATTAGAGTCGGTGGCAGAATTAAAAACGGGGACTTTAGCTTTGATAAAAAGCACCCTGTACTTCTTTCATCTCACCATCCATTAGCTAAATTAATATTTCATTATGAGCACTTACGTTTAATGCACGCAGGACCGCAATTGTTACTATCATCTATTCGCGAACAGTTCTGGCCTCTGGGTGGTCGTAATTTGTCTAAAAATACAGTCCACAAATGTCAACGTTGCTTTAGACTTAATGCACAAACAGCCCGTCCAATAATGGGCAACTTACCTGAACAGCGCCTCAAACCCGGTTATCCATTTCAAACTACCGGCATGGATTACGCCGGGCCTTTGTTAGCACTTAATAGAAGAGGTCGTGGTAGCAAGACTGAAAAGGTTTATGTGGCAATATTTATTTGTTTCGTCACCAAATGTATTCATCTTGAACTAGTAAGCTCCCTGTGTAAGGACTCCTTCTTATCAACGTTACGTCGTTTCATTGCTAGGCGCTCAAAACCTTCAACTCTTTTCTCTGATAATGGCACACAATTTGTCGGCGCCAGAAACGAAATTTATAGGTTCCTCAATGATAACGCCGAAGCCATTGCCAAAAATGTGTCAGATGAAGGCATAGACTTCAAATTTATACCAGCATACGCGGCTCACATGGGCGGTTTATGGGAAGCGGGTGTAAAATCGTTTAAGTCGCACTTGCACCGTGTGTTAGGGAACGCTCATTTAGTCTTCGAAGACCTTTATACCGTCTTAGTCCAAATTGAAGCAATCTTAAACTCGCGGCCCCTAACACCTTTATCAACCGATCCACATGACATGACTCCTTTGACCCCTGGACACTTCTTGGTGGGAAGACCAATGACTGCTTTGCCAACTCCTTCGCTTGAGAATGCCAATCAAAATAGACTCACCATGTTTGAGAGACTAGAACAACTGCGTCAACACTTTTGGACGAGGTGGAACAAAGAGTACGTCGCCGAGCTCCAACAGCGTACCAAATGGCGGTCCTGCAAGGGTCAACAGCTACAAGAGGATACCTTAGTTTTAATCAAAGATGAAGCTCTCCCCCCTATGAAGTGGAGTCTTGGACGCATCCTGAAGGTTCATCCTGGTACTGATGGCATCAATAGAGTTGCAGACATCAGGACTTCGAAGGGAGTCATACGCCGTGCTTTCAACAGAATCTGTCCCCTACCTATCACAGACTAAGGGTTGAAAGAGAAGCCTTTCAACGCCCGGGGGCATGTTCAGAATCCAACCCTGCGCTCGGAAAGCAATACCACCGAGCGAGCACGTCATTCATTCATTCGACATCGTTCCGACAATCAACAGTGTTTGTTAGAAAATAATAATTTATTGATATTAATTAGTTTCATTCAACAAACATCATCCCGAAAATCAACAGTTGTTGTACCCAATTGGCCTACACAACCTTGGTTTCCAATACTTAAAAGGCTCATGGTGTCGAAACCTTTATATTTTAAGCCAAGTATTAATCTCTTAAAATCTCCTTTCAGAACTCCGCACAATCTTCACCGGACACTGTCGTTGATTGCCGTCAAATTGTCCGGGAAACTTTACAACAAAAATTATTATCAGAAAGCTCAATTAACATAATATTAGAATCCCTATCAAAAAATACATATAAACAATATGACAGTTCAATCAAACTATGGGTTAATTATTGTAAACGGAATAGTTATGATTATTGTAATACACCAATGTCGATTATAATTGATTTTCTAACAGAATGTTATAAAAATGGAGCAAAGTATGCTACAATTAATTCTCATAAATCCGCATTACATTTAATTTTTCCGAAAATTTTGGATGATGATCATGTAAAAAGGTTTATGAAAGGCATATTCAGGCTAAGACCGCCAGCACCAAGATACAGTTTTACTTGGAATCCAAGTGTTGTTTTAGGGTATTTAAGTAAACAATGGCCTAATAATGAACTTAGTCTAGAAATACTAACTAAAAAGACTTTAATGTTAATAGCTCTCGTAACCGCTCATCGAGTTCAAACATTCTCTTTAATTAAAATTGATAATATAAAAATAAGTTCTGGTAACATAACTATAACGATTCCAGATCTGATCAAAACTTCACGAGTAAAATCATTTCAACCAATTCTTAATTTACCTTTTTACCCTGAACAAGATGATATATGCCCTGCTAGGTCTCTTGTGGAATACATTAATAAAACACAGCCTCTGCGTAACAGTAATAATTATTTATTTATTTCATATAGAAAACCTTTCTCCAAAGTAACTTCACAAACTCTCAGCAATTGGATCAGAAGCACATTAAAGAGTAGTGGAGTGGATACGTCAATGTTTGGTGCTCACAGCACCCGCCATTCGTCCACCTCATCCGCAAGTAGATTCGGTGTTAGTCTAGATGTAATCCGCAAAACAGCAGGTTGGTCAGATTCATCCAAGGTTTTCGCAAAGTTTTACAATAGAGAATTGATCGATGATCCTAATCAGTTTGCAAATGCAGTTTTATCTAATGCTAGATAGAAACTGGTGAATTATTATTTACATACATATTTATGTTACATTATTACTTGTCTTAATACAAGCATATTTACGCTCACTCAATTTCTTTTTATTTTTTATTTTATTTGTATGTGAGTGTACCTACCCGTCTCTGAACATCCTACAACATGTTAAACAGAAGAAATCGCGTCGAATGAAGCTGCGAAATATAATTAATGATCAAACGAACTTACCTGTACGTGAAGTTCGATCATTATTATATGAGCAGCTTCATTCGACGCGATTTATAACAACCCTCCCAAAAATAATCCCAAACCCAAAAATGAAATAAAAATAAAAATTCAATTGTACTACTAAATAATAATTACTATTTACAGTAGATTGCTTTATACAAGAATGAAGTACCGCCGAGTCGTAGATAAAACAAAGATTACTATAGTGTGACCGTGTTACTTATTTTATTTTACCTATTTATTCTATAAATCTGTGTGTGAAGCCTTAGCCTAGGACTCAGCTACAACATGTTAAACAGAAGAAATCGCGTCGAATGAAGCTGCTCATATAATAATGATCGAACTTCACGTACAGGTAAGTTCGTTTGATCATTAATTATATCGATATTTTTTCGAAAATTACTAATAACTGGACAGTGGACTCCATATTTGAAATGACGGCGACACTCTCGGGCTAAAAGCTTTCGGTTCCACGTATGTCAAACACTCGGCTTTGAAACGTTTTAATAATGAACACGACCTTCGATGAACGGAAATAACTTGCATCAGGGTCACATCGATTCTGTTTGTCTTCAGAATTATTTAAGTGCAATTTGTAGACTTATCATTATAATTTCCTTCACATAATTTATTGATAATAATCAACCAACAATGAGTGTTCTTTAACGCAATAACGATTTTATTAACTAACTCCCTACCTCATGTTCATCTACCTTTTTTACCACAAGTTTGACAAGCAAGCAGGCGGGTCACCTGATGGTAAGAGACTACCGTCGCCTATAGATATTATCAATAGGGGGATTGAAAGAAGAAAGAAAGAAATACATTTATTCTTGACAACACACAACATTACATTAAAACCCCCGACGCAAAAAAGAAAAGCGGACATTTAAAAAGTCAAAAATAATACCTATCGTTGAGCCATCAAATTCGATTGAGTAATACCTATACATATTTTAATTATAGAAGTTGATGGATGGCACGATAAGGTTTGCTCATTGAAATGGCGCTATAATGTCGCGGCGGGGTACCGCATTTATAGATAGTCAATCAAGTGAAGGGTCTGACTTACTTACGTGCGGTACCCCGCCGTGACATTATAGCGCCATTTCAATGAGCAAACCTTATCGTGCCATCCATCAACTTCTATAATTAAAATATGTATAGGTATTACTCAATCGAATTTGATGGCTCAACGATAGGTATTATTTTTGACTTTTTAAATGTCCGCTTTTCTTTTTTGCGTCGGGGGTTTTTTAAATTTTTAATTTAATTTTTATTTTAAAATTTTTAAACTTAGTTACAAAATACGCACAGCTTCCCCATCAGCAAAATCACCAATCAAAGGCAATACTGATAAAAACAAGTGAATCCAAACACTACATAAGATCTGAATTTTTTTTTTTCAAGAGTGTATAGTTTGCTGAATATCTTGGCTGCAGGATCAGCTCATCGCGTTGTCATCATTGCATTGTATGTAGAATCAAATACTGATCAAAACGAATCCAAACACGACATATCTGCTATTATTTTTTCAAGAGTGTTCTGGATATCCTGGCTGCAGCATCAGCTCCTCGTGTAGCCACCGTTGCATTGTATGTAGAATCAAATACTGATCAAAACGAATCCAAACACGACATATCTGCTTTCATTTTTTCAAGAGTGTTCTAGTGTTCTGGATATCCTGGCTGCAGCATCAGCTCATCGTGTTGCCACTGTTGCATTGTATGTAGAATCAAATACTGATCAAAACGAATCCAAACACGACATATCTGCTATTATTTTTTCAAGAGTGTTCTATTGTTCTGGATATCCTGGCTGCAGCATCAGCTCATCGTCTTGCCACCGTTGCATTGTATGTAGAATCAAATACTGATCAAAACGAATCCAAACACGACATACATGCTATTATTTTTTCAAGAGTGTACTAGTGTACTGGATTTCCTGGCAGCAGCATCAGACCAAAAATTCCATAATCTTGCATAGTTATATAGCATACATGGATGTTTCAAATTTTAGGTCACATCTAGGTTTGAAAGTAAAGTAAATACCCATTACGCGTCTAAGATCCCTACCACAGTTAACAAAAGAGCGGATAACTTTGAAACGGCTGAACCGATTTTGATAAAACATATCTAAGAACCATCGCTGGAAAACCTGCTTTTAAATAAAAAAAAACCGCATCCAAATCGGTTCGCCCGTTTAAGAGCTACGGTGCCACAGACAGACACACAGACACACACACACACACACACACACACACACATAGCGGTCAAACTTATAACACCCCTCTTTTTGCGTCGGGGGTTAAAAATAAAGAAAAAGAAATAACATAAAAAGACAAGACAAACAAACAAACAATAATGATTGCCAATGTGTTGTCGACCTTTTTGCAACTGGCTCCACACTCTACGCGCTTGGCGACAGATTTTCATCTTGAGTGCGGAAGCCAGCCAGCTGAGTACTCCAAGTACCCTACTACCGTGCTGTGGTTTCCTTACGATGTTTAGGTACTTTTACCGAAAGCTCAAGCTCATTGTAGGATTCGAACCCAGTACCTTCGCAGCGGTATCCGACTTCATTACCACTGAGCTGTCATCGCCTTACTGATAGCTATCATAGCCGATAGATTCTGAGGTATTTAAACTTGGTACAGAGTTGTATCTCTATAAGTATAAATATAATTATAAGTAGGATTTATTAATAAGCCGAAAACATTTTGCGACAAAAATTTACGAGCAATGCTCCAAGGCATACATCAATACAGTTAATCTCCAAACTGCAGAGTTTTTGATCGGAGTGTAATATTTTCTATATTCTTATTTTATGAAATTTTACCTGAATTTATGTTATTATAGTGACCTCAAGAAACCTTATGAACAACCATAAGGTTGTTATATCCGTATATTTGATGTGAAATCCAGTTTTCAAATATTCAATTTAAATCTTCCAGGTTAGGTAGAAGAAAGGCGTTATTTGAAAAGAGAAAACGAATAAGTGACTACGCCTTAGTAATGGGAATGTTTGGTATAGTAATTATGGTTATAGAAAATGAACTATCAAGTGCTGGTGTCTACACAAAGGTAACATTTGATATCTTAGTTAGTTTGTATTTGGTGTCGATCAACGTGAAACTATAAGGTGTTAACTTTACAGGCATCAATATATTCACAAGCGTTAAAGACGCTTATATCAATGTCGACTGTGATTTTACTTGGCCTAATCGTCGCGTATCACGCATTAGAAGTACAGGTAGGTCATACCTTGATAAATTGTTGTTATTGGTTATTGAAGTTTGTTACGCTTTGACACTCAAACCACTAAACCGATTTTTAAATTATTTTAACAAATGGAAAGCTAAATTTAACAGCGCAGAGAAGGCCTGACTTACTAACTCATCAACGACCCTTGGACGTAGAAAGCTGATTTTTTTACAGGTTTTGTTTTTAAGACGTAGACGAGGACTAAGAAAAGTTTTTTCTTTTCACTTTTCACACAGATAGATGTTAAATTAATGTAAACAGATTTTAGTTAATACTAAAAGGCATAATCGCATTTTTTTTCAGTTATTTATGATAGACAACTGCGCTGACGACTGGCGGATAGCAATGACGTGGCAGCGAATAGCTCAAATCGGTCTTGAGCTCACTATTTGCGCCGTCCACCCTATCCCCGGACAATACACCTTTACTTGGACAACCAAGTTGGCTAACAAAGGCGGTGTAATAGGGGTCGAAGTGGTAAGTTGGATTTATCATAAGTCCTATCAAATAACACGAGCTTTTTTTTATATTTCATTTTCAAATAAAATAATAATATTGATACAAATTAAAGTTAACTTTATAAATTCATGTTGATGATTTTATTTCGCTCTAGTTTTCTTTTCAATTTATTTATAGCATTTGAAAATCTCTTCAGTTCCATATTATTTGATAATAGTTTTCCAAATATTTGTGCAAATTATATGCATTTTAAATAGGTCCTTACCTAAATTTTTTGTATGTTAATACTGTAATCAATTAATTAAATTGGTAGAATTTTGTTGACAAACTAAATTTATTTTCCAATTTCCTCCATAGGCTACAATTACAATGTATAAGCAAATTCAGGTCTGTATTAATCGAAACTAAAGTGTTCTAAGTTAATGATGTTAGAATATTTGTTTTTGAGCATGAGTCCGATTGTGTGCAATACACCACCATTTTTTATCCCTAATTACTTGAGAGTGTGATGAAAAATAGTTTGGTATTTTGTTATTGAATTTTATTTACTACCAGTCTTGTGAAAGTCTACGTTTAGTTCATTTAAGCAAGGGAGTGGGTGCTGTGATATAGCGCTATTTTATCAAAGTATTATTTTTAAACCTTTGTATGTGAAAATGCCAAATATTTCAAAAATATACTTATAAAACTTATAATAAGAACAAAGATGTCTACTTCGCATTATATTATATGCTCTCAGTCCATTGCAGCATTCCATGGTTATTTGTTTTGTTCGAGTGAAAATTGTTGAGAAGTTTTATGCTGCACTTTTGTTTAATATTATGTATTAATTCAAACAATTATATTCAGAATAAATGGAACTGTTATTTAAATTCTTATGCTAATTATATAAATTAGAAATATTTATAATGATTTAAAACAAAAGTCTAAAACATGTGAAATAAAAAGCACATAATAATTTGTAAGTATACGTACAAGATATTCAAACATTTTGAAGCACTTTTAATAAACTAAATAGATCACATTTTTTTACTAAAGTCGTATTTTTATAAGCTGGAAGTTACGAGCGCAATGTATTAGTTTAAAGGTTTGACCATATCACTTTTTATGAATAGTAGTCAATCTAATTTTTTTTT
Source organism: Ochropacha duplaris (assembly GCA_951361185.1). Taxonomy (NCBI): domain Eukaryota; kingdom Metazoa; phylum Arthropoda; class Insecta; order Lepidoptera; family Drepanidae; genus Ochropacha; species Ochropacha duplaris. The sequence continues at coordinate 5,572,626 of OX592706.1, forward strand.
TTTTTATTTGTTCAATATACTTAAAAAAACATACAAAAATAAAAGACTGACGCACATCGAAAACCTCACAGGGTTTATCTGTGTACGTCGAATGCCAGCGTATACACGTCCAATCACTCCAGCTAATTAAGAATCCAATTTTAGCACTTAATATAAGTAGGCATAGGTACATTTATTAATAAATTTGCTATTATCGATTTTAACAACAGTTACTAGTAACGTGCGTGTGTGTTCGCTGATTATTTCTTTTTCTAATTTCAGGTTCCATATGACGTCACGCTGTCTCTGCCGATGTTCTTTCGGCTCTATCTTATATGCAGGGTCATGTTACTTCACAGTAAATTATTTACGGATGCTTCATCCAGAAGTATAGGAGCTTTAAACAGAATTAATTTTAATACTAGGTAATGATGTAAAAACATTCAGCCTTCGGTTTAAATATTTTTTTATTCATCTTAAACTCTACTGATTCAAAATTGATTTACTTAACAGAATATTAAAAATCTATTCACAGGTTTGTCTTAAAGACTCTTATGACAATTTGCCCCGGCACCGTATTATTAGTTTTTATGGTATCGTTATGGATTATTGCAAGCTGGACACTCAGACAGTGTGAAAGGTTAGTATATTTGTTAATTGTTGTTAGTAAGTATTACGAGAATTGTTTTGCGTATCAACTTACCAAATACTATAATGGTGACGGAATCACCGTAAACTACAGAAAAATAATTTATTCACGAGATTGATTTGCTAATTGATTCAACATTACTTTATTATCATTCGATCCGATCCTACTTTTCTTCAGTCAGTATTTTTGCTTCCATTATTTTAGTTTGATGTCCACATTCTATATTTGACACCAAATAATTAAGTTACGACTATACCAATGTATTGCCTATGTGGGCATGCTATTTGCTTTTGTGCTGTGGCGTTGTAAGTTATGTTTATTTTTGGCTTTTCAATCCACTGTGTTTTTTTATTATTTCAATGTCTACGTTTAAATGTTTAGGAGGATTTAAAGTAGCGACGCTAGGTTCATAATCATCACAATACGATACAAGAGTTTGACTTTGACTATATTCACATACTGTAGCTTTTTACAATGTATCAAAACACAAATGCTATAATTTATTGTTTATAAGTTTATGTGTTAGAAGTAGTCGATGATATGGTTTCGATGTTAAGAAAGAGGAAGCTTGTTGTGATATTAGTAGTTTGTTATTATTGTACAAACACTAACTGCACTTAAATGTCGCTACAGCTAAGTTGCAACAGAATTGAACAATTTCAAGACAATAAGCATACAAAGCAGCAATCTGCTTCACTAAAATGTTTAAATATTGCACATTTCAATCCACCATAGTTATAAATTGAAATTGAATCCAACAAAGTAAATAATAACGCACAAAATGGCTCTAGGAAACCAAACACATAGATAAGCTTCTAAATATTTATCATCAACATGCACAGAATCATTGCACTATCACGATCATGCATCAAAACAAGTTACCTCTTCCTCCCGTTTTAAGCAATTTGCTTGTCTCCTATCTAAAGTACGTGTCTTTTTCTTCTTTTCTCTCTTCTTGTGATACTATCTACTCAATGTTAATATGTGTTTTCATATCCCTCTTCATATAAGGTAAAATAAAATACGAATCACGCATGGCTACAAGTATGATTATTTGGTAATCAACCCAGATAAATGTTTAGACTTGCACGTTGTATTTTACAATCTTTATACGATTTTAGTGCGTAAATATATGTGTACTTTAGTGACATTATTGTTTTCAACATTTATTAGGCATGACAATGTTTAAGATTTCAAATTTCTGTTCATTGAAGGAATTTAGTTTCACTGCAATTAAAGTGATCCTTTATGCTGAGATCGAATTGCATCTTGAATAAATTTTTACACAAACATATTTTATGAGGTACCTACCTTTATTTGCAAGTTTGTGTTAATAAACGTTGTTTATTTCATAATATTTATGAATGTGCTAGTACAATCGGTTATCTGTGGTTCTTGTTGGGCATTTTGGCTCTCAGGTTCCACGATGAAGACCATGCCAATTTGCTAAACTCAATGTGGCTGACAGCTATAACCTTCCTCTGTGTCGGCTACGGTGATATAGTCCCCAACACTTACTGCGGCCGTGGCATTACCCTCACCTGCGGTATGGTGGTATGTATGAATACTGTAGGATATATTGGGTTGGTTTCAATCAAGATCTTTCATATAACTATATTCAGGCTAGAGTACGAATTAATTCCATTAGGCATCGCAAGATTTGAATTGAAATAATTTCACCATTTCAAACCTTGCTTTGTCTAGGGCTAGTTATGATAGGTCGGTAAAGGTGAGCCATTTTATGTGTTTTTGATAAGTTCACAAATGTTTGGAGCAATTTCACGATATAATTTGGAATCAAAGTCAAACTCTTCTGTGTCTAACGTGGTTATGTTCTAAATTTCTTCTTTTTTTTTCTTTCAACATTCAAAACTTTGAGCGTGCTAAGGGCTTACGTGCAATAATTCGGTTGGTAGGATTTGTAAATGAAAACTCATTTATTGGTGTCTCCATGCCCACGGGTGGATAGGTTCAATGAGTAAAGCGTTGATATTTATTGGCGATTCAGGTTTCACGATGAAGAACACGCTAATCTTCTGAATGCAATGTGGCTTATTGCGATTACCTTTCTCTCCGTCGGTTTTGGTGACATAGTGCCAAACACATATTGCGGCAGAGGTATCGCCGTTAGCACCGGCATTATGGTAAGTTTACAAACAAACTATATAACTGTTTGTGTTGACTGACACAAATTGAAATATTGCACTCATCGCATCACTACCTATAGTTTTGATCACAATAATGTGTAAAAGCGCAAAACACACCAACAAATTCGTTGGCATGCTTTCGCTCTAAACTATTCTGATGCTTTTTGAATTGATCTATCCTGGAGTCAGTCAACACTTATGTATCGATGTAACAAACAGTTCACACATTACACTGATGCTTAACACTTTCTCCTGTGGTCACAAAATTGTCGGTGTATTCAATGTTTCTACATAATAATAAACTATGTTAATGTTCACAGATTTACTATTATACAAAATTGAGTTTTGTATCTTTGTTAAAATGTGAATGCAGTAACTGTAATCTATGTATCTACACACTTATATAAAGATGTCACAACTTATGTAACTCACACTTAGTTGACACCAAATCTTGAACATAGGGTAATTATCGTTATATATTCGTAGCTCTTGCAGGCAACAGCATTGTTTGGAATACTATTATGAATATTATAAGTACGGTTTACAATTATTTTTAATTGAATCTACGTCCATTTCCCTGTTAAAGCCAGCTATTAGACATTATATATTATGTAGTATGGAATGCTTCATTTCTCCTTACTATTTCTAGTTCTCTCTTCACTTAAATATTTCACTGAATTGCACAATACGTTTGTTTTTAAAATGGCTCACTTTTCCTAAAATTATTTTTAAAACCAAAGTGTACAATAAAATTTATTGCACCTAAAATAGTGTTTGTGTAAGTGTTGATAAAATTTAAATGGAATATTTAGTTTATTCTTAATGTTAAAATGGAAGTAAACGTAGACTTAACATTTTTAGTTAAGTCTTGTGCACTTATTAGATGAAAATGCACTTAATGGAAAAATGTTTCACTGCTAATTTGAAAATACTTAAACTAATATATAAATGGGTTAATGAAAGTAGGAACTATAATTTATATGAATGCTATTTATTCATATCTACTCGTCTAATAATAAAACGACTTATTCCTACTTTTATTTGCTCTGTATAGTCAAATGCATTTTAGCACTAAATATTGTATAAAAAAATTATTAAACCAAAAATTTAAAGAATAATATTCAATGAATGCAATTAAATAAAGAGGGTAATCGAAACAATATGAAAATGCAAACAGAAAAATTTATATAAATATAGCAGCATAGTACGCTTCTATCATTTTTGTTTTAAATATATTATCATTGCAAAATTGCATCTATTATCCTCATTAAGTAAAATAAATAACATATAAAAACGAGATTTAAGTGGAAAGCACTTAGCCAAAAATATAGTTTATTTTCATTTTTAGCCTTCGAAATTGCATTTTACTGGAATGAAAAAAAATCTTGAATGCTTGTACACGTTCGCTTGCATTTTACATTAAGATATTCACTTAACAGGGAGCTGGATGCACAGCGTTATTAGTCGCGGTTGTTTCAAGAAAATTAGAATTAACTAGAGCCGAGAAGCACGTTCATAACTTCATGATGGACACACAACTTACTAAAAGAGTAAGTATTGCTGTGATATAAGTTCACCACAATTATTGTTAATCTAATTAACAGGGGGCGGGATGTACAGCATTATTAGTGACCGTTGCTTCGAGAAAGTTAGAGTTAACTAGAGCGGAGAAACATGTGCATAACTTCATGATGGAGACACAACTAACGAAAAAGGTAAGGTTGCTGTTACGTGAGTAACAGACAAAGGATACGATCAAGGTAAGACTTTATAGCCAGGACATGCAATAATGTTTCAAAACAATCCTTTTAATTTGCTTAATTTGACATATAATATTATGAGCTAAACACAAAAAGTAACTAACTAACACATAGATAATGAGAGTGGGTGTGATTTCACAAAATTAGTTTGAATAGCATTAAAAGTAATATCTTTCATTTTAATAAAACTAATATTTTTAAGCTCAGCTCAACATTGCAGTCACAATAACTAAACGAGTACTAACTAAAACCAGCTTTAAATACAGCATTTAAGCTACTGCTAGTAAATAATAATTAAAACCGGTTAAAAACTAAATGATGAATTCACAATTACAGCTGAAAAATGCAGCAGCCAACGTGCTTCGAGAGACGTGGTTAATATACAAACACACGAGACTTGTGAAAAGGGTCCATCCGGGCCGAGTGAGAACTCATCAGAGAAAGTTTTTGTTAGCTATTTATGCGTAAGTTGCAATTTATGTCACATAAAAAAAATACTTAACTATATTTAATCAGTGTTGTAGATATTTTTTTAATTCTGTATAGGCTTCATTATAGTAGATTATACCGGGTCTATTTGCGCACATAATAATCAAAATATAATTTCGACTAACCTCGACGTTTCGATCAAGTTACATTGACCGTGGTCACGAGTGGACTCGTATATAGGCTTATGTATAGGCTTGTTGACTACAATCTCACTATTATGGTAAGTGATGATGTGGCCAAAGGTGGTAAGCACACAAAGCCTAGCTGGGAACTGGCTCTCAAGTGCAACTGTCGTAACACACTGATTGGGGCTTGGCCTTTAATTAATATTAAAAAATAATTGAAAAAAAGATATAACTAGATATAAATTATTTATTTATTGTATTTATATTAAAAAAAAACCCTATTATATTTAGAAATAAGGAGACCAGAATATCAAAAAAATTACAGCAATTCAAAATTGCTGCCGGATGGTAGCGTGCCCAGAATGCTGGCGGCATTGCCACGTTGAATAATTCAAATATATACTAAATAGATAGTTCCGATTTCTGCTTTTTTTTTTTAAAAGTATTTTGCAATATTAATAATTCCAGATTAAGAAAAGTGAAGATGGATCAGAGAAAATTAATGGACAATGCGAACACAATAACAGATATGGCAAAGGTAGTTTGATTTCTATGTTATATTATTAAGCTAATGCTACACTCATATCGGTACACTCATTTAGAAGTAGATTCTAGAAGGCACTTTAGGATTGCAGAATAGCTAGCTATGTTTAGATTTCTAAGTTCCTTTATTGTATGAAATGGGCTAGAACAATTTTCATACCCATCTTTTTAAAGTCCTTAAAATATTTTTTAAGTATATCTTAAAAATTGGCATTAGCATGTTAAAGTTTTTACGCATCTGAAGTACATATCATTTGCTTGGCGCATGAAATTTTCAAAATTATTAAAAAAATTGATAATATTTCATTAAATATGCATGTCTTAGATTAGCTTTAGAACAGTAGAAATATATACAAGTTACCAAAAAACTCAAACATGCATACCACACTACAAACTTGCATACCACACTACATAACCCAAAACACAATCAGGCAGAGTTCGAATGTTGACAGTTATTCAAAACAAATACAGATTCTACATAAACTAACGATTTGAAGCAACAATGAACATTGAACTACAAAGCGATTGAAATTAGGACCCCTTTCTGTTACAGACGCAGAATACAGTGTACGAAATTGTCTCGGACATGAGTACGAGGCAAGACACCATTGAAGAGAGGCTGACTAGTTTAGAGGAAAAACTTACATCATTACAGGTACCTGATGTCTTATTATGTTAGGGTTGTTTAAATTTAAAATGAGAACATTTTAAAAACATTTCAAACTATAATAATAATGTTATTACCTACAACACGGTTGGTAATTCAATGAAACAGAGATTTTTTGTGCTACACTGAATGACATGGCGAAGGTTTTGGAAAAATCGATACCAAAATAAGCCTCAATTCTCCGTATAGGTTTGAACTACTTTTGCACAGCAACGCAGATATTTTTGGACTAACATTTCTAGCACAAAATCAATGAACCTAAATCTTATATTTACATTGATAAAAAACACAGGTGATTTTAGTTTTCATCAGACGTCATAGAGCCAATGAGGTGGAAAAAAACATTGAATTAATACGAGACTTATTTAATTTCAGGAACAAGTAAACACCTTACCAGACGTAGTGGCTCGGTGTTTACAGCAGTGTTGGGAAAGAGCGGAACAGCGGAGGAACTTCCTCCATCCTGACACTGCTGCCGTGCCTACTCCGCCTTCATCTACTGTTACTCCTTATGCTAGGTACTTATTATTTTTCAATTTTATATGGGCCACTTCACCCATATAGGTGAAGAGGCTGAGTCTTCGAATACTTATTACAAAATGTACTGGACCTTAAAGATTTGTTTGTAACAATTTCAGGACAATCCCAGCAGCATCACATCCATGGCCTCCCAGTCCGATTCTCCAGCCTGCTGGTCGAACGCACTCGGCTCCTGAAAGCACGGCAGCCCAGTCGCCTACACCGGTGCAGGTGCAGCCATCAAGCCCAGCGCCGCACGCGTCACGGCCACCTCTACCCAGCTGAGTACCGCCTTCCAACTCCGAACTCCTGTGCTGAACTCGACGAAACTCGGCGCCCGTCCTCTGACCCCCCCTTTATCATGACTACGCCCCAATAAGGTTATCGGGAAACTTGTTTTACTTTGAAAGTCAGAGATTTGAAAATGTTGAAGACTTGAAGATAAGATATTAAGTCTATTGAATCTCCATAATTATTACCATACCATACCACATACCATGAAAAAGGTTTTAAGACATATAAAATGAAAATCCATAAAAATATGGATATTAACAAATTTGTACCACAAAACTACATAATATTTTTTTTTTATAATGGCCTAACGATTGTTATTAAAATGAACAAGTAAAAATATTTTCCCGGTATACTGATGGACCACGTCGCGGTGCAAGACAAGGTCAGCCGTAGTTTTCTTCGCTGTTCCCTGAAGTTTCGGATGTGCCAGACTGTTCTATAGTGATATTGTTTAGATAGTGAATGAAATGAGGCGGTAATGACTTGCTGTTGTGATTATACAAAATGCTTTATTGATAGACGCTTTAGCTAATACGTTAGATGATATTTTGAATACATTATCAGCATTAGTATAGGTAATTAGGTGGGTATTACCTACACGTCTGTTCACGTTTTATCTATTGTTAGAGGAACCAAGTTACACTGTTTTATAAACTATGTGTGTTTTTACTAAAGTTTTTGTGAATACCACTGACAGTTATTAGTTCCTTTATAATAAGAAATCTTTTAAAAACGCTACAAACCCAAAGTTTATCTAATAAAACAATACGTTTCAAAGATTTTTTAATGATTAAGGATAGAATATCAGTTGGAAGTAAAAATTTAATAGAGACTAATATAGTTGGACACTTAGATGGTTTGCATTTATACCGTGCAGGTAAGTTGCATAGATACGCATTCATTATAATGTAAACATTACAGTAAATAGTGATCAGAACTCATTTTGGTTTCATAAGACAAAAATATTAGATACTCTAATACTAATATTTTTAAGCAACACTAATAGAAAAACATGAATCAAAATTTATGTTTTTAGTTAATAATATAACAAACATTAACGGACTTTGTAAATGATGAAAATTTAAAACAACATTATCAATATTTTACGTCACTGTTTTGAAAAGGAATCACCTACTTTGTTTTTAAGGTCACTATTATGTTTCATCTAAATTTGATTGTTTTATTCTATTTTCCGTCACTTTACATTTAATATTATGTAAAGTATTTTGTTTAAGAATAATTTTCATTTAAATCATGGGTTTATTCTTTCATGTAACACAAACCTGACACTTAATTTAGATAATAGGTAAATTGAATTGTTACTACCTGCCTATTGACATGTAGATTGTAAACACTTTTTTAAGATTATAAATAAGTAAAGCTTGGTATAAGACATAAGATTGATGGCTGTCTAAATAGTGCCTAAAACACTACGAAAAAAAATCGATAATTCGGTTTTATTATCTTAAAAATAATCTATGAATATGTAAATAGGTAAATTAAATTTGAAAACATAATATTTAGTAAGACATCTGAATTATTGTAGCTGGACAAGTTCGTACGATGGGATCAAATTCGTTTGTACCAACATTAATTTTGTTTGAAACGTTCCCTTAACTAAACGTACCAACTTTGTTAAGTTATATACATATAATATATACCTTCTTAAACCTACTTTACTTTTCACATTTGCTATTATTACAAAATAAGATCACAAACATTGATAATAACGTAGAATTTGAGAGTACTGTTTTCAATCACTATTATTATGAATATTATAGGTACGCAATTTAATATTAATCATAATTTTTTTAGGAAGCGACGTTATTGTCGTTTTTTATGAATCGATACACTTTGTTCCAAGTATTTTTTCTTCTGATACTGCCCACTACAGTGTTAAATCACAATCAATGATTTTGAATCTCAAAACCAATCTTTTGAACTGATTTCAAAAAAGCGGAGATTTTAATTACTGAAAAATTTAGTCAAAAAGCACTTATTATTTTGACATATTTACTGAATCATGATTTAATTAATAATTATTTAAAACTGTGTTTAAATGCTTTTTGATCACTTCAGCTAATTAAAATAAAAATACATATACTTACATAATATTATAAGAATTACCTATAGCATAACAAAAAAATAATAAACTAATAGCAATAGATTTATTTTATGCGAGTCTCTAGAACGAATACGAGTAGCTTACCTACTCTTTAGGAAATTTGGGAATGACGTTTGAAAAATAAGAAATAAGCGAATTATTATAATATTATTATTATATTTTCGTTTGCAATAATTAAATATATATTTATTTGACTTCTTTAAAATCACTAATCTATTACAAATGATTTTGTAAAAAATAAAAACAATATTATTATTAATATTATATTTATTTGCATGTTATTTATAATAACCCATAATCATAGATATTAAAATTTAATAATATATTCAGATCCTATTTCTATGAGTTGATCTAAATTTGTTTCTTTCAATAGATATTTATGTAAGTACGATAGAAAATAATCCTATTACTTATTCGATTGTAATATTATACAAAACACCAATTAGCATATTTAGAACTACGAAAGAATAATGTAGCAAATAAAATTTCCTGCATTTATAAATAGGTTATTTAAAATTTAATAGTACTTTACTTGAAATTTTCCTACAATTTTCATGAACAAAATTTTGAAAGTTTCTATAATACCCTAATATTTGTAACTACCTCGACTATTTTACACGTCATAATAATGTGTTGCTTAGAAACCTGATACATCAAATTGAACTATGTATGTATATAAGCCGATGTCTAGACCAAAGAAAAACCAAATTGTTTTACCAGATAAAAACCTGTGAAGTCATTTGATTTAAATTCTATAGTAACTTGTAACTACACATTTTTAAGATGATGTAGAGTTTGTATGATTGAAGGTGCATTTTTTGAAGTCTGACAAGAAGGCAGGTGGGTCACCTGATGTTAAATATAGACTTTAGCAATCCCAGAGGGGGTGGCGAATGAGTAGTATATAGTCAACTGGCTCACAAGTGCAACTGTCGGAGCACCTGCTAATATCAGGAAATACTAGCCCGATTTGGAAAGATAGCCCGTTTAAAAGGCATTTTATTCCGATAACGTGAATAAAGCCAAGGAGGTTGGCTAGTTAATGTTAATACTATAATTTTTAGTAAAACCAATAAATTTTATATATTCGTATATAAAATAACAACTTTATTTAATTAATGTAGATAAGTTGACCGACCACGTTTGATTTACATATTCAATTAATTTTGTCGGATTGTTTCTTTTTTTATTCTGATTCATAGATAAGCCAAAGTTGATTGCAAATTAACGGTGACGTCAACTTATAGTTCTAATCATATTTAGAAACAAAAAAAAACATTTATTGTAAATGTGTTTGTTGGACTTCTTTGATTATTTTTGTCATTTCATAAATTTACTTTTGATATTGAAAAAGTTTGATGCATCAAGTTTTTAATAAAAACAATAATTTCTTATAGATATTTTTATCAGTCAATAGGTATAGCTGCTGTACGTCCATAGTAAAATTATTCTTTTTATGTTTCGACCATTATAAAACTAATGTTTCAATAGTTAATTATTGGGCAGGCCGTAGAATTTTCTTTATCAGTGTCAAAATACATCGTGCAAATGTTAAAAGAGATATATCATCTCTTAGACACGATCTTTGATGCTCTAAGGCTATAAATACCACTGATTGGTGACTTCTTATAAAAAGTATTTAACTGAGAGCCTCATCTATGCTAAACATGTTGGCGTCATGTCTGCTTGAATTTAGACGCAATCTCCGAATTATTAATATTTTGTATTCCATATATAGTTATTACATTAATTTTCATAACTAAACGCACAATATACTCATTGAAAGTGGCATCTAGTCTTATAAATTTCAGTCTTTAAGTAAACAAGCCTAATGAATAATTGTTCCCATTATGAAAATTAAAAATCTAGTCACTAAGAATAATTGCTTTATAGTTTATAATTTTAGATACGTATAAAATAATTATCAAAATTTGTTGTTATAATTTTCAATTCCCGAAATTAACTCCTTTACTATCTATATCATTTATGTCAACAATTTTTTAATATTATTATAACTGTCACTAATAGTTTTGCCAATAAATGTCACAAAATTGTTGTCAATCTTGGTCGAAAGATAAATCAATATCTAAATATTATCGAACACTATTGCAAGTGAATCACGTTAAGTTGATTTTTGTAAGTAAAAAAACTATTCATTTATTGATAAGAATTGACCAAAATGTTGTTTAAGATTGATAAAACTTAGAATTCTGTAAATAGTAAGCGAAAATTTTTATTCGTTAAGACATTATTGTAAACATAAAACGTTGTAAATAAACAAGTTGTATTTGCGAATTTTAATGTAAATATAAGTATATAAATGAAGGTTCCATTAAAGGTTATTTTTAAATAATTACGTTTAACTGTATTGAAATTTTAAGTTGTATGCCAATGGAATGTTCTATGCGGTGCGTAAACAAAAGAAAGGAAACTTTTGTGATCATTGTTGATGATATGAAAGTGTAACTTCGATTATATGAGCTGTAGTATTTTTCAACAACTGAATTTTATTTTAATTTCACCCTCCTTGAACCCCACTGCTCGCTCGCAAACTTCTTACGGCTCACCTGATTGATGGTAAGCGGTTGCAAGCTACGCAATTACTTTTAGGCTATATGTGTTTACTATTTTTAGTCAAATCATCAATCAAATCTGTTAAACTCAATGACAGATCCTTCGCAACAAACATCCAGGTTTAACAATCCTGGATTGTTAAGAACAACGAACAACTGCACATTTAGTGATGAACACTAAGAATAACGATTATTTTTACCCTACTGCGCTATAAGGATGGTTATGTCTTTCAATGTAAGTATGTATATTTTTGTGGCACGTTCTGCAGTCTAATTACTCGTACTAGAATAATGTGCTCTCTATTGTTTTGCGAAAATATTTTTATCCAAATATGAGAATAGATATGCAGGTAGAGACCAGTAATATCATGATTGCCTTATCAAACAAATATCAAACACTAACCAGTGTAAAAAATCACAAAAGCTGATCTGTTGATCAGCAATCAATTGATCTTGAAGCAAAGTGAGGCATGGGTACATAATCATTATAACATCAAAATGGAGTAAAGCAAAAAATAAACACAGAGTCTATAGTTAACCGACTTCAAAAAAGAAGATTTTTGTTACGCGATGATTCCGCCAATTATGAATTGATTTTGATGATTATTTTTTTGTTTGGTAGAGTTTTGTTTCATACTTCAGAGGTGATCTCATATAAATTTTATCAAAATTGATACAGCGCTTTTTGAGAACATCAACAAAAACAAAAATATTTTATTCTCTTTTTACGTTTGTTACCTCAGAACTCCGTCATTTATTAAAGATTTGGAAAATATTTTTTTTGTGTGAGAGGGTATTACCTACCTACTCCCCGTTTAGTCTTATTATGTTTAAAGAACTTTGTTCTCATAAGAACACACATTAGATTCGCTTACATCAGGACATTATATTTTAGGCGATGATAGTTCAGTGGTAGGTAGCGTCGGATACCGCGGCAAAGGTCGCGGGTTCGAATCCTACAATGAGCTTGAGCTTTTGGTGAAGGAGGACATCATGAGGAAACTAAAGCACAGTGGTAGGGTACTTTGTAGTATTATATATCTTCAAGTTTAAAATCTATCACCAAGCACCTATCGGTGAGTTCCGACAGCTGCACTTGAGAGTCAGTTCCAATCTAGGCTTTGTGTGCTTACCCCTTCGGCCACATCATCACTTACCATTGTGAGATTGCGGTCAAACAAAAGTAAAAAAGAAATCTATGTTATATCTGAGGTTAAACGCGCAGCGCTTAGAAAATGTAGGTACCTACACGATAAAAATAAACGCAGATAGGCAAACATTCAGCCTGCAAGTATTTACCAGTTTAATGTCGTGCGTGACATTGATGTAGGCACTCCGTGTAGCAATGGATGCGGGTTTAGGTTGTGTGACTGTGTGTTCAACTGTACGTAGGTATGTTCCTGTTATGTACGAGTATGTTCACCGATTTTTTTGTCAATAGTGGACCGGTTTTAAATATTATTATTTTATTTCAAACGGTATACTCTTCATATAGTCCCATTGTCACCAAGTCAGGATCAAATGAGTGGATCCGATGAAAATCGAGGGAAATCCTCATTTTTTTTAAATATTATGATGAGCTCTTTCAAATTTGTTGCTCAGCTGATGGTGGATGCCACAAGACTCTTTAAGAATTAGTAAATAATACTAAAATAATGTCACCAAACACTACTTTTTAGTTCGTGTACAGATGTGTCCTGGCCATTAAGTGCGGGTTTAGCTATTTTTAACAGACTACTTAACTGGGAACTGGCTCTTAAGTGCAGCTGTCGGAACGTACCGATAGGTGCTTGGCTATAGACATAATACCAGGGTGATTTTCAATGTTCTGTAGACCTTTTACAATGCCTTAATAGCATCTGTCTCTCAATTGCAACTGCCGGAACATACCAACAGGTGCTTGGCAACAGATTTTTTACTTGAGGGTGGTAGCCAGCAAGCCGAGTACTACAACAAAGTACCCTACCACCGTACTATAGTCTCCTCACGATGTTTTTCTTCACCAAAAGTTTAAGTTCATTGTAGGATTCGAATTCACGACCTTCGCCCCAGTATTCGATGTCAATACCACTGAGCGATCATCGCCTTTAGCTCGTCCCGTTACATAATAATTACAAACGCAATAGCTCCACCGTGACCAATTTCAATCAATCTTTTTTATAACAAGGCCTAAATGGATTATTAGAAGATGTAGATTTAGAAACGCACAGAAACATGACATTTCAAAACGATGGTGCACCTTGCTACTATGCGTCGGTCATCAGGCAACATTTAAATTAAAAGTGTGGATTGGTCACGGTGGGGCTATTGTGTGCCCGGCAGGGTCCCCAACCTGAACCTCATAGAATTTTCGTTTTGGGGTTACTATAAAGAATGAGTGTACGCCAAAAAAATAAGAAATTTAACAGAATAAAGGTCGACCTTGAGAGATGCAGAGGAAACAGTGAAAAACAATAAAATGGCGTTCAAAAGACCAAAAGAGAAGACGTAGATTTCTTTAGAAGACGTAGAGTCTGCATAGAGTAGAAAGATAAAAATGTCAAAAAATAATTGTAACATTAAGATACACTAAACAATAATTATTAAGTTTTAATATCTTTTCCATTCACTCATTCAAATTTAAGATTTCGACTTTATGTGTTTTAGATCAAAATTTGAGCCGGAAGCTAAGAAGATAGCTCAATGAAATTTACAGGATAAATAGCTGATAAAATGGACAAGTTTTTGAAATTTGTTCGGAAGAAAAAAATTATGTAACTTTATTATTAAAATGCCCTCAAACTTTTTAGATAAAATCAGAATTTCCACTTTCTTGCAATGTTTTTTTTTTAAAGCGTAATGGTTACAATTCTAGTGTCAAATTTTTCTGCATCTACTTATTATTCAGGTAATTAAGAAAAAAACTCACGCCTGTATCTCAACTACTCGCGTCACTGCGACTTAAAATGCATTGAAAATCGGAAATGGGTAAATATTAAAAAAAAAGTCATAACTCGTAAATTACGAAAAATCGCGGAACATTGGGTGATACGGGTACCTCTAATGGTGCTCTACCTCTGGACTTCCGCTTGACACTACTTTCTGGGACACCCTGTATACATACCTATATAAAATTCTCGTGTCACAGTTTTAGTTACCGTACTCCTCCGAAACGGCTTGACCGATTTTGATGAAACTTTATATCTATATTCAGTATGTCTGAGAATAGGTTGTTATTTGTTTGTCCCCCGCGGTTTCACCCGCGTTCCCGTGGGATCCGCGTTCCTGTGGGATCTAGCGGTATAAAAAATAAATAACAACCTACTCTCAGACTTACTGAATAAACATAATAAATTTCATCAAATTTCGGAGGAGTTTTTTTTTTTTTTTTACAACAACGAGGCAGGCGGGTCACCTGATGGTAAGTGACAACCGTCGCCTATTGACATTGGCAATACCAGGGGATTGCTAATGTGTTGTACACCCTATTACAATGCCTTAAAGGCGAACTGGCTCTCAAGTGCAAATGCCTGAACACACCAACAGGTGCTTGGCGACAGATTTTCAACTTGAGGGTGGTAGCCAGCCAGTCAAGTACTACAAAGTACCCTACCACCGTGCTGTGGTTTCCTAGCGATGTTTTCCTTCACCGAAAGCTCAAGCTCATTGTAGGATTCGAACCCACACCTTCGCCGCGGTATTCGACGTCACTTACCACTGAGCTATCATCGCCTTAAAGTATGGTAACAAACAACAAACAAACGGCCACGATTTGGATGAAATTTTGTTTGTGTATTTCAATGGGTTCCTCAATGATTTGAAAACAAAATTGGACCCGATAGGTGGCACTGGAATCGGGTTCTAAGTTATGTTTCAATTTCAGAGCAGGACGACGTCTGCCGGGTCCGCTAGTAAAGATATAAACTACCGTTTTCACTTTTACTTCAAAGAAGCTGATTTGATATGTCGGTCAAAATAAATTATAACAAATATCTATCTACATGCTCAAAAATATGACATCGCAAAATCAAAATTTTATCACAGCAGATGTTTGTTTTTGAAATAACTGTTTGTTTAATAAAGTTTATTCATTTCTAACTAAAAATGTTTGAGTTGGACACAAAGACATTTAAATGTATAGAACCTATTTAAATCTCTTTGGTTGGACATAAGAATAATCATGTTAGATCTGATATCGTGACTAAACATACTTGTATTCATTATTTATTGTATTCAATTTAAATTAATTACCCATTAACCACTTTACTTAAGATAACCACTGCGTAGCGTAATTTATTTCATTCACGCAAAACCATCACTTAGGGTTTGTTAATCCTCTGCGGAATCAAAAAGGGAAATGATCCTTTCTCTTTATTTGTTAATGGTCAAATCTAAATGTACAACAGTTTCTTTCAAACCGAAAACAACATGAGTGGAACTTACCATGATGGTCACATTCTAGATGTTTTTGTTGGTCAATAGATTTAGGCCACATAATTCTTGAATATAATATTTTCTTTATAATGATTGTTCATGCAACGGCGACGAATAAATTGTTTCATCTACTCCTTATTCATATTTTAGTGTGTGAGTCATATTTGTTTACATTGTTAAGTATCATTAATACTTGAAGGAAAAACTTTATGTCTTATGGTTGTCAAACGATTTTTGTTTATATAGTTCGTTCTATATAGATTGGCAATAAAGGTCATTGACTGTCCTTTACCGATGTACCGAGATATGTAACATGATAATCAAGCTATAGTAGTTTTGCGACAAGTTTGTATGGCGAGCGACAGGTTTAGGTGAACATGGTAAAGGACAGTCAATGACCTTTATTGCCAATCCATATGGAACGGACTATAAGTTATTGATGAGCATAAGTGTTATAAAAGTTATAAAATGTTATAAAAATTAGATTAGTTGTGTTATCCCAAAAATAAATGTAGTGAATAAATGAATAGTAAATATGTATATGAATTACGACCGGGAGAACACTAGAATAAATTAATCCCTCGGTAATATTAATATATAATATTAATAGGTAATAAAAATATTAGGCACCCTTATTCCCACAAGTTATGGAAAGAGGCATTGCTTAAAATAGGACTGCATTGAAAAAAAAATGGGTGTAATCATATCATTTAGACATGTGTGACTAGTCGTTTTAGTATCTCAACTAATATTTTATCACTTTTGAGGCATTGTAAAAAGGTTGACAATACATTGGCAAACCCCCTGGTATTGCTAATGTCTATATAGGGGACGAAAGTCATCAGGTGACACGCCAGCCTGATTACATGTAGGTACGCTTTATTACATGTCACTCAAAATTCTAAATTCAAGGTTTATCTATTGTGTTCATTAGATATTTAACCATTATATTCCTCAATCCTCACGTAGCACATCTCGTGATTACTAAATATGATAATCAATGTAAACTGACGTATGTATGTGTTCGAGGAATATGTTAATAGATATTCCTACTGTCTGTCATGTCTCACTGTAAGATGTAAATACCTAAAATTAAGCCAAATAGTGTTGTTACCTTACTTAGGAACCCTGATGGAATGTTGTGAATTGTTAAAGTTTATTTCTGTATTAAGCTTACTATTTTGATGTATGGTTTAGTTAGACTTTTATGATGATTAATCGTCAAATCTATATTTATTAATCATAAATAAATTTTGAGGTCTATAAGCTGAGGCAACCAGATTTTTTTTTTCATTGTGTTAATTTTTTTTTAAATGTACCTACTAAGACTATTGTGTTTGCCCACTGATCGAAATTCGACCATTTTTTATTGATAACAACTAAAATTCGTCAAAATCTGTAAAAAAAACAGTATGTGTGTATTAGTGTTAGTAATGATTATGCTGCAAAGAAATTTTAAAAATGTTATATTATATATGCTAAGATATTCATTTAAATCAAATGATGTAAAGGCAATTTTGTTCAAAATAAATACTTGTGATGAATGACGTATTTATTTGGATAAGGATTAATACCATGTTTATAAAAATGTAATATTTTAGAACACTTTTTTTTTCGTATCGTGTTTGACCACTATCTCACTTGATGGTAGGTGACGATGTGGTCTACGATGGTGCACGCTTACCTAGAAATAACCTATTCACCCGAGACTTGAAGACTCCCAGCTAGTAACTATCGGAAAACACAGACTCATGCAAATTTTAATAAGTAGTTCCTCAGATAAGCGCGTTCAAACAAACAAAGAAACTCTTCAGACCACATAGATCTAGTATATAGTTTGGATATTTAAAACTTCAAGAAAATTGTGTAAAAGGAAATAAGAGAGGTTTTATTAAAAAAAAAATAAGCCTTTTTTTATTTCTTATTTTACATGCAGTTTTACAATATTATTGTTTAAATGTACAATTAGGAGTAGAGGGATTAGGGATTTACTACTAGATTAAAAAAATATCTAACATAATAACATAATCTAAATATTAACATTTTACACTTCTTAATTAAAAGCGTTAATAACATTTTCATTGTTATTTTATGTAAGTTCTCAGAATAGCTAGCTTTTTGTAACATGACTGTGTATAAAAGTAAGGGATTAAACGTTTTATGTTAATTAGTCACTTTGGTCAAATGTTAATTTTGTGAAGCATGAAAAGTGATTTTTCATTTTTTCACAATTAAACTATTTTGTGTATGTTTTATAAATAAAAATGCTGCCCATAACCTGACAAAAATATTATATTTTTTTTAGCATAAATTTTAATTATTAAACTATAAGTTATGCACCTGGACATTCACACAAACGAGCATAATTCATTATAATACGTAGTTTTTTTTTAAATCAAATATAATGTGTAGTGACATTATTTTTTCCACGTGTACAGCCAGCAACATATCTAACATATATATTTCAGTTAATATTATTTTTGATTTATACTTCGTGCCATCCACGAAGAAGCGTCCCACTCTTTTTCCTAGTTACTTACCTACAGTGCATGTGTGCGTGCGTACTTTCGCTAGTATTGTAATATGTGCTGTCTATATGTATGTATCTATATGCAGCACTACATTAGCAAAAGGATCCGCATTTGCACTGTCAGTGATTATGAAAAAGAAAAAGAGTGGGGCAATTCATGATATTATAAGAACATGCAGACAACTCTTGTTTATAACCGCTGTTTCAGTCCACTCGTGACCAGGTTCATTGCAACTTGATCGTAACGTCAAGATTAATTAATATACTGACAAAAATGTATGCGCAAACAGTCCCAATACAATAATAATAACACCTGAAGAGGCTCACGTTAGGTGGCTGGATCAAGGGCCAGATTCAGAAGGCAGTACTCCTGGAGACGGCACGCATTGTGAGGAAGTTCCTCTCTCTGGAGTCTTGACCACCGGTAACTTGGACCTTGTTCCCGAAGCCGGTTGGATGCTGTTTTTTATAATTTTAAATATAAATATTGTATTTTTTTATTTATATATTTGAAATTGTAATTAGAATAAGTTACAAAAAAAATATAAATGGAATAATAATAATATTTATTTATTTAAAAACAGTGTTTACACAATTTTCCTATTTAGTTGTTAAGCAAGCTAATATAATATTGTTGTGTTACATAAGTATAGCATTTGCTGCTAAACTAGGTTCATAGCCTGTATTTCAGCATGCAGCGCCTCTCGCCTCGGGTTTTTACAATTTGCAATATTAAAACAAAATAGATTTATTAATAACAGACATAAAAGAAAAAAAACCGGTCAAGTGCGAGTCAGACTCGCGCACCGAGGGTTCCGTACAAACTTGTAAATAGTTCAATAGAAAAAGGGTCTTGACAGACGGTGTTACGTTGTACTATTATATCAGAGATAAATGAGACAAAATTAGTACTATAACAAAGGTAGAATTTATTTCCTAATTGTTGCTAACAATTTTATTAATTTAATAGGATAGATAGGCAGGGCAGGGTCCTTTATCCGAACGTTGGTCATTCATTAGCCACAGGAATACCTCCACCAACACTTAACTTCCCTCGGTAGCAGTGCGGCCGTAGTACACAATCGACTAAATAGGGCGTCAGCGACCGTAATGGCCACTTAGCGATAAAAAGGCAGAAGATCTTCGGTAGAAAATCCGGTAGTCCGGTAGAAAATCCGGTAGTCCGGTAGAAAATCCGGTAGTCCGGTAGAAAACCCTGGAATTTGCAGAAAGTAGCCATTTACTAAAGTGTCCAAATTATAAACCTTGACTGCTACATAACGCGTCTTGATTCCAGTAGGCACGGCGAAGCAAAGCAAAGCTGATGGGTGACCGATGAATGAATGGGAAATATGAAGATGGAAACGGTATTTACTAATTAGCAATCAAGACGGGGCAGTCAAGGTTTTAGGCAAAAACAAGGCAGAAGGACTGTTTGTAATTAAATCAAAATAAATAATAAGCTTACTAGAATAATGTAGATACGTTCGACATACTATATAGGTAACGTATAATAACGTACTTTCTTTAAAACATGGAACGTAACTTTATTTATTTTTACATTAATTTATTTATGCTAAAATGTTAGTTCTAAGCTAGAAAAAGGAAGCGAGTCTGATTTTAATACAATAAAAATAGTTTAAATATACTAATATATCGATTGTGGAGATGATAAAATGACATGGCAAAGATGAAAGTCATGATGAGGTTATACATACTAAGTTACTACAATTACACTAATTCAACCAACTATTAAAGCGATATAAATGCACAACTTACCCAATTAAGGGGTTCACTCTTATGTAGAAATAATATAGTACGTAGTAATCACGATTATTATCGGAAGATATCATTAGTCAGCGCTTTCGCAATGACGGAACAGTGTAGTGACCAGAGACTCAGTGTTGTCTTTTTTTTTAAGAGGTTGTCTGTGGCTTAGGGCGTGCGTACGCATACTGTTGAGTGTAGGCCGTCCACAAATGGAACATTTTCATTCCGGTTAAACCGACTTGTACAAAACCAATATATATTATATTACTGAGAAACACCTCAATACGGTAGTAATATCTAGTAATAGTTTTATAATTTTAACTAATCAATATTGGATAATAATTATTACGTTCACGTTAGTCGTGACATTACCCCCCTCTCTAGGAAAGGGTTATGCCTGGGCATAAGCCAAAACTGTCTTCATATAAAAAAAACAACTTTGCAAATTACATTAATAACTAGTTAAATAAATTCGTAGCGAAGGGAAAAAATCCTCACGACGATGATATTTTTAATTTCAGGTCTTTGATATGCCAGGCTCCAATGTTACGACCTGCCATATCTTCTAAAATGTAGACAAGAGGAGAACGTTTTTCAATCACACAGCATTTTTCAAATTTGGGAGCAAG
This sequence comes from Ochropacha duplaris, assembly GCA_951361185.1. NCBI lineage: Eukaryota > Metazoa > Arthropoda > Insecta > Lepidoptera > Drepanidae > Ochropacha > Ochropacha duplaris. The sequence continues at coordinate 5,593,838 of OX592706.1, forward strand.
CTTTTTAGCGAAGTAAGCTCCTTTGTCGCTCTGGAAAAAACATCTTTTCCAGACGATATCGCCTACACTAAATTCAGCAAATTTTCTTCGTAGATTGTAACGTTGGGTCGCCTTCTTATGACTATCAAACAATGCAGTCTGAACCTTACCAAAAACGTCAGCGAGGTGTCCTAAGTTCTCTGCGTAAATGTCTCTTGGTAGAAATATGAGATCATTAGGAATATCGTTATCTATGTAGTGCCACCCACAGGAAACCAGTTCGCGACCGTATACTAAAAAGGATGGGGTATAACCAGTCACTTCATTTACGGAACTATTTATTGCAAACTGTATTTTAGCTAGATTCGTATCCCATGCCCTATGATCATTATTAATTAGCGTAGAAATAGCAGCAATAATAGTTTTATTGTACCTCTCCACTGTGTTGACCTGGGGGGTATATTTAGGTAAGAAATGGATATTAGGTATTTTATATTTAGAGAGTAAGGTATTTAATTGTTGGCTAATGAATTGAGATCCATTGTCCATGATAACAGTTTGAGGAATTCCGTGAACCAGAAATAAGTGTTCCTCAAGTATTCTACAAATAGCAGTCGATGTAGCTTGTCGTAAGGGAAAAAGTAAACAGTACTTAGAAAAGCAGCAGGTTATAACAAATATATAGTTATTTTGTTTTCTGCTAGTGGGTAATGGTCCAACCAGATCTATGGACAGAGTCTGGAATGGACGTGAGCAATTTTTAGGTCGACCCATTTTTCCTAAGGTGCCATGAGTAGGGTGTTTATATGCGAGACAAGTTTGGCATTCAGATACATATTTGACTACGTCACTATACATTCCTGGCCAATAGTAATTCAAAAGTAAACGACGATACGTTTTAAAAATACCAAAATGTGCAGCAGTAGGCGCAGCATGATTAGTATTAATAACATTAACACGTTGTTCCTTAGGTATAACTTCCTTCCAGCTAAACTCAGATGTCAACATGGATTTACTCTTCATGTAACGATACAGAGTATTATGTTCTACCCGGTAGTTGGGAAACTTGCTTGGGGAGTTTGCACAGCCATTGAAGATATTTAAATACCAACCATCAACAGTGTTAGGTGGAGAAGGGGTAGTACCAGAAAGCATAGGAGTTTGTAAATTATTGGAGGACGAAGAAACAGCAGAGTCGGAGTCAGGGGTGTTAGAAATTTCAGCTACTGGACATCGAGACAACGCATCTGGAATTATGTTGTCTTTACCGCGACGGTGACGAATTTCAAAATTAAAAGAAGAAAGACGTACACCCCATCTTGCAAGACGACCAGAAGGGTTAGAGAGGGAAATAAACCACATAAGGGCAGAATGATCGGTATATACGTAAAATGTTTTGCCATTTTCCAGATAGCAGCGCCAGTGCTCTAGTGCAGTCAAGACAGCAAGCGCTTCCCTTTCTGTGACGCTGTAGTTGCGTTCCGGACCAGAAAGAGACCGACTCATATAAGCCACAGGATGCTCTATATCATCAATTGTTTGCGATAACATGGCACCTACACCAAAGTCACTGGCATCTGTATGCACATCAAAAGGGTAGTCAAAGTTTGGACAGGCTAATATTGGTGATTTGATCAAAAGAGATTTAAGCTCCAGAAATGCATGTTCTGCTTCTAGGGTCCAGAGAAAAGCTGGAGAGGACTTTTTTGTAGAAGTGAGTTTATTTAGAGGGCCAGCAACCGTACTAAAATTTGGGATAAAACGCCTGTACCAAGATGCAGTCCCAAGAAACCGTTTTACTTCCTTTTTAGTTGTAGGAGTGGGCTTCCACCTTCTCGGGATCAGTACGAAGCCCTTGTTCATCCACAATATATCCCAAATACCGTAGCTTATTACGAAAAAATTGGCATTTACTTAGGTTAATAGTCAAATTTGCATTACGTAGTTTTTCCAGGACACGTTGTAGTAATGCCACATGTTCTTCAAAGGTTCTACTGACGATAATGACGTCATCTAAGTAGCAAAAGACCTTTAGTTCAAATTCAGGACCGAATAGAAGATCGACTAATCGTTGCTGAGTTGCTGGAGCGTTAGATAGTCCAAAAGCTGTTACTTTGAACATTAAAGAACCACGTCCAGGTACGTAAAATGCCGTCTTTTCACGATCCGGTTCATGAATGGGCAGTTGCCAAAAGGCTTTAGAAAGGTCTAGACTGGAAAGGAAACGACACTCCTTTAGATTATCTAATATTTCAGATACGTATGGTAGGCTATACGCATCTTTTTTCGTAATAGAGTTCAATTTTCTACTATCCAAACAGAAACGGGGTTTCCCATCTTTTTTGTTTACTACTAAAACTGGGGAAGACCAAGGGCTCTCGCAGGGCTCAATAACATCAAGAGCCAGCATCTCATCTACTTGTTCCGTGATAATACGCTGTTTTTCGGGTGACATTCGGTAGTACCTCTGCCTAATTGGCGCAGCGTTGCCAGTATCAATTTTGTGAGTAATAAGGTGTGTCCTGCCAAGACCTTTATGTTCGAAAGAAATATCTTTAAATTGTTCTACAACTTTATCGGCTTGACATTTTTGATTATTATTTAAATTATCGTAGGGCTGAATATTATTTGAAATTGAAATCTCCATAATCTTTGGGTCATTATTTGATAGAAATGTTACTTCTGATAAATTATTGGGAAAAATTTTGAATTCAGTTAAGAAATCGATACCCAAAAGCAGGGAAACTTCAATTTCTGGTATTATGTGTGCTTTAATAATAGAGCATGTATTATTAAAAGCAATCGGTAGATGCATGGTACCTATAGACTTTAGTTTCTGGCCGCCAGCAGCTGTCACTGTGACAACCTCCTCATTTTTAATAGCGTAGCCGTATTTTACAAAAACATGATGAGAATTGTTGCCTAAAATAGTCACTACTGATCCTGAATCTAGAAGTCCAAATAATGTTAGGGAGTTTGAGTTACTGATTTTAATTTTTATGTATGGGCGAGGATCATTTGCTGGTTTAGAATGTAGGATTGTAGCTACTTTATACGTTTGTGAAAAAGTTTTGATAAAGGAGAGCCAACTATTCCATTCCGACTGGTCAAAATATGGGTGGTAGCTACAATCCACGTTATTTAGTTTTTTGAATGTCTATGGTTTGGATAATTGGGTGGTTTAACGCAATCAGGGCAAGTAGGGTAAGTAACATCTTTCTTCCCGCATTTAAAGCATATTAAAAACATTGGTTCTTTACAATTTTTTAACGAGTGGTCATTAGAACGACAGCGAGGACAATACTTAGGTTTAGCATCATTAGGACCAACTGCCTGAACTGGGACATCCTCAACCTCGTTAACAGGGTAAGTGTAGTTATTATTAGTTTTAGTGTAGTTGTATGTTTGTTTCTCTTGCATAGGTTTGTTGAAGTTTTGACTATTATTAGATTTATACATAGAATTATTAAAAAAAAAATTTTGTGAAGTGCTTGGTCTGATGTAGGCGAATTCGGGTGCGAGTGTGTCAGCTGTAACCTTAGGTGGTTCACGAAACTGAGATAGTCTGGATTGAAAGTTTTCGAATTTCGTACATTGATTTCTCAGAGCATCTATAGTTTTGATATCTGGACAACTAGCTAAGGTATTGGCATAATATGGTCTTATATTATGCAATAGTATTTCCATCTTCTCCTCTTCAGATATAGTGCGAGATAGACGAGAGAACATACCATGCATAATAGATAAGTAAATGGTAATATTTTCACTTTCACCTTGTGATCGTGTACGAATTTCAGACATTAACCGGTAATCGTAGTCGAATTGATCGAAATCTTGTTTCAAAAGAGTGACTAGATCATTCCAAGAATTTACATTATCTCTAATGCTACGGTACCAGTGGAGAGCATTATCAGTAAAGATCTCTGTAGCAAACGACAAAACTTTATTGGCAGAAACATTGCGAGCCTGAATAAACTCCTCAACTCTTTGTATAAATGCTCGAACACACGTTTTCCCATCAAATTTTAATTTATGTAAGTCGCTACTTATACCGCGGTCACAAGTAACTGCAATGGAAGAAATATTTTGTTCTTTGCCTCCGCTCGGGTTAGAATCAACTGATGTTGAAGCTGTAGGACTTTTAGGAGCCAACTTAGTAAGTTCTTTAGTTTGATGTTGATAGTCCTTATTTAATTCATCTAGAGAATTAATTTCTGCCGCAGTTCCTGGAGAAATTCTAGCTAAACGGTGATAAATGTGATTTATTATTTTATTTAGTATTTAAAATTATTACGTTCACGTTAGTCGTGACAACGGACGGACGGACGGACGGACGGACGGACAACAAAGTGATCCTATAAGGGTTCCGTTTTTTCCGAGAAGGTGTGTGAGAGGGTGAGTAGAGTTTATAATAAGAAATTATAATAAACATTAATATAGGTCTTAGCAATGTATGAACATCTCTATATTTAGAGATTTTCTTAGAAGTAAAATTATTTTATTCTTCTCGAAAAAAATAAAACACACCATTCATATTCTATATTATAATGTCGATTAATATAATAGATCCACTTATAAAATTAGTAATTCAAAGAAATATGTCGTGACCTCAGTCCTTTTAATTACTATAGGTATATTGCAAATAATTTTATAATAGGTAATACATTAATGGCCTAGACAATTTCTGACTATATATTATACATAGATTTTAGTTGGAGGAGGCCTTTATCTGGAGATCCTTGCAAGTGAAAATAATACACAAACAAATTCCAATTAAAAACTTTTCTGTTCTGTGAACAAACTTACAAGAAAAAAAACACAACTTATTAGACGGTCATCAGCACGCAATCATGGAGCAAAATAAGGAACTTGGGTAAGATATTATGTTGTTGGCTCTATATTATGTTGTTTAAATACTTTACTACCTTTCGAAATAGGTTTTTTTTCATGAAATTATAAAGACTAGAAGTTTTATGTAAAATACCTAATATAGTTTTATTTATATAACCCCAGGGAAATACATTCACCAATGGACTTGATTTATATGAAGACACTAAGAGCTGCTTTACATTTCATGGCAGCATGGCCATATGGACAATTGGGGATTAAAAAAGCCGCTTTGCCTTTCCGAGGCTCTAAACAATTGTTCACATTATGGTTTTTATGTTTATTAACTGAAATTTCATATGTGAAGGCAAATATGAACGTCCTCAGTTTTTTTGAGCTAGGACACACTTACATAACCCTTTTTATGACTTGTGTAAGCTGCGTAAGTACAAGAAAAGATAATATCGAAAAGAAATATGTAAAGTAGGTATTTAAATTTCTGCCAAATTAGCCAAAATGCTTGTTTTCAAATAATGTCGCTATCAAAATTGGTCGCGAGTACCTACCTATGTTTCCGACGAAGACTAATTTCACAGCTTTAAATATGTTTTTCATCCCACCATCTCGGAACGAGTATTTTTGCTCTTCGATATCTGAGTGTAAAAGCCGTTATTATCCTCTAGAGGATAAAGTAAATAGAACATCGTGTGCACTAAGTTTGTGAATTCAAATCATCATTAAACCTATTTACTTCTCCCTCCATGGTTCCGAATTTATCATACATCAAAGTCAAAGCCAAAGTCAAAACCAAAGTCAAAGCCATAGTCAAAGCCAAAGTCAAAACCATTTATTCAGTTTAGGCCCTAGAAGGGCACTTATGAAGGTCGAATTACAGAAGTTACCACCGGTTCGGAAGTCAGCCTTCAACTGAGAAGAACCGGCAAGAAACTCAGCAAGGTTACATTTTTAAAATATTATTGGACCATCTGACAATATTGGCTTTTTTTTCAGATGTTTAACAATTTTATTCTTAAACTAATACAAAAATACATAAAAAATTATAATTTTGAAAAATTAAAAAATTAAATTAAAGAATCATTTTTAATTTGTCAAAAACTCAGACTCGGAACCTTCTTGGTGTACTTATTTTTAATTTGCTTTTCGCGCGCCGTTTTCTTTTTTTTGCATTTAGTCATTTCCTCGCTGAGGTGGGATGAAAAATTACGTGTTGCACTCGCTTGCAAAGATTTTTCACCTCGTGCTCTTTTGATTCCCTCGCTTACGCTCAGGATTCTAATATTTGAATCCCTCGCTGCGCTCGTGAAATTGAGCACGCGGTTAATAAACAACTTTCCACTCTTATATAACAAATAACTATTATCCTTTCTCAATCATATTTGTGAGAAAGAGTTAAAATTTGTTGCAAACAACAAAATCAGCACCAATATACTACTGAAACAGAAAAAAACTTATTATATTTGAATCTGTTGTCATTTATTCGCACATTTTTTTTTGTAATCTGTTAGCAAAGACTGACTATGACGTGGACGAAAAAATATGTGGAAGTAATTAAGGATTTTGTGACAAAAATGCATCTACTCTACTTCAAACATAAATCCGATTACGCAATGGAGGTAATTTCTTTTTCACTAATGCCTACTTATGATAAGCTTGATTAACACAGATACATGTATGGTTTAATTTTCAGGTGTATCTTCAAGTGGATAAAATATGTTCATACTTCGTGAAATTTCTTTACTGTCAAATGATGATTGGTGTTATCCTTTTTAACGTGACACCCCTCTATAATAATTGGAGTAATGGAATGTTTAGTTCAAATAAACCGCCCGATGGAATCTACCAACAATCAGTATATTATTATTTGCCATTTGACTATCAACATAATTTCAATGGCTACTTTGCTATGTTTATCGCAAATTTTATACTTACTTATGACTGTGCCTCTGCTTTTTGTACTTTTGATCTTTTCCTTTCGATACTCGTATTTCATCTTTGGGGACATTTGAAAATATTAAAATACAATTTGGAGAATTTTCCTAGACCAAAAATGGAAGGACACAAGGTTAATGGTATTGAAGGTCAAATGTTTTCAGAAGAGGAATCTGAACAGGTTACGGAACTCTTAAAAGACTGTATAAACTACCACAAGCTGATAAAGGAGTGAGTAATATGGTTATAGTTATAAACTTGAAAGTTAAACTCATTTATTCAGTTTGGGCCCTGATAAGGCACTTATGAACGCTATAATTGACTTTACCACCGGTTCGGAATATACTTAAACTGAGAAAACTTTGGCAAGAAACTCTTATAGGTAATTATTTTCTGCCATGAGTCGATGTGAATTTAGTGGTTTTATGACGCATGACACAAAAATACTTACTTAGTTGGTGCCTTTTATGAAACTGAAATAAAAATATTTCCTTATTTTTTTGGAATACACAAAAAAGGTATTTTGCAACTTGTCGTCAAAACGCTTTCACAAAAGTTTTCAAAATTGATAGGTATTTATGAAAATTTCCAAATTTCCTTTGAATTCATACCCATTATACTTTTAAGAACAAATAATTATAAATAAATATTTTTACAGTTTTATGAATCTGACTTCAGATGCCTTTGGGCCAAGCATCTGCTTGTATTACGCATTCCACCAAGTAAGTGGATGTATCTTATTACTGGAATGCTCGAAACTGGTAAGTAATAATATTTTCATAATAATATGTCATCGAATGGTGGATAATTTGTGGTCAATTATGTTTTAGGATACGGAGTCATTAGGGCGTTATGGTATTCTAACACTGATTATATTTCAACAATTGATTCAATTATCGATTGTGTTTGAATTATTGGGCTCTAAGGTAAGGCTGAACACCAATTCTGAAACTAATCTATATTGTACCTATATATAATCGAAATAAAACTCACTGATTCACGAAATTTCAGTACCTATACATGCTACAAACTTTGTAATTTGGCAGGTAGAGTCCTCATAGGTCTCTCCCTATGAGGAATCTACCTGCCACTATCTCCGTTATCTGCTAAAAAAAAAGAAAGTTCCCTCAGGAACGCGGGTTAGCTGCAGGGAAAAGCTAGTTGTCTATATTTATAAATAGAGGAGTCGACTGAGAGACTGACATGTCAGCACTACTTGGACTTGGTGTCTCCTCCGAACGAACGAAATCACAAAGCTTCCATTTATAATGTAAGCGAGCACTAAGGAAGGATTTTTACTAGAAGCTTTAAGAAATATGCCCACAGATTTTTAAGATAATAGAGATATTCACCATAGAAGTGATTTTCAAAATTCAACCAATATGGGGATGGACTTTATATGAAAATATTTATTTCTTTATGATCATTTCTTGAAAACATGCATTTAACAACTTCGTTAAAAATTAAGAATGACCAAGGAGAGAAAAGGTTGCAAATTTTATTCAGAAAACAATGGTTTCAAATTAACAAATTGAAATAAAGTGATCGAAAACACGTGTTTCACTGTTTTCAAAAGCCAACCCCATAAAAGAGAAAAGAGTAGAAACGTTTTTTGAAGGAAATCAATTTTATGTAAGGACGTTTCCTTTTATTGCACGGCTTGGGACTTTTTCATATCCCGAGGGTTGAACTAACAAATATATTTTCAGAATTGACAACTAAGGAGGTAAAATAATGAAACCACGGGTGAAAGGCTTGTAAAAAAAATACAAAAGATTTTGCAATTTCTTCAGGTTCTGTTTAAAACGGTTTTACTATTGAATTTATTTATTGGCGTGTACGATAACTGAATGTTTTGATTAGCTATGATTAAATTTTATTATAGAGTGAAACTCTAAAGGATGCTGTCTATAGCGTACCATGGGAATGCATGAATACAAAGAATAGAAAAATTTTTGTATTCTACCTCTATAACATACAAGAACCATTAAAATTGAAGGCTTTAGGTATTGTACCAGTTGGTGTACAAACAATGGCAGCGGTAAGGGATAATATTTTATTTTAGTAAGGACTGTCAAACTCCAAATATTATTTTTTTATTTAATTTTGGGTTTTTGATGTTTATATATTTTATTTTTTATTTTCAGATCCTGAAAACATCATTTTCATACTTCATGCTTCTTCGCACAGTAACTTTTGATGATTAGAAAAATATGGATAAATATTAATAGGTAATTTAAAGTTTGCAATGGCTCTGAATAAATCTATAAATTACATTTTCAACAATCCTTAAAGAATCGTTATTTATTTTCTTAAATTTTATTTAAGACAAAGTTTGAAAAATTCATTGAATTTTCGTCCTTATTATTGAGTATGTAAAGTACTTTCTTCTACAAAAAATGATAAAATTATTTTAGGTTTTCCTGTAATCTACAAGCAATGAACTATTTTTTTGTTTTCAATATTTTAGGCTCAGTAGTTTCGGAGATCAGGGGGGGAAATGGTAAATTTTCGTCTTCTTTTATGAATAACTATTTGTTTTTATTTAATTTTACATTTTATTTAATTTTAGAAGTCTAACAAGCAGGTAGTATGGTCACCTGATGGTAAGCTACTACCATCTACCAGCGACGTCATCTATAGAATAGCAATACAAGAGGAATTGCCAATGTATTATCGAATTTTTACAATGCCTTGAAGGCCTTGAAGTTCATCCGTCGGAATATACCGATAGGTGCTTTGCGACAGATTTTGAACATGGGGTGGTGACCAGCCAATCGAGTACTACAACTCTCGATTATTTCCATTACCGAGTGTTCAACTTCATAGTAGGATTCGAACCCACAGCTGAGGTAGGTATCCGAAGATACTACCACTGAGCTATCATCACCTTTAAATTTTATGTTAACAAAGGCATAAACATTTATGTATAAGTAATTATGTCACTTCATGTCCTCATTTGAAAGTACGATAAATGATTATTTTAGAGGTATATAACTAAGTATCACAAACACAAACCAGCGAGGTTACATTTTGAACAAGGAATTGTTTGGTAGATAGATCAAAGTCAAATAATTTTAAATGAAACCTCATTATACTTAGGAATCATCAATTCAACTTCAGTAAATAGCAAATATTTTAAATAAGTTGACAGGGTTTATAAATAAATTGTTAGTCATAGTGAATTAAATTATTTCCCATTACGTGTTTCAATTATTGTGTGTTACTTTATGTCGAGTAAAAGTAAAATTGAAAATTAATAAAAAACCCCGACACAATAAATAAAATCTAAAAACGAATAAAGAATATTTTATACCTATTATAATTATTGCGCCATCTCACTTACCGGTGACTTGTAAAGCCGCGGGAGCGGCTGCGAAAGGTGCGGAAAATTCAAAATTCAAAAAGTACGCCTGTATTGGTCCAAATTATCAATTTATGCCTTTTGCGGTTGAGACCATGGGTCCGTGGGGGTCTGAAGCTCGTCGTTTCGCAAATATTTTATGTAAAAAATTAATCGAGGCCTCGGGTGACCGGCGGGCGGGGAGCTTTTTCCGCCAACGCATCAGCTTGGCCATCCAAAGAGGAAACGCTGCCAGCCTTGCCGATCGGCAGCAGCGGCAGCCTCGAAGATGTTTTTTATGTATTGTAATTGTACATTTGCATGTATATTTTGTACATTTGTTGTAAATATTAAATGGATTAAAAATGTATTATTATCGTCACATATATTATGTAAGTTCAAATATTTTTATTTTCTAAGCGTCGTCACGTCGGGTACCGCTAAAGTTTATAAAGTATTTTTCCAACGAATTATTACGCATTACATTTAGGTAGACGACGTTGACGGTTGTGTCGATTTTGTGAATTTTCGGAGTATATTCTTTTGTTGCAATCTGCAACTACACCTTTTTTTCTCAATTAGCCGTCCTCGGACGCGACGACGCTCGGTAAATAAAAATATTTGAACTTACACACCTCTCTTTGCGTCGGAGGTAAAAAAAATTAAGTTATAATAGAATTCAACAGACACAATGTACTTACATACTTTTAATATAAATTATTGCAACTCACATCTGGCATCTGTATAGAAAATTCTAATTCGAAAATGGGCATTTTCTTACCCGGTGAGCAAACCTATCTGGGGGCACGGCAGTGCCCCGCCAAGACAAGCCAGCGAAGCGAAAACGCAGGGGCACTACCTACCTTTTCTCGAAGCGCTTCGTCGTATTTTTGAACCCTCATAACTTCGCTTTGGATTATACCAGATAAACAAAATTCTCAGGATATGATGCCTATAGCAAACTTATTAAACATATAAAGTTTCATTTGCGTAGCTGTTATACTTTAGACTTTATTGATATCTAAAAACCCCCGATTTCGTCACTGACTGATGATCATCAAAATTCATAAATGGTACTTCCTGAAGTTCTAGAAAGCTGAAATTTGGTATTTAGGCTAATATTAGTACACAAACAACAAAAAAAATTTAAAACTTGAAACTTTTATCCCCGAACCCCTTAAATAGGGAATGCGTCAACTATGTATGTATGGGGACACCCTTTAATTTTCAACTTTTTTTATTTTTAAAATTTTTTCCTTAGTTTGTGCTGTAAGACCTTGCCTTTTGCTAAATTTTGTGATTCTAGGTCGACGGGAACTACCCTATAGGTTTTCGACGGTTTTATCCCAGGAACGGGTGGACCTAGCAAGTTGAAATTTATACCAGATACTGAAGTCTAATAGTCCCTATTAGGTGTATAAAAATCAAGGTCTTGAGTCAACACGAGAAAAAGATATGGGCAAATTTTGATTTTCGCGAAAATTTGTAAGTACCAAAATTTAACTTAATATTCAACATTTTTTATTTTTCAGAATTTTCCCTTTACTTGTGCTATAAGACCTTGCTTTAAACCAAAATTGATAAATCTAGGTCAACCGGAAGTACCCTATAGGTTTTGGGTCGAAAACCTATAAGGTAGTTCCCGTTGTCCTAGAATCACGAAATTTGGCAAAAAGCAAGATCTTACAGCACAAATAAAGGGAAAACACACACTCACATTTGACCGGATTTTTATACACCTAATAGGGACTATAGACCTCAGTATTTGGTAAAAATTTCAACTTGCCAGGTCCACCCGTTCGCCCGTTCCTGAGAAAATCGGTGGTGACGCACTGACAGACGGACAAGAGAGTGATCTTAGTGTTTCTTTTTTTACCTTTTGAGGTACGGAATCCAAAAAATAATGTAATAAAATAATAATACAACCCTTTCTAATACTAATAAACAACAAAAATACAGAGGCAGACCAAATAAGTTTTCACTTCAAAAACTAGATGGCGTTGTCTCTAATTGAAACGAGCTATGGTTTCATTCTTAGAGATTTATATAGGCAAAAAGTTTCATTTTATTAAGTTTCGTTAGTTTGTTTGAACATAGTCGATTTTCCAACTGATTTAAAAGTTAGCATGGATTGTGAAATAGTTTCACTTGAAGTAGAGCTGGGACCTCGCCGTCATCGTATGTTTCATATGCCGGGAGATAGTTCCTGCCTCTTCTATTCCTTGACATACTTAATGTATGAAATAGACGTTGAGGTCACGTCGCAAGTCAGGACTGCTATCGTGCGATATGTTGTAGACCACTGTGATGAACTACAAGCCAAAGGAAGCGAAGCGCAAGGGCACTACCTACTAGGGGATGGCAGTTTGTATGAGACTTGAGTTTTCACTTCAAAAACTAGGTATATGGCGTTGTTTTGAATTGAAACGAAAATATTGTCACAAGCAATGTACAAAAAGAAGTGAAATCCCACCAAAAACATTATCATGTAAAGAGTGCTGCCAAGACACCACATGGCTCGCACTGTCAAAAAGTAATCAGATCTCATGTTAATCCAAGCTTCTAACTCTACACGCCCTAACTCTACAAGCTCTAACTTCACAAACTCTTATTAGTGAAAATAAGTAACTTGGCCATTTCGTTACTACAAAATCAGAAACGTAATGAACAGTGAATAAATTTTTCACCTTAAGCCCATGTGAATGTAGCGAAATGGCCAAGTTATATATTTTCACAAATAAGAGTTTGTGAAGTTAGAGCTTGTAGAGTTAGGGCGTGTAGAGTTAGAAGCTTGGATTAACATGAGATCTGATTACTTTTTGACAGTGCGAGCCATGTGGTGTCTTGGCAGCACTCTTTACATGATAATGTTTTTGGTGGGATTTATGTTTTCAGAAATGTCGTATCAAGTCCATTAAAAAGTTACGTTCGAACTCAATAGGAATTCAAACGAATCTTTATATTGGAGATTTTATGTTGATGATATATTCAAATGAAAAATTAGTAAACATTTAATTTCAGCAAATGATATTTGTTCTTTACCTATGAAATTGCCGTTTTCTATGAAAAAAAATTTAACGATTTTTTTTCATGTATTTTTTATTTGTATTAATCGAAGTAATCACCCATGCAATCAATGCATCTTTGCCAACGCAGTGGCAGTTTATTGATGCCTTTCTTAAAGAAATCAGCTGGACGGGAGGCAACACACTCTTCAAAGGCATTTTGTACTGCCTCTCGGGTATTGAATTTTCCCGCCAAGAAGTTATCCAAATTCTGGAAAAAGTAGTAGTCTGTAGACGCAAGGTCTGGTGAGTAGGGCGGATGACGGAGAGCTTCCAACCCCAGTTCTTGCAACTTGGAGGTCGCGCGTTGTCGTGCAGGAGCAGCGGAGACGAGCGATTGACCAATGCTGGTTGGAGATGTGCCAGCTTCTCCATCATTGTGTTCAGTTCTTTACAGTACACATCTGCAGTAATGCTCACCCCGTTTGGTAAGAACTGTGATGAATCACACCGGCGCTAGACCACCAAACAGTGACCATCACTTTTCTAGGGTAAGTTTTCATTTAGGGCATTGTTTAGGTGCTGAACCAGGATCCAACCAACTTGCTGAGCGCTTGCGGTTATCAAACAGAATCCATGTTTCATCGCAGGTAACAATGCGGTTCAAAATTCCTTCATTTGTGTGTCTGTTGAGCAGTGCAAGGCACGTCTCGACGCGTACTTCGCGCTGGCGATCATTGAGTTCGTGGGGCACCCATTTGTCAAGCTTTTTTACCTTGCCCATTTGACGCAAATGGACCAATATTGTTTTGACGCTAACGTCAAAAGCTGCTGCTAATTCAGCCGTAGATTGTATATCATCAGCTTCCACAATCGCCTTTAATTCGTCATTGTCGACCAAAGTCTTCGGACGACCGCGAGGTTCATTTTTCAGGTCGAAATTTCCAGAACGGAAGCGAGCAAACCAATAACAGGTGGTGCGTTGGTTTATAGTGTTAGCTCCGTAAACGTCGTTGATGTTGCGTGCCGTTTGTGCCGCGTTGCTGCCACGACGGTACTCATATTCCATAATTACTCGAATTTTTATCGTATCCATGATGAAATGCGATGAAAATGTAACACTAATCAATAAACAAATGACTACTTTTAGAAAAAAAAACCATGTTTTTAAAATAAAATTAATTTGAAATTAGAATTCTTAGCCAACCAAAAATTATTTTGATTTAAAATGGCGAGTACTGCAGAACGGCAATTTCATAGGTAAAGACCTATTATTATAAGGCCACCCGATTTTTAGATTATCGTCTCAGTTTTATTACACGGAAAATTGCCACTTAATTATAGATGCCAGATAAAATAGTATGGAAGTAATGAGATTAATTATAGCCATGCAAGTGTTTGCGTGTACGTAATATTACATTGTCTACATTGCCAGATGTATCAGTTTAGCACAGTACACCTTGGACCTTAAGAAGTCACAGATGTATCGGATCGGTTAAAACCCTGTTGTTTTATTTAATAGTAAAACAATAAATGTTCAATTATCTAATTATGTGAAGTGCTTCAAAGGTCTACTTAGTGTAATTAAATATTTTAGACTTCTGAGATCCCAATATACACACTAAAAATATTGTTAAGTGGATGTGCCAACTTTTTCCACCGAAACTTATTCCATCAAAAATAAAAGGTAAGTTAGTTTGTAAGACGTTTTAAAATATATATTTTTAATATTTTATTCAAACTAAAACTCATTAATTCAGTTTAGACCATGGTGAGCCACTTATGAACGTTAGAATTGACTGTACCACCCACCGGTTTTGAATACACTTAAACTGGACACTTATTCGGGATACACTAAAATAGAAAAATCTTTGATTTTAAGTGAAAGATAGTCTTTAGATTACATTAAAAAGCAGTATTTACTAAGACTATAACCATAACTGATACTGGAACCACCACCAACTCTTTTATAGCTCTATTAAGGAACTTAGGTGTGGAATAATAAACTTATTTTGATAATTATGTTCAAGTCATATGACATCTAACTAAAAGATAAGGAATTTTATGGGTTACAAAAATACATAAAAAAACATAGGATAACTTAAAGCAACATGCGATTACACCGCTTAAAACTTTTAACAAACCATTTTTGTGGTAATAGACATACTCACGGTTTGAAACCTGCTTAACAAACAATTGATTTTACCGCTATAACTTTCAAATATTATCAGTGAGACTAGATAAATAAATATTAGAATAATAAGATTGGTCTCTGTTGCTTTTGAAAAATATACCTAATTGTTGAGTATATTATCGACCCTTCTCAGTAAAAGTAACGTTACGTTACAGTTACATTAGTCAATGTATCATGTTTAAAGAAAATTTGTTAACAGGCATTGCCACAAACCTTTGTGGTTTTTAAATGCTGTGTAACAGATATTGCTATAAATGTATTTTTCAAACAATAATATTAAACGAAAAAGTACTCACAAAGGCCTATTTGAATAAATAAATATTTTTATTTCATTTCAATGTTTCAACTTTGAATGGAATGTCTTTATTATGTTAAATTAACTGTGAATGAGACTTATTTATAACGTTACCATACAATAACACCTACGTCATTTAAAATACAAATTACCAATGATTCAACTATACTCCACGGAGTTAATAAACGAGAAAGGTTGACTAGTTATTGTTAAATTGAATGTAAAACTAAAATTAAACCATACATTAAAATAGATGACAACGAGGCTTATTAAATTGCTTCTTATGATCAAAAGGAAACATGTAACTATTTCAGAGAAGATTTTACTATTTATTTAAGCATAAACAATACACAAATAATAAGATGAGTTACCTACATACTAACCATAGAATATTTTTTTCTAAGAATTTCGTCCGTCAGTGAAATTTGTTATAATTCTACTCCAATATTTTACTAGTGCAGAGGTACATTGAAACTTGAACCTGATTAAAAAAATTTCAAGACTAACTACCTAACTTCCAAACAACAAGATATCCTAGGAAATTCTTCTCACACGGCCACCAGATCCCAAACTAAGAAGGCCACACATAATCGTTAAGATAATTGCATCTAAATGTAACTAAAGTACAAATTGATTTTTTTTTTGTGAATGGCAGATGTTTTTTACCAACTCAATATTTTATGGATTATTTGTTTTTGTACAGCTATGATAAAGTTTAAGCATTATGAAAAGTGTGTTCAGTTATTTTGTTTCACCCTTGACACATTTGCGAAATAAACGGGTCAGTACAGTGGAGAATATATTATCAATCTTATTTACTTTTTTAATATTTGAGAAAATGATTATGTTTTTTGTTTGTATTCAAAATTCAATATGATAAATTTAATAATCTATGGGCATGGATAAGAGTCTTCGGAGACCGCCGTGAGTTGTACTTCAACGTTCCTACTGTGAACCATTAAAATATAGAGTGAGATTTATGCCTTAAATTTGCCTCGGACGTTCAGCGTTACAATGGAGGTTTATCCAAAGGGGCGTAAAAAGACCTTTTTTAGGTCGACAACACATCGGTAATCCCTTAGGTACCTATTGCAGTTGTCTGCGGTAACCACTTACCATCAGGTGGACCGTCTACTTGTTTATCACCCTGATTACGTAAAAAATCAAGGTATATTTCCAGTTGAGTTGGGTAGGTAAGGAAAGAGTAGGTATCGATCGATAAATTAATTGTATAAGTATGTAAGTAAATATACCTATTAATAGGTAGGTAGTCAAAGTCATAGAATCGGCTTTTGCTGCTTTAAAATCGAAAAACTAAACAAACCTTGCGCAGTCTCCTGTGATTTAGGGTTGGTTAAAAGTTATTCAGCATCACAAACCCAATTAAATACTCAACCTTTTGGGAAGACCGTACAAAAACAATAAAAATAACTAGAATAAACTTATTCGTTAGTAAATTATGAACTCAAATAGGTTGCTGTATAAAGAATGTCGATACGTAGATACAAGTGACTGCTATTGGTATAGGTATCAACTGAGACAATAATAATTATATGTTTGACCTTGTATTGAATTTTAATGTTGCTGACGTTTATTTACTTCCAATCGAATTGCCGAATCGTTATTTTTTCTTTTATTTAATTATTTGTAAAACAATTCTTGTCTCTTTTGCACTATTCTATAATAAAAAAATGTGAAATTATACTTTGAAATTCAAATAAGTTAATTTAAAATGTCAGATAACTGGCAGATTAGACTCGCTTTACCTATTTTTTAAGAGTAGTAAATAACTAAATCATTATTATTTATTTTCAGTGAAAATTTTAACAAGATAGTCAAGTATCGGGCGAAGCGGAGGATATTTGAAAAATAATGTTTCGATGTTTGAAACGTTTATTCTTTACAAAGGCATATCTAAGACTAACTTAATGCTGACATAAATCTAGGGTCTCGACATTAGACCACCGCGGAGCGGATGTGCTTATCGCTCCGCCTGCCGACTCAGCGTCTATAATATGGTCCGAGTTTTTAGAATATAGAGAGCGGGACATTCGTAGATTCGACAACGTAACAACATTGATATTGTTGATGTTTTTTCAGTACTGCTATTGTTTTTACCAGTTAATAAAAAGTGTCTAATGTTCAATGAATATAATTCCAATCATTTAACTATACAATAAAAAACGTTGGCATCGAAAAAAGGGCCTACTTTTAAAATAAGTCTAAAAGCTTAAACGATTTCAGATAAAAATCCTAAACAAAGAAATCTGAACCGATTTGGATGTTTTATTTTTACGTTTAGTATGACTTCGGTGTAGGTTTGCTATAGGTACTTGTTGAGATGTTCATAGATACACATGTGTGATGAGAAATTTACAAAATAAAAAAAAACCACTCGAATACAAACACTCGATTGACTTGTATTAATGTCTGAAAAGTTAATTCGAAATTTAAAGTTCCAAATACTTTATTAGTCGGTACAAAACGATAGGCATCTTATGAAATTCGCCACTTATGTTAAAACGTGCCACATAGAGCAGAAAAAACAATGCAAAGAAGGTTACCTAAAAGTTTAGATTTTTTTAAGCTTTATGCCGTATTTTTTTCTCATCTTATTACCTACATCTCCATCCGTCAAAATGGGCCTTCCTTTGTAAACCAAAATAACAAAGCCTATAAACTTTACACGGCCAGGTTTATAAAGGTTCAATTACATTAGGACGTTAATCCACGTCCCAAATATGGAACACGAAGGGACCAAAACAAAAAGTTCTGAATGCCTCAAAGAAAAGTTCTCACTTGGAACGAAATGAGCATAAAAACTATCCAGGGGTCACCAAATGACGGACCGCGGTCCGGATCCGGATCCCCGAGCTGTTGTGTGCGGACCTTTGGTAAACAGTACAATATGTATATGTTATAACAGAAACGTAATCCTTTCTGTTATTCTACTTTTGTTCATATCATTTAAGTTTATACATAACAGTAGATAATAAATTGAGTTTTAACGAAGTAAACACGTGTTGATGTATGTGGAATGTTTTGACATTGTAAACCGCGACAGTACCTAACATAATCATCAAAAACTGACCCAATTTGAAACTAATTGGTGATTCCAGAGTGAAGTCTTTAGAACAAGTATTTTGTTGCTTTTAGATGTAACTTAGCCGAAAAGTAAAGCCAAAACCAATATCAGATTACTTGATATGGCGGCATGTATCAATCACATTGTGGTTTATTGAATTGGCATCAAACGTAAGTAATGTTTTTACATAGGTGACTCATTTTAACCACAGCTGTGTTTCGACAATGAATAAAATCTTATGTTACGCTTATGTTGATTGCAGATAATAATATGGTACTTGGTAAATAAACATGTTTTAGAAGAAAATAAACGTCTTATAAGCATATAATAATGTTGACAAAATTAACTTAAGAATTTTATTTACGACTTCAATAGTCGTACTTAAAATTTAGCCTTCACTCAGTATAGAGATGTCTAACGATAGATAAATGGGAACCAGTTAAGAAGTTTTCGTTTTAAACTGTAATTTTTTTGTTAAAATAGTAACCTAACCTAGGTTACTATTTCAATCATAAGACTTTTTGTAAGACACCCAACAGAAGCGAAATATGTAAGTATTTGTGAAATTACGTTCTTTACGATTTTACGTTCGTCATATTATTATATTTTGTTTCATTTCACCATCCATAAATCCGTAACCAAAGATTGTCGTTTTTCTACTTGCATATGTTTATTAGGTAGCTAATGTTTAAGTATTTACCTTAACGAGTATTTAAAAAAACCATAATTATTTTAGTTAAGAAGGGAGACATCGTGCGTATCCAAGTTTTCAATGAACTTATGTAAATAACCAAGCGGCTCTTGGCCATGTTTTCATCGATTCGTTGAAAATCGTATTTCCCCCATTTCTATTTACAAAGTCGTCTGTGTAATTTATATTTATCAATGCCATCAATCTTATTCAATTCATAAAGAAGCCAGTCTCGTACCTATTTCAGTTAAAATTTGTTTAAGAGTTCTCTCCTGGAGCCAAATACCTATAGCTTTTGCATACAAATAATTCGCGCCATAAGATTTTTTTATAATCATAATTTTTTCTGAACAGAAAGGTGGCTAGTCCACAATTTTACAGTCGTATGCGATGGTGTAGCACACAAATTCTAGTAAGAATTGGCTCTCACTCGAGTATGATTTTCAGCATTATAGTAATAAGCAGGATGTATCACGGTATAACGTATCGTGTTTTAATCTTCTTAGTATGTTTTAGGGTTCCGTACCTCAAAAGGTAAAAAAAAGGAACCCTTATAAGATCACTCTCTTGTCCGTCTGTCTGTCTGTTTGTCTGTCTGTTTGTCTGTCTGTCTGTCTGTCTGTCCGTGTGTCACCACCGATTATCTCAGGAACGTCTGGACCTAGCAAAATGAAATTTATACCAGATACTGAGGCCTATAGTCCCTATTGGGTGTATAAAAATCAAGGTCTTGAGTCAACACGATAAAAAGATATCGGCAAATTTAGATTTTCGCGAAAACTTGTAAGTACCAAAATTTACCTTAATTTTCAACTTTTTTTATATTTCGGAATTTTTCCTTTACTTGTGCCCAAAATTGACAATTCTAGGTCAACCGTAAGTACCCTATAGGTTTTGGGTCGAAATCTTATATGGTAGTTCCCGTTGACCTAGAATCACGAAATTTGACAAAAAGCAAGGTCTTACAGCAAAAAATAATGAAAATTTCCAAAAAATGAAAAAAGTTGAAAATTAAAGGGTGTCCCCATACATACATAGTGAGCACTAATTAAGATAGACCTCTGAGTTGTATCGGCGCTCGAATAATTTAGAGGTCTAGCTTAATTTGCAATAACCTCAAATAAGGTAATCGATAACGTAATCTATTTACAAGATTGTACGGAACCCTCGGTGCGCGAGTCCGACTCGCACTTGACCGGTTTTTTTAATTTAAAGGAGACCTCGAGCTTAGCAAACGAATGAATTCGATAAAACTATACCTGAAATATAAACGAAACATCTTAATATATATAAATCTCGTGTCACAATGTTTGTCCTCAATGGACTTCTAAACCACCGATTATAATAAAATTCGCACACCATGTGCAGTTCGATCCAACTTGAGAGATAGGATAGTTTAAATCTCAAATTATAGTCGCAATTTTAATTTATTGCTAATTATTTGTCTGTTATTATTTGACAGTCGCAATTATCTGTTAACTCCAAATGATTCTAACAGATGTCGATACCTTTCGACTGGGTTGAGTAAGTAATCAATAGATGGCGCTGCTATGGAAAAAACTAATTAGCTAAAATCGTGTAGTCCACGCGAGCAAAGCTGCGGGCGGAAAGCTAGTACAATTATAAAAAAAAATGGGCTATTCTCAGTATTTAATAAATTATATAGTTTATGACTACGTAATACTTACTCAAAGCAGTTATAAAAAGATTTGAACCAAGAAATTGATTCAATATTTTTTTTTAAATTATTGCTACTTTATTTGCATTGAATGTATGACAGGTTGATTTTATTGAAAGTGCATCGTTGATTAATTACGATATTATCTGAGTGTAACACGTGATTGTTTTTTTTTTCTAATAATTGTAGCAATGTGTATGTATTCTATGTTTTTACTTTGTTTGCTACAATTATCACTAACTCTCTCACGACCAAAGACTAAAAGAAAGGATAATAATTGTTCGATAAACCTAGACAAAGAACTTGTATTTAACTATAACTATAATAGGTGTGAACATTTTTGATGGGTTAATGTGCATCATATTTATATCTATATACAGGATTAATTTTTCAAGTGGGCGTGGATGGCCAAATCCTAAACTAAAGGGAATAGCGAAAAATGCTGAAAGGAGTCTCGAAGCCGATTTTGATTAAAACTAAAACTGCATTAGATTTTCGAAAAAAAAAAATTCCTAAGCCAGGAATCGAACCCGATGAATTTGAAAAAAATACACATCCTGTATTATTAGGTACATCATCCGATAATGTTGCTAATAAGGATTAAATTCTCAGAAGTAATGACATCATCATCATCATCATATCAGCCGGAAGACGTCCACTGCTGGACAAAGGCCTCCCCTAAGGATCTCCACGATGACCGGTCTTGCGCTACTCGCATCCAGTGGCTTCCCGCGACCCTCACAAGATCGTCGGTCCACCGTGTGGGAGGCCTGCCCACGCTGCGTCTTCCGGTTCGTGGTCGCCACTCGAGAACCTTTCTGCCCCATCGGCCGTCGGTAATGACATACGGCAAACTAAAAGAAAGTGTTCTTTTTTAATAAAATGATTAACATTTTTTGTATTTTTAACCGACTTCAAAAAAAAGGAGGAGGTTCTCAATTCGTCTGTATGTTTTTTAACCGACTTCAAAAAAAAGGAGGAGGTTCTCAATTCGTCTGTATGTTTTTTTTTTTTTTTTGTATGTTTGTTACTTGATTTCTCTGCCAATTATTAATAGATTTTGATGATTCTTTTTTTGTTTGGTAGATCCTACTTCAGAGGTGGTCCCATTTAAATTTTGTCGAAATTGATTAAGCACTTTTTGAGAAAATCAACAAAAACGAAAAAAATTCTATCTCGTTTGATAAACCTTAGTGAATATAAACTGAGTCGTTGAGCGTGACTTTTTGGATTTAGATGAAATTTCGTGTGTATACTTCAATGGGTTCTTCGATGGTTTTAAAATACAATTGGACCCGGTAGGTGGCGCTGGAATCGAGTTCCAAGATTTGTTTTAATTTCAGGGCAGGACGACGTCTGCCGGGCCCGCTAGTTATATATTATATTTTACCGGCCAGACCCGATTTCAGGACAAACTAGTTTTGCCTAGGATAACATATAATAAGGAATAAACTTTAAAAATTAAAAAATAAAAAACAAAAACCGACTTCAAAACTGTTACCTATACCTATGTACAAACATAAACTAAAAAGTAAAGAATAATATTTTAATTTCAAAGCAAGAGCCTTAAAGGACAATCAATAAAATTATTGATATTTATATATCTATTTAATATTTATAAACAGTTCTTTTTGGAGTCGGTGCCAGCCAAGAAGGACAGTTTAATTCTGCCTTTGTAACAAACTTTCGAAAAGTAGGGGAGCGACGGCGCAGACCTAAGGAACATTACCGTAAGGAGAGGTGTCGTAAGACGTTTTCTCGTATGAACACTTCGTGTCCAGTTCAAAACTGTCCTTCTTCTTGACTGGCACCGACTCCAAAAAGAACTGTTTATAAATATTAAATAGATATATAAATATCAATAATTTTGTTGATTGTCCTTTAAGGCTCTTGTTTTGAAATTAAAATATTATTCTTTACTTTTTAGTTTATGTTTGTACATAGGTATAGGTTACAGTTTTGAAGTCGGTTTTTGTTTTTTATGTTTAAAAATAATTTTCATACATTACATTTAGGTACCATAGTTACGAATAGCTAGTCAAACTGTTCGATATAATGACCATGTCATGAAATTATAAGGTGATCGTGCTTAATGCGAGTAGGTTATGAGTCAAGTCCATCGAGTGTACAAAATTAAAAATTATTTCTAATAATTTGGTAGTACGAAAGGTGTAATAATTTGTGGGAAAATACAAAAAATGTTGATCAATTTATTAAAAAAGAGCACTTTCATTAAATTTGCCGTATGTCATTACTTCTGAGAATTTGATCTTTATCGGCATCCCTATCGAGCAACATTATCGGACGGTATAATAATACAGGCTGTGTATTTTTTTCAAATTCATCGGGTTCGATTCCTGGCTTCGGGAAATATTTTTTCGAAAATCGAATGATGCAGTTTTAGTTTTAATTAAAATCGGCCTCGAGACTCGTTTTAGCATTTTTCGGTATTTCCTTTAGTTTAGGATTTGGCCATCCACGCCAACTTGAAAAATTGAGCCTGTATAAATGGTCGTCTGATGATTTTACACAAATCGACAAACAATATGTACCAAAATAAATATATGTACATGTACTTATTACTTATAGCTTTCATATGACTTGTCACACGTGAGTGAGTAGGTAAATATAATGGTCGTTGTATAATTTGAAACAACAAATATTTTCTCCATACTAAACAACAATTAGAGTAATTTTTTAATATCCTATTAATATTATAAATGTGAAAGTTTGTATGTTTGGATGTTTGCACGCAAAAACAGCTGAACGGATTTTGATGAAACTTGGCACACAGGTAGATCAAGATCCTGGAATAAACCATAAGATACTTTTTATCCCGGGAAAAGATTTGATCCCTCGAAAACGCGCGTGAAATAGCAGGGTGAAAAACTACTTAAAATTATACTACGTGTATCTGGCACAAATTAACTAACTTTTTATACTGAATTTCATATCTAATTTTTAATCCCGCGTAAAATAAAGTGATTAAGGGTCCAAAAGTGAGGTAAATAGTTTCCTTCTTCATGCCTCGTTGGCTTCGATCATCTATTTACCGTCGTTGGTAATAAAAATAAATGCCAGCCTGTCTCACGTTTTTCATTAATTCAATACATCTATTAGATATAACCAATGATTAGTTTTATTTACAACAAATGTACAAAATATACATGCAAATGTACAATTACAATACATAAAAAACTTCTTCGAGGCTGCCGCTGCTGCCGATCGGCAAGGTTCCCAGAAGGCTGGCAGCGTTTCCTCTTTGGATGGCCAAGCTGATGCGTTGGCGGAAAAAGCTCCCCGCCCGCCGGTCACCCGAGGCCTCGATTAATTTTTTACATAAAATATTTGCGAAACGACGGGCTTCAGACCCCCACGGACCCATGGTCTCAACCGCAAAAGGCATAAATTGATAATTTGGACCAATACAGGCGTACTTTTTGAATTTTCCGCACCTTTCGCAGCCGCTCCCGCGGCTTTACAAGTCACCGGTAAGTGAGATGGCGCAAGTGTATCGACACAAGTGGCATCCCACACCAACGGCTTGCCGACACTCCACGGGATCAAAGTCATACCATCCGGCCTCTTGCCGTCGCCACGCGAAATACCGACAGAATTAGATTGAATTTGTAGATAGTACCTAAAAATTGAAATCGGAAACACCAAATTTAATTTTAGTCTTAAATCGTTTCGCTAAATATATAAATTGCACATATTTGGCCCATTTTATCATTGGGTATTTAATTGAAGTGATACAGTTAACACTCATTACTATCTATTAGTATCAGTAATTCCATTGTTTTATTCCATAAATATTTTCTATATAATCTAGAAAAATATATTTTTATCGTTAATTTCAACTTCGCAATGAATTTTATTGTTTTTCTTCACTGAAAGTTCAAGCTGATTGTAGGATTCGAACCTAAAACCTTCGCCACGGTATCCGACGTCACTGCCACTGAGCTATCATCACCTAATTTATAAGTACCTTTATTAATATTAATGTAATGTTTTAATAATTTAAGTTGCCTATGAAAGGTTAGAATAATGAGCACTAACTAATATAAATAGAATAAGACCCAATTTAATATCAGAAACAAATGTTACAAAAATACAATTCTAAAATCATTGACTAAATAATTTACTTTATTCCATTGTTTCGCTCAAAGAAATGGTAAGAACAACATTATTTGTAAAGCAAAAGAGATTCATAAAACTTCTGCCACTTATTGCTCAAGAAATACATAAGTTTCCATTTACTAAGTTCACGTCTTTTATTACTCGAACTTCAATACAAAAACTCCAATTCACCGCATCTGTCGGTTAACTCAATTATGAAACCCGCGAAGGAACTACCCAACTTGTTAGATAATTGGCTATTAACACTTTGTATCGATAAATTGAGTATTAATTGTAAAATTAAATACTTTGTTATAAACTTTGATATTCCAGGAAGCTTCTCATTTAACTCTACGTCTATTGATAAAACCACCTTTGTAATTTAATTTAGAGTTTGAGATGAGAATTCAAGAAAATAAGACATCAATACAAATGTATAAAGCTATTTATAAAATAAAAAATGTGAATATCTTAGATTATTTTAAAATATAACGCTATATCTTGGTCGTTTTTTATATAATAAGTTAAATTCTTACAATATCTCTACTAGCAATATTTCATCATGTGCATTTGATGTGGTTTCAGAAACAATTTATTAATTTACTTACTAACAAAGTGAAAAAAAATATTATAATATGCATTATGGAACTCTGATGAAAACATACTTTTTCGTCAATTCACTGTTTATTAAAAAATAATGTATCCTTCAAATAAGTAATTAAAAACTTGTTTCCCAATTATGAAGAAACTAAATCTGTGTAGGGTTTCTTTGAATTTAAGTAGGTATATGCCTTACCTTATTATTGTAGACAACAAAGTATTCTACTTCAAATATAATGTACCTAGTTATTACTTCGGTTAAATGGAGGGTAAATATCGTTTTGTTTCAGAAAAATATGCGTAGTATTGTTTTCTTATCAACATTCCTTTTATTTATTATTATGTTGAACCTTTGACCGATCATGAAAATGTAGTATCTTTTTGGTCACTCGTAAATAATTGTTATCTCAAACTCCTTTTTTTTGAGACTTCGCCCAAACAGAGAAAAAATAAATGATGTAAACCTTTGTAGTGGTAATAATAATAATTTGAGCGACATCTGCTTTATAGTTCACTTACTAATAATAAATGAGCTTTGGAATGCAGACGGATGTAACAAAACTAAAAGGGTCCTTTTTTTACTACAGAACCCTAAAAGCTAGTTTCAATCTATTAAATAAAAAAGAATTTACCAAAAATTCCGAATGAAATATTGACGTCATCCGAATAACCAGTCATTAACAGGACTATGAAAAACTCCAGGGGTTCCTACAGACTACGTTTAAGTAATATAATAGCTGTCTACCGATTGAAATGTCTGTAGCCAATTGATTAGGACAAAGATGTTACGATTTAAGACATATGTGCATATATATAAATGTTAACGAAGGTCATGGGTTCGAATTATACAATGACCTTGAGCTTTCGGTGAAGGAAATATCGTGAGGAAACCATAGCACGGTGGTAAGGTAGGACTTTGTTTGTGTTCCACAGCTGCACTTGAGAGTCTGTTTCTTTCTAGGCTTTGTGTGCTTACACCAATGGGTATACGAGTACCATCACTTATCATGGTGAGATTGCGGTCTAATACAAACTTATCCAAAGTAAACATAAAAAAAAAATTGCATTTGCATGAACTCCATGCCATTGATAGACAATCTGTGTGCCAAATTGTATATCGGTCGGTTTCAGTTTTAATCGTAAAAAGTTAACAAACAGACAGTTCCGGACCTTCACATTTAGTTATAATAATTGTAATAATAAAAGTATAATACACGTTTTTCTTATGATAATTGCTCGATAATATTAAACTTCATTTTTGTCATACACAATATTATTTATAATCATCGGTTTTAAAATAAAATCTTGTGCAAAATACATCTAGAAATAAAACCACTTCCTTATTAATTTTATTTGAATTGAGGTATGGACATGATGAGAATGATCCCATAAAAAGACATACAAATTACTTTGCTTAAGTCACAATATTATATGCTCAGAGATGCTAAGAACAAAGACTTTTCCAAGTTTGGCTGATCATAAAGATTTTGTTGGATTAACAGCAAAACAACTATTTCTCTATAATAATATGCGTTGTATGTGCTATTATGGGTAATAGTAGATTATGGTATAAGTGTGTAAAGTTGGTCATTACGGCTGAGGCGGAATTGACCCGAGCCACTAGGTGAGGTTCATAAGAGAGCCGAGGACGGTTATCATCAATACACACGAGTATCATACGACGTTTTTCAACACACTTGTGAAGAAAATAATACAAAAAAATAATTTAATTTATGTAGTAATTTTTTTTGCAAGTACACCCAGTCATATATTTTTGACTGTACGTACTTTGAATCGTTCAGGGTTCTACTAAAAAATCCCTCACTTCACTCTGGATTCAAAAAAGCGCCCTCGCCGTAATATATTATTTTGCTCCCTTATGATACTAATAACTCACTTTGTGAATAATAGTAATGAAAAAGTCACATTTTGATTAAAGGTGTCATTACGTGCCTAATTGCGGTGAAATTAGAGCCACTTGTGATTGTATTATAAGGATTTGCAATGGCCGATCCGATATTTTTTTGTATTATTTTCTTCACAAGTGTGTTGAAAAACGTCGTATGATACTCGTGAGTATTGATGATTACCGTCCTCGGCTCTCTTATGACCCTCACCTAGCTGCTCGGGTCTCAATTGCACTTCAGCCGCAATGACCAACTTTACACACTTATACCATAATCTGCTATTATCTAGTCAGCTAGTGTTTACAAATGTCTAATAATATATAATTACTGAAATACGCAATGAATCATTTTAAAAGTTCAACAATTAAACAAAAACGCATCTCACACTATAAAATGAATTGGTTTATCGTAAATCTAATATTACAGAATGTTACCGAATCAGTAGGTCTATTAAAATCAATTTGTAACCATGACATTGGACACAAATAATGATTTCATGTAATTCCCCATTTAAAAATACAAAAGCAACATCTGTTCGTCTGAATTTTTATAGCACCTCTGGGAGGGAAGTTAATTAGGTAGGTCGTTTATTTTGGTATGCATTGAGTAAGGTTATTGTGCTATATTGAGCGGATAAAAGTTAATAAATCACTTCATTCATGCAAACATGCTATATTTATATCAGCACATGCCAGCACACAAGTTAGGTATTTATTTGAATTAACAGGCAATCTTGACGGTGCACCTGAATTAAAGAAGAAAATAACATCATTACACATTAGAGGCGATGATGGCTTAGTGGTAGTGACGTCGGATACCGCGACGAAGGTCGTGGCTTCGAATCATACAATGAGCTTGAGCTTTCGGTGAAGGAAAACATCGTGAGGAAACCACAGCACGGTGGTAGGGTATTTTGTAGTACTCGACTGGCTGGCTACTCTGAAGTTGAAAATCTGTCGCCAAGCACCTGTTGGTGTGTTCCGGCAATTGCTCTTTGCCTTTAAGGCACTGCAATATTTGGAATAAGGTGTACAACACATTGGCAATCCCCCTGGTGTTGCTAATGTCTATAGGCGACGGTAGTCACTTACCATCAAGGGACCCCCCTGCCTCGTTGTCACTTATGACACAAAAAAAATTTATTAAAATAAAAAAAAAGATTATGTCTTTTTGTGTTTGTTTGTAAAAGATCAACTTTAAATACTTATATAATTTAAAAAAAAATGTTTATACAAATATATATTATCAGCAAGTAATGCGGGTGAAACCGTGGGGCAGAAAACTATTTCCTATAAATTTTGGAATATACCTAATATTTCATTAAATGGAAAAAGAATACTAAATTACTTAATATCATTTTCAGTTTTATTCCATCCCCTCGATTTCAACGTCACCAACCTAATCCCACTCCCGTGCAATTGACAGGCCTCTCTTCGTTTTTTATGTTGCCAACTTCATCTGAAATTCTCTTTCCTAAATCCCGCAAATTAAAATCACAATGTTAAATAAAATAAAATTAACCCTAACAATCGAATCAAACCGAATCCAAAAAGCAGTCATTCAAGTCATAAAACTACATAGCCTATATAAATAAACTGAACATGCAAGTCTATTTATATCTTCTTTTGTTATTTGGTTTGCGTCGAATAGCGCGCAAAAATAAAATATTGTTCTTTCTTTCTTTATTTCGCGTGCTGATTTGATCGAGGGATTGCCACAAAATAAAGTCCGCAATTTTCTTCGTGTCCTTTCCTGTTGTACTTATTTTACGACAAACGCGCCATAAACACACTCGCCCAATAAACTTATTCTGAAATTCCTTGTGATAACAGTCTGATATTGGTTGCGCATATATTTTTAATTAGGTATTTATTTTATACATAACAATCATTTTTATTTGAGACTTGTATAAAAGCCCCGCAGTTTTATCCGGTTTCGCTCGCGTTCCTGAGGGATCTACTTGTGTGCCAAGTTTCATCAAAATCCGTTCAATCGTTTGTGCGTGATTGAGGAACAAACATCCAAACATACAAACTTTCACATTTATAATATTAATAGGAAGTAGTATGATACTCTAGGGTACGATCTATATTACGTGCCAAGTTTCATCCAAATCCGTTTGCCCTAAACGCATGTAATCATGAAATGGAACAGCCAACTCTTATCCCAAATGAGTACCAATTCGAGTGCTTTCAGAAAGTGAATAAAATATTATGCGACAAAATTTTAACCTTCACATTTGTAAGCGATAAAATGTTAGTACTCACTTATCTTTAAGAAGTTTCGGAAACTCGTCAAGGTTAACAGTACGGTACGATCAAATAGCGTGTTTACACGTTAAGATTGCTCCCGAGTAAGTGTCACTCAAAAGCATTGTAGCTACCTACTTACCTATTTGTATTATATGTGATTTCAAAACACACAGCATTTGTTGAAGAAGCATCCATAGATATTACCTTTAAAAACATGCAACATTATACTTATCCTCTTCTTTCTTGTATTCTTGTCTCTTTCACCCACAGCAGAGCACGCCAATATCTGTGAACTGGAGTGCACCTGTCAATGTCAACTCATAGCGTTTGTAGATTTTGCCGCTAAAGCATGCAAAAATCTTATACCAATAAGAAAAAACAAGTAAAGTAAAGTGTAATAGTGTTTAATTGATTGTTTATTCAAGGTTTAATGTGTATTTCGTTGTTCCAAGTGATTGTGATAGTTGTTTTTTGAAAGAATGAGCTCTAATGAACGAGCTTGTGATCGGTCGGATGGAGCTTGTGATCGGTCGGATGCCGCTGCTTCGGACGAAGAGCGGTCATCTCGACCCCACACTGATGCTTTCCCTTGTGAGGGCGACTCTTCTTCATCTTCGGAAGATGAGAAGGGCATAGCCTCACCACCTCCTAATAAACGCCGTAAGTACAAAAAACATGTTACTCATGACCCGCGAATTGACTCTTTGATGACTCAGGTTAGTTATATTTCCGGATTTTTGACACACTTACCACAGTATATTACTTCCACTAAACAAGATACGTACCTGAATCTACCTGGACCCAGTAACCAAATGGAACAATTGAGTTCCCAGCCTACATATTTAGTAAATCCTAGTTTGAGTACACACAATTTTCAATTAGGTGATTTAAATACTGATTATGATGAGAAAAGAGTAATTCCCTCTGCGAAGAAAGATAGGCTTGAAAAGGTTAATCAACTTCAGCATTTTGAATCACAGGCCTGGAAGGGCATGCGTTACAAATCGTTACTGCAGGGTTATTCTGCAACTCCAGGTTTTGTTGCATTAAAAGTAAATGAGGAATTATGTCATTTTAACAAAACAAAAGATTTTTTAGCTTCTGCTGAAAATATGTTAGCGGGGTTAACTAATGCAGAGCTGGAACAGCAGGAGCTGTTAAAGCAGAGTTTACAGGATCTTCTTAACTGGGCTGCAGGAAACCCAGGTGACTTAAATCCAAACTCTTTGTTTGAAAAAGTGTCTGGACTTTTGGGACCAGGCTCCCCGCTTCATAAGTGTTCAGAAAAGATTATGCAAATCATTTGTGGTAGAAGGGGGGAATGTATAGAAATTAGAAGAGAAAGAATATTGAAAGAAATAAATAATCCTATGCTAAAAGCCACTTTAAGAGATATTCCTCCAAGTGCAGAATACCTTTTTAGCCGACAAGCTTTACAGCCTGTTATACAGTCACTTGGTGGTTCTCAGACATGGTTGAATAAACCAGACTATTTAAAAGATAAAGGAAACAATCGGATTAGGCCCTCTTCAAATTACAAACAAGATAGAAGACATACTACTACCAGGGTAGCAAAACTTTTGACATCACAAGATACCACAAGACAAAATAACTTTCCCACACATAAGACCTCAAACAGACGTCATAATTTTCGTGGTACCTTTCCCAAGAAAAATATTACAGAACAAAATCCAAAACAAAAATGACTATATCCAGTGCCACCAAGCTTTCAAGGGAGGATGCTTGCAGCTCCATGCCGAAGCATGGAAGGAGCTTGGTGCAAACCAATTTATTTTGGACATAATTACCCGAGGCCGCATTCCTTTCAAGACAAGACCTCCACTCCTATATTTAACCCCTTACTTACTGAGGAAGTTCAATACAAAAGTTTCAATAGATATGACGGTAGTAATTCAGGACTTGAAGGAAAAAGGTATTTTGGAAATCCCCTCAGTCTTGAATTCAGGTTTCCTTTCCAAGATGTTTTTAGTAAAAAAGCCAGATGGGGGAGTGCGTCCCATATTCGACTTAAGGGGACTCAACAGACATGTAGCTACCAAGCATTTCCAGCTGGTGTCGCAAACAGATGTTGCAGAGTTCTTGCAGGAGAACGATTGGATGGCAAAGATAGACCTCCAACAGGCCTATTTTCATTTGCCAATAGCAGAGTCACACCGTCGTTTTCTAAGGGTGTACTACAACCATCAGGTACTCCAGCTGACAGCTCTACCCTTTGGCCTGTCTTCTGCCCCCCGGACTTTTGCCGCATTGTCAAACTGGATTGCAGAGATCTTGCGTGCAAGGGGAGTAAGACTCTTGGTTTACTTAGACGACTACCTCCTAGTCAACCAGGACAGAAGCAGGTTAGAGAATCAGGTCTCGGAGACTGTAAGTATTCTAGAAAGACTGGGTTGGCATGTCAATTACCAGAAGTCAGTCTTGGTACCTTCTCAAGAGCTAGAATATTTAGGCCTACTGTGGAACACCAAGAACTGTACTATGGCGTTACCTCCAAAGAAAGTAACAAGGATAGAGACAGTGCTAGCAACGATTCTAAAAAGAGGCTGCTGTACTTTAAGAGAGACTCAGAGCTTGCTAGGACTCCTCAACTTCGCAAACATGACCACTCCGAGAGGACGCCTGCACTGCCGGCTAACACAAAGGTTCTTAAGGAACTTCGCTCAATACAAAGCGAGGCAGAAGAGAGAGCTCCCTCTGCCTGTGAAGCAGGAACTACGTTGGTGGCGGAATGCCATAAACCACAGTTCAGTACCCCTGCACCGAGGCGAGGTAACGCACTTCTTGACCACAGACGCAGCGGATGCGGGCTGGGGCGCTCACCTCAACGAGAAGTATCTCAAGGGCAAGTGGTCGGCACACCAAAGGTCATGGCATTCAAATGTAAAAGAACTGTTTGCGGTGTACGGTGCGATATGTTCCCACCGAAGGTATCTACAAAATGCACATATTCTAGTGCAATCCGACAACCGGACGCTTGTAGCCTATATAAGGAACGAGGGGGGAACACGATCCCTAGCTCTACTCGAGTTGACGACAAAGCTCCTGGAGCTAACCGAAAAGCTAAATGTCACGATATCGGCGGCGTATCTCCCGGGGAGATACAACGGCATAGCCGACCGCCTGTCCAGAAATCGACCAGTGCCGGAATGGCACTTGTTGCCCCCGGCCTCGGAGGCCGTATTCAGAGTTTGGGGCGTTCCAAGCATCGACCTATTTGCGTCAAAAAGATCCGCGGTTGTAGACCGTTACGTAACATGGGACTCCAGAGATGGGTCGGCCATTTTTTACGACGCCTTCAGTCGACCTTGGAGTTTCGGACTGGCTTGGGTATTCCCACCACCCAACTTAATTCCACAGGTGCTGCGCCACCTCAATACAGCGATAGGAACTTATATCGTCATAGCACCGAATTGGACACAATGCTTTTGGCTAACCGACCTGAGGGCGCGGGCCCTAGCCAAACCAGTACCAATAGAGGACTTACCCAACAACCTGGTCGACCTCACAACGGGCAGGAGCCCTCCCCAAGTGGAGAAGCTGGAACTTCTAGCATGGAAAATTGGGGGTGGGCAAATCAAGTAATGCACTGGTCCTCAGAAGAAAGAGCTCTTCTGAAGAAAAGCTGGCGGGACTCCACATTATCAACATACAAGGCTCCAATTAGACGTTGGATTACATGGTGCCATGTTAATATGGTTGACCCTAAAGCTCCAAGGGGCAATGATGTAGCTAGGTTTCTGGCTAAGTTACAACTTGAGGACAAACTTGCATATAGAACTATACTCCTACATAAATCAGCAATATCCACCTATTCAGCAACTGGAACAGAGGATATATCAAAGAACTTCTTTGTACATCAGGTTTTGAAAGCTATATCCCTAGTAAACCCACCAGACCGCAAAGCCCCCATATGGGACACAGAATTGCTTTTTGACTGGCTTAAAAATACTCCAACTAAACAGACATTATTTGATACAATTAGAAGAACTGCAATAATTTTATTATTAGCTTCAGGTCGAAGAATTCATGACCTAACGCTTTTGGAGTTGTCTAAAGATAATCTGATAGTGGATGACATTAATAATGAAATAATATTGTGGCCAAGATTTGGCTCTAAAACAGATAGTGCTCATAATAGACAATCTGGTTGGTTACTGAAGCAGCATCCTGATGAATGCATGTGCCCAGTCCAACATCTTAAGAATTTAATTAAATTTACAGAGAGCAGGCGTCAGACAGGAACTGATATAACAAGTTTATTTATATCAATTACAGGCACAGTTAAACCAGCCACTCAAACCATGATATCAGGTTGGATAAGAACTATTTTTAGAGAAGCTGGCATAAATGCGTCACCAGGTAGTGTGCGTTCTGCTGTTGCCTCTAGAAGTTTTATAGAAAACAGACCTATAGAAGAGATTCTGTCTAGGGCTAACTGGAAAAGTTCACAGACATTTTTAAAATTCTACTGTCGTACTATAGATAGACAAAGTAGGCAGAATGAGAATAGTAAGGATCAGCTGATGGATAATTTCTTGGACTTTTAACTTGGATAATTTATAAGACTGTTTTGCACTCCAACAAAACAGTTATTATGTGTGTGGAAAAACACACAGCATTGGAGCAAGGCTCTTGCTGGTGATTGATGGAAGACTATGAGTTGACATTGACAGGTGCACTCCAGTTCACAGATATTGGCGTGCTCTGCTGTGGGTGAAAGAGACAAGAATACAAGAAAGAAGAGGATAAGTATAATGTTGCATGTTTTTAAAGGTAATATCTATGGATGCTTCTTCAACAAATGCTGTGTGTTTTTCCACACACATAATAACTGTTTTGTTGGAGTGCAAAACAGTCTTATTATGTATGAACGTAGTCAGAGATTTAACTTCGTTTGTTATTGTAAATTAACGCAGAGGCAAACGCGGAGGATTATTTAAATTTTATAACTCTTTATAAGATACAAATGGAGTTTACGAACTTACGATTGAACTACAACTTCAAAGAGACTTTAAAACTATCGAAACTATATTCTCGCTGTACTACCATGTAAGGTGTACACAGCTTTGATGAATAAGAACTTTATGGTATTAATTCAAGAATATACGTAGGTACTAGGTATTTACATTACGATATGAATAAAAAATAGCAATAAAAATTACGTTCAATTTGTGTTCCTTAAGTGTCCCAAAAGTGAATAAAACATTTTGATTTTTGATATTAGTTTCCAAAAATGAAATACCTACATATATCAGGGCATCTAGGTATACATAATTTAATTTGAACTTAATCATAAACAAGCGTATATTACCAAAAGTTAAAAGTGGTCGGGCAGGATAATGACGTCGCTCAAACTAAGTTAATGAATACTTTAGTCTTTACAGGGGTAACGAGCGTTTCATTTGAGTTAGTATTTTGTTGATAATATTATGAGATTCAAAGTAGACACGGGTATCATGCTTAATTAAGATGTAAAAAATAAAAGAAAACAAGTATTAAACGAAATTATTCATTTTTGTGCCACGATATATTTATTAGGTATACAGTAGAACATTAGTATTTTTCCTTTTTTTGATCTCAATCTCACCATAGTAAAGATGAAGTGGACCTACAGTAGAAACAGGAATATAAAATTGATATAATAGATGAAATCATCATAATATTAGATTAGAGTTAAAAGATAAAATTAGTCGTCAATTAATCGGTCATGACTATTAGATTCGTGCAGTCCCATATATATATTACATAGGTAGATATGAATATGGATTGTCTTCAAAGTTGCCATTTATTTTAGGAGCATGAATAATTATGTTAGTAGTTAATCCTTATGGGTATTATATTATTTTAACTAAACATAAAACTATATGAATCTTTTTTTATTATATAAGTTTTTAGAAATATATTTCGCTTAAACGAGGTTAAAGCAATGGAACAATTTTCACTCGACAAGTACACTTTACCATTATTACATCTCTACCTATGTACGTCTGTATAATATTCTTATGTTACACATCAATCAATTAAATCACGTTTTGTTCTTAATATTTTTTTGTTACAATCATATTTTATTAGTGTTTGTATTTAATGCTGTTTGATCTCTTGAAATAAATAAATAAAATAAAATCCGCAAAAAAAAATATACTCAAATAAATAAATATCCTCGGACATTATTCACACACGACTATCAGCTAGCCGTACAATTATAATATAATTTAATATAATATACTAATTGTTTTTGTTTTGATCAAAGTTCAAAGCAAAATGTGGTAATTTCGCTTTGAAACTTTATGAGTAGATACTTGAAAGAAAATAAATTACTAATGTAGCAAATATTTCAGTGGTTTTCGATCACAAAATTAAAACTGGAGTTGGATGTAACGAAAAAGTTTTTTATTTGAAGTTAACTCTATAACATTCATTAATAATTTAAGAGTTCAATGTATTTTCAGTTTTCGACGGACCATCTGATAATTTAACGATCAAACAAGTTATCAAGGTACCGCAATTTTTTTAAAAGTAAATACATATGGATTACGAAAAGATGATTATACATATAGGTAGATATATTTCAAAAAAAAAAATTGTACTTTTCTAAAATTAAGTAAAAGACGTTGAACTGTGAAATAAAAATTATTAAATGAAACAATAAAACCCACCTGCATTAAATTACAAACGAAGAAGCGAAAAAGAAGCTCTATAATATCTATCTTAATATAATATTCATTTGTTTTACTAACATTTAAGTTATATTTAGATGTAGGTATATTATAGAGTTTCCTTCGACCCTGATGAGTGTGCTCGAATTTCGCAAAGATAAAAACACTTTTTTTATGAACATAATATACCTATATCTCTAACACGGTAACAGCATACCTTTTAACACCATACTAAACTATAGATAAATGTTATACGGCGATTGATAGCTCACTGGTAGTGTCGTCAGATACGGAGAAGGTCGTGGGTTCAAATCCTACAATGAGCTTGAGCTTTCGGTGAAGGAAAACATCGTGAGGAAACCATAGTACGGTAGTAGGGTTTGTAGTACCCAACTGGCTGTCTACCGCCCTGAAGTTGAACATCTGACGCCAAGCAATCTTGGAATGTTCCGACAGCTGTACTTGAGAGCACCTTCCCATCTAAATTTTGTGTACTTACCACCTTCGGCTACATCATCACTTACCATGGGGAGATTGTGGTCAAACACAAGTTTATCCAAAAGTGAAAAAATGGTTAAAGTGTGATTCACACTGAAGTAGTGTAAGTCACACTTTAACATTTTTTTTATGATAAAAACATAATTTTTAAGGCGTAGAATGTAAATGAACATCACGAAAATAGTTATAACTCCAAAAGGTGACATTAAAACCGTCTTAGACAAAATTTGGTGTAATACGAGTAGGAGCAATACCTACTCGTTGCTAATGTAACCAAATTCTCCGTAACAAGTATCAAACGATAGGTGTTACAAAGAAACTGCTACTTAGGTAACATTAAACTCTTAATTATCTAGTAGATTGCTATGGTAACTGTCAATACGAATTCACAGATTTTTCTTTTGCTCTGCATTTTTATTCTTATTTTGTGTAGTTTCATTAATATTTTATCACAATTTCAAATATAATCCATCTTTGTACTTATTTCCATTATCATTTTTGGGTAAACTGGAAAAATATTTTCAAAAAGTGCAAAATCAAATATTTGACAATATGACCTCTAAACAATGTGCAGGCTGTGAGGATTTAATTTTGGACCGAAATTATATTTGCTGTACCAAAAGTAAGTGCAATAAACAATTTCATCTACTCTGCGTAAACCTTAAAACTACAAGTTCAAAAATTAAAGCTACGTGGATATGTCCCGAGTGTAGCTGTGAAAAAAGAGGCGGAAATAATTTGTCAACTCCGGTGAATGAGTCTCAGAACATAACCATAAGGAAAACCCGAGCAATATCTCCACCTATTGTTTCTCCTCTTCCAGAATCACAGTCTCCATTGCTAGGGCTAACAGATGAAATACGCTTGTTGAGAAAAGAGATAACCTCACTAAAGTCTGAATTCGAAACCGCTATTACTGCTCTTAGGCGCTGTGAGAATGAACTAATTACGATGGCCTCAACCATGTCAACTTATGAAACTCGTCTAAAGATAACGGAGGACAATGGTTTAGAGGTAGCCCGTCTGGGGAAACTTAACGAGACACTACAAGAACAACTTAATGCTCAATCACAAGCAATATTAAGAAATGAAATTGAGATTACCGGTATCACTGAAACACCTAACGAAAATCCGCACCATTTACTATTATCAGTGGCAACAGTAGCTGGATTGAATGTAACTGATCTTGATATAGATTATGTGAACCGTGTGGGTCCTCGCAGAAGCCCTTCCACTAGCAATTTGCCTCGTCCACTGGTGGCTCGTTTTATCCGGCGTAATACAAGAGACCAGCTTTACAAATCAGCTAAATCTAGACGCCTTACCACCAAGGATATTAATATAGAAGGTCCAACTCAAAATATATATTTTAATGAACGGCTCACTCATACTAATAGAATTTTATTTCGTGACTGCAGAGTACAATTTAAAAATGCCGGATACAAGTTCTGCTGGACGAAAGGTGGTTCAATTTATGTCAAAAAGCGTGAAGGCAAGGGCGTTGGTACTGAACCAATTAACATTAAATCGCACAGCGACATTAGCCGCATTCTTAAACTCGAAGAAGAGAAACCAACATATTTGGGAGAAGAAAGTAACTCGCAAAACATGTAATTATTTTAGAGTTTTAAGATTTTTTATTATTATTTTTATGATAATATCAAACTCCGCTTTACTTAATATTTCTCCTTTACATTCAATTATGTATTATCTCTCAGATTATTTTATTTTATATTCTCTTGTTTCTCTACACTTTACAATAATTTTTAAAAACACACCAATCACACGTAAATCACTACATCACACACACAATTTTCAATTAGACTCAGTGACACTATTAGATTCATGGCAGGTACAACTTTATATTGAATTTCAAGAATTTTGTAGATATTTTCCATTTAACAGTGGCTAATTCAGATTTAATACTAGAACTCGACTCGCTTGAAGTACCTTGCCATATAGTTGAAAATCCTGAGTCTTGCAAAGCCATAATCACGAATGTTTATAATATTAAAATCCTCACCTGGAACATCAGAAGTTTATGTAAAAATTTTGACCAATTTTTGATTACTTTAGCCAGACTTGAAATGTCTTTTGATGTCATTGTACTAACTGAATGCTGGATCCACGAATCCTCTGTTATTCCACAAATAGATGGCTACATATCGCATAGAACAAATAAATATATAAATAGAGCAGGAGGAGTTGTTGTATATGTAAATAGTTTATGGTCACCTCTTGTTACCGAGCCACTGTTTGATGAAGCTAACTGCCTGTGCATAACTGTCAAAAATAATTTT
Organism: Ochropacha duplaris; assembly: GCA_951361185.1. NCBI lineage: Eukaryota > Metazoa > Arthropoda > Insecta > Lepidoptera > Drepanidae > Ochropacha > Ochropacha duplaris. The sequence goes on from OX592706.1 coordinate 5,633,238, forward strand.
AGTCTTCTAGCCATATATCGTTCTCCCTCTTTCATGGATACGTCTCCTTTTATAAACTCGCTAATTTCTACAGTACTATCTACCAAAGAATCTCCATGTGTCATTATAGCTGGTGATTTTAATATTAATACTTGCTCAGACGCTGACGTGAACTCGGATACAAGCTCTAGATTCCTGTGTGTTTTAGCAGATCTTAACCTGATGCCTGCTGTTACTAAGCCGACAAGAGATAACTCGTGTTTGGACCACATTCATGTGACATCTAAGTTCCAAACTGTTTCAGCCATCTGTAAAACTGACGTATCAGATCATGACTTGGTTATTGCTGGAATAGTAATAAAGAAATCAAATATGTCCAAACAAATCAAGCGACTAGCAACTAAAACAGATTACATTTCCATAGAAAAGGAAATGAGCGAACTAGACTGGAGCAGAGTCACTAGTAAAAATACTGTAGATGACTCGGTAAGTGCGTTTAACCACTTGATTTCAACTGTAATTAAAAAACACACTACCCAAGTCCAAGTTAGTCGTTCTAAATTTACGATTAAACCCTGGATGACACCTGGTCTTATCAGGTGCTCAAAGCATAGAGACCATCTGCATTCTAAAGTACGTAAAAATCCGAATGATGAGTCCATCAAATTAGTTTTTACTCGTTATAGGAACTTTCATAATGAACTTCTACGGAAATTAAAACTTCAACATAACTCAATGGAACTGGAACAGAATAAGAATAATACAAAAAAGCTTTGGAACACAATAAAAACTATAACCTATACAAAAAAATATAAGCAAAAGCCTCTCGAACTTACACGAATCAGAAACACTGTTACCGAGTCTTTAGATTTTTGCAACGATTACTTCTCCAATGTTGGAAAATGCCTAGCGAATAAAATACTTTCAGTATCTAATGTTGGGTTTTCAACGAGCCTGAACAGAGAGCACATAAATAGTCTGTGGCGAACGAAACGTTTTGCCACGACGCCGCGCGCACATCAGCGCCACCCACTGACATTAGAAAGAAATTAAATCCGAAGGGCCGCCGCGTGCGCCTCATGAACTAAAAATTATAAAAAACCTGCTAATACATCTTCAATTGTGTTGTGTGTGATATGGTGAAGTGGGTGTGCAGCATACCAGATCAGTACAAGTAAGTGCTAGACAATTCAGGCTCAATTCAATTATTTTTTTTTCCATAAAAACCGCTAGGCGCGTACATTTTTGGTCACTTCGAACCGAGATTATCCAGTTATCAAGTCAAGGCATATTTTACACACTAAACATTCATATTCCACACTAAAACACATATTTCAAGTAAATTCAACATACACAAAGCTTTATTTCTAGTCTAAAGTTTGTGTTTTTCAATTTTATTCAAGTCAATTAGTAGGTAGGTACATAGACGCATTCATTCATAATGGCGGTCAGCGAAAAGGTCGATCTCGATCGTTTGTTGCAACCACATATTATTAAAAAAGAAATGTGTTTTCAACGGCTGCAATATCTATATGATTTGTCCAGGACTGTTACGAAAGATTCTGATAATTACACAGAATTCGCTTTACGTATAAAAGACATCCATGATTCTCGTAAATCTTTTGAACAGGCCATTGGTGAAATAAATATTTTATGTAGCATTCACAAACCTAAATATAAACCAAATTATCAAGAAATAATTTCCTTTGATGAATTGTACTATCAAGTTTTAAGCATATCGGAAGGTATTTGTGGAAAAAGTACGTCGTCAGATCGCGATGAGAAACGGACGAACGAAGCGGCGGGTGGAACCGGTAATGGTTCGCGTAGCGTTAAACCGAGGTTACCGAAAATGGAATTGTTTCATTTCGATAGCAAGTTGGAAAATTGGCAAACTTTTTTCGACACATTTTCCAGTCTTATCAACAATAACAATGACATTTCAAACATCGAAAAATATTATTATTTATTAACAGCAGTCAGCGGTTCAGCATTAACTTTAGTAAAAAGCATGCCGGTTACTCACGATAACTACCCGATAGTGTGGGACTTACTAGTCAAAAAATTCGAAAATAAACGTGCCTTAGCTACAAGTTACCTAGATCGAATATTTCAATTTAAACCGTTGACGGTAGAATCAGCCTCGGGATTAAGTATTTTTTTGCAAACATTCCAAGAATGTGTTAAAGCCCTGAACCTTTTAAATATTGACGATTTGTCTAGTTTTTTGTTATTTTATATTTCATTACGTAATTTAGATTCCAATACGCGTCGTGAATTCGAGAAAATTACTGAACACGATAAAATACCTACTTTCGATCAACTTATTACATTCGTAGAAAAACATGTGCGCGTTTTGGAACTATCTGAACCTAATTTGTATGTGCATAAAGGTCAAAATCATCAGAAGTCGACACAAAATAATTATCAAAATAAATCTTTTCCTAATTCCAAATTTAATAACAATAATAATACGTCAGGTAAATCAAATCAACAAAAGCCGTGTTTGTCAACTATTAGTACTGAAAACAGTTCATCAAAGGATAATAATATTAATAAATATTCAAACAATTTTAAACCTTGTGCTATCTGCAATAAGGCTCATTCAATATATCGGTGCTTCGAGTTCAGTGACCTAATTCCCTCACAGCGACTAGCGAGAGTACGCGAACTTAAACTATGTGAGAACTGCTTACGCGACGGTCACTTGTTACACGAATGCCCCTCGAAGATTCGTTGTGCTGTGTGCAAGAAAATGCACCATCACACCTTACATGTTGATGAGAATGTTAGTCAAGTTCAAAAGGCAACGCTCACGTGTTCTTCGAATTCAACCGTAGTGTTGGGCACAGCTTTGGTTCGCGTCGCAGATTGTTGGGGTTCTTTCCACACCGTACGTGCAGTTATCGATAGCGGTGCCATGTCCAGCTACATGACTAACAGGTGTGCACAGCGACTAGGGTTGCCGCGGAATAAATGCACATTCAATCCGACTGGCTTAGGCGGCGCCCCCGTGCAGGATTTAGGTATAGTTTCGTGCTCTTTGAAACCAATAAATTCTGCAGGGCCTATTTTAAAAACAGAAACGGTTATTGTTCCTCATATTACCGGTAATTTACCTACGATGCAGTTAACCGATAAAATAATTAATAAATTCAAAACATTACAATTGGCGGATCCTCATTATAATATTCCCGCACCTGTAGACTTTCTTATTGCAGGTGACTTGTTTCCCTATATTTTTCAAGGCCCTAAAATCTTACCACAGGAATCCGATGTTCCTGCTGCGATGCTTTCAATATTTGGCTATGTGATCTGTGGTCAAGTTACACTCGATAGTGATACTAAAGTTGAATCGTGTAACTTCCTATCCACCAATTCTAGGGTTGACAAAATAATTAGTTCCTTTTGGGAAACCGAAAATGTGCCATGTGACATCCCTAAAAATCCTGAGGACGTCTATGTTGAACAATGTTTTGTGAATGAACACCAGCGCGACGATACAGGGCGTTTCATTGTTCCATATCCATTTAAACCTGATTTCGAACTCGGTGATTCGTCACAACAGGCTGTTCGACGTTTAATTAATTTAGAAACTAAATTATTTCGCTTACCGGCTCTCAAAAAAGAGTATGACAACTTTATGTCTGAATATGAGTCTTTGGGTCACATGACATGTATAGGTGATATCGGTACTGTAGATTCAAGTTATATAATACCTCATTTTCAGTGCGTATATTATTTACAGGAAAATTCTGAGAGATCCACTAGAATACACAGACAAATATATTTACCTAGGTAATTAATCTAATAATATAAAATCTAAATAAAAAAGTCGTTGTCAGTAGGCAACGTACCCAGAATGCTGGCAGCATTGCCACGTTGGATGGCAATGCTGATTCGTTGAGCGAGGTATATGCCAGCATTCTGGTCACGAGATGCGTCGACCAGTCGTTTTGACATTTCTCGGAAAAGGTGGTGTGCACTCGGCCCCCACGGACCCAGAGTTTCAACCTCAAACGGCTCAAACATGTAACTTGTATCTAAGTTACTGTATTTTCGCCGCTTGAGGCTCTCTGCTGACATGGCTGCACCACCGGCCCTATCCACTGTCTCTGGAAGATGAGACGGTGCTAAGGTATCAACACACGTGGCATCCCATACCAAAGGTCGACCCATCTTCCAGGGTATAAGTGTCATTCCATCGGGTCTCTTACCATCGTCACGAAACAAGCCATTTGGTTCTAAAATAGCTGTTACGTTGGCGCTGGTAAGGGCCCGACGGATGACATCATTAAGGCAAGCATGTCTCGAATATCTACCTGCGCTTTTGATGCAAGATAGTCCGTGGTGACCGAGTTGATCGACAGCAGTGCCACACTGACAGCGATGTGACGAGAAAATCGGCAAGCCCAAGCGTAAACATACTGCGGATCTAAAAGTGTTGGAGTCCAAAAGTGTACCCATATGTGAAGATGGTAAGGCCTGCAACCAAAGACCCGATTCCCAAGCAAAAACAGCTGTGAGGCGGGCCCTATCTGCGGAACTGGTTGACGTTTCTAATAAATTATTCCGTACCAGTTCACAGAGAGGGTCATCCCAGAGCCGCTGCGAGGAGGGGACCTTGGGCAGTTCAATGTTCGGGCAGGCCAATTGCCATGAAATTCTGGCCTCGGTCAAGCAAGATACCTCAACATTTTGAAAAGAAACAGAGAGTATGCGCTTTATAAGGTCATCTGTGCTATAGACCGAAGACAAAAAGGCTGGCAATGACACACTAGAAATTTTGCGAATGCCTAAGCCTCCATGCCTAATAGGCAGAGAGGCTTGTGACCATCCTCGATTATCAAAATTTATATTAAAAACTGAGATGAGTGTATCTCTAATGGTATTGTCCAAGTCTTGTAATAAATTGGGGTACTTCCAAAGTGGACAACACCTAAGAGTATACACAAATTTTGGGACAAAAAGACAGTATCTGATGATAGTGAAGGCCATGTGTTTATTAATTTTTAAAAGACGATCTGAAACATTTTGAAAATTTTGAATTTTTTCCTCGACAAAGGTGGAAACTGATTCTTCAAGGATGGGGGAACCTAGCAGTCGAAGTGAACCACTGTCTAAAAGTTTAATATTAGGGGCTAAACTATTAAAATTTTCAAAAGCCAAATCTTTTGCTGTGCAAGTATCCGTAAAAAATAGTTCACATTTCGAAAAATTTAGTTCTAAACCTATAGCATGAAAATCTTTTATTAATTGTTTTAAATCATTTAACACAGTGGTCACATCTCCTCCCAAAATCCCATCATCGAGATACCAAACGTTAAATTTTGATTTCAAACGCTTAATGATAGGATTAATGGCTAAGCTAAAGATGGCCGGCCCGAGAGGGTCACCCTATTGACACCCTACAGCTGAATAAATCAAATTGTTTCCATACATTAATTTTGAAGGTTTGCTATAACATTGATATAAAAAATTTGAAGAATTTGGAATATTTTCAAAAATTTGTGTCAAAAGGGCGCCCCTATCAACTGAGTTAAAAGCATTCTTTATATCTACCTTTAGCAGCACCTCTCCGCCTTTATTATCCAGAAAGGTCCTAAGCGAATGTACTGCAGCTTCACAGCCCCCTCGTGAGCCGAAACCAAGTTGTGTTGGCTGCAGTAAATCTCTAATTTTATCTCTGTTGGCTCTGCAGCAAACCTTCGCAGCAAGGCGGCGGTATACGGTGCCAACAGCAATAGGTCTTATTCCGCCATCTTTTTTTTTTAAAGCGCAGAGATTAGCGCCGTACAATATTTGTGATATTTCATTTGGGACCCTTCCGGATAACATTAAATTAACTAAACCAGTGAGATCATCAAGAAGAGTGTCCCCAATATCACCACAACGACCACATGTGAGATCTTTAAGGTGTTGTGGAGAGAGGGCATCAATTCCAGGCGCCGAACCACTTTGGAATGATGATAAGGCACCAAAAACATCTTTATTTATACATTTTAGAGCTGTATCAGATACTGGAATGCAATTTTGTAAATCTGAAAGGCAAAAAGTTGATGAAGGAGGTGGATGCTTGTTATGTAAAGCTTCTAAAGTCTCAGCTGTATTATCGGCTATGGTATCATTGGAGAATAACAACCTCGCGGCACCTCTAATATCGCCGTCATTTAACTTGTTCTCTATTAAATGATATGGATGAGAACGAGTACATGAGCGGGTAGGGTTTATTCTAGGATGAAAAACTGCTAGTAGGTCATTATTTATACGGCAATTTTTATTCATCGACCGTCCAGTACCACGACGAAACTTCGTGTGGTATTTGACGCGTCAAGTAAAACTAGTAATAACAACTCTTTAAATTCCGTGCTATATGCCGGACCGAAACTCCAAGCAGATATAAACGAGATCTTAATAAATTTTCGAATACACGATATCTGTTTGTCGAGTGATATTTGCAAAATGTTTCGAATGATATTAATTAATCAAAATCAACGTAAATATCAACACATTTTGTGGAGGTTTAAGCAAGATCAACCTATAAAAGTTTACGAACTTAATACTGTCACATATGGTGTCGCTAGTAGTCCATTCTTATCTATTCGAGTGCTACAGCAGTTGGCTGATGACGACAGGGACAAGTTTCCTCTAGCAGCAAAGGTGCTGAAGAAGGGTTTCTTCGTCGATGACCTTCTGTGGTCAGTTCCGACTTTGGAAGACGGTATCCAACTCCAAGACGAACTGATAGGGTTGCTTAGTGGAGGAGGCTTCACTCTTCGAAAGTGGTCCAGCAACTGTCCACAGCTTCTGGAACGTGTGCCTGCTGATCACCGTGAAACGCCTGTCACTTTCGAAGACGACAAAGATTTATCCATCAAGGTACTCGGTCTCCAGTGGTCGCCTGCAGAGGACGCTTTCTCGTTTAGTACAACTCCAGCGTCATCTATTGCTACAAAACGGTGTGTGCTTTCTGAAATAGGACGTCAATTTGACCCTCTAGGATTTGTAGCACCCTGTATATTTTACGCCAAATGTTTCATGCAGCAACTCTGGCTTCGAAACCTGGGTTGGGACGACAGACTTCCCCCAGACTTGGAGAAAGAGTGGCACGCCTATGCATCTGAGCTTTCACTTTTATCAAAGTTCAGACACGAACGACAGGCTACTGTCAAACAACATTCCTATTATCAAGTTCTAGGATTCTGTGATGCGTCTACCCTAGGGTACGCAGCCGTAGTTTACTTGCGGTCCATTAACAAAGACTGTGATGTTAAGGTCAGTCTGATTATTTCCAAATCCAAGGTCGCGCCCTTGAAGACTGTTTCTATACCGCGGCTTGAGTTGATGGCTGCACACTTGTTAGCCAAGCTGGTAAAATATACCAAGTCAATTTTACTAGATCAAATACCTATTCATGACACATTTTTATTCACCGATTCATCTGTGGTTTTAGCATGGCTGAACACTCCATGCTACAATCTAAAAACATTTGTAGCTACTCGCGTGGCTAAAGTACTGGACAGTGTGGCCGGGGATGCATGGTATCATGTGAGCGGTGAGAGTAACCCTGCCGATGTGTGCTCCCGCGGCGCTCTGCCCTCCACACTGCTGGCCATGCCAGAGTGGTTGTCTGGCCCATCTTGGCTATACACTCCACAGATGAATTGGCCAATTAAATCAATTGAACAGTTTAAATCTGAAAATGTGCCCGAACTTAAACAATCAAACATTAATTTACTTCAGTCAGTTCAGTCTAACAATTCAAAATTTTTATATGATCTCACAGAGAGGCATTCTAGTTTTTCAAAACTTCAAAATGTTATCGCTCGATGTTATCAATTTATCAATAATTGCAAATCACCTAAAAGCAGAGCGGTAGGGCAACCGTCTCTCTGCGACGTGAACAAAGCTCATGATTTCCTAATCAAAATTATTCAAAACCATCATTTTTCGAGTGATATAGCTGCATTATCGAACGGTAACAACTGTAGTCAATCTCTGAAGAAACTCAGCCCCTTCGTAGATCCCCTTGGACTTCTCAGGGTGGGGGGTAGATTATCGCAATCGAGTCTTCCGTATCGAAAGAAACATCCCTTGTTGTTACCTAAGAAATGTAATTTTACTAAAATATTGATAGATCATTATCACAAACTTTATTTACATGTCGGTCCCCGCTCGCTTCAGAGTTTAATTAATCAAAAGTACTGGATCATTTCAGCGCGCAGCGTAATTCGATCTCGAATTTCAAAATGTATTTCATGTTTCAAGGTCAAACCTTCAACTTTGCAACCGGTAATGGGTAGTCTGCCAAAGTTTCGAACACAAGACGTTCATGCCTTCCACACAGTTGGTGTCGATATGGCTGGTCCTTTTTATACGAAAGAAAACAATCGACGCAATGCTAAAATTTCAAAATCGTATCTGTGTCTCTTCGTATGCTTTGCGACGCGTGCAGTCCACCTAGAAGTGCTGACAGCTCTGACCACTGAGTGTTTCTTAGCGGCCTTTGACCGATTCACAGCTAGGCGTGGTTTATGTCACACAGTGGTATCAGATAACGGTAAAAACTTTGTATCAGCTGGAAAGCAGCTCGCTGAAATAATCCAATTTTATGAACAAAATTCAAATCAAATGTCGAATGAATTAAAATTTCGAAAAGTTAAATGGCAATTCAATCCACCGACTGGAAGTCATTTCGGTGGTATGTATGAAAGCGGTATCAAGTCTGCTAAAGTACATTTAAAGCGCGTGGTAGGTACGAGAGCGTTGTCATTTGAAGAACTAAGTACACTGTTTGCACGGGTCGAAGCGGTTCTCAATTCGCGTCCCTTATGCAGTTTGTCGAGTGATCCTGCTGAATTCGAAGCACTGACACCTAGTCATTTTCTTGTAGGTCGCGAACTTTTGTCTGTGCCTGAATATGATTTGTCTGGCGAACCTGCGCACGGACTTACACGATGGCAATTGGTACAGCAAGCTTCACAACAGTTTTGGAAGTTATGGAGAAACGATTACCTCCACACGTTACAGCAGCGTCAAAAGTGGTTCAACAAATGTCGGGATCTGGCTGTGGGCGAGCTTGTACTTATTCATTCTGACGCTCCCTCATTGCAGTGGCATCTGGCACGCGTTATTAAAACTTATCCCGGACCTGACGGTGTAGTCCGCGTAGTGAGGCTTCGTACACGAACCGGTGAACTCACTCGCCCCGTGGTCAAGCTGAGCCCGCTTCCAAGAGACGAGGACTCAAATTAATTTCACATTTTCAATCAAATTCTAATAAGCTCATATCTCATACCTTTTATATCATATTATCAAATTAGTTAGTTTTCTCAAACTTAGGATTAGTTTAAAGCTATCACATTATCAATTCATCAAATACAATTACATTTTTTCTTGTCAAATAAAATTACACTAAATACAGTCCACTATACAATACCTCCATCCCTGGATTGGTAACTGGAAATCTTGGTGATTTCCGGTGGGGGGTTTATGTTGGGTTTTCAACGAGCCTGAACAGAGAGCACATAAATAGTCTGTGGCGAACGAAACGTTTTGCCACGACGCCGCGCGCACATCAGCGCCACCCACTGACATTAGAAAGAAATTAAATCCGAACGGCCGCCGCGTGCGCCTCATGAACTAAAAATTATAAAAAACCTGCTAATACATCTTCAATTGTGTTGTGTGTGATATGGTGAAGTGGGTGTGCAGCATACCAGATCAGTACAAGTAAGTGCTAGACAATTCAGGCTCAATTCAATTATTTTTTTTTCCATAAAAACCGCTAGGCGCGTACATCTAATGAAACACAGGAATCCCTAGCACAAAAAAACTACTTTAATGTTACTCCAACGCACTCATTATTTTTACAACCGACTGATGAAATAGAAATTGAAAACATTTTAATGGGTTTGAAACTAGACTGTGCCCCGGGAATTGATGGATTCTCAAATCGGTTACTTAGAGCAATCAAAAACCACATAATAGACCCATTAACTTTCATATGTAACCTAAGTTTGTCAGAAGGCATATTTCCAACAGAATGGAAAGTGGCTTCTGTTACCCCTATACACAAGACTGGTGATAAGTCAGATCCTGGTAACTTTAGACCAATATCTCTCCTCAGCTCTTTTTCCAAAATCTTAGAGAAGCTAGTGCATAAACGTCTCGTGAGTTTCCTGGAGGAAAACAATCAGCTTTCAGATAGGCAATTCGGATTTCGTCAAAATAGGTCGGCAGAGGATGCGGTAGTCTGTTTAACTGATCTAATTTCGGACCATCTTGACAGAAATCAAGCCTGCGCAGGTGTTTTCATTGATTTGGCAAAGGCCTTTGATACCGTGTCTATTCCTATCTTAATTCGAAAGCTTGAACTTTACGGGATCAGAGGTATTACTCTAGAATGGTTTCGAAGTTACTTAACAGGTCGCACACAATGTATTAAACTTGATCAGTATTGTAGCAAACCTAATTCCATCGTTTTCGGGGTTCCGCAGGGTAGCATACTTGGCCCAATCCTTTTTATTATTTATATAAATGATATTATAACCACTAACATTATAAATGCTGATATTGTGTGCTATGCAGATGACACTGCTATAATCTTTCATGGTGCCACCTGGTCTAGTGTTATAGAATCTGCGGAGAAAGGGATGCGGATTGTTGCTTTTTGGCTACAAAATAATTTACTGACTCTCAACCTACAGAAGAGCAATTTAATTTGTTTCCACAAAACCAAAGCTTCAGCTCCATTTTTCCCAAATATAACAGTGCATACTTGCTCCCCTCAACCCCCTACAATTGCTAAATCGCCTTGTAAATGTCAATCTATAACTCGTACATCCACTATTAAATATCTGGGCGTCGTAATAGATGAAAAGTTAGGCTTCACGCAACATCTGACTGCTACAGCTAATAGAGTCCGTAAGTTGATTTATATTTTCAAAAACTTGTGTACAGCAACGGAAAATATGAAGCTAATCAAAACGGTGTACACTGCTATCTGCCAATCAATTTTATCATACTGCATAGTAGTCTGGGGAGGCGCAGCTACCACCCATATGATAGCCCTTGAAAGAGCTCAACGTTCTGTGCTTAAGGTCATTCTGCATAAACCAATCAAATATCCCACTAGAGCTCTTTACAATGAAACGGAATTACTTTCAGTACGGGGAATTTTTATTTTTCGTATTATGTTAAATGTACATCGCAAAGTTTTAAAATCACCAAACTATGAATTTATGATCCAGCAAAGAACATTCAGACTCCCAATACCTTGTATTAAAACTTCTTTTGCACGTAGATTCGGCACCTTCCTTCATCCTTACATTTACAACAAAATTGTCTCTAAATGCTCCATTAAATACTGTACGGTTAGAGAACTTAAGAAAATACTTTTCAAATGGCTATTAAATCAAACTTACAACAAAATCGAACTTCTTCTAAAAGTTATCACATAAAATTTAAGCAAATATAATCATTCAAGCACTAAACACATTCGCATACTCACCCACACCCCATAACCCAATCATTGATATACTATACAATTTATTTTGACAATGTTGGCGAAGAATTGGCTACCTACAGGACAGGCTTAGCCTAGTGTAGGAGCCATAGCATTACCTATACGTGTAATCTACAACTCTCACACACACAGTAGGTACACTACACACATTTTATTTAATTAAATTAAATTTTTCCTTTAAACATATATATATAAGATAATATTTTATTTTTGCTTTTCTTTTCTTGTTTTTTCTTTTTCTCTTTTGTAAATCCTACTGTTGTGTTGTGATGAGGTGATTAAATATATTATTATTATTATTATTATTACATCAAAGAAAATACTCTATTTATAATTAAATTATATTAATTACTAATTGACCCGCATGGTTTCACCCGCGTTCTCGAGGGAACAGGTTGAATTTTCAAAAATCCTTTCTAATCGGATAACTACTCCCTATAAATAATCTACCTAATTTTCAAGTACTACTACTATAATTACTATGTATTTTGTTCACGATTTCATGGGTTTTAATTTATTAAGCGTGGTACCTAATTCTTTTAAAAATTAAAGTAAAAAGTTCTGCCAGTGAAAGTCTCGTTAAAATCAGTGCAGACGTTTTGGAGATTATCCGGCATAAATAGCCAGATAGACACAAACTATTTAAAAAAAGTTTTTTTTTATGTTTATTTCGATGTTTCTGCTTTTTATATAATATTGATTTTTAGTTTCAGCTTTTAAATATTTCTAAAATGGTGACAATTAAAAAGGTCATTTTTATACATTTGGTAGGTGACCAACCCACCTATTTACTCCTTAATATTGTCGTAGGCATAATATTGAGTGAGTTTAAAGTATCACATCAATTTTACAAATAAATTAACCATTTTTTTAAAAGAAGCTATTTGATTCCAAATTCCAGTTGGGACACAAACCTCGGCTCATAGCGTCGCCGGGAGGGCACAAAAATGGGGTTGGACTTCGCATAAGCAACTTAAAGGAGTTTTAGGGGACGAGACGGAGTTTGAGTGGGATGTCGAGACGGGCCTCTTCTGCGAGGGCTGAAACGTGGGGGGTTCTGTTGTGTGTTCTTTCTGAGAGCTGCCTGAGCCTCTCTATCCTTAGTCTGACCTAATATTGTAGGATCATCCGGCTCGCTAAGTAAGTTTGCGTGTTTATGTCAGAGTTTATTGTTTGAATGTGAGAATCGTTTATTTTTATTATAAACATGATATATTACTGTATTCTTGTACAAGAAACTCAGTCAAGAATATAAAACCTGGTGGTATTTTGTATTATTTCTTAATATTCGTTCCTATAAATATACACTTGATAGTCATAGTTCTAATTCAATTCAATACATTATGGTATGTACTATATTTTCTCATTTTCTAAATATCTTTATTTTAAAAGTACTCTCTCGTATTTAATTGTTTTTTTTTTTATATTCAGAACATCATACCCGATATATATAAGCTTAAGGATAAAAACATGAATATTAATAAAAATAAAAAATTTCTTCATTAATTGTGAACTGAGCTTACCGAGTTTTGGTTAAAACCTTGAAAGTATAAGATTGATTCAGGTAAAGTTCCGAACAAAAACAACCAAGTACTTACATTAGTCATAATTATTATCTGTATTTTTCGTAGAAATAAAGGTAATTTATAACTTGTTACTTTCTAGAAATGGTCTATAAATTAATATTGTTTTATTGCCACCATCCGATGTTGTCCTTATTTATTATCTATCTACACAAAATAAAGTAAATGTAACGACATTTATTACAATAATAATTTTTTGGTGACAATTATGGATATGTTTTTTTTGGTTTTAATAAAATTACTATTTCATACAAAAAGTGCACCTAACACTGTTTTTGATCAAAGTCACAAAGGAAGATGCTTTCATACATTTTGATTAAAAATTGATTATAACTGGTGAATACTGAGGAAACTAAATATCTGAAATATGGTATAGGTACTACAAATAACCTAAAATAACGAATAATGTAAGTAGATTTTTTTATGTCATGCATGCAAACCTGATGGTAAAAGGTCACCGGTGGCCATGCATACCCAAAATTAATAAACCATATCAAAACGCATATAAGTCTCACAATATTTCCTTGGAACTCGTAATATATTATACTATCGAGTACGCATAGTAGACGGGATGCAATGAACATACACCTTGATTGGAAATTCATCGGTTCATCGATCTAGGCTAGCCAATATTAAGTAAAGTACTTTTGGGAACTTTACTGAGGGCGTCGTGGGCCCTACACTGCCTACCTACATTTTGGACTAAGTTATCTGGCTTATAATTATGATAATTATGGCATATTAATCAACCTTCCCTTCGTTTCTATCCATATTTGCTGTGGAATTTCACTTTTTGATAAGTTTTTTTTTTTTGTCACAAGTGACAACGAGGCAGGCGGGTCACCTGATGGTAAGTGACAACCGTCGCCTATAGACATTAGCAATACCAGGGGATTGCTAATGTGTTGTACACCTTATTACAATGCCATAAAGGCGGTTATTTTAAATACTTTGAAAAGTTTTTGTGAATGGATATTGAAATTGGAATTTAACAAGAAAAAGTAAAATTGGGTTATGGATTAAAAGTTTGGAACTGGGTCACAATTCAATCGAAGAATTTAATATTTCTTTGATGCCCCTATCAATTCGCACCAAGAATCCGCAGTAAGTCTACATCTTGATTTCGGGATATTTACTTTCGTTATGATATTTATTTGATAGATTGTAATTTTTAGTATTTACAGTGTAATAACAAATATCAAAAGCATAAATTGCACTACAATTAGAATTTGTACAAAAAAGAAAGGGTTTTTCTGGAAGTTACGATAAAGTAAATATTTTTTTTAGAGATTAAGAAAATCGGCGAATTAAATCGCTTTTGTACACACATTTATTGCATGAGACTTGTCTTCAGTGTGTACAATCAAACAGTAAATATATCCTAGTTGCGTCTTCATTGTGTCATATAAAACGAGCGTATGAGATACTAATGTAATGAATGTAGAATTCGAAATCGTAAGGATATTAATAGCAATGAACAGAAGACACGAATCTTTTGTTACAATATAGGTCCTTCTACTATCTTTTCTTCCCTAATCATAATGGATTTTCTATGATAGTTCGATTGGATAATAATGATGGTTAGTCCGTACTAATATTATAAAAGCTAAATTGTTCTGTCTGTCTGTTACCTCTTCACGCTTAAACCGCTGAAACGATTTAGATGAAGATTTAGATCTGTATAGAAATAGATGGAATCTTGGAAAACGACATAGGATAGGTATTTTTTTATCCCGGGAAAAGATATGATCGGGAACGCGGGTGAATTCGCGGGGCGGAACACTAGTATTGACGATTAAAAATACTTGTAATAAGTTTATTTAATAAAGATATATTTGAGTTTTGAGTTTGAGTATTTAATAAGATAAACTATTGCATATTGTATTCCAGTCGTATTTTAAAATAAAATTATTTTAAAATCTGTATGTCGTTCAGATGTTGTTATTTAATTCCTACTAATAAATAAACGATAAAAGACATAAATGATGTTAAATAAAGTGCCATATCCATATTATTATTGTAGGCGTTGCATCACATGCAATTTGTATTCCGATGCATCCTTGCATTGGCAAAGACGGAGGGAGATACCCCATATTGCTATTCGCAGAAGGTTTGAAACAGTAAACTGGAATTGTCTTGACGTTTCCACTAAGAAACGATGGCAGTAATTGCATTTAAGCTGTCACAAGATGCAAAGGCAACTTTCAAAATACCTTTGTATTTTTGACGTTCTTCTTTGTTGTAAAATACTGGTAAGATAAGAGCAGGAATCACCGATTAGATTTATTTAGGCGCCTCTCTATAGACCTTATGCGATCAACAGGAGTGCTTGCGTATTCCAGCATACTGCGTAGGCACAGAAAATATACAAAGCGGTCACTTTAACTCTTTAAATTTTAAAATTTCTCGAAATACCGTCTAAAAAGTATATTTTTAAGACTTATTTAAAACAATGATACACTTGATGTGCTAAATGAAAAAAACATAGGTATATTTCAGTTACATTATTGGGAAGTGTACACGTTCTTTTTTTTGTACACATTTTTGGGTTGAAGCTGTAGTACGTAGTACATAGGTACGTACCGAATATGAGGAATATTACAGACGGACAGACGTAAGAACTTCATTTGGAACCTTTAAAACCATAAATATACCTACGGTTATTTTGATAACTGATTTTATATTCATATTTTTTATGAACAAACGTAATTCTACAACGGATATCCTTTATAATAAAGTAAAAAACAGGTAACTACTTAAAAAACTCAATGATTTTAGTAACGCTTTATAGTTTAATACTAATTATAGTAAAACTGTAAAATAAAGCTAAGGAATAAATCAAATTGTTGTTTACAATGATAATGTTTATTTAAACCTTATATAAACACACTAATTTAAACTCGTACATCGACATCAGGCATTTAATCAGAGGGGATCAAGGATACTATATATACTTTATGAAATTGATTAATTTACATTGACAACATTTTCTTCAAATAAACCTTAATTATTTGACTATACTAAACTTACTGTATTTCTTACTTATTATTACGACAGTACTGTTGGTATGTATATATACAAACAGTAGTAATATACAGCTGAACGGATTTTAATGAAACATGGTAGGTACACATTGTAGAGTTTCAAGAGGAAAAAAAAAGTCCTTCAACACCACTTGATTTAAAATAACATTTAATTAAAATAGGTAAACATAAACAGGAGAAAATAAGAAATTACACTAGTCAAATATAAAATAATTTGAAATATAAAAAAAAAACTTGAGACTGAATAACTTGTAACTTAAATCGGTACGTACTTAAACATATAGAATAAAAAATCTCTGGAACATATCTTCTTTTTTAAACAAATGGCCAAATGGAAATATTGAATAGAACGGAGTGAGGAACTCCGCCAACGTTAAATAGAACTGTTAGATAATACCTTGACACCGAAGATTACATAAGTGGTGATAATCATTAATTCAATATCAAGCTACGTCACCACTAACGAAATTACGTTGACTATGAACGTAGAACATGCGCGCGGAACCACGTGAGGAGAAACAGGAACCCAGAAGGTGGCGGGATCCAAAAGCATAAGTAGGAGATGAAAGGAGAAGGGGGAGAGGATCCAAATCAGATCCTCTTCACTGGTATATCACCTATGAGAAAGAAAAAAAATGGGTTTCACAAATATGATATCATAGGATCTAGTTACCAGAGAGAGATTGAAATAACTTTGTAGGGATTTAAAACTAAATGTAGCAGAAAAATATACGTACCAGGCAAAATAACGCAATGTTTCCTACATTGATCTTCAATGGCTTTGATAAAACAAAAAAAATAACTATATAAGCACTCCAAAACGCATGGATTCACACTTTTTTTCAATTTTGCTGTAATTTATCAAAATTATGACCAGCTTCTTCGGATTTCAGCTCAAGAATGGAAGCCATCGAACTCTCTTTTTCAGAAAACCATCTATCATTTTTAAATTTGAATTATTGACAGTTAAAAAAAATCCGACTTTCAGACTCCATACCAGTCCTCTTTAAAATAACCAAAAAGGTTTATGCAGCGTGTAATGCTGCAACATGTAGATCATATCCAGGAATAAAACATAGGATACTTTTTATTTCGGAAAAAGAGGAACGAGGTTTAAAATCGCGGGGCGGAAAACTAGTATATTATAAAATACCATACTAATTTTCCGCCCCTAAACATAAATAAAACTCTGTCTGGTAAACGGGACAACTTTCTTTTATCTTCATGTGAAGCCTGCCCATAAATATTTGATAAATGTCACGATAAAACGTTTTAGAAATAAAACATGTTTCACTTACATACTGATACAATTTATAGAATTAGTCGCGACAAATGTGATGTGATAACCAAAGCTTTGCCATTTTGTATAATTAATTGTTTTTAATAATTCGATTGAGACAATTATTTACTATTTACTAATATACATACTACTTTTACGTGTTATTTTTTTCTTAATGGGTGATATATTTGTGTCAGAAATATTTCCCCTTTCTTAAAATATTTTCAAGCTGACCCCCGTGGTTTCACCCACGCTCCCGAGAGATATTATCTTTTCCCGAGATAAAAACTATTTTATGTATTGTTTTAGAATATGATCTACCTCTGTACCAAGTTTCAAAATCCGTTCTGTTTCAAAATGCGTGAAAGAGTGACAAACATCTTCATATCCAAACATACTTTCTAATATAATATAATATAACTAGCGACCCGCCCCGGATTCAGACACGGGTATATACGCCTACATAAGAATTACAACTCTATTAGATTGCGCGAGGCGCACGCCAGTAAAACTCCCTGTAGCTCATATAAGTGTCCTACACTACCATATCTCGACACATCAAACCTACGATCTGAAGCTTGATAGGTAGTCTCACGCCAACCGGCGCGCCGTAATTGAATAAAGATTAATACTGTATTGATTAAAATAACTTCGTAATTAAAGCTAGATCTCAACGGGAACTGGGTCTCAAGTGCACAGTGCTTGGCGAAATATTTTCAACTTGAGGGTTGGCTGGCCCAGTAGCCAGTCGGGTACTATAAAGTAACCTACCAACGTGTTATGGTTTCCTCACGATGTATTCCTTCACTTCAACTCAAGCTCATTGTAGGATTTGAACTCACGACCTTCACCGTGCTATCCAACGTCATTACCACTGAGCTATCATCGCCTTAAAAGTATTTATAACATAGAAAACTTTCGGAATACATTTTCCGAATAATAGTGAAAACGATATCAAAATCTGTTGCGTTGTTTAGAAAACAACGACCTTGCTTTATTACTTAGAGATAGACATTAGATAAGTGGGAATAGGGTGGATGACAGGCTAAAAAAAAGTATCAGAAACAGAAAAATTGTTCATTATAGCATAATACATTAAAATTTGCAATTATATTAATAGTAATTTGCTTAATTATTTGTGAATTTCTCTATTTTCTTTGAAAATTACCATCAAAGATTATATTAATAAAAAGGCCACCAAAACGCTTAGACGCCATAATGCCTAGGTCACGTGATATCATGACGTCACCTGCTCGTAAACAAACTTTTAGTTGTCAAAATAACGTAACGTAATGTAATACGCTAGATTTTTCATAACTTTACTGTTTACAAACAGGTGACGTCACACTCAGAATCGGCCAGTACAGAGCGTTTTCAATCACGTGGTCATACATGAATGATTTCTTATAAACATCATACATATTTTCAATACGATGGGTAAATTGGTTTAGAAAAATGTTTACTGTTAAGCTAGCAACAGTTTTATCTATATTTTCATTGTAGTCAAATACCCTATTATTTAGGATTTATTCATGTGGCAAATTGTTTTACTAAGACTCTAGCATGAGTGGAGTTGTGAAATATATTATGAATGACTCACAAACATCACTCACGTTGTTATTGTTTGATTTAGGGAATGTAGGTTTGGTGTATTTGACTGACATTTAGTAGTTAAATTATGCTTTTCATAAAGCATAAGGCCATAATTTTTAAACGATTAAAATAAATGAAATATTTTGGCAGTAACACTATAGGTACTGTTATAGTTTGACCGGAACCCCTGTACCGCGCCTTAACGCGGGGAGGTGGGGGCCGGGAAAAAAAAGAGCATGAGTTCACATGAGATCAATATTGTCAAACAGATCTTATGATATCTGTTTGCAATATTTTAAAGCTTTAAGGTCGTACGTCCGTATAACATTATGTATAATATATTATAGTTACTTAATTAAATATAACCGAAACATGCTTATATTATTTTAAAAATACAGGCAGGTGATGAATAAACTTATATATTTACAAATCAAAATATATTTACGAGAGCTGCTATTTATGTATCCCGAATAACAAAGTGAAACGAACATAAAGCATTTAATATGGATTTATTGCTTTTCAAAATATTCGTGTGGGACGTAACGTGTGTCGACACTTTGCGCCCTCCCATCTTCCTAGCACAGCATGTCGTGCTGGCGCTGCCGCTGCCACTGCTAAGAACCTCAAGCGGCGAAAATATAATAGCCTTATAGGTAATTATATTTTCGAGCCGTTTGGGGTTTTTGGAACGAAGTTCCTTATCGCGCGTTGTGAAAGGGGGCTAGACGGAAAAAATCTTACGACACTTTTATGTCGGTGACACCGCTGTGCGGCGTGCGCATGTTTCTCTGTCTGTCTCTCTTTCTCTCTCTTATAGAAAGCAAGCCAGATATTTTCATTTCTATTTATATATATATAAATAGAAATGTGTTTTTTTTTACTCTCTCGACTTATATAACTTATATAACTTCGTTCCATCCGGGTGTCCCTTGACACCTCTCAAGTTTTTATTTCCTATTTAAGGATATTTTCAAACAATTGGTTGACGCTTCTCGTGACCAAAAGGCTGGCTTTTACTTTGGCCAAATATTAAGCATTGCCATTCAACGTGGTAATGCTGCCAGTCTTTTGGGCATGTTATCAGTCGACGGCGATGCGGAGAAATTCTTCGACACACTTTTATAGTTTATTTTTAAACGGTAGCGAAATTGTTATTAGTATTTGAATTGAAAAATACGGAGCTGTCCCGTTAATTCGATAATTTGACCTTCCAAATATCGAGTTGTTTCGGCCTATGTGAGGATTCTGCGTTGTCGGATATTCTTTTTTATTTCTTCAGACTTCTTGCAAACAAATGGCCGTGTACCATTCAGAATTAACCATTTTACGATCTTCTAGCCACATGGCCATTTATACTAAAAAAACAAGCGACCATTTGCTTCAAAGTGCTTTTTAAACGAATGACTTTTCTTGGGTTCGGCTCATGGGAACACCCAAACCATTGATTGTTGTTTAGTTTCAAAATCATACACATATTATATCCAAGATTCATAACCTGTGTAAATATCGGCCACTTTAAAAATGACTGTCTTGACATCACGAGATAACGGCTCAGCAGTACATTAGCGCCCACTGATTTGGGTCTTTACTTTTTTTTTCGTGTAGTAAGAACGCACAGTTTTCGAGAAAAAAAAATCCTGTAGTTTCAGAAATTTCTAACTAATTCAAGTATAAATATTTTTTTTATACTACACACCAAAATTGACATGGCTTGGTTAGGTGGTTCGTGCTTATTTTTTTTATAAACTCCCAGTTTCCGAACAAAAATTTAGAAATTTTTATTTCTCGAAAATTACAAATTTTCGTGTTTTGCGGTTTTTAAAAATACACTAAAAACACCAAATTCTACCCAAAAAATTGCCCCTGTATAAAAACGGCAGGCGCTAATGTACAGTGCTTCCGAGATAGCTCAGGACCCATTTTGGAATATCTAATCTCATGTGCGTCTGATATAAACGTGCGTTGACGGCTCACTGACGGCCGATACACCACCCCGTCTCGCCGCGCACATACCTAAGGCGCGGTACAGCGATTTCGGTCAAACTTTAGTGAAAACAGGTTCATCATGGTCAAATAAAAAATATTTTAACATAGTTTATAAAGTAAGCTCTATAATTATGTAAATACAAAAGTTCAATGTTTCAATTAGCAATTTGTTGCGATTTTAGATATTAAATTAATACTTCCGATGTAAAAAATAGCATAACATAATGCATAATTATATCTTGGACACTATCGAAATATATGCAACTATTAAAATAATAACGAGTAGGTATATAGTTTGTTTTTATGAATTTTTATTGAACTTATAAAAAAATCAAGCTAGAAAATAAAATAGCCTTAATAACTTGGATCACAAATCCTGGAATTATAAACATTTGTTTGGAACGCCCATCCTATCTACGTGTCATGAAATTAATGGAAAAATACTATTTGTGTTTCTTTCGTAATTAATCCAATTGGTTATTCGTGTTTTGAAACACAAAAACAATTACGTAACAATACAAGATCAAAATTAAAAATAAATAAAATTTACATAGACATCGAGTCGATTTTGAACATCGATATAGAATATATGTCGATGATTTTGAAAGGTACAAATTGTTGGATCAAAAGTTTTCCATAACTCCATAAGTATACAAAGTTGAAAAAATCACAAATCAGTATCATACATCAGGGTATTCAGGAAATGGTATTTATAGAGACTTACTTCCTAAAACGTTATCTCACGTAAATCTAACATTAGTACCCGTACGGTTTTCAGCTAACACAAGTAAAAACGTTTTATGTGCTCATCCTCATTTTTAAAGCAGGAAATTCATGAAAAAGTAAATATATTGGTAACAAATATACAATGTTTATTTCGGCAGTAAAATATTAATCAATACCATTTTTCTAACGTGGCAATGTTGATTTCGCATCAATCGAACATATTTTACTATGTGTGTAATTATACCGAAAACATAATAAATTTACCTACTTACTATGTATGTTTTATTATTATTGGATGAAATGATAGTAATCATAATAAAAATAAGCAAATCGAAAATTCCTGCGCAACTGGTGATGTCCTTAATCACCCGTAAATTAGTATTGGATTCATACGTGAAGAAAAAATTGTGTACCCTTTTATCTCCTCTGTTTGTCTGTTTTAAGATTTTTTTCCCTTTTCTATTGTGAAGTAGCTGTTGACGAGTTTTAGATTTATCAATAAAACAAAATTGAGTTTGTAAACAGTTTGGAAAGATGGTCGAATTTTGACTAGTGGGCGAATACTAGATCTTTAATTTTACATTTCCACTTGTATATTATTATGTATCTTTTTTTTTGTTCCGGCAATTATATGAAATTGTTTTATGACAGTATAATTTCATATTTATTTTTGTACTACGGATTCTATCAAACAAAATAATAATAATAAATTATCCTACTAAAATTATAAAAGCAAAATGTTTGCGTGTATGTCGGTTACTACTCAGCTCCGTACTTGGGTATGGATTTGGATAAAACTTGATACACACATTTATAGATCATATTATTATACTGAAATAAAATATAGAATACTCTTTATACCGGGAAAATATATAAGATCCACTTGTAAGGCGAGTGAAACCGGAAGCAATATATACACTATTGATTTATGTTCAATATTGTTTTTTATAAAGACATTTACTATTTGGTGTTCCTTTAATGCATGTTTTTAGTAAAATACAAATAGGCACTCATAAATAATTTAAAACGCAATATTATTTATCACATACCATAGTGGTAGAGTAAGGTAACGCAAAAACAGTGTAGCAGCTGGAAAAAAATGTATATACAGCTGTGAAAACATGGTGTACTGGCGTACCATGTAAGTGAAAATTTCAGTGGGCTTACGCGCTGGAAGCAACCAGAGCAGTCAGTCTTTAGCGCGTAACCGTACCAAACGGTTGTCATGGATAATCTTGATTTTCAGAGCCGATTAATTACGAAAAACTCATCAAATTGTCAGTGATGTTTTGTTAAGATAATTAATTATGTGTGAATGTAAAATAATTATGTGACTATCATAATATTTTTGGATGTTTTATGTTGAGAACTTTGTTGTATTTAGTACGAAGAACTAAATAAAGTGAGTATTTACTTTGTACAATATCTTAAACATATGCAACAGACTTATTTAAACCACATTTTCTGAACTAAAATCTATCTGTTTATAATTTTACGAGAAGATAATTTATTGATTTAAAGAGTTTAATATCTAGTTTATAACTAGAGGTATGTTTACAAACCCATATTTATATGACGAATAGATCTTTAAAAAATAATAATAATGCTTAAAATCTTTGTACATTTATTGATCTTTGCAATAGTCAATTTGTGGCTGCGTAAGCATTTAAAGCTCCGTGCCAACAAAATACAATGTCTTATTTCAACTTCCAAGTGTGGTTTCTACATTAGATAGTATATACATTAATTTTAATTTCAACTTAAGGTTAACTTTTGAGGGCCAATTATAGTCGTTGACACATACGAATGAAGTCAAGTATTCAAACATTAAAAAAAAAATAAGCAAGAGATATTATTCATTATTTTTTTTAACTTTAGGATAAGCTTGTGTTTGACCGTAATCTCACCTTGTTAAGTGATGAAGCGGCTGAAGGTGGTAAGCACACAAAGCTTAGATGAAGTAAAAGATCTCAAATGCTGCGGAACACCCCGACAGGTGCTTGGCGACAGATTTTGAGGGTGGTAGGCGCTAATTGGGTACTAAAAAATACTAATTTGAAAAATATGGATTCTCGAAGGCCCACAACGGTTATATTATTTGATATGACCAAAGCGTTTGATTTCGTTTCACATGAAATACTTTTGCGTAAAATTGGGAACTATGGAATTAGAGGACCAGCCGCAGAATGGATTAAATCATATTTGCGACATAGGCAGCAAAGCGTGGAAGTCACAAACGTTGATAAAAATAATACTCTAACGGCCTTCAGATCAGAGTTTAAGGTTAATGGATACGGGGTGCCGCAAGGTAGTGTTCTGGGTCCACTTCTATTTCTAATATACATTAACGACCTCCCTGACATCATTAAGCACCCATGTACACTTTTTGCAGACGACATTTCAATTCTTGTAACATGTAATGATAATAATATTAATAACTATGAAGATGACATTAATAATAGTATCCAAATAATAATAGAATGGTTAGAATCTAATAATCTTAGCGTAAATATGAGTAAAACAAAATTTATACAGTTTCACAATAAACGCAATGTACCAAAACAATTGAATATAAAATATAACGATTTAAAAGTAACGGAATCTAATAAAGCGACATTCCTTGGTTTAGAAATCGATAAACATTGTGACTGGAAGGCACATATAAATCGGGTATGTAATAAAATAAATAGATTTGTTTATGCATTAAGTAGACTTCGTAGAACATCGTTACCAGAAACCACATTAATGGCGTATCACGGCTATGTAGCCTCAGTACTTAGATACGGTCTTTTGTTATGGGGTAATTGTTCTGAAATTAACAGGGCATTTATATGTCAAAAAAAATGCATACGGGCAATGTGCGGTGTTCCATTCTATGAGTCTTGTAAGCCCTTATTCAAAAAACTTAAAATTTTACCGCTTCCTTGCATGTATATTTTGGAAGTAGGTGTGTTTGTTAAACACAATATTGAATTGTTCGAAAAAGCCGGAGACATTTTTCCCAGAAACACAAGGAATCCTGAAAGACTTGTTCTATGTGCGGTACCTAAAACCACGATGTATTTAAATAACTGTCACGCAATGTGTATACTAATTTATAATAGATTACCTATTGACATCACTAAATTACCAATTAAATATTTTAAATCTAGGCTTCAGACATGGCTAGGGGAGAGAAATTTTTACTCAGTTAAAGAGCTTTTGACATAATATATAAGTAATGACGACATTTAATAATAACTAATAATTTGTACAAATATAATTGCAATAATTTTCGAATATTTTATTAGTTTGATGTATGTACTCACGAGCATGCCTGCGAGCTGCGACATTTTATTTTTGCATGCCAACACTGGCAGAATATGTTGTCACAAATCACCAATTGTATTTCTATCCTATGTTACCATATTCTCGCAAATAAAATTCTTTATCTTTATCTTTAAAAAGTAACCTACCACCCTGCTATGGTTTCCTCATGATGTTTTCCTTCACCGAAAGCTCAAGCTCAGTGTAGGATTTGAACCCACGATCTTCGCCGCGGTATCCGAAGTCACTACTTCTGAGCTATCATCGCCATAATGCTATGATATCCTTTATGTATAATTTTGGAAATTTAATATAGGTACCTTTTTGTGGAAGAAGTTCTAATCATGTTTGACATTGATATATTTCGAGAAGTATCAATTTCGTTGGAATCAAATTGCTTTACGTCCCAAACATGTCAATTTAGGAAATCACGATGGACTGCGGATATTAAATCGTGAATTCATCACTTAATATTAAATTAAAGTTCCATTTTCCATAGCTGGATTTATTTAGTAAGGTCTTATTTGATTATATTGTGCTTAGCCTTGTGTTTTATACTATCTTGATTGAACTCGAAGAAAAGTTATGGCTAAGCTTTTCTAAAATACCAAATTACTACGTACAAACGATTTTCTAAGCAACAGTTTCATGAATACCCAATATCTACGTGTTTAATGCGAATTTAATGTGATCACACATTATCCTTCTCCTATTTTTCATCAAGTTCCCATGGAACGTTTGTAATCGACATGACTTCACAAAAAATGTGAAGAAACGTGTTAATGTCAGACGTATGTCATAATTTCTCTAAAAAAAGCTTATGATGATGAGATGGAGCTTATGTGACGACAAATATGAATATATCTGAAAATTATTTTCGGCATTATTACTCGTGTTAAGAAAAACAAGATTTTTTATTTCATTTAGGTACATTAAATCTCATGGAGTTGAATCTCATGGCTTTTTTTTATGTCTAGCGTTAAAAATGCGATCACTAATTGGTTTTACCTATATCATTATTTATTTCAAGCCGCTATGTATTTTAGTACTGCATTTTTGTGAGTCCTTTGATACATGTAAGTTTCTCAATTATAATAGATATATGTATTAAATGCTTAGGTATCTATCTTTAAATCTCTTTGCCGATAATGAATATTTACTGTCTAAATATGAACACATTTCTTCGTAATAGAGAATGGCTGCTGCGCTATAAAGAGTTTATCAATGTAGGGGTTTTAAGGTAAACCACAAATTATGCACACTTCTACGTTATATGGAGTTTATCGATATTTAAAGAAAACGTGTAATTATTATTTCCATGACGCTGTTAATTTATTCAAAATATAATTTTAAAAAAATACGGTCAAATGCATGTTCGATCATGCATACCATAGGGTTCTGAAGTACTTTAACTTCATTAAAAGATTGTTTTCAACTCCTATTAGACGTGATAATTTTCGTTCTATTGTAACTTCAACCCGTGATCTTGCTATGTAAATTTATCAGATATCTTATAACTATAGTTTTGGGGACACGTAACTCAATGCATGCATAATCTAAAAATATATACAAAATATCAATCAATAATAATAATTTCCCATCTAAGCTTTGTGTGCTTACCACCTTCATCACATCATCAATTACCATGGTGAGATTGTTGTCAAACACAAGCATACAAGTAAAAAAAAATGGTAAAAATTTACAAAGATACAAATTACATTACAGAGATTCTCATTTACATATTTATGCCGTATAATACCAATTATTAGTTATTTTCGATTAATAAAACGTGGTAAATCTCCGCGCATTTTAAATTTGTTTCGCTGTCGGCACGCTACACTTTTTTGGTCAATAAACCTTTAATTATGAGATAGTGAAAAAACACATGTCATCCTTTTATATAAATAACAAGCTGTCCTCCACGGTTTTACCCGCGATCTTATCTTTTCCTGCGATAAAATATAGCCTATGGATAATCTGGCTTTCTAATAGTGAAAAAAAAAACTTTAAAACGGTCGAGTAGTTTTTGAGTTAAATTGTAACAAACAAACAAATCTTTCATCTTTATAATATTAGTTTAGACTTATTGATAAATAATCAAATCGCCCTTTTGGAGATCAAATAAAGCAGAATACGTCTGGCAGCTTGAAATATTGAGATTTTAACCCTATGTTAAACTCTCAATATCTGAGATGGCTATCTCTGATATCATTCAAAAGTTGAAAGGATAATATGTAGATATTCGCAAATTATATTAAATATATTATAGTATTTCAATAAATATTTAATATTGAGAATATCAATTCAATCTGGGTATTGCAATTATCTTTCAACAGAACTTAGTCTTTGTCCATTCACAAAGCATCTCATAAACGTGCATTTCTCTTTGTTATATAATATGACACTAAACGGTGCCACTTGAATATTGCAGAAATAAAACATTTACTTACTGTTCTTCGTCTATTTATCAACCAACCATTCACATTGACGGGCCGGTTGGCGTTAGTACTATATACACTACCTATCACGCCTCAGGTCGTGGGTTTGATTCCCATTCAAGACAGATATTTGTGAGCATGTCTGTCCTGACGCTGGGTGTAATTATTTATTTAAGTATGTATTTGAAAAAAGTAGTATACCTATGTATTTATTCATTAAATTAAATATTACCAAACGCATAAATTCTTATCTATCCTACATAGAACATAGAATTGAAGTACCTATACTTCAATTCTTTTTTTAAGGCGATGATAGCTCAGTGGTAGTGACGTCAGATACCGCGGCGAAGGTAGGGGCGTGGGTTTGAATCCTACAATGAGCTTGAGCTTTCGGTGAAGGAAAACATCGTGAGGAAATCATAGCATGGTGGTAGGGTACTTTGCAGTACCCGACTGGCTGGCTTCCACCCTCATGTTGAAAAATTGTCGCTAAGCACCTATTGGTGTGTTCCGGCACCTGCACTTGAGGGCCAGTACCCATCTAGGTTTTTTGTGATTACCACCTTCGGCCACATCATCACTTACCATGGTGAGATTGTGGTCAAACACAAGCTTATCCAGAATAAAAAAAAATAAGCAATAGTAGTAGTAATATTATATTTCAATATCAGGTGGCTATGAAAAATATACTCTTAGGACCTAATAAGTTTAAATTGGATTCTGTATTGGCAAACACGATGTTACGAAGCATTTGTAATAAATTATGTTGTATTTAATTGAATCTGGGTTACATTTTATTATTTTATGAATTCATTGGTTTATTATTCATGTTATTCAATAACCTAAATAATAAACAGATGAATTCAATATAATATGTATCTATACAGAGTGTCCGGTACCAAATATACAAAAATGATCTTAGTAAAAGTGTCACCATTTTCGAGTTACGTAATTATAATTATTAAAGCAAAACAAAACTTTGATTCAAACTAAGATTTTCCGTTTAAAATAGGTAGGTACGGTGTTAGCAAGAAACCTTTGAGTTCAAAGGGTTTTGAGACGATGGCTTTAGTTTCTATGACGACTGAGCTAGAGCAACTTATTATTAGTTGACTTTGCTTTTTGTGCAAGTGATGTGTTGGTTTAATAAATATGAAGACTCACATTTTCTAAGTCTACGAATTATAAGAAGACGCTCTAGCAAATCAGAAATTTACCATTTATTAATTATAAAATAACTATTTATTTGATCCTCTCATCCATAATTAATACCCATAATATCATAAATATGAAAGTAACGTTATCTGTTAACGTGATTTGAATGGTTTAACAGCTGAACGGACTTTGAAGAATTTCGGTATGGAGATAAATGAAGCCCCCAGACGTACGCTACTTTGTTTTAAATCCTTTATATTGGAAAAGGGGTGTAAAGACGCGGTTCTAAGTATTCCACGTGAACGAACCTTTAAAAGATGCAAAATTTGATATGTGAATGCTGTTTTCTTAGATTACATAATGTTTTGTATCATTAGTTACCTACGTTGTGGCTCCAACTAGGCGCGGTCGTCGCTCCTAATTCTTTAGGAGAGTTCTGGTCTGGTCACATGAACATTGAAATAAGTTAGCAATTGAAATGTTATTACACAAGAACACTTTATTGGCAAATGGTGATAATATTGGAAATGTCTGGGGTTACCTCTGGATGTATATTTAGAAGAGCTAAACCTGTCCGACTCTCTTCTAACATGCTTGATCTCAAAAAGTTTTGGGAGGGTCATGACTACGGCCAAAACTGACTCCAACAAACTATCTAACTAACTAGGGACGCTTCTAAATATAACCTTTGGACACATCTAAACTCAAACACAAAAATCATCGACAAAAATACATTTTTAATATGGTGTTTCGCAATTATTTTTAATAGCCGTTAAAATTCACTATTTGTCTAGGCTCGAATATTGGTACAACTGTCATTAATTATATTATGCGACCGCAAACGCCGGATGAGGTCAGTAATATTAGTAGGTATCCGTTCAGCCGTTTTTGCATGATTGAGGAACAAACATCCAAACTCACAATCATCCAAACATACAAACTTTTTATAATATTAGTAGGATATTATAACAGAAAATTTGCATGATTTCTGATACATTTTTGTTATGTAATGCTGCAGATTTTTTTAGAATTTCATCTTTACCGTACCATATTAATTACAAAGTGAATGCCGTCTAATGTGGTATTGACTCGGATAAACATGCGGGTAAACACAACCCTGGTTTACTATAACCTAATTAATTATTATCTGTGCGTGAGAATTTTAACAACCTACTAACCAATAGTTTTATTATCTACTATTAACGTTCAAAGTGCAATAAGAACCTCTCAAGAAGAATACGATAATTATGTAACTAATGTATTATGTAATTATGTATTATACTTCGGGCTTCGTCCTCAAGATTAGCAGGATAATAGACACTTGTAGTTACGCACAGAACTACCAATCTCACACTTTAGTTAAAATACCCTCGTTATTTTTATACACAATAAAAATAAAAAAAAAGAGAGGGTACTTGTATTTTACTTGTCCGATACTTCGACTCTGTTAGTCATTCGCGTTTCAGTGCCTGGCCAGTCCACACGTTCTACTTAATAACATCTTATATAGTGTAAAAGTATTTATAAAACTAATTAAATTATGTCTAAAAGACAGTGTTCTATCAAAATTACTAAGGAAAAAAGACGCCGACGCTCCGTGGTTCCAGATTCTTCAAGTTATTTAGACAATACTTTAGAAGGTATGTCAAGTTTTTTATTGGTGTGCTCATGCTATTATTAGCAAAAAATATCACCTTACTTACTCAGGTGGTACCCAATATTTTTAGATAATTGCCATAAAAATTAAATCCGATTTATCTGGCTTACGTCATAACGACTCTGAGATATGACATGCCTATATTAAGATAAATTATTATGCACACTAAACAGTGTTTGATGGTAATTCGCATCTCTCTCTATGGGGCTAATTTGTTCAATTTCTTGGAGGTAACGGGATTAGACAACTTACATAACAATAGGGCTCACGTCACAAAGGTTTTTGAGGTGTGACTTGCATTGCTTATCAATATCGATTGAAAGAGTTCACGTTACACCGATTGGAGGGTAACTTACTCTTATGATGCTGGGTTAACAGTACTACCCTATTGAGTTTTACTTTACCCCTTGCTGAATCTTATGTCATTTTCAATATCGATTGAAAGAGTTCACGTTACACCGATTTGAGGGTAACTTACTCATGTAAATTTCAATATCGATTGGAAAGAGTTCACGTTACACCGATTTGAGGGTAACTTACTCTTATGATGCTGGGGTTAACAGTACTACGCTATTGAGTTTTACTTTACCCTTTACTGAATCATAATGTCATTTCGGATGACAAATCTTCAGAACCAAAATGGATACGCAGAATCAAGATACATTGGGATCTTATAATTCACCAACACCTGGGTGACCCACTCCACCGATTCGAACTGAAGGGGTGTTATCACCGCCAATTTCAGCCAATCAGGTACAGTCTCATCCGACTCCAGCCGCTATTCGCCTTCATCGTTAGCTTTGGCTGAAAGGGAGCTATCACCTTAGCCTGGAGCATCGGAGATCACCTGTTACGTTATACCAGAAGGTATGGAAGTTATTGTAACAACAGAAGTTCAGCCGGCAAGTGTTGTTGAATTGGATAATTTTACACTAGCTATGAATAACATTATCCATCAGCTATGAAATCTGTTCAAAAGAACATTCAAAAAGACCTTGCCGTGCAATTTGAATCCATTCACTACGGCTATGAAAAAAAAAAAAAAAAAAAAAAACTTCGTAAAGAAATTATAAGCAAATACCTTCCTCCTGAGAATTGTATACCTACATTTATTGATGCACCTACCCTCAATACAGAGGTACAAGCTGCAGTCTCAGAAATTGTAATCAAGAAGGTTAAAGGTTTATTTTATAAACAGAAACAGATCGCCCAAACATGATATAGCACTATATCATAAATGGGCGAAATTATGACATCACTTTTATCCAAAGAAGAAAAGGATATCGCCCTGTTTAAGCTACTTATGGATATAGGACGCATTTTATGCGATTCCCAACATGATGGTTCCACTACAAGGCGTTCATTAATCCTGACGCTCATAAATAAGAAGATGAAGCCACCTCCACCCCGGAGTTTTAACTGAAGTCCTCCGATTCGCAGAACTATGACATCCGACGGACCGCGGTCGAAGATAGACGAGGTAATCTATGCTGATAGATTAGCTTACCTAGTTTTATGATCAGTGGATACAAATTACGTCTGATCAGAAAGTACTTTCTTGGGTTTGATGCTATGAAACCCCATTCTCACGTCCTGTGGTACAAAATAGTATTCCACAACCTAAACATTATTCTAATCTCGAAGGTATGCAGTTCAATCAAGCTATTAATAAGCTTACATCAATCGGTGCGATTACTAAATGTGAATCCCGTCAGGGCCAATATAAGCCAATGGTAAAAACCAAATGGCGAATCTAGATTAATATTAAATCTGAAAGTCTTAATAAATGTGTAATTACTAATCATTTCAAATTAAAAGACCTACGTACGTACTGCTATTAAAGTTACATGTGTAATTTAGAGCTAAAAGACGGGTATTTTTTTGTTGTTGTAAAAATAGGTGAAAATTCAAAAAGATTTTTACGTTTCACTTGGAAAGATGAAATGTACTATTGCCATTCCTTTGGTTTCTCGTACTTACAGAAGTTGCCAAGAAAATGCTTCTATGACAAGAGAGCTGCTGCTTTCTTCAGTTTTCATAATAAAAAATCAGAGAAGTGATATGATCCCAAACACATGCTGCAAGTTTTTAGGTAATTTTATGGATTAAAAAAAAAAAATAAATAATAATAATAATAATTTGCTTCCTAATAAGAGAATTAAAATAAAATCGGAGCTAATTAAGTTTAACAGGAAAACTAATTGTAAAATTGATCATTTGCTTGACTGACTGAGATGATAACATCTACATGCACAACAATAATATGCTTGGTTGTACCTACACCAAATAATTCGAAAGAGATAAACATTTGAATAACTTGAATCGCTTATATACTAGATTCTATTGTTATCTTATTGGTTTTCCTGGGACATCTGTCCTTATTAAGATTATGACCTTACCCTCATCTCTATCATCTGACTTTAAATGATGGATTCGATAGGCGATTGATAAGTCAGTTAGTACAATCAAACTTGATAAATATTCAATTGAATAATTTTTTTTCTAACGCCTCAACTGGGGGTAAGACTGCTAGTGGTGTCTGGAGTGAGCAGGGGAAATCTCAACACATAAATTTATTAGAGATTATGGCAGCTTTCATCGGTTTAAAAATATTCACTCATGATTTATATCAGACTCAAATTCTTTTAAGGATAGATAACACCACGGCTACCTCATATGTTAATTGTATGGGTGGGCTGAAGTGTCGCCTCCCCCATCTCTATAAAGTAACCAAAGACCTTTGGCAATGGTGTAAAAATAAAAACAATTATGAGATTGCATTATACATTAGATCATCCCACAATACCTACAATTTCGGTCCGACAATACCTACATCCCGATATTGAGTGAAAATTATCAGATCAGGCATATCAGGAAATTATTCCTATGATTGAATTATTCACAAGCCGGATTAATAAAAAATATTACATGTTTATCTCATGGTAAAGAGATCCAGACGCATATGCTATCAATGCATTCTTCGTTTCTTGGTCAACATATTTTTTTTTTGTTTGTTTTTTCTCTATGTTTTCCACCTTTCACAGTTATACTTAAAACTTTAAGAAAAGTTATTTCAGTCAAGGGTAGAGAAATTATTGTTGTTCCATTTTGGCCAACTCAACCTTG
The DNA here is from genome assembly GCA_951361185.1 of Ochropacha duplaris. NCBI lineage: Eukaryota > Metazoa > Arthropoda > Insecta > Lepidoptera > Drepanidae > Ochropacha > Ochropacha duplaris. The sequence continues at coordinate 5,666,637 of OX592706.1, forward strand.
GTACCCCTTATTTTTTAAGACATCTAGAATATTGATTCTAAATAGGTATTGACCTATTTTTTTGCAACCTAATGCAAATTTAATTATCTCATTCTAGCAACCAAAACATGCACTTTGCAGATTTCCCTGGCTGCAGATATAGTATCCAGACAGATTTACTGCGGAGAGGTGTACCACCATCTCCACCATTCCGATCATGGTGGCGTCGCTCTCTGCGAATTCTCTAAAGCACTCAGTATGAGTGCTGTCAGAGATAATGGTATATTTTCTGTTTTCATAATAATATTGATGTGTTTGAGGCATCGATACGTAATATATATATATATTATATATATATTTACCAGTATTTTTTTTTAAGAAGGTGCCCAGTATGGTGCCCTTTATAGTTGTAGGTCAGCAGAGCTCTCTCTTTAATAATATGACATAGAATTGGTACGGATGACAGAGTTAAGCGTCTTTTCGTTTGCGGCCGCCGTTACCACGATACTATTCTACATGAGACATTTCTGTAGTTTCAGATAGATTATCACTTTGGTTTCCCAATGAAGATCTATCGAACGATAGATTAACCAAGAAGTTAATCACCTTGTTGGCTATAGCTACAGCCCATAGAGTGGGTACAGACATTTTCAAAAATAAGAGTACAAAATATAGTTTTCTTTTTTCTCGTACTGAGATTTCTACTAAATCCCAGACCTCATTAAAACGTAAAAAATTGGAAACAAGCGATTCTTAGTTTACCCTTTTATGAAGGTTGCAAGAGCGTTAAATAATTATTTAAAAAACTGAATCTCTGTTCATAACTTTAAAGAAACCATATAAAAACGTGACATGTCAAACTCTGAGTAGTTGGATCAAATCCACTTTAAACATATGCGATATTGACGTCTCTAAATTATCTGCACATAGCACAAGACATGCTAGTACCTACTAAACATTAGGAGGACTACATTAGGAGTCAGCTCGGATTTAATTAGAAAAACTGCAGGTTGGAGCGGTTCTTCACTGACATTCGGAAGATTTTATAAAAGAGTTGTTGCAGTTAATTCAAATCGACACTCTTTTGCTAGCAATTTTTTTTTAAATCATTAAGCCTATTTCTATCTCAATTGAGATTCACAAATGTTATAATTGCAAGGTATTGCATATTATGTTATTTCAGGGTATTGTTAAAGTACCTAAAGTAAATAAGTGATTAAAACTAAATACTATTTTTAATGATACCTACTTCTTTCAACGCTAATTATTTCACGATGTCTCTCAATATCTACAAGTGTCTATTATCCTGCTAATCTTGAGGACGAAGCCCGAAGTATAATTAGTGATTAAACGAACTTACCTGTAAGTGAAGTTCTATCATAATTATACGAAGGGCTTCGTCCGAAAAGATTAGCAACCCTCCCTACCCAGCTTTAATTGCTACCCTATCTAATCGTGAAATACTATAAGCGTTTGTTTCAGCTCTGAACTAAATGACTAACAGAGTCGAAGTATCGGACAAGTAAAATACAAGTACCCTCTCTTTTTTTTTATTTTTATTGTGTATAAAAATAACGAGGGTATTTTAACTAAAGTGTGAGATTGGTAGTTCTGTGCGTAACTACAAGTGTCTATTATCCTGCTAATCTTTTCGGACGAAGCCCTTCGTATAATTATGATAGAACTTCACTTACAGGTAAGTTCGTTTAATCACTAAATATTCTAACTACTTATACAATGCGAATATTGTACTGGTAAGTAGGTAGTTTGATGAATTCTTTCAGTTCGCAAATAAAAGAGTTTGAAATTGCATACCATAAAGCCGTAAAGTTGTTTCCCACCTTTTGTCATATTAAAAAAAGTTTCGTTAGATTGGCTCTCTGTATCTTATAAATATCTAATAAAACTTGTTTTTTTTTTAAATTACCTAATAGTTTGAATTGATATCATCCCGCACATTTTGTGTATAAATGTTACCTCCCCTCCATTCAAAAGTCCAAAATTATTGAAACAGTTTAATTTCAAGCACTTCATGGAGATAAAACATTTTCGTGATTTAGTAAAACCCTTTAGTAAAATTTTGTTAAAAAAAATAATTTTAACTTAGGTAAGTATGTATTTTACATTTAAGTTTTATGGCAAAACACAGTAAAAATTCGCTTAAAGATTTGCGACTTTAATGATTCCTTCTAGCAAAGTCATGTTAAATATTTAAAAAAATATAATAAAAAAAAATCTACTATTTTAAATGTCTGTTTCAAATAGACAGGCTCAGATTGAACCTATATTAATTTTTAAATGCTGCTATTAAAATTATGTGCCCTTAAAAAGACGGGACTATACTACAAAGCTGTGCTTTAGTTTCCTCATATTTTGTTTTTTAATTATAAAGGCTATTCATCATAATGATGATTCCAAATAAGAAAGGTTCAAAGAAAATATTGTACATATTATATAGTTTATTATTTTGTCAGAAGCACATCGTAGGAATTGATTCTATGAACTTCACTTCGGCGCCCCCTGGCCTCTTACTGTTGACTGTGAACTCCTTGTTAGGGGACACTTGTACCCTTGCAGCGGGTCCATGGTACCATGAGTCATTTAATATAATTTTCATACTTACTTACATTTCATTCAATGTAATAATAATAATGTATGTGTCAATATAAATGACACTGAAACTATATCATTACATTGCTATAATAGAATAACCTGAAGAAAAAAACATGTTCATGAATCACACAAAACAAGCACATAAATAATAATGACACACAGTGTACACAATATTTAACATAAGCTTATTTGTATCAGGTAATTGTGAAAAAATTATTATTGAATACCAAATTAATGATTCATTCGTATTATTAATGTTATGTATCATGTGTTCAAATACTATTTAAGAATTTATGTAATCAAAATTAACTGAGAATTAAAAAAATACATAAAAAGGTAACATAAAACAAAGACCATAAATAATTTAATTATTATATGAAGATTTTCGAAATAGAATCAAAGCTTTGTTTGGTTGACTGATAATCGTGATTGGACAGTATCATTTCCACCACTGATTTTAATCCCTATCATTCATAGCAATAACAAATAGTAGACTACGTTTTTGTTTTCAGAAGCATAAATATGATTTCCATCATGTTGTTAACGAGATGCTTTCAGTTTTTACTACTGTAATAGGTTTTTCTAAGCTGACATTGGAGCATCTGTTGTTTGTAAACTGAACAAATTAAATTTGACTATATTTTTCTTACAAATAAATTAGTTTATTCATATCAGATGCAGGAAAATACTCGTGACATGTTTTGACGGCGAATATAACGCTAAAATGGTAAAAACAGGACTTTTCAATTAACTTACCCACTTAGTACATACAGAAACTGGACTGCACAAACGACTTACCTAAGTATAAAAAATAAATGTTTGGACTAGGGTGGTATTTTTAACAATAATATTAAAAGTAGAATATCTTGAAGAGCGTAAATTTTTGGGTAGAGCATTTTAGAGTCAAATCCGTTTTTGATGAACTCTACTATTATATGCTTTTAAAATATATAGGTTGACTTTCCCTGTAAACTTATTACATACTAAAACAAAATGCTACTCACTAATTAATTACGAAATCTCAGAAAGTATAAATGCTACAAACTATGTAGCCGATTCTATACATTAAACGCCTAAGGCGTCTTTCTCGAAGTGGGTGATAACGCCTGTAGGCCTACAGGGGGGCGGTAAATGAACCAGAAGGAAAAAGTTGTTTTGAGGCAAAGACTGATTTATGTTTATCCAATATTTTAAAGTTAATATAATATATGGATACTCGATTATTTCGTTCTTATTCCTGCCCAGTTTGATTAATCTAATATAGTCCGTGAGTCTTATTTACAATTTAAGTTTGAACAAAGAAACAAGATTTATAGTCAACTCGTTATAAATAAATAATTCAATTAAAGTTATTATTACGATTGTGATTTTTAAGATAAAGCTAAGAATTATGGGGGGCGCTAAGACATCATTGGTTCTCAAAGTAGGCGGTCGATATAATAAGTTTGAGAACCTCTGCCCTAAAGGGTTCCAACGGGAATGCTCGTTAACTCGCGAGGGACAACTAGTAAATGTATTTATATGTATGATTTGACACTTAGTTTTGTAAGAGTCAAATCAAAGCAATATCCATCTGACAAATCAAAGATCGTGTAAAGGCTTCTTTAATTAGGTCAAATCTAAACTATGGTTTACGTAATGACGTAGATAGAGACCTTAACTACTTACGTCATAACGATCTCGCCAGAAGTTTGACATAAATAACCCGCACTTCTTAAGACCTTTTGAGGTAATGAAAGTTTACTGTTATTGACGTTGTATGTCGAGAGATTGAGTCTTACAATAAGCTTGAGTTCATTGAACTCCTTCAAAATCATAGCATGACGGTAGTACTCTTTAAACGCCTGAATAGCATACCTTCGAGTTAAAAACCTGTCACCGACTAGTTGCTCTTGAGAGTCACTTGCTTTGAAGGCTTTGTAGGCAGCACAATTGAATTTATCCTGGTATTGCTTATACAGTGTGCGTGTGACGGTGCGTGTTTTTGTATGGTAGGTAGTTTTCGGATGACCGCTTCATCCGCTAGCCAAAAAATACGTAATAGTATTAGAAAATCTGTCATATAGCCTGAATAGATCACATTATATTGGTTTCACGGAACAATAACTGGTTATATTGGTACATAAAATAAAATTTAAAGATACGTATCTACTCTATCTTTTGTTTTACAAGTATTGCTTTAAACCTTCCCGCCTTAAATGAATGATAGGCCGTCAGAGCGACGCGATGACCTATCATTAATCTAAGCGTCCCGCGTTATGTAATAAAAAGAAACTTAAAATGCCCATATCAAAGTACCTGTGGGTATTTAATATTAGAGTAAGTAGTATGTGACTAGCACGTAAGAAATCTTATTGAATTGCAATACGTATTCATGGAATATTTTTAATAATATCTTACGAGATTTACACGAAATATTTATATGACATTTTATTGCTTTTTAAAACATTTCGTATCTGATATGTAAAAATGTAATAAATAAAATAAAAATACTGTAATATTGAATTATAAATAAAATATAAGAAAAGCAGATAGAGTATAATAGAAGATAGAGATAGTAGTGTAAATGAACTACGTTTTTCCTTATAATTTATAATTTTGATTCATATCGTTTTACAGTAATAATTTTAACTACTTATCTTAAATGTCATTATTTAATCAAATAATGGCAATACATTCTAAATAAATCAGATTATGTTAATTTCATAAACCGTCAATCACTTATTGTAATTTTGTGGTAGGCTTCAATTGGTTTCCCTCAATGTCGTTGGGGGCTGAAAGCGAGATTAGCATTAAAATCTCTTTTTAATGCTAATGTTGCAATAAAGCTGATACGAACTCGAAATAGGCGTTTCCTCTTTAAGTATATTTTTTTATTAACAAATTACAATCAGCGTTTTTTTTTATGTAGGTATCTCACAAAATAATTTAGCTTATAAATATAAAAATACAACTTTGAAATAAAAAATAATGTTACCTTTAATATCTTTGGAACTGGCAATATTTATAAAACTTGGCATTAGCTATGTATGTATATTAGCCATCTGCGACTACCACGCTACAGTTCAAATTAAATTATAATAAAGTACAAAAAAAAATTATAGGCAATGTATTTTAGAACCAAACTCATTTTATAATTTATCTTTTGGAATTATTTATATCCAGTTATAAACTTTATAGAACACAATCCCATTAGGGTTCCAACAGTGTTCCTTTTTGCAAAGCCAAGCTAATGCATCGGCAGATAAAGTTTCCTAACCGCCAGTCTCCCGATAAGCCTCGATGAGGTTTTTGCGAAATCACGATCAAATAACGACATTTGAAATCCTGTCATCGCATAATCTTGTCTGAAAAACGCATTAAGGAATAGTTATGAATGCTTCTTAAGTTTAACAAATATTTATTATTAAATATAAAAACATATTCATTATCTAATAAAATATACCTAAACTTAAAAATTATTAGTAATTTTCACTTTAGAGTGAATCGAATATTTACTCACGTGTAGCTTAGTTATTATCCAAAATGACTTTGGCGTCTCTGATTTTGATGGGGTTAGATTATGTAATCAAAACAATTGATTAGGTATCAATTGTATCAATAAACGTTTACGTTAAATTCCGCCTTAAATGTTGAGGTCAAAACAATTATCAATTGTGTATGGTTATCTGCTATGTAAAAATTAATAATTATGTACATGTATTAAAATATTATTTTGCTAATTGATGTTGCTGTAGAACAGGGATCACCAATTATTTTCATTCGGGGTATGTTTTTTTAAAAATGATGACTGCCTTGGTCCGTTTGTGACACATCAATCCCTTACTTCTCCCATACATTCATACGTATTAACTTTGTAAAAACTTAATTTATTCTGTACCATACTGTAATATGTATTGGTAAATGTAATTTATAATATAATCTTAATCTAAAAAAACGTACTCGTCTGTTTTACGAGTATATTGTGGTATTTACTTAAGGTCCGGACTAAATAGGTCGGTAGTCCGGATCCAAACCGCGGCCCAACGTTTGGTGACCTCTGCTAAGAATTAAAAATTTAAAATATAAAATCTTTTTTGTAGTTAAGATATGCTTCGTGGCGATTGACCGATTTAATTGGTTTATTTAGGTATTTGTCTTTTAGTGAGTTATCGAATTATTTTCAAGATTTTGACTAAACTAGCTTTTACCCGCGACTACGTCCATGTGTAATTTTTATCGCGGCATCGTGCCCTTTCACCATTTTTCATGTACATAGTCAAGTCAAGTCAAATCAAAACCATTTATTCAGTTTAGGCCCTAGAAGGGCACTTATGAAGGTCGAATTACAGAAGTTACCATACATACATATGGCCGCTTGAAAAACTGGCCAAGCGCGTGTTAGACCATACATACCATTTTCATAACTTTTTAGGATGACTGATCCATCCCGGTACTTTTATAACTTTAAATCCACCAAGAAAGAGTATTTTTTAAATTCAACATTTGAGGAGTAAAAATAGAGAATAGGGATGTGTTGTTTTTGGAAATGTGTGTATGGATGTCTGGCCATTATTTAAGAAAGAATATCTAACGTTAACAGTGTATAAAACATCTAAAAATACTCAAAAATAAAGATCATAAGTTGTGAAATTAATTATGGTAATGATTTTAACTACCAATTTAACGAAAAAGAGACATACATAAACTTATTTTTAAAAATAAAAAACAAAAACCGACTTCAAAACTGTAACCTATACCTATGTACAAACATAAACTAAAAAGTAAAGAATAATATTTTAATTTCAAAGCAAGAGCCTTAAAGGACAATCAACAAAATTATTGATATTTATATATCTATTTAATATTTATAAACAGTTCTTTTTGGAGTCGGTGCCAGTCAAGAAGAAGGACAGTTTTGAACTGGACACGAAGTGTTCATACGAGAAAACGTCTTACGACACCTCTCCTTACGGTAATGTTCCTTAGGTCTGCGCCGGCGCTCCCCTACTTTTCGAAAGTTTGTTACAAAGGCAGAATTAAACTGTCCTTCTTGGCTGGCACCGACTCCAAAAAGAACTGTTTATAAATATTAAATAGATATATAAATATCAATAATTTTGTTGATTGTCCTTTAAGGCTCTTGCTTTGAAATTAAAATATTATTCTTTACTTTTTAGTTTATGTTTGTACATAGGTATAGGTTACAGTTTTGAAGTCGGTTTTTGTTTTTTATTTTTAAAAATAAGTTTATTTTTTAATTTTTAAAGTTTATTCCTTATTATATGTTATCCTAGGCAAAACTAGTTTGTCCTGAAATCGGGTCTGGCCGGTAAAATATAATATATAACTAGCGGGCCCGGCAGACGTCGTCCTGCCCTGAAATTAAAACAAATCTTGGAACTCGATTCCAGCGCCACCTACCGGGTCCAATTGTATTTTAAAACCATCGAAGAACCCATTGAAGTATACACACGAAATTTCATCCAAATCCAAAAAGTCACGCTCAACGACTCAGTTTGATTCACTAAGGTTTATCAAACGAGATAGATTTTTTTTCGTTTTTGTTGATTTTCTCAAAAAGTGCTTAATCAATTTCGACAAAATTTAAATGGGACCACCTCTGAAGTAGGATCTACCAAACAAAAAAAGAATCATCAAAATCTATTCATAATTGGCAGAGAAATCGAGTAACAAACATACAAAAAAAAAAAAAAAAAAAACATACAGACGAATTGAGAACCTCCTCCTTTTTTTTGAAGTCCGTTAAAAACTCCATGTAAACTATGGGTTTGACATTTATTCAAAAGAAGCTGATTTGATATGTCAGTGAACATTCCTATAGTGGGTATAACCGTGGAGCAGAAAACCAGTATTTCATACTAAATTTACTTAGCCATGGGTAACCTAAACGTACGTGCAAACGTTCCTAGAGTAATAGAAAACACAATCATTTAACAAATTAACGCAAAGTTAAAATAATACAATCATCATCATTTCAGCCGAAAGACGTCCACTGCTGGATATAGGCCTCTTTTATTGTTAAAATAATACAATCAACAAAATAATTTTAACAATACTTACACATTTGCTATTTTCTAAATGCAGGATATTTTAATTCAAAGTAGTAATTGCAATGTAGTTGAGAACAGGTAATTATTTGTTACACAAACAATGCGCTTTGTTTTGTACCAGTTCCATAGGGAAGTAAGATGTAATCTTATAGGCTATAGGTACACCGGTACGGGACTGGGTGAAAGAAAATAGGTCACTCCAAAGTATTACATAAGAAACATTTATAACGAGTTATGTAAATAATGCAATGTTATTAATTATGTAGGTAAACGTAACAACTTATTGTTTTATTTCTTTATTTTCATACCTACTCATATCATTATTTTTTAAAACTCATTAGAAAGGTTCTTTTTATTACTATTTATTTAAGATCTTCGCTTTTAAACATGTAAGGTCATAAGCGATCACAAGACTAGTCTACTAAAAGCCTTGTATTTTCAAAACATGACGTTTTTTTATTTTACAAAAAGAAGACAAAAGTTCCTAAAGACTTCATAATTTACAGATTTCATTTTCACTAACATATATAATCAACACAATAAATAAAACAGGTCATTAAGTTCGTAAAAAAACTCAAATAGATAATTAAAAAAAAAAAGTAATTATCCTGTAGTAGTATCCACTAGTAGTCCTATTCTATAGGACTGAATTAAGATTTATTATTTCTATTATAGTGACTAAGAAAATCTACAATACCCATGTAAGTTTACTAAGACTTCGTGAGGCGTCTTAGAATGAGAAAACTACAGCAAGACATTAAAGATTTCCATATTTTTTTATGTTTGTAAACTTCAAGCCAAAAGACTAAACCGAGAAAATAAAATTATTTATACAAATGTTGATTATTTTTTTATGCGCTCGTTTGGATTTATAACCATACTTTGTTAATTAATGCAGTGCTAGTAGATACTGCCGTGCATTATTTTTATGGAAGGAGGATCTCCCTTGACTGTAATTTGATAACCAATAAAAATGAACTGCTGCCTTGCCTGCGTACATTCCATATACAAGCTGAATATTTCAACAAGTGGCCAAATCCTTATAAAGGGGTTTCAAAGCCAATTTTGATGAAAACTAAAACTGCATCAATTTTTTTTTAATCATTTCCCAAGCTAGGAATCGTATCCGATGAATTTGGAAATAATACGCAGCCCATTTTATTACACCATCCGATAATGACGCTAATAAGGATTAAATTCTGGGAAGTAATGACGGCAAAATAAAGGCAAATTTTTACACATTTTAGTGGCATTTTTTTTGGCTTAGTTAATCAAAATAACATTTATGTTAATCAAAACGTTAATCTTTAAACAGTATCTATTATGTAGCATTGAGTAAATATAATTCATCATTCAAAATAAAAAGCTTATTTTCTTAAATCATTTAAAATTCTACAGAAAGTCATCTATATTCAAATGCTTTTGCAGCCAATTAGGTTCTTTTAAAAGTAGGTAAATTTTTATGCGGAAACGTAAACAATGACGCATTTCAATAAGTTTCCGAATTCTGTTTTTACCAAAAGTGTCAAATAAAAGTGGTTTGTCTTGTTATTTGTGTTTGTTTGTTTTTGTATAAATTTTAAATATAAGCACTTACCTAGCAAATAGGGTGATATTGGGAAGAAAAATTTTTTTCTCATATGATTTTGGAGAAAGTTTCTTGAATAGATCTTCATAATAATATACCTACTTGTAGGTACCAATGGATACAATTACTAATAACCAGTGTTGGGCAAAATGCAATCAGATTACTGATTACAGATTACGTAATGTAATCTAAAAAGTAATCATACAAGAGATACGTAATCTGTAATCGTAATCTTGGTTACTTGGTTACTTGATTACTAATAAATAACAATGTACAATAAGACATAGTTTTAAAGTGTAAATCGACGTTATTTGTATTCATTCAACCATTGTCATCAATTTAAAGGACATTATTCACGGTTCATACAAATTTAGGCTATTTTTTATTTTGCCGGGCAAAAAAAAGCCCAATGTGAGTACCTAATGCATGGTGAGTCGATGAAACACATTTAATAGTTGAATAACTCGTCAGAAAAGTGACTTGTAGATTTGGTTTAGTATCATAAAATGTTTATTTTAATATGGTTTATTATAATGTATTTTTTTTTTGCATTTAATAGTTGAATAACTCTTCAGAAAAGTGACTTGGAGCTTTGGTTTAGTATCAATATGGTTTATTATAATATCATTTTTTTTTCATTGGATTTCAATTGTACACGCGAATGCGTGCGCGCCATGTAGTCGCGCGGTGATTGTTTTTGGTATAAAATTCTATCAATTGACAACTTTTAGAGATTTGCAGTCACAAACATACAGAAAATGGTTACTTATTTTAAATACATACTTATTTCGCCTCATGTGCTTTAATACCTACAGGCTTTTATTTGATAGCGGCATAAACTACTATTAAAATATTGAATACAAATAATCATGTAATCTTGATTACTGGTTACTAGTTACTAGTTACAAGTAATCAAGATTACATGTAATCAGATTACTTGCAATCAGATTACATAATCTGATTAAAAAAGTAACCGACTACGCCCATCTCTGCTAATAACAATGTATGCTACTTCAGAAGGGTTACTTGTGATATAAGATAACCACCTCGGGACTGTAACTTTGTCTATGTCACTTACTATAAATCAACTTAATGTGACTTTATGTCTCTGCTGTTATGGTTTCTTAAATGTGTTTTATACTTTTCTTTTTTGCAGAATGATAGATACCTAACACTACTACCTATTTTTACATCTGTTAGTGATCTCCGACACAGTGATAACATATTGTGTGTTTTAATTCGTATTTTACACCCGCCACACGAAGCCTTTGCTTGTGGCGGCTTCGTGTGGCGGGTCGCTCACTTCCCTACAATATGGCGAGGAGGTCGGTGGCTACCACACGCATACTTGTGCACAGGTGCTGCTTCTGGGGGCTGGTCTACTTGAGTTTATTATTTACTCAGTCAGTTATCATAAAGTTCTATTTATTATTATTTTGCCGCCTCCTCGAGAGTTTAGTTATTAACACGCAAATATTATCAGTGAGATAATGATTAAGTGTAATAGGTGTAAGTTGTTGCTGAGTTCTCTTCTTAGCAAAAGCAAACTTCCGAACCGTACAATAGAGTCTAGACTATTCATAAGTGCTGGTAAAGGCCTATTTGAATATAAAACATTTTCATTTTCATAAAAGCGTCATATATTTTTATTTCATAACACTTATTCCCCTTAAAACTTGACAAAATATTGTCGGAGAGACCTTAAAATAACCTTTGGTAAGATCACCTGTCACAAAGTTGTATACCAGCGGGAAATAGGAGATAAGTTAGTCATAAGGTGTAATTGTTCACGAAGGTTTAAAGAATCAAGAGATGTTATGGAGTATGAATAATAGTTTATGAAATGACCGCCTCAACATAGCCACAACAAACTAGAGAAAAAAAGCCATGAAAATACGGTTGAAACTTTCATAAAAATGAAACTAGTTTATAGAAAAATGATGTTGGAGTTGTAAGAAGCCTATGCTAATAAAGCACTACACAGATGTCATTTGAAATAAAACAACATAATTTTCATCACGAATTTTTTTGGCATATTAAATCAATAGTAGGTATCCCTAGAGATTTCATGAAAACTAATTTAATTAAGAATTATAGCTATTTATCATATTATTTTGTAATGAATGTTCACTGGGTACGAGTACTGTACTCATTCAGTATAATTAATCTTCCAGAAGCGGATAGCATTTGAAAGCTTATTTTTACAAGCTATTTTTCCTCCTTCCATTGTTCTTTTAAAGGTATTTTTATCTTTTCCCTGTAAAATTTACGGTCTCCGAATGTTTCCTATCACAATGTTTGATGAAGTTAATCAACTTTCCTCATGATGGGTTTTCATTATTGTCATGAGGCTTTGTAATCCGCATATTGAAATCCCTAGTGACGACCTGTTCTCAAAATTAAGGGATGTTCAAAACAAACAACCACATAGAGTTATTCTCATTATAACTTTCAAATGTGTCAAAAGACTTGTGTAGAATTATTGTGATCCGTACGTATCTCGTAACTTGATAACACTTCTAAACAGGGTTTCACAATAATGAACGAAAGTAAATCAGCTCTATAATTATGGATTTGGCCCTGAGAGACTATTATGTACCTAAACAAAACATGATTTAACAAGTTAAATCGAAATTCCTGGTAGAGGTGGTAATGCTTTGAGAATTCAAAACTTCACGGTGGGGGAAAATCATCTTAATTTACCAGTTTGATGTATAATTTGTCGGATTACAAGGTACTCTTGTACAAAAAGTTGCGGACTACAGAGGGATGTGGCAGTACTCTATAGTCCAACAAAAATGACAATCCAGCACCCTTGCAAAAGTTGGTCTGATTACCGCGGGTCAACTGCATGTCCATACCACGAAAAACGACTTCCTCTTATCTTTTCCGTCACTGATGCCACATTATTAATAATACATTATTAAAAATAATAATATCCTGGGACATTTTTCACACAAGGTCATCTAATCCTAATCTAAACAGAGTTTTTTTTATTTATTTTTTTATTCCACTAGGTGGCAAACAAGCTTACGGCCCACCTGATGGTAAGCGGTTACTTTGGAAACTAAATAACTGATATACAAAATAGACTACTTTTAAATATGCCTATTTATTTAGGTTTAAGGAATATTCTAAAACATTGCCAATATTAAGACTCCATCAATTATGAAGTGCTGAAAAAGTGAACATTTAGATATATTTAATTTGGAACTTACTTATATCTGGATGTAATAAGTAAAACCTTTAGTAATTAGGTTGATGGAGTCTTCTATAATATTGGCAATGTTTTAGAATATTCCTTGTTTTACTATTTGTTGTGATGATCACAAAATGGGCGATGTGCCAATTCGAGTACGTTATCTATAAAAGGACTGACTCATCAACACCCAGCCTCACCCACCCACCCTTAGACCTAGGAAGCTGGTTTTTTTTCACAGGTGTTGTTTTTAAGACGTGACTGAGGACTGAGAACGGATTTATCGAAATTCAACCCTTAAGGGGGTAAAAAAGGGGTTGAAAGTTTGTATGAAAGTCGGTCATTTTGAAAACTAGAATCATGAAACTTTGTTTTTAAGCTAATAATAAATAATAAAAAAACACGTGTTTTAGCGTTTTTTTTAATTCTACCCCTGAGGGGTTAAAACGGGGGTTGAAAGTTTGTATGGAAGACCACCATTTTTGCAGCACGAAGCATGAAACTGTGTTTTTAAGCTAACAATTAGAAATAAAGGAACACGTGTTTTAACGTTTTCTAAAACTCCACCCCTGAAGGGGTAAAACGGGTGTTCAAAGTTGGTATGAAAAAATGAGAAGGCCTGACTCACTGACTCATCAACGCCCAGTCTACAGTCTACAACCTTGGACCTAGAAAGCTGAATTTTTTCACAGATATTGTTTTTAAGATGTAGACGAAGAATGAGATAGGATTTTTCGAAATTCAATCGCTAAATGGATAAAAATGGGATACGTGGGTGAAACCGCGGGGCGAAAAGCTAGTGATGTGATAAAAGATAACTTAGATTTAATGCACTCACTCCAAGAAAAAACTAATATTACAACGTCGACATTCCTATTGGTTTACAAATGGAGATATATTTATTTACTTACTTTTTATTAGCATTTGGATTCAATATTATTGTACAAATAAATGGAACATAACAATATCAATAACAAAAGCATGGAAAAAGATAATAATAATATTAATTGAAAAAATATATTCCCAAATTAATGTTTGTTTCGAAGAGATAAACGTAAGTTTCAAAACATTCTTCAGAAATTTCGATGATATATTTTATTAATACAAGCCAAATTAATCAAAGTAAGTAAAGCGATAAAACAGCAAAAGAAAAAAAAAACATTATTACCTATGGCGTCGAGATTAATAGCTAGGAAATTTTATTAAACGAATAAGTTGAGAGGGGTTGAAAATTAAATTAATTAAACCGCAGACTAACTTTTTCCACGCAAATAGATCCATTTTCCGGAAATTAAACAACCTTGATTAGTTCATCACGATAAATATTGGTTACAGGTACAGGACAGGTTATAGGACTACAGGTATACAGTATTGGTTAAGATACCATAAAAAATCATAAAAACTAGGTGGAACTCGTGAGCTAGATTGACGTTATCAAAATAGTCACGAGGTTTAGTATGATTATGTAGTGAGTTGTGACGTAGTTTCAATTAAGTAAGTAAACACTGACACTGGTGTGGGTGCGACCATTTATCACAAAAGTTTTTGCGTGACCATACAGACTGATAAGCTGACTCACCTTTTTCAGGAATTTATTTTTAGGCTTAATTGATTTTTTTGTGATCGGTAAAATCGGTTAAGTACCTAGATCCAGAGATTATCCCCTACAAACTCACAAACTTTACCTCTTTATAATATTAGTATAGAAGTATAGATTAGTAACCTACCTTCAGGTTTGTTGTGACCGCTTATGACCTTAGATGTTATTAACTGTATTATTAATAAAACACTGTAATAATTATTTAAAATATTTTACCTTATTAATTTACTGAGATTTAATAAAAATAAATAAAGGCATAGTGTTAATAACATTAAAGAAAATATTTATATTTAGTTAAGTTTTTGTTATTTTAATTAGAAATTATATCTTCAAATTAAATGAAAACCTAATCCCACCAAAAACATTATCATGTAAAGAGTGCTGCCAAGACACCACATGGCTCGCACTGTCAAAAAGTAATCAGATCTCATGTTGATCCAAGCTTCTAACTCTACACGCCCTAACTCTACAAGCTCTAACTTCACAAACTCTTATTTGTGAAAATATATAACTTGGCCATTTCGCTACATTCACATGGGCTTAAGGTGAAAAATTTATTCACTGTTCATAACGTTTCTGATTTTGTAGTAACGATGTTGAATATTAAGTTAAATTTTGGTACTTACAAATTTTCGCGAAAATCTAAATTTGCCCATATCTTTTTCTCGTGTTAACTCAAGACCTTGATTTTTATACACCTAATAGGGACTATTAGACTTCAGTATCTGGTATAAATTTCAACTTGCTAGGTCAACCCGTTCCTGGGATAAAACCGTCGAAAACCTATAGGGTAGTTCCCGTCGACCTAGAATCACAAAATTTAGCAAAAGGCAAAGTCTTACAGCACAAACTAAGGAAAAAATTTAAAAAATAAATAATAAAATAAATAACCGGCGGGCGGGGAGCTTTTTCCGCCAACGCATCAGCTTGGCCATCCAAAGAGGAAACGCCGCCAGCCTTCTGGGAACCTTGCCGATCGGCAGCAGCGGCAGCCTCGAAGAAGTTTTTTATGTATTGTAATTGTACATTTGCATGTATATTTTGTACATTTGTTGTAAATAATCAAACATATTGTGACGATTAAAAAGATTTGATTTGATATATTTTAAAAATAAAAAAAGTTGAAAATTAAAGGGTGTCCCCATACATACATAGTTGACGCATTCCCTATTTAAGGGGTTCGGGGATAAAAGTTTCAAGTTTTAAATTTTTTTTGTTGTTTGTGTACTAATATTAGCCTAAATACCAAATTTCAGCTTTCTAGAACTTCAGGAAGTACCATTTATGAATTTTGATGATCATCAGTCAGTGACGAAATCGGGGGTTTTTAGATATCAATAAAATCTAAAGTATAACAGCTACGCAAATGAAACTTTATATATTTAATAAGTTTGCTATAGACATCATATCCTGAGAATTTTGTTTATCTGGTATAATCCAAAGCGAAGTTATGAGGGTTCAAAAATACGACGAAGCGCTTCGAGAAAAGGTAGGTAGTGCCCCTGCGTTTTCGCTTCGCTGGCTTGTCTTGGCGGGGCACTGCCGTGCCCCCAGATGAAAACAGAAGTAACATAATATTCTGGGTTGCCTGTCATTTTACTTTTATTTATCGAATTTAAAAAACTGTAGATAGCCATTAATTATTTTGCAATACTCAATTATTTTTGATTTCATAGGTAATTAGAGATTTTATCAAAATTAAAACGCATCTTAAATAATAAACCTAATACTAAGATAAACATACAAACAGACTTCTAAATTAAAAACATGTTAAAAAATCACGTATAGTATCATGAGGTACATGGTACATATATGAAATAAAATATTTCAACAGTCGGAAAAATCATTCTTTATAAATAAATTGTTTGCAAACAAAGCTAGGCTTTATCAGTTGAAGCTTACATTGTAAATCAATTGCCATTTTGGTTGGATCGAATACGGTTTTAGCTCTCCGATTTGATTAGTGGTTTATCGCCAGTTGAATACTAACTATGTAACTGTAATTGAAAAAAGTAATCTCAGGCACCCACAGAATTGTATACAGATAGGTAAATATAATGTTTTATTTAATTACTAATCGTGATTCCTGTAACTCTATTTTTTTTGTAGTTTTGGGACACCAAGTCCCACGACACCTTGGCTCACTTAAGGCGATGATAGCTCAGTGGTAAGTGACGTCGGATACCGCGACGAAGGTCGTGGGTTCGAATCCTACAATGAGCTTTCGGTGAAGGAAAACATCGTGAGGAAACCATAGCTTGGTGGTAGGGTACTTTGTAGTACCCGACTGGCTGGCTACCACCCTCAAGTTGAAACTCTATCGCCAAGCACCTATCGGTGTGTTCCGACAGCTGCACTTGAGAGCCAGTTCCCATCTAAGCTTTGTGTGCTTGGCACCTTCAGCCACATCATCACTTACCATGGTGAGATTGTGGTCAAACACAAGCTTATCCAGAATAAAAAAAAAACTCATTGTCTGCCGGCAACAAATAGTTAACTCCTGAGTACATCCAAGATTTTACTTGATATTTTTCTCTAGATTCATAGCAATATACTGTATTTACTCTGGCTAATGACAAATCCTCAGTAATGAGGTGTTTGCGTGTTTTTGGGAGGAAACTGATTACCTACGATAGTAATGGATTTGTTTACTTTGCAATTTCATCATACAGATTTAGGTACTTTGTATTTCGATAACTTTTTTTTATTGTAACGTTCACCTTTGACCATTATCTCACTTGATAGGTGACGATGCGGTTGCTTTAAACGCTTGCCAAACAGTCCACATAAGGGTGTCGTGGCCAACCTTCTTGTCCCTTAAAAAGTACATTTCGGACTTTTACCATTCAGAGTTGGTAAATCTTAGGTTTTACCGCAAAATCTTAGGATTTACCGTAGCTTTTACAGTAATATGTTACTGTATTAATACATAGTATTAATTATAACGACTCAACGTAAATATTAACTAACTAGACTTTAAAGTACAAATAATGTTTGATTAGGCGACAAATCAAACAATTCAGGGCTTGTCGGTTATTTCGGGCCCATTTAAACAAACAGCTCGTTAGTGTGTATTAGCTTCCTCCCAGAATTTTCACCAGCATACCGGCATTTTCAATCTTCTGTCCAGCCTTTTTAACGGGGTTCAGTAACAACTCGTTTTAGCTTACATGTACTAAAAAATGTGACTGAATTATGACAACTCTCTTCTCAGGTTAAAGTTAAATTGCAGAAATTTCATACGTGTTACGTGCAAAATCAATATTTTAATCAATTTGGAGCAAATATAACTTGTTTAACTTAATTTAACTGTAGCTATAAACTCTGTAACTACTGTAACTAAACTATTACATATAAACAAACTCCTTAATAGAGTTGTATATTAAGTGCCTATAGTTATTCATCCACGAAAATTTCGCATTTATTATATCAGCAGGATAGGATAGGATACCATGTATCCTTATATGTGATTCACGTTTTAGTCTAACAGCTAGGGTAGGTATACATTTAAAATTACTTACTGCAATAAACATGCCAAAAATTCAAAGAATCAAAATTACTTTTTCACGTTGTACGAGCAGCGAAAACACTCGGCTATGCTATACGTGTCCGTAATTAAAATACTTTAAAGCTCTCAAAATATGATGTGATGGTTTGGTTTTATATAGACTAGTATTTCACAGTAATTCTATGTCTTGTAATAATATTTTTAGTATGTTACTCAACCACATCTAAATAAATATATATTCTTCTTCTTCTCTTCCTTATCCCACGCTAGGTGGGGTCGGCACAACATGTTTTCCTCTTCCACTCAGCTCTATCACTAGTCGTCTCTGTACTCACACCTTTCATATGCATATCATTCTTCACGCAGTCCATCCATGCCTTCTTCGGCCTTCCTCTACCTCTATATCCATCCACACTCATGTTCAATACTTGTTGTTAAAAAAGTTGTTACATGCCTTTCATCCCTTCTCATGACATGCCCATACAAAGCCAATCTATTTCCTTTCATCTTTTCAGTCACTGGTGCTACTTTCAAGCTTCCTCTGATATACTCATTCCTTATCTTATCCATTCTCGTAACGCCACACATCCACCTCAGCATTCACATCTCAGCCACATGCACTCTTCTCTCATTCACCTCTTGCATTGCCCAACTAAATAAATAGATCATTTCCAGGAATTAAATATTACGTACTTTTATTCCTTCAATATAATCATTAGATATCTCAATCACGCAGGTGACTGGTGAACTTAACTAAACAATAAAACATACAGCTTCAACCTAAAATATAATTTAGATCCTTACATGTTCTTCAACTGAAGTGAATCCAAGAGTGTTTCATTTGATACAATTGAGAGACTCTTATCATATGGGTATGAATTTCGATTTATACTGTTATACACATACTTCAGCCCTATCACAAATAAACCAATATCCTATTGATAAGCAAGAATTGCCAAAATTGTATCCATCGAATTTAATCTACTCCGTTAACAGTATTAGATATTTTGTTACAAAATAACGTTGTCATTTTTCATAACATTATGTAAGCATAATGTTCGTTTAGACTGTTAGACTATGCCATGCTTTATAATTTAGATCGTATATACATACAACTCTAATTTTAAATAGAGTTTTGAACAAAATGACAGTTTCATAAAACTGTAGTCCAAGATAATGTTGTCGATTATGCTGTGCACAAAACAAAAGAAAACTTAATTTGACAAGACCAAAAAGGTGATAACTCAATCAAATAAATTTACGGCGAAAGAGACAGATGTTGTTAGTTCTGTCAAATTAAGTTTAGTTTTGTTCTGTGCACAACAAAATCGACACAAATTTCTTACGAATAATTATAAAAGTAGACACCAGTTGTAGAAAAGTTCTGATGGTTTCGCTCAAATCACAGTTTTAATCTCTTAATTCGTTTATTTTAGAAACACAAACAAGAACCTATTAAACCACTATAACTTTTATTATTTTGCACTGGAAAATTTGGCACGTGCTATCTTATATCTTATTTTTATACCTATAAACGAGTAATTCTTGTATATATGTATGTATATATATATATAATCTGAATCTCAGAAACGGCTGCACCGATTTTCATGAAATTTAGTATGCTGGGGGTATCGGGGGCGAAAAATCGATCTAGCTAGGTTTCACTTTTAGAAAACGTCGTTTTATCCGTATTTTCAGGCAACGAAAAACTGTTACAATATCATTAGAATACGAAAGTAAATTTCGCCACTAACTGACAGGTTATAATTGATATAGAGCGGACTCGAAATCAGAAGTCCCGGATCGAGTCCACATGAATGATTTCTTTCCCCTTTTTTTCAAGTTCCTTTTTTGTGAGAAAAGCTATTAAAATTTTACCAAAAAACAACGAGCAAAGCTCGGTCACCCAGGGACTAATTTATCAGTGGCGTAAATGTAATAACAATGCCATTGCGTTTATAGCAATAATATAACGTCACGTGGAACACTATTCAGTGCAGATTGGCAGGTTTACTCACTGTTTTCCTTTACCGACAGCCATTTGGTTAACCCATTTTATTTAACGTTGTATTTTGTCTTGAATAAATGTTTCTCCTTTATTTTTTTATGTGAACCTATTGACGCGCTTTGGCAGTAAAACCGACTCGTATGCCGTGACGGCAGACAGCATGACGCTGTCATGCCTTGATGTTCTTCACAAACATTCTCGACTCCCTTTTGTTTTTAAAGTGCTTAAAGACTTCGAATTAGTTATAATCAAAGGTTATAATTTGGTTATAATATTATTGACAATAACGATCAGGTGGCCAAAAAGATCTTATTAACGAAAATCTATTTTATTCTTAATTTTATAGGTTGTTATAGGTTTTTCCTTCTATTTACGAGTTTTAGAGTTGGTTATCAATAAACAAACTTGTAAACAGTTATTTTTCCCAAACATTTTATGGTCGAATCTCGACCAATGGGCGAACGCTAGTAAGAAATACACTCTATAGAATTATAAAGAGTTCATAAAGCTTCATGTTACATTTATACATATAACTATGAGGATAAATTGCGATTTCAACCTAAGGGATGAATCTTTTAGGCTTGCGACAAATTGAATCATTGTCACGGGTATTACTAAGTTGCAATTCAATAGAATCTCTTTTACATTCGATATGCGTTGACAGAAATAAATTCGTGACTCGCGTGCTTAAAATTGCAATAAATTTAAAATTATTAAAATGTATTTCCCTTTTCATTCTCAGTGCTTTCCATCCAGGACAGATATTTGTATATGTCTACGTCTGTTTGTCCTGAGCAAGCTTTGCTTAGTTTGGCATCAAATTACCGTGTATGAAGATAGTTATTCCCAATATATTTATGGTTGAAATAAGATCCTTGCTTAAATCCAAAATTATCAAAATAAAAAACACATTATTTATAATTTATAAAGTTATTAGGTGTCATATTCCGCGAGATGGTATACAGCAAGTTTAGTCTAACCAAAGTTTTAAAATATCACACTCAGCCGAAAACTTAAAAAAATGATTTCGGTTTTATTTAGTTATTTTGAGAACTATTTAAATAATACTGATACCAGTATGATGTAAAAAAATTATAAAGACAAAACGATCTAACATCACTTTTAAAGTTGTACTTACCTCATGATAAAACTATCATACATTAAATCAAAATAATATATTGTTTTTAAGCAAAAGTACTATAGTTAAGTAAATAGACTCTAAACATAGCGTACAAGCCTATAAAGCGAAATTTTCTGGTCACCAAAAATTTCATTGTTTAGTTTTGTACGTCATCTTGTAACTTTCCTTAGGTATACCAACTTATTTTCAAGAGATGACATTCAATTTCAAAGGAACAAGGATAACAGTTTGCTGTATAAAGGCTTTGTACTCATTTCATCTCAAAAATTCAGTTTCGTCTCTTACGTTTGACCTATGACTCTTTCAGAAATATATTATTAATATAAAAATAGATAAATTAGTTTATTATAAAATTAAATATATACCTACGACAAAGAATAAAGGAAATTAATAACGACAATAAAACTCCACTTATTCATTAAAATGCTCCAAATCGCTGCCCAGAGGAAGCGTGCCAAGAAGGCAGCATTACCACGCTGAATGGCAATGAGAATTCTTTGGGCTGTAAAGTATGTACATGCCAGCCCTCATGTCACGAGATGCCTCAATAGTCCATAGTATACCTCTTTGCACATACGATGAGCCTCTCAATGTACTAAGAGTATATTTACTAAGTGAGTAGCTACTCGGATCCAATACGTCGACAAATATTACACGAGTTTCACCCACGATTGTCATGTTATTTTTGTTCTTATTCAAAGTTGCCTATGATTTTTGTTGTGAGATACGATACATAATAATAAATTCAGACTTGAATAAATTAAGCTGTAGCACGAAATATTACGTTTCCAAAGTACGAAAACCTTTGGAAAGGAAAATATTTGAATATTTTTACGAGATTGTTTATTTTTTGTGAAAGGAAAGGGGTGCTCTAATTACATTGACTAGCTTTTGAACCAGCTGTAATAAATCAAACGCTTATTATAATCTCTCATGATAGCCCAAAAGTTTGTGAAAATCCCTAGTATATTAAAGCAATTTATAAGTTTTAGCAGAATTAGAATTCCAGAAATTACTTTTGTTAGCGCACGAAATGATTTTACGTCGACACCCTAATAAACCCATATATCAAATACCAACCCTTATAGCAATCACAACCCAATGGCTTAACGCGCTTTGTCAAGTCAAGGTTTTGATGTTATGTTCTGCTGAGAAATCTTAAAAATGACCTTGCGTCGAAAACTAAAGAGAATGTTGAACATATTTATTGTTTTAACTTAATTTCTAATCTAAGTCTTTTAAGCTGCTATATAGGTACTTGTACGGGTTACTACATAGGTAACGCTAACAATAGTTTCTGAATGTACATAATATGTCAGTAAATATAAAAATAATTAACTGTTAGTAGTTTATATAACGCGGTGAAAACAGATATTTTGGCGTGACTTGCTTACTTAATTAATTCCTAGGTGTGTACAAAGGCATTCTGCTGACTACATTTTTGAGTCACAAAAGTTTCAAAGAGAATAATTTACAGTGTCAAAATAAATTGTTACTAAACAGCAAAATGATGGATGACAGTTAATGGAAGTGTAATGGAAGTCCAGTGTATTTGTTCGGGTTTGAGTGTTTAGGACTATTGTGTCTTCGTGGTTTGTATTATATGTGACTGGAAAATAGGGTTGGCAACGACTGTTTTTATTTTATATATACGACCTACTTATATTTTAGTATCTTTTATGGATCCATTCCAGGAACAGTGGTCGAATAAAGATAGGTCGATAGGTAAATTTGACTTCATTATAAACAACAGGTTCTTCCCATCCATTAAACTCGATAAATATTCAACAAATACTTTAATAAGTATCGAAGATTCTCATGCTAATAGGTTTATGGATTCAAATCACTTGGGGTTTTGTTGTACTTATGAAAGGTTTGGATAAAGTTCTTATTTTACAATGGATTCCCCAAGTAGGTATAAAGGGAAAGAGACCATGAGAGAATGTACCTAAGTACAAATTCGTCGCCAAACAAGCAAGTAGAGTGACGGTATTGATTTTACATTACTCCCTCATCATTACGTTTGTATTTAATCGAGAACACGAATCGTGATTTATGGGACGAATACTATGATAAACGATACTAAGAAAAGGTATTTATATATAGTTTAAAACAATCCATTCGCAGTCTTGCATATTTTTATAGTTGTGATTCTGTTCCGGACACACTTCATTGAAAAAGTTTTAAAGAAGTGCAATCGGAAAGTGGACGCTGATGGAGTCGGTCTAAAACGTAAAACTTAGGCAACGTCTAGTCGGAGACGAGTCCATTGAGCTATGTATTCACTTATACTCCAAGTCATAAAGTTAAGTATAAAATATGTAGGTATAATACTAGCCGTTCCCGTGGGATTCGCGTTCCCGTGGGATCCGGGTTCCCGTGGGATCTAGCGGTATGAAATATACTACTACACTTCATTTTCACTACTATTCATCACGTGTATAGCGACAGTTCTGATACCTACGTCACATGTAACCCCTCCCGCACCGCTCCTACCGCAGGAACCTACGAGACGGTAAGATTTTCAATCACTTAAGCAATGATGTTTGGACAATTTACCAAATTTCGTGTTAAAATTTCGTGTTGAAATTTTACGAAACCGTGTTGATTAGAATGGCTATTTTATATCCATTCAGTTGGAAAAATATTTGGGACAAACTGAAAGCGCTTTTTTCGATGGGTCAGCTAGTTTTTAATAAACTACCTCTTTATGCATGCTTCTGAAAACACAAAAAAACATTTGCAATAAATCGCAGTGGCTGAGGCATGGCATAATGCATCTCTATCCTGCCACTGGCCTACGTTCTGTGTACTGAAGCCTTCAGTCTATAAATGAAAAACGTGTACCAACATGCAAGTGATTGAAAAAAAATAAAGCTTTACAGTGAATTGTATTCTTCTAGGTATCTGTAGTTTATCTTAGCAGGTTTTTGTTACTATTGCGACTAATTACTCGTACTAGAGTGAGTTAGAGTGATTGATGGATGGAAAAAGTGAATGTGTTGTATTAGGTATCTACTATTTAAAAGACTAATGGCATTATTCATAAAAATGTGAGCGATGTTTAGCAACTGCTTAGCAGATTCTAAATTCAAATTCTCTATAGAAAATTTGAATTAAGAATCCCACTTACTAATCACCGTCGAGTTTATTATGAATAAGGCCATAAATCGATAATCGCATAATGTTTCAAATTTTGTCATTTTGTTTAGGTAAGTCCTTATAAACATCCAATAATGTTTTCATAGCTCGGCGTAACTACGCTAACTTTAATTGGTACTTATATAAAATAAATATTAAGTAATGATTTTCAAGGTATTTTTCCTTACGAAACTTGATGATTTTACGAGGTGAAAAATCCACTGATTTTGGTATTTAAATTTATAGGCTTGTTTATTTAATTTTAAAACTAACTCCCATATTGTTTTTACCTTTAAGGTGTAATTTTATAATGATTAATTTTACATTTATTACTTTGAATGTAATGCAGTCTAATAAATGTTGTTAAATTATATACCTACCATCTTAAAAATCTGAATGTTGAGATCTATTTATAGAATCATAAAAAGCACTCATCAAATTAATTTACAAAAATAAAAGTAGCTTTGAGACGCATTACCTACACATCATACACGCTCGAGAAACGAGTATTAAGAACGAGATAATATGCTTTTGAACATGTATATTTTGTTGATATAGATACATATGTGCATACCTATGTTATAAATGTAATAAACGTAACAGAGCAAGATGTGAACTGAAGGTGGATTGTAGCAAATTGGAAAGATGTAGAGGTAACATCCGAAGACTACGGTTATTGAAAAAATTTTGGGTAGAAATCTCGATTGTTTCTACGATATTAGTCTTTCTTTTCAAATAGGTAGCGTGCTCTTTTTTATTTATTTATTTAACTTTAGTTTTTATTCAGATTCATTTAATTGTGGGTACAATCAACAAAATTTCTAATTTTCGACAAATACTACAAAATTTTATATTTTAAGTAAACTTATTTCATTATGATTTTAATAATACATATTCTATTATAATTAATCGTAGACTTTTATCGAAAAATAATAAAAAGTCTATAATTTTATTACGTAAAATAAGCTTCAATTTATAAGTCTAGATAGATAATTTTATTCCTCCGTGCCCTTTAGAAATGTAACTAGGCTTAAGAAAATAATTATTTGAATTACTTTCAATCTAATTGAGGATAAAATTAATGAGCTTCAAGTGAAACCATTATTTATAAGTATTATGTACATTAATTATTCTCCTCAACAGCATTAATTTTGCACATAAAACCTACGTGCAGAATATAATTATAGGTTTTTTTCCGCAGTCACTATTTACAGAAATCAGTCTTATTTTATTATTGTGTGAGGAAAAAAGGAACCGTAATGTAGGAAAAGCAATTAGCGTTTTTCCATCGTATTGTATTCTGGCCGATGATTGGTCACTATTGAGTAAAACTGATTTGTTATAACTGAAGTTTCCTTTATAAGTAATGTATGGTGCCACGGAAACTCTATTAAAAATCCTTATGTCACCAAGATACTATTACATACTTAATAATATTAGTCTTTTTAGGTTTGGGATCGCTGATAATATATGATAATAATAATAATAAATTATTTATTCGTACTCTATTACAGACATATATTTGACAAATTCTCATAAATATAATAGATGTTAGATATAATAATAATATGATAACTAAAAAACATTTTATCGATTTTGATTGTCATGTCGAGTACCTAAAGCCAGGCTTAACGTGTAGACAAGTTAGGTAATGGCAACTGTAAAATTTATAATGTTAATGCGTAGGGAGTCTACCCTTAACCCTTTCAGTAAAATATCACGTAATCCCACACCGAAAACAACTTGTCACAAAATTACTGTGGCAAAATTGCAGGTTTGATTAAACTTATGGCCTTTGTTAGCCAGTAAGGCAATTAAGACAAGCAATATTCATACTAAAGTGTGCAATTTAGTATTAGACAAATATTTACTTAATTGTCTTGTTGGAAATTTGAACTAAACAAACTAAATTATTTTTGGGAATAAACAAGCTAAATGCACTTGTAAATCAGTTTGGTATTCAAAATTATGTTGATGTTTTATATTTTTCAGTAAAAATAGTTTTCTATTCAATCATTGTTTTTATCGATCATTTAAGTTTTCGTAACATTGTGGCCATGATATTTTAAAAAATAACAAGCCAACTCAAACGAGACCGAACGTCTGTACCTACATTTCACCATAATACTGTTCACACTATAATGATAAATTGATTGTGACTCAGCAAAGTTATCCCAAATGTCACTAAGGCATGACGACAGAAATACCGCAGTCGAGTGTCACTCAAATAAGTAATGGTATCAATTCTACGCGATATTTGAGGAAGATTATATTCTATAGACCTACATAGGAAATAATATAATGTTATAAAAAGGAAGAGCCGTTCGTTTCATTTACACGCATCGAGTACTTTAATCATCTCTGTGAATTTTTCATAGGTAAATGAGGTTTGTTATGAAAATCGAAATAGGATCATTTTGGACCGATTTCCCCATAGATACTTATCTGTAGGGCAATTGTGCAAGCAAATCGACATCGTAATCGATTTAAAATGAACAGTTGAAGTTAAGCAATAGGTTTGAATACCTATCTGTAGGGCCATTGTGAAATCAAATCAACATCGTAATCGATTTGAAATGAACAGTTGAAGTCATGCAAGCGAGGTTTGAATTAAAGCTTTTTGTATCATATAACCGATATAAGGATCAGTTTCAAAAAGCGTCAGTTCACAATATCAGCTTTCTATATTTCAGCAGTCTTTCGAGAACATTTTTTAATGGAAACAATTTTATTTACCTAATTATAATGTATTTAAGTACTTAAGTACTTGACCTCTTACTGTCCTAGCAGAAGCATCAGTACTGAGTAAAAAGTCAGTATTAATGAGATTTCCTTAACAAGGAACCTGTCGTAATACAAATAAATTGATGCGGGTTAGGTACAATAGAAATAAACTTTTATTCCTAATAAAATATAAATTGGAAAGTTTATTGTTTTGTTTATTTGTTGGTCTGTTTATTATTGAGCTATATAGCAAAACAACTGTGATGACAGATTTATAATTTAAATGATATAGGTATATATGTTTTTTATATAAACAAAAAAAAAGTTACGACTGTAGGTTATATAACCTTTATTCTAGAATGTTCCGAGATATATACCAGAGTTAAGACATTCACAATAGTGAGAAGTTAGTAATACAATTTTGTTGTAAAATAAGCAGGATTATTGATTTGATTCATTTGATTTTATAAGCCGGCTACACCAAAAATGTTTCGTCGAGAGATGACTATAAAATAATTTCCAATAGGATAAACCTTTTGTCAAAAAAAGTAGGTATACATACAGCCAATACATTTGAGATACGTGTCAATAA
The DNA here is from genome assembly GCA_951361185.1 of Ochropacha duplaris. Taxonomy (NCBI): domain Eukaryota; kingdom Metazoa; phylum Arthropoda; class Insecta; order Lepidoptera; family Drepanidae; genus Ochropacha; species Ochropacha duplaris. The sequence goes on from OX592706.1 coordinate 5,694,783, forward strand.
CGACTTATATTTTCTTTGATATTAACACAAAATTGCTATTTCTTACTTCCGCACCCACTATATTAAAGTGCCCTATTCCGATAAAACGAATATCTAGAATCATGCGGTTACATTCATATATCTTCAAGGATTACTTGATACGCCTCCGTCAAAAATAGATCCAAGTCGATATATCATAATATACCTACTGAAATCGCACCATTATTGAGTGATCTAGTAATTTGCAATGGATTGGTACCTATGTTTTTTTTCCAAGTATAATAAATATTAAAACGGATGAATAGGCACATATCAATTTAAATATAACATGTTTGTATTATGATCATAATAATTTTGATATAGCTATTTAAATCGTTGCAAAGGCTTATTTAACGGTTTTTCATCTTACTAATATTATAAATGTGAAAGTTTGGACGTTTGTTCCTCTTTTACACCTGAAAGGAAAGGATCTGGATGAAATTTGACATAGAGATAGATTATAGTCTGGAATAGCAAAAAGGCTACTTTTTATCCCGGGAAAAGATAAGATCCCTCGGGAACGCGGGTGAAACCGCGCGGAACAGCTAGTAATCTATATACCTAAAGCAATGTCGGGTTATTTACACCATTTATAACTCGAGAATGACTTTTTTGACAATGACATATCTCGAGATTGGATTGACATGAGTCAATCCGATTTAGAAATCAGGTTTAGATTCACAATTGAACCCGGAAGGTGGCGCTGGAATCGGGGTCTATGTTTTGTTTTAATTTTAGGGCAGGGCAACGTCTGCTGGGCCCACTAGTATTTATATAAAGTTGTAGTAAAGCGAGAACAATTACACAAACTTAACATGCAAAAGTACTGCTTACATTTGAATGCATTTTTCAATCCCGGCTATAATATCCCTCAACAGTGTAAATTGATAGAAGAAAAGGATATCTCATGGACCATACATATAATTCAGTTATTTACTTAAGTCTACAACTTTACCTTAGAGCAAAGAGAAGAGGTAAGAGCTCTCCGAGAAGAAATGTTGAACTTATCAATATTTCATATATTCTATCTAAAACAGATCCAAATTGCAATCCAACGATGCAACGCGTATTCGATAGAATACGCGTAAAAACATTCATAAACAGACTGGATTTCAGAAAGATTTATATGCCAATCAATTGAAGCATGGTAAATAATTTGTATTGAAATAGATTCAGACAATAAACAAGTCGAATATCTACTTTTTTATTTTTTGTTTATCACTATTCTAAATCATCTTGTTGTTGAATAATTTATGATTGGTGTCCGGATAGTTTTGGGCATTTTCTTATTATTTGTCTCTGTAATGAAGTATGTATAAGAAATTTATGTTATTGCATATAGGTAAATGGTTTGATAGATTTGGAAGGCATGGTTTTATTAGATTTGTTGAGAAGAACTCAAAAATGTATTTCTATCTCTATAATCTTTTCTCTTTATTATTGTATTATTATGATGACATGATATTGAATTAGAATAACCAGTTCAAGTTAAAGGAAACTTACTGGCAAATAAACTAAGTGAAAGTACCAACATCTGTTACCTTTTAGAGAAATTAAAGACTTTATTTCTCCTCGAAACCGAAACAGCATAATAGCTTTATATAACGATCTTTCACCAAAGTTTCTCTAAAGAATGTCATATTATTTACAAACTCCTAAAATTTATTTATTTATATTATATAAATAACGAACGCCCCTTTCCCTAAAGTTAAATATACGAGTACCTACCTAACAAACGGCGTCACCGCGAAATTGAACGGTTTTTAAGATTCATTCCCTTTTGTTATCGAGGTAATAAAACACGCAGTATTACGAGAATTTATTTGTACATACATATAACATCTTTAAACGATCGTTTGTCAGAGAAATGGAACACAACAGCCACATTTAATAATTAAAGTTCCTTTTTTATTACAAAAATCTTAACATTATAAAAGGTATGAATAAATAATAGTTTTAGGCATAGAGTCCTTATAATACAACTAGTTAATCTAAATCTTTGCATGTGTGAGGTGGGAAAAAATGTTGTTATAGGCAATTATCGTTATTTCGTAGAATCTAACAAACTAATTAAAAATATTCACGTTAAAACCTAGAACCATGGAAAATATATCTTTTGTAACAAACAAGAAGTAAGTAGCTAGTGTATTGAAGAAGAGAAAGTATAAAATGTTTCAAAATTAATGTTATACCAACAAATACAAAGTTCTATAATTTTTGCTCTAATTCTAAGCAGGTGTTCTTGTAAATCAGCTTTGTTAAAAGTTTGAAATATTGCTTGTTTATTTATTTATTAGCTCGCTAATTAGGAGCAAAGGATTTTCAGTAGGTATAAAATATAAAAATGTTTAGGTATCTTAATTCCCAATTGAAAATAATAAGAAGACGTGAAAAAGGAGCCATATATAATAGTAATTTTATAGTAAAAATGCAAAGTTATAAAACTTTATCAAATAGAGCTCAATGAAATTGCCATACCAAAAATAAAACCATGCCAAATCGGTCTTTTCCACGTACGGTAGACCTGTGAAATCGACTTCCAGCGGCGGTGTTTCTGAACAGATACGACTAAGGGACCTTCAAGAAAAGAGCGTATTTCTTTTTAAAAGCCCGGCAACATACCTGTGATCCCTTGGGTGCTGCGCGTATGCATGGGCAGTGGGTATCACTTTACATCAGGTAACCCGCATACTCTTTTGCCCCCTATTAAATGAAAATAAATGGTCTCAATATTATTGAATGTATTCCTCCGAGGGCAAATCAGACTCACGCCTGTCCGAATTACCTTCCTTTTACTTCCAGCCAGTTTCCGTCTAAGCTTAGTGTGCTTACCACGGTAAAACACAAGCTTATCCAAGAGTAAGAAAAATAAATGATTTTGAATTGTACAATAGAATGTGATAAATAATAACGGTCATAAATAAAAAAAATGCAGTCGTCTCCATTAAATTTTAAAACTTAAGATAAAATACTAAACTTATAATTTTAAAACTTTGATTAACTGTCCTTGATTTAAACTCAAAAGGAATTTTCATAATAATGATTTACATACCACTCAAACTAAGCCCACATGTAGTTGATGTCTACTTTATCTACCCGCACGCCATGAAAGTGTTGACATATAAACTAACCGATAAGATCAATTTCACACAGAAAAAAGTGTTTAGGATGAATACAGAAATCATATAATTAATTACAAAAATATCCTATAAATTATATAAATTAATTATATTTGTTAAAATATTGTGTTATTTTTATCACAACAAAGACTTGAGTGAAATCAACACGGAAATCACAACGGAAAAGTCTGATTTAAATTTTGTTATTTAATTTAAGAAGCTTAATATTTACATAAATTGATTATTTTATTTTATTTACTAGAAAAATTAAAAACGCTACTATGAATGCATTCCTTGTAATGCCTAACAAATTCCCGGTTTCCTGAGGCCTCGATTATTTTATTAAATACTACCTGCCCTCCGCAGTTTCACACACGTCCCCGTAGGATCTTACCTTATCCCGAGATAAAAATATAGCCTATGCTAATCTGGAATAATGCAGCATTCAAATGGTGAAAGATTTTTTTAAATCGGCCCAGATGTTTCTGAGTTTATTCGCTACATACACACACACACACACATACAAATATTTCCTCTTTATAATATGCGAAAGAAAATACTCACGATACGACAAGCTTCGGACCCCCACGGACCCATGGTCCCGACCGCAAAAGGCATAAATTGATTATTTTGATTTTGATTGAAAATTAAGAATTTTCCGCATCTTTCGCAGTATTTAGTTGATATTCACAGTGTGTTTTTCGTCTAAATATCTGAAAAATATGATGCAACCTAGTTTTTTTCTTCACGCTATTGATACAGTTTGCATGAACATAATAGTTTGTACAGACAATTGTCCTCGACGAAATTATGCTTTAAAGAAAGGCGTGTATGCTGTCTGTATGACATATGGTGAAGGCATTTATTATCCGTAATATTTTCGTGGAATTCTACTCAATGATCTGGTTGAGTTTTGTTGTAGACATAATGAGGTTTCGTTGTATGGTAACTAAAATTTCATCATCTTTATTTTTGGTATTGCATATAATAATTTTAGGAACATAAATCATTTTCAATTTAAATCTATAGAAATTACCATAACTTCTAGTCTTGGATAATTCGCGAACGAATTATACAAATAAGATGAAATATGTGAACTAGGTCATCGATGATCCCGTTCTTTTCTTTATAATGAATTCACTCTTCTGGTGGTCGCTTCATCAAGAGGTGGCGCTAACCATCCAAGTAACCTTTTTTTGTTCAAATTTTTTGTTAATTGTCATAGAGAACTAGTGAACTAAAATAACGAACTGGTACCATAGGACTGCAAACTAAATTTACCGCTCCCAATGGTGACCGTCTTTGCCCAAGACTATTAAACTTCTACGTATATTTTACATGAAAATAAAAATGATGATAAATAGTAAATAACCCTAGATATGATGAATATTTCAAATACGTTGAACTAAAAAAATTAAGAAACTGTAATCTTTAATTTTATTTTATTGCTATTAATACTAAGAATATAATATTTGATACACAAACTCGAATATAAATAATCTTTTGTACCTACTTGAACCTAAACTAGGTCATCGTCCTTTACATATAATACCTGAATAGCTGAAAGCTATTAATGAGATAGATGAAAGAAATAAACGAAACCAACACTTACACTATCATATTCATTTTCATTCGTATTATAGGCATGTATTTGTCATTGATAGATCAAATAACGGTAGCCCTACAAAACCCATTAACTACGATAAGGTTACTGACATTAGAAACAGTAGAATAGAAGAATACTTTTTAATTTTTTTCATACTGTGTAAAGTAATCACACACTATTATTTCGCGTGTGTTTAATGAGTGATTAATAATACTCTATCCATTTTGATAAATTATTAATTGCACTCATGAAGTTACATCATAATTATTAATTTCACGAACAGTGTGGCTTTATATTTTGAAATAAAAGCTTTGATTGAATAACTTTTTTCAAATAATTGTCATGACTTATTATTATTTTAGTGACATGAAGACAGCAAAGATACATTACGGGTGTATATCAAAATACGGAATTTCTATGTATGTTGGAGTGAGGTGTTAGACTCCTCCATTCAAAAGGGAAGATCTTCCGCCAGGCTAGGTCATCGTGCCTGGGGACCGCGGTCCAACTGTAGTTATCTGTCTAGATAGATGTCGCCACACTATTTTTCCAAATACAGAATATCTTTTCAAAGAATAATTCTTTATTTTATCTTAAATTCTCTTCAACCATTATTTATTTAGGATATTTATAACCTTTACAAATTCAGAAAACTCGTTTGGCTGTTAATAACGATCAAAGGATAGCTATTCACATCAGTAAAAACGCTGAAAGGTATCGTTTCGTATCGTATTTTATTAGTGTCTAGTTTACAACTAGTCCTTCTCTCTCCGTGCAAAATCAAGCTAATCTTTTGCTTCGTTACCTGAAAGAAGATCAAACAAGCTCATCTTTTGCACTTAAAATATTACTACATAGTTTGCCCACTCAATTTATAATGTTACATTAGGATAGGATTAGAAAGGTAGAAAGGATTAGGTGAGTGACTACAAATTGGATGCCAAATAAGGGCTGATATAAGTACGTTATTACAGAAAATTCCACAATATAGGAATAGGCGACTTTTACTGGAAACTTACAAAATTGTATTGCATTCAAAAAATATATATATACATATGTGCTAAATGAATTTGTTTTTATAAAAAAGTAATACATACCTACATCGAAAGTAAAATTGTTGAAACCAAATTGAAAATTAATTTTGTCAATATAATCCCTATACAGGGTGTCCCATAAGTAACACGCCAGAGTGACACTGGAGCTAGATTGGCTTCAGGTCAATCAGATAACATTGACATGACCTTAGTAAAAGTTTTCGAGATATTGCCACTTTTAAAAAAAATACACTATTTTTTTGTCTTTTTTTCGCCTGTGATGGCTATAAATAACTTCTAACTTATAGGTTTTTTTCCTAGTTGGTTGAGACAATCAAGTAATCATTTCATTTGAAACTAGTACGCTATGCTCAAAAATTAACTAAGTTGTTTCTTTTTAAGTCAATGCGAAAATCGTAACTAAAGTTTGACTAGTTACTGTGAAAAAAAATTGTACTGGACAGCAAAATTATCTTAAAAACTAGTCTATTTAATGTTATTTCGAAAATGGCATAACATTCGTAGTTTTTTTTTTGCCAAAAGTTATAAATTCCAATTTTTGCCATTTAAGTCGTGCTACTTGGGAAATACTACAATTAAAAAATAATACTTAATAAATGGTGCTGGTGTCTTTTGTCGCCAAATTACTCACAGATAATTTTTAAAAGCATAAAAGTGGCTATATTTCGAAAACCAGAAAACTTTTTTTTTTATGTAATAGTTTGACAAACAGGCAGACGGTCCACATGTTGGTAAGTGGTCACCGCCGCTTTTTAATAATAATTTAACTCAGTAATTTTCTACATTAGCTCAAAACGGTATATTTCACTTACATACTTAATTAATTTGTACTTTTATTTACAAATATTTTATTTAACAATTTGTATTTTTTATTTTATTCGAAGCATTCAATAAAAATGTTTAACTTTGGTTTAGGTTGTACTATACATATACATATTATTCTTAGGAATTGTGTTCGTTTCTACAATAAGATTCCACGTGATGTTATTACCTACATGGAAGACAAAAAATACACATCATTATGGTTGTAGTAACTTCTATCTGTAATTGCTTCCCCCTGGCGTAGTGTTAAATGATTTAATAAGTAAAATTATAAAAAAAAAACTTGACCTTTTTTTTCTAACCTGTGGTAAAGTCGAACGTAAAATTCATGAATGCCTCAGCAGGGCTTAAACTGAATAGGTAAATGAAGTTTGAGTTTGGATTTGAGTTTATTGTTGTCATATAAAGCTAAACAAAAACATACAAGACATCTTCATAATTGCCAAGGGCTTCTTCATATACTTGTTGACAATCAGCTTCACGTATTTATCTTGTTGTTGTTTCATTCTCAAATGAAAATGAACAAGAGGGTATTTGCATAATAATGTATGTACATATAAAAAGATTTATCCTGACTGACGAGCCGAAAACGTACAGGTTGAAATGATCCGTTAGAAACTTGAACTTTACACACATGTTCCATTTATTCCATGCCTACGTTGCTTCGAAAAATAATGTTTTATTTTTAAATTCAACCCCTGTGGCGGTAAAATAGTTGAAAATAAAACAAACGTTATTTTTATAAAGATATTTATTATATCTGACTAGCTGTCCCCCGCGGTTCCCGAAGGATCTTATTCTTTCCCGGGATAAAAAGTATCCTATGTGTTATTCCACAATATGATCTACCTGTGTGCCAAGTTTCATCAAAATCCGTACAGCCGTCTTTGCGTAAAAGAGTAACAAACATCCATCCATCCAAACTTTCATAATATAATATTAATTATTAATATTATTAATGAGAGGGATTTTAAATTAGCATAACTTTTTTATTTATAAACCGATTGACATGAAACAAACATTAAATGTTAAGTGAAGCTTACCACAATATATTAATGAAAACCACATCTGAATCGAATAAGCCGTTTCTGAGATTAGCGTGCACAAACGCACAGACAAATAGACAAAAATTCTAACAATCATTGTTTTGGGTGTTATTTGCGTTGCTAAAGGTTCCAATAATATTTTTTCTCATGTCTTCCATGTACAGACATCGATCCGTTACATTTTTATTATATTTATCAAGATTTTCTTGACAAGGCAGACATGAAGTAATTCTGGCTGAAATAACTCTAGTCACAGCTGAGTAGGTATCTACCATATTTCGTTTTTATTCTCAATAATCTGATAATCTTTGCGTAGTCATGATATTTTCCCGACCAACTTGTCGTTTTTTATCGTGATGGGTAATGACGATGAACTGTCGAAGTATATTACGTTTCCGAAGATATAAAACTTTTCTCTAACAGTAACTGTCAAATTTATTCATGGTACAAAGTAAAACGAGAATGTAATTTATCTTACGTCAATGTAAGCCTACATATTGGTTTAAGCACATTAAAAAACAATAAAACAAAAATAACACTCCATTTAAAATGATAAAGTAATAAACAATGATAAAGTTATAAATGTGATTTTTTGTAATTTTCTTTCTGCTTTTAAAACAAATAGAGATCTGAACATTTTAAGGTCGTTATCTGGGGGCACGGAAGTGCCCCGCCAAGAAAAGCCAGCGAAGCGAAAACGCAGGGGCACTACCTACCTTTTCTCGAAGCGTTTCGTCGTATTTTTGAACCCTCATAACTTTGCTTTGAATGATACCAGATATAAAAAAATCTCAGGATATGATGCCTATAGCAAACTTATTAAACATATAAAGTTTCAATTGCATAGCTGTTATACTTTAGATTTTATTGATATCTAAAAACCCCCGATTTCGTCACTGACTGATGATCATCAAAACTCATAAATGGTACTTCCTGAAGTCCTAGAAAGCTGAAATTTGCTATTTAGGCTAATATTAGTACAGAAACAACAAAAAAAAATTAAAACTTGAAACTTTTATCCCCGAACCCCTTAAACTAGGGAATGCGTCAACTATGTATGTATGGGGACACGCTTTAATTTTCAACTATTTTATTTTTTTAAATTTTCCCTTAATTTGTGCTGTAAGACCTTGCCTTTCGCCAAATTTCGTGATTCTAGGTCGACGGAAACTACCCTATAAGTTTTTCGACGGTTTTATCTCAGGAACTGGTGGATCTAGCAATTTGAAATTTAAACTAGATACTGAAATCTAATAGTCCCTATTAGGTGTATAAATATCAGGGTCCTGAGTCAACACGAGAAAGAAAAAGATATGGGCAAATTGTGATTTTCGCGAAAATTTGTAAGTACCAAAATTTAACTTAGTTTTCAACATTTTTTATTTTTCGGAATTTTCCCTTTACTTGTGCTGTAACACCTTGCTTTAAACCAAAATTGATGATTCTAGGTCAACCGGAAGTACCCTATAGGTTTTGGGTCAAAAACCTATATGGTAGTTCCCGTTGTCCTAGAATCACGAAATTTGGCGAAAAGCAAGGTCTTTACAGCACAAATAAAGGGAAAATTCTAAAAAGTTAAAAAAGTTTAAAATTAAAGGGGATCCCCATACATACATAGTACCACCAATTAAGATAGACTTCTGAGTTGTATCGGTGCTCATATAATTTTGAGGTCTAGCTTAGTTGGCACCTATCTCCAATAAGGAAATCGAAAACGTAATCGAAAAAAAAATTGAAACAAATCCTCAAGACTCCATTACCGTGATGAACGAACTATTTACAAGTTTGTTCGGAACCCTCGGTGCGCGAGTCCGACTCGCATTTGACCGGATTTTTATACACCTAATAGGAACTATAGACCTCAGTATCTGGTGTAAATTTCAACTTGCTAGATCCACCCGTTCACGAAGTTCTGAGAAAATCGGTGGTGACACACTGACAGACGGACAAGAGAGTGATCTTATAAGTGTTCCTTTTTTTACCTTTTGAGGTACGGAATCCTAAAAATAATGTAATAAAATAATAATACAATCCTTTATAAAACTAATGTTCCGCGCGATTTCACCCGCGTTCCCGTGGGATCTTATCCTTTCCCGGGATAAAATATAGCCTATGTTCATCAAGGATAGTGTAGCTTTCCAATGGTGAAAGAATTTTTGAAATCGGTCCAGTAGTTTCGGAGCCTATTCAATGCAAACAAACAAATCTTTCCTCTTTATACTATTAGTATAGATAAACAACAAAAATACAGAGGCAGTCCAAAATAGTTTTCACTTCAAAAACTAGATGGCGTTGTCTCTAATTGAAACGAGCTATGGTTTCATTCTTAGAGATTTAATTTATATAGGAAAAAAAGTTACATTTTATATAAGTCTGGCACAACGGCTTAATCTTTAAGCTGTACAAACTCGGAGTGCCAGTCAGACTCGTGACCATCCTACGAGACTTCTTGTCGAATCGCCATTTCAACTACCGAATAACAGGAGCGCTATCCTCACCCCATCCCGTCTTAGCCGGAGTCCCCCAAGGCTCTGTGCTGTCCCCCTTACTGTTCACACTCTACACGAGTGACATCCCCAAAGCTGGCAAAGCACAGCTAGCCCTTTTCGCGGACGACACCGCAATTTACTATTCAGGCAGATGCCCCACGGCAATTGCCAAAGTCCTCCAAGCCGCAACTCACACCCTAGGTCCCTGGTTTCGGAAATGGAGAATTGAGATAAATCCCACCAAAAGTCAGGCGGTACTGTTCTTCAGTCCCGCCAAGAAATACATTCCCACTCCCCCCCCTCCAGTCACCATGTTTGGCGAGCCGATCCCTTGGGAGAGGCAAGCTAAATATCTCGGTGTTACCCTGGATGATCGTTTGTCCTTTTCCAACCACATAAGGAAGGTTCGTGCACGCGCCTACCTTGTGTCCAGTCGCCTTCACTTCATGCTAAACTCAAAGTCCAAACTTGCCCTAAAAAGCAAGGTCAGACTTTACACCGCGTGCATCCGCCCCATTATGCTCTATGCATGCACTGTGTTCGCACATGCATCCCCCAAGCTGATCCATAGCCTCCAAGTGGTTCAAAACCGCTTCATGCGCAAAGCCACGGGCGCCCCGTGGTACATGCGTAACCTAGATCTACACATAGACCTCAATCTGCCCACAGTTAAGCAATTCATTAAGTGCGCATCTCGCCGTTATTACGATCGTGCCCTAAACCACGCGAATCCGTTAATAGTCAAAACTGCCAACTATACTCCCTCAAAGATCTCAAAAATCCGTAGGCCTAAGGTCGCCCTCAGCGAACCGGATGACCCCATAACTTTAGCTCAAATTCAGGATAGGGAGGCTCGCGCAGCCCTCGAGAAACAACGCCCGCGTTTCCGCCCTCGCCGGAGAGGCCCGTCGCGACGTCCCACTCAGATTCAGTCTCGTCCCCCCATTAGTCAGTCGTTAACGGCCCGAGCCGCCACAGTCAGTAATCCGACCGTCCCCTAAAAACTCCTCTAAATCGCTTAGGCGAAGTCCGTCCCACTTTTTGTGTCCCCCGACGACGCCCTGAGCCGAGGTTCGGGCCCCAACTGGGGCGCCCTCAGCGGTGAGTCGTCACAAACAAACACGGCTGAGAGCCCTAAGCGCTCGCCGAATAGTCCGCGTAAGGGTGTCTATGGTCCTTCAGACCGCCACCTTTAAGTCCTCCTCAAAAAAAAAAAAAAAAAAATACATTTTATATCAAGTCCATCGTATATCAAGTCCATCGTATTGTTGAACACATCAGCCAACTATCAAAAAAGTCTAATAACCGGAGTCCTCTTCTTTGACGTAGCTAAAGCCTTCGACAAAGTCTGGCACAACGGCTTAATATATAAGCTGTACAAACTCGGAGTGCCTGACAGACTCGTGACCATCATACGAGACTTTTTGTCGAACCGCCAATTCTGCTACCGGATAATAGGAGCGCTATCCTCCTCCCACCCTATTCTAGCCGGAGTCCCCCAAGGCTCTGTGCTGTCCCCCTTGCTGTTTACACTCTACACGAGTGACATCCCCAAAGCTGGCAAAGCACAGCTAGCCCTTTTCGCGGACGACACCGCAATCTTTTTTTCGGTGGGGCGCTGCCGTAACGAGAATAACAGCTCCGTGTTGAAAAAATATTTAAAAATATAAAACCAATGTATTTTGCAACATAAATAATTGATTTTGGTTAACATACATACAAACTTTTAGTGACAGTGTTATCTTAACCATTACTTTAATTCTAAAACTGTACAAGTGTTTTTAAATTCAATAACATTGCGATTTCAAATCACCTTCATTTGTAACAAAAAAGTGACAATAAGTGATTAGTGCAGTGCGCAAAACAATGACTCATTTTTAACGTCCGTCTAATATATTTGGCTGATCTAGCATCAACTTATCGTAACTTTCAACACCAGTCATAAGCAGCATAGTGGCTGAATGGTTGTGACGGCCGGCATTCACCCGAGCGTACCGAGTTCGAATCACAATCTGTAACTGTAATAAGAACATTTTTTTTTATAATTAGTTTTTGTGTCAATTCATCTTTTAAAATGGAGTTTATGGACGTAGATAATGTAACAAAATTCCGTCCTCGTCAGCGAGCTAGTTCTCTTGAAAGCTTGACGGACTCTTCATTGTTTGAGTCGACTAGAATTAGCTTACCGCACACAAACCTAGATTTGAGCGAGCTAGATCCAAGCTCAAACAAAATAATAAGTGATTTAGAGATAAAGCTGTCGTCTGCCAATAATGAAATCGAAAACATGATTCTAGAAAATATTCAGTTAAAAAAAGAAATTGAAAAATTTAAGAAGATTATAGAGGTTTATAAGAAAATTGATCATAATGAGGCTCATACCACGCCATTCCTTGGTAGAAAACGGAAACGACCACGTATCTCCATGGGAACTGAAGAGATTCACACCCCCGTAAAAGTTTCTACATTAATAAATACAGATCAACAGCAATCCGTATACAAAAAACAACAAGATACGATTTTTGAATTGAATAAGAAAATAAAAGAGCTGCAGCAATGGCTGGATGATGAAAAAAGTAAAAAAACAAACTTCAAAACAGTAAAAATTGCAAACAAACCTCATAAAATGGGAGCAGCATCTAAGAAAAATAGGCATAATAAAAAATATACATCGTTTAGGAAGTTTAGACGTATATCAAGGAAAATTCGTGTATTGCAAAAAAAAATACCAAAATTAAAAATAGATAATGATCAGTTAAATAAGCAGATTTTAGAAATGGAGGTAAAAGAAAATCATTACCCTAAACAAGATGATGTAAGATTGGAAAGGATTATACAGGAAACTTCCCCAGAGCATCTAGACGTTGGCGATGAAGCCACATTAACGACACAAACGAATAATGAGCAATACATAGGGCCAACAAAAGTCTGCATCAAAGAAAAAACCAGGAAAAAGAAAATAATCATACTGGCAGACCAACGCGGATTTGGATTACAAAAAGCTCTACAAGATTTAGTGGGCTGTGACTATGAAGTAACATCATTTTGGAAAGCTAACGCGGTGACAGGAGATGTCCTGAATTCAAATAAAGAAGAACTACTGACTCTAACTAAGAACGATTATATAGTGATATTAGGCGGTATGAATGACTGTAACCCCGAAACCTTCAAATTTATTTTAGATAGTTTCCTTAGCTACTTCAGACATACAAATATTATTATAAACGAGGTTCCTTTTAACAGATATCTTAATGAAAATAAATTAAACTATGAAATACGACGTATTTGTATGAAATATAAACATGTAATGTATATTGACATGAACTATTGTAGATATGTCCCTAATAAGTATGTCATACGTGCTGATATTTGTAGATCTATTCTAAGAGCATTAATCCAACGGGATTACGAAACAAAATTAGATTTGAGCAAGAAATTAATTTACAAAAACCATAAAATTGGGCCTTTAACAGCTAATGTGAGCACGCAAACCGTTTCCAGCATTGTTGGAAACCCACCGATAGCGGATGGCATAGCAGATAGCAGAATTTCAAATGAGCTTTTTCGTTCCTAATAATAATATATATGTCTTACACCAAAATATTGACGGTCTTATAAGTAAATCGGACTTACTTTCATTACAAATCCAGGAATTAAAATCAAAAAATAAGTTTATTGATGTCATGTGCATAACAGAGCACAATATGCTTAGTAGTGATACCGTTTATTTGAATATTCCAAATTTTACATTAGCAGCAATAAGTTGTAGGAAAATGCGTAGAGGTGGGTCCTGCATTCTGGTACATAATAGTCACAAATACAGGGAACTTTGCGATGTTAAAAAATATAGCAGCATAAACAATGTAGAATGTTCCGCTGTAGAATTATTTGAGCATAATCTTATAGTTATTTGTATTTACAGAGCACCTAAAAATCAAAATGCAGCAAAAGAAATATTTTATGACTGTCTTAAAAAAATATTTAACCTAACATGCTTAAAACGAAAAAAAGTTATTGTATGTGGAGATCTTAATATTAACATGTTAGAAAATAATAAAACCACTGAAACTTTCAAAAACATAATTAAAAACTACAATCTAAAGGTATCGATTAACGAAGTAACTAGACCGGCCAGTGGCACTTGTCTCGATAATATCATACACAATGTTCGTGGTTCTACGTATGAATTACTTGAATTAGTTCTATCTGATCATTTGGCACAATATTTTAAATGCCCTGTAAAAGAATTTTATCATATTAAATATTGGTATTCATTCCGGCGAGATTACAGTAGAGAAAACATGTCAAAATTTAAGGAAAATTTAAATTTGTTGAGTTTTAGTGACATATTTGACTCCGACTGCCCTAATAAAGCTTTTAATGACTTCCATGATATATTCAAATTATTGTATGATCTTTGCTTTCCGTTAATAAAACGTAAACACACAGTACATAATAAACCAGCTTGGATATCTAAAGGGATAATAACATGTACTAAAAGGAAGAGGATGATGCTGTGGAAGTATAGAAATAACCCAAGTATAGAGAATAAAACAGCATTCAAAAACTATTCGAAGCGGTTAAAAAATATAATAAAATTAACTCAGAAGTCGAGAAATAATTATGAAATTAAAACAGCTACAAATAAGTCAAAAACTACTTGGAATATTATAACCAGAAATATTATTAGAAAACCTCCCAGTGTTGACATAAAACAAATTAAGCATAACAATAAACTATTGACTAATCCAAATGATATTGTACAAGCGTTTAACGACTTTTATATAAATCTAGATACTCCTAAACTGCGTAAGAAAGATGTCAGGTCCATTAATGTGAATAAGTCTAACTCTATGTTTATGTCTCCTTCTACCCCGAATGACATCTTCAATATCATCATGTCCTTGAAAAATACTCCAAGTACCGGATATGATGAGATAACCACGAAGACAATACAAGATGTGGCTCTTATTATATCTCCGGTTTTGAGTCATATAATTAATTTATGTATTGATCGTGGTATATTTCCTGACAGGTTAAAATTAACTATAGTTAAGCCGATATTTAAAAAACAGGACAGAGAGATCATGAGTAATTATAGACCAGTTGCACTTGTACCAGTATTTTCGAAAATATTTGAAAAATATATTCACGCCAGTATTTACTCTTATATGGAAAAATATAATATCCTGATTGACGAACAGCTCGGTTTTCGTAGGGAAAAAAGTATCAACATTGCTATTTACAATTTCTTAAAAATGGTTGTAGAGGGTTGTGAAAGTAAATTGCCAGTTTTTGCTATGTATATGGACCTTACTAAAGCATTCGATTACGTTGATCATGACATTCTGCTCAATAAACTTGAGGCATATGGGGTTAGAGGAAATATTCTGAAACTCATAAAATCTTATCTTAGTGATCGATATCAGCAAACACAAATATTACAAGTCTGTCCGTATACAAAAATTGAAATAAAATATACTTCTAAAGAGAATCGTGTTAAATTTGGGGTACCGCAAGGAAGTGTTTTAGGACCATTATTATTTATTACATATATAAATAATCTACCTCAAGCCATAGATTATCCAATGGTCTTATTTGCTGATGATAGCACAGCTATCTTCACTGGGGACAATATTAATATACCAGGCGCGGAAATTAATGTTGCATTAAATAATATAATGAAATGGTTGACATGTAATAATTTATTAATAAATTTTGGTAAAACTAATATAATGACATTTAATAAGTATAAAAAATTGACATCAAAAATTTGCTATATGAATAATGAAATTGAAGACATTCCAGTAACAAAATTTTTAGGTTTATATGTTGACTCTGAATTAAAGTGGGTCAAGCATGCGGAATTAGTATGCTCTAAGCTTAGCAGCTACTCTTACGCCTTATACATGCTGTCCAAAATAGTTAGCCAACCGGCAGTGCTCACGTCATACCACGCGTACGTAACGTCAACTCTACGCTATGGCATTATTTTTTGGGGAAACTGTTCCGATAGAGAATTAATTTTTAGGGCTCAAAAGAGATGTCTGCGGTCTGTGTGCCATTTGAAATCAACGGATTCGTGCAAGCCACATTTTATTAAACACAAAATATTGACATTTCCGTGTTTGTACATATTTGAAATTGCTTTATTTGTTAGAAATAACTTACATATGTTTAATTTTTATACGAGTGAACGCAATAAAAACAAAATCTGTATGCCAATTCATAGAACCGCACTATATCACAAAAGTGTATTTGGTATGGCACCAACAGTTTATAACCATTTGCCAAAATCGATACTCGAATCGGAATACAATGCTACATTTAAAAGAAAATTAAATGATTTTTTGACATCCAAGTGTTATTATAAAATTAATGAATATCTTTCTGACAAAACTTCAGAATAATAATACATTTGTTTGACATCTTTTAATATATTTACTTACTCTGACTAACTAATTAAATTGTATAATGTTGATTATCTATGTATTAGCAAATCAACTGTTAATATTGCATGTTCGATGTGGACGAGATTGTTGACACTCATGAAATGTATTTATACCTATGACACCTATATTCTGTACAATTTATGCAATAAATTATTTCTGATTCTGATTCTGATTCTGATCTACTACTCAGGCAGATGCCCCTCGGCCATTGCTAAAGTTCTCCAAACCGCGACCAACACCCTAGGTGCTTGGTTTAGGAAATGGAGAATCGAAATCAACCCCACCAAAAGTCAAGCGGTCCTGTTCTACAGGACCGACAAGAAATTTGGCCCCACTCTCCCCTCTCCAGTTACCATGTTCGGCGAGCCGATCCTTTGGGAAAAGCAAGCCAAATACCTCGGCGTAACACTGGATGATCGATTGACCTTCTCCAGCCACATTAAGAAGGTACGCGCACGCGCCCTCTTTGTGTCTGGTCGCCTTCATTTCCTGCTTAACCCAAAGTCCAAACTTTCTCTAAAAAGCAAGGTGAGACTATACACCGCGTGTATCCGCCCCATTATGCTATATGCATGCACATGCATCCCCCAGGCTGCTCCATAGCCTCCAAGTGGTTCAGAACCGCTTCATGCGCAAAGCCACGGGCGCCCCGTGGTACATGCGCAACCTAGATCTACATATAGACCTCAATCTGCCCACAGTTAAACAACTCATTAAGCGCGCTTCACGCCATTATTACGATCGTGCCCTAAACCACGCAAACCCATTAATAGTAAAATCAGCCAATTATACTCCTTCAGAGATTTCAAAAATCCGTAGGCCTAAACTCGCCCTCAGCGAGCCGGATGACCCAATAACACTAGCTCAGATTAAGGATAGGGAGGCTCGCGCAGCCCTGAAGAAACAACAACAACACCGCCCGCGTTTCCGCCCTCGCCGGAGAGACCCGTCGCGACGTCCCACTCAGTCAGTCTCGTCCCCCGTAATTAACGGCGGCCCGAGCCACACCAGTAATCCGACCGTCCCTTAAAACTACTCTAAATCGCTTAGGCGAAGCCCGTCCCACTTTTGTGTCCCCTCGACGACGCCCTGAGCCGAGGTTCGTGCCCCAACTGGGGCGCCCTCAGCGGTCAGTCGTCTAAAATTTGCAACTCGGTTGAGAGCCCTAAGCGCTCACCGAAAAATCCGCGTAAGGGTGTCTATGGTCCCTCAGACCTCCACCTTTAAGTCCTCCCCAAAAAAAAAAAAAAAATTACATTTTACTAAGTTTCGTTAGTTTGTTTGAACATAGTCGATTTTCCAACTAATTTAAAAGTAAGCATGGATTGTTTGTGAAATAGTTTCACTTGAAGTAGAGCTGGGACCTCGCCGTCATCGTATGTTTCATATGCCGGGAGATAGTTCCTGCCTCTTCTATTCCTTGACATACTTAATGTATGAAGAAATAGACGTTGAGGTGGCGTCGCAAATCAGGACTGCTATCGTGCGATATATTGTAGACCACTGTGATGAACTACAATAATTGTATACTTGTGCCAAATTTGGGGAAACCTATCATGATTCCGATCTGGGGGCCGCTAAATCAAGCCAAACGAAGCGAAGCGTAAGGGCACTACCTACTAGGGGGAACAACGACATGGCGTTGTTTCTTATTGAAACGAAAATATTGTCACAAGCAATTTACAAAAAGAAGTGAAATCCCATCAAAAACATTATCATGTAAAGTGTTGCCAAGAAACCGTATGGCACGCACTGTCACAAAATAATTAGATCTCATGTAGAGCCAAGCTTCTAATTCTACTCGCCCTAACTGGAACGAACTGTACACCTTAGTCAAAATATGTGACTTGGCCGTTTCGTTACTACAAAACAGAAAAGTAATGAACAGTGAATAAATGTTTCACCTTACGCCCATGTGAATGTAGCGAAATGGCCAAGCCACCTCTTTTGACTAAGGTGTAGAGTTCGTGAAGTTAGGGCTTGTAGAGTTAGGGCGAGTAGAATTAGAAGTTTGGCTCTACATGAGATCTAATTATTTTTCTGACAGTGCGTGCCATATGGTTTCTTGGCAACACTTTACATGATAATGTTTTTGGTGGGTATATTATGTCCTGTCACGTCTCAAAACCTTTTTACCTTTAACAAATCTTTCTTTTCATTGGCTAAGTAAATTTTCGTTTTTGAGAGAGTCTTCTATATTTATATTATAAACTGGGGAATTGACGAGAATTATCTGTGTAGAAAAAAACAACGGGTTTTACTCCGGGAGTGTAGGCAGAAGTGAAAACTTGAACATGAACGTGCATTTTTTAATATTTTGGAATGGTTAGGGAATAATTTCACACGAATTTCTTTATTTATTATCAGTATAAAATTACTATCATTTATGTGGTAAAATACAATATCCATTTATTGCGCTATCGTACGCAAACATGACAATTTATATAACACTAGCGGACCCGGCAGACGTTGTCCTGCTCTGAAATTAAAACAAAACTTAGATTCCAGCGCCACCTACCGGGTCCGATTTTGTTTGCAAATCATCGAGGAACCCATTGAAATAAACACACAAAATTTTATCCAAATCGGTCCTTTGATACCGTACTCCTCCGAAACGGTTTGACCGATTTTGATGAATGTTTATTTTATATGTGTATTCAGTAGGTTTGAGAGTATGTTGTTATCTGACAGCAGCACTTTTTTAAAGTTAATCTTACCAAAATTTTGAAGCTCGGTACACAAAATATGTGGGCAACAGTGGACTGTATTTTTAATTGATTTGAATGCTGGTTTATATTTGATAAGATTATTTTTTAAGGATTTAATAATGAAAGATGTAATTTGACTCGAAAGCAAAGTGTGTATATTTTTTAATTTTTATACATTCAGTGTTGCAACTACAACAAAATAATAATGTGCTAAACATACTCCAAACAGCAAAGAAAATTATATAATAATATAGAAAACATATTTTATACATTGACTCTAAATTTTATTGAACTTTGAACCTTTAACAAAATAACTATTCAATTACTTAAAAATAAGTGAAACAAACATTAACAAAACCAAACCAAACCAAATTCTAATCTCCTTTGTATATCAAATTTTAAGTTATTCAACATGTTTTCATTTAAGAACATCATACAACATCAGTTAGTAAAGAAATATCTTACCTAAAGTAATTATATAAAATTAATTTTCATCTAATGGTAATAAACATACCTTATGTATGGAACGCAGATAGGTACCTTTATTTGTTTTTAATTCTAGTACTCTTACTTTACCATCAGGACCAGCTTTGACTGATAAGACCTTATAGCCATAGGCCATTTTAACGGTGTAGTATTATTTTCAATTAAAATCACAAGAGAACCGACTTTAATATTAGGAAAAGATTTTTGCCACTTGGATCTGTTTTGTAGTAATACTAAATACTGCTTGTGCCAAGCTTTCCAAAAACATTGTTGCATTTTTGTACATAAATTCCAAAATCTTAAACGATTGTTTGGTACATCTGTCATATCTGGTTCTGGATAACAATTCAATGGTGCCCCGGTTAAAAAATGGCCTGAGGTGAGATATGACAAATCTGTTGGATCTGACGACATGGGTGTTAATGGCCTTGAGTTGAGAATTCCCTCAATTTCCACCAAAACAGTATACAGCTCCTCAAAGGTTAGAACTGTATCACCTACCACGCGTTTGATGTGATATTTGGCACTTTTTACGCCTGCCTCCCACAAGCCACCAAATACAGGTCTGTAACTAGGAATGAATTTAAACTTGATGCCCAGATTACATGAAAAGTGTATGACTGAGTTTTGGTGAGTATTGAGAGATTGTAAATAGTACAAATCTTTTAATTTATTATTAGCACCCTTAAAATTAGAGCCATTATCACAAAACACCTCACTAGGAATATTTCTCCGTGATATAAATCTTTTAAAAGATGCTAAGAATGATTCCGTAGATAAATTAGAAACGAATTCAATGTGCATAGCCTTAGTAGCAAAACATACAAACAAAGCCATATAAGCTTTCGTAACTATAGCCCGCCTTACACGCGATTGCTTTACTTGAAATGGACCGGCAAAATCAACACCAACCTTTTGAAAAGGGCGTGCTGGAGTGACACGTTCTTTCGGTAAGTTTCCCATTAACTGCTCTGCACACTTAGCTTTTAATTTAAAACATTTTATACATTTATAAATTACCTTTCTTATTTCTCTATGAGTGTTTATAAGCCAAAAAAATTGATGAAGGCTACTTAGAACAAGCTTATGTCCAGCATGATGTAATTTAATATGTTCATTCATTATAATTAAGTGTATAATTATGTTTGAATTCTTAGGTAGAATAATTGGAAACTTTTGAGCATAAGGAAGGTTTGACTCTTGCAATCTACCACCGACCCTTAATATTCCTTTACTGTCAAGAAAAGGGAATAAACATTTTAAATTACAATTTATATGCTGTTTATCTTTTAAAAAAAAAACCTCTTTGAAATGGATTTGTTGATCATGTTTTATAATAGCTAACAAAGCTTTATTTAACTCTTCGGGTTGCAAACACTCATCTTTTATACGATGATTATTATCTTTATGTTTGCAATTATTAATAAACCTCTGCACATAGGCTAGAACACGTTTCATTTTAGTAATGGTTGAATACTTGGAAAATAGATTAATTTCAGGTAATTGTTGTGATAAACATGACTTAGATACCCTTTTCATTTCAGGTATATTTTGCATTTCATAGTAGTGCTTGCTTGGAGTTTCATACTTAACATTATGCATGTAGTCCGGACCATGAAACCACAAAATGGAATCTTTTATTAACATAGGGCTCATGCAACGCGAGATGATGTCTGCTGGATTATCAGAACATAGTGCCAAGCAAACAAACAAGTGTCCTGTATAAATTTAACTCTATTAGCAACATAGGCTTGCAATTTAACAGGTTCTGTAATTAGCCTAGCTAACACTATCTGTGAATCAGAATACAATGTCACTGTTAAGCAATTAAGTTTTTTACATAAATTAGAATATACTTTGTTCATAAGCTTAGCCAATAGAACTGCGCTGTTAAGCTCAAGGCGAGGCATTGTAAGCACTTTATTTATAGGCTTTGTGCGCGATTTTGAACGTAATAATTCCATGCTAACATTCCCATGCTCATCCACAACTCTCAGGTATATGCAACAGCCATATGCAAGATTGGATGCATCTGAAAACCCTATCAACTGGAGCTGCTTTGATCCAGAAATGTTGATACCTCTTTTTATAGAAATTACAGGCATCTCTATTAATTCTTTAAAAAAGTTACTACATTCCTCATGTAAATTTGATGCTAATGTTTCATCCCAAGAGTATTTTGACATACATATTTTTTGCATTATATTTTTAGCTGTAACCAAAATGGGACCTACTAAACCCAAGGGGTCATAGAACTTACTGATCATGCTGAGAATCTCCCTCTTTGTAAATTTAATAGGCATATCACATTTAAGGCTTTGAATTTGAAGTAAATCATCACTAACATTATAGTCTAAACCTAATGTTTTGGTATTACCTGCTGCTTGAGATAAGCTATGATTTTTATTAAGATGTTGATGACTTTCAGGAATATCCTGCAATATCTCAGGGACATTTGAGAACCATTTGTGAAGCTGAAAGCTGCCTAACTCTAATAAATTCACTAACTGTCTTTTTGCTTCCAATAAAGAATGTTTATCTTGTAGAGATGTTATGACGTCATCGAGGTACATATTTTCTTTTAAAATAGTAGCAGCAAGTGGATATTCAGTTTCATACCGGTTGGCCAGCTCTATTAGACACCTGGTAGCTAAATAAGCAGAACTTTTAAGTCCATATGTGACTGTTTTTAACTGTATACATTGTACTGAGTGTGTTTGAGATGGTGTGACGTCATCACTAGATGCAATATTATTTGTAACATCAGCAGGCCTCCATAAAATATTTTGAAGTGACCTATAGGCAGGAGAAATTTGAACAGCCCTATACATCTTTTTTATGTCACAAACAAAATTATAATTATGTAATCTAAATGAAATTAAAATATCAAACAAATCATTTTGAACTGTGGGACCATTTAATAAAATATCATTTAAAGAAGTGTTACCTACTTTCATTCCCCCATCAAAAACAACCCTTAACTTTGTAGTTGTGCTATTCTCATTAAACACAGCATGGTGAGGTAAGAAAAAAGTGGGACTTTTATTTATATCATAAGTTGATAAATCAATATAATTAGCATGCCCGAGATTAATTAATGAATTTATTATATGTTGAAAATAATTCAGGATGCCTTTTAATTTTTTTCTCAAGACTATTGAATCTTTGTGAAGCCATATAAAATGAACTGGATAAATCAACCTCATTCAATGGTATTTTTAATGGCAAAGCAACTTCAAACTTTTTATCTTTTAATGAAACTGTACTTTGAAATATGTAATTATTATTTCGTCACTTTATTCGAAGATATAGTTGTGAAATATATGTATTTCAATACATATATTTCACAACTATATCTTCGAATAAAGTGACTCATATAATACTGATCGAACTTCACTTGGAAGTTCGTTTGATCATGTATTATTTTCATTGAAAACTTCTGGTACTGTTTCACATTGCCAAAATTGTTTGAAAGCCTCACTAAAAGGTTCAATAGAAGTTTCATTGAGAGACTCCTTCATTTTTGTACTTACTTACACGTTGATTGGTTGCATGGCCTGCCGCGGATTGCAAACAGACTTCCGCCAGCAAAAATTGCATGGACAGCAGCACTTTTTTAAAGTTAATCTTACCAAAATTTTGAGGCTCGATGGACCAAAATATGTCGGCAACAGTGGACTGTATTTTTAATTGATTTGAATGCTGGTTTATATTTGATAAGATTATTTTTTAAGGATTTAATAATGAAAGATGTAATTTGACTCGAACGCAAAGTGTGTATATTTTTTAATTTTTATACATTCAGTGCAACTACAACAAAATAATAATGTGCTAAACAAATATATTTATGGATATTACGGCATGACAAAAATGTTTGTGTATACACAGCCTTTTACAAACATCATGAAAACGAGTTCAGGATGGTGCAAATGAGTTTACATAATGCCAGTTAAAGGCTCTATAAACATTATCATCACTAACGGTATGAAGGTTATTTTCATGAGCTAAATAGTTGAGAAACAACAAACAAAAGTTAGATATTTTAATTTTTTGTCAACTAAATTCATATTTTGTAGTAGTAATAAATATAATCATCTGTGTGCGGATTGATAATAAATTGAATAGAACTGCCGATATCTTTATATTCTTTATAAAGATATCGGCAGTTCTATTACATTACAATCTATACATAAACATGAACATTTTGCAGATTTGTCTATGCATCTTGTACTAAACTTAACTCAATTAAGAATTTGATTGTACTTATACCGAGTGTTCTAATGTTATCACGATTTAAAAAGTGCCTTAAGTATTATTATTCTTGGGTGAGATAAGAGTTTTCATATCCATTCAAGAATTAGACCGGAAAAATTAAACTTTAAAAATAATAAACTTTTTCATTTAAAATATTAGGATTATAGACTCATATAAATATTTGTACTCATCCTACTAATATTATTCCTAAATGTGAAAGCAAAAATGGCTGAAAGAATTTTGATGAAAATTGGCACACAGGTAGATAGTATCCTGGAATAAAACATAGGATACTTTTTATCCAGGAAAAACCTAAGATCCCTCGGTAACGCGGGTGAAACCGCGGGGCGGAAAACTAGTAATGTTATATAGACAAATACAACCGAGAAAAATAATTAAAGTATCAAGTTTACTACTACTTCGTTTATAGTTAACTGATATAAATGGTAAGTATTAAGGAGACCCAACCTAGGATAGGTGTCAAGTAAGTGTAGTCTTACTTTATTGATAGGACAAATTGGCTTGCGAGAGCTAACACTACACAATACTGGACTGGAATGAACCGAACCATCTTTTTATAAATTTACTACAATAGCTGTCCCCGTGAATTTTAAATAAGTGCCAGGAATTTTCCAATTCTCTGCGCAATTTTCTTTATTTTTTTTCGTAAGAACCTTCTACAAAGTATTAAAAAAAGATGAATGAAATAGCTATGGCGTGACCAAGGGAACGGGGATTTTTATATAACACTAGCTTTCCGCCACGCAGTTTCACCCGCGTTCCCGAGGGATCTTATCTTTTCCCGGGATAAAAAGTAGCTTATGTGCTATTCCAGACTATAATCTATCTCTATGTTAAATTTCATCCAGATCCATTCAGCCGTTCTGGCGTAAATGAGTAACAAACATACATCCATCCATCCAAACTTTCACATTTATAATATTAGTAAGAAGTAGGATATGTAGATTTTACACTATCAACTATTTAATTATATAGGTACAGTTTGATTTTTTTGTCATAAAGTTAGTAAAAATACGAGTAATACAAGTATTTTACGGTAATAAGAGTGCATTTCCACTAAATAAATATAAGTGAAAAGGGGACACGGCTTGTGAGAATAGTTCTAGTAAAAAAAATCTATAGCTTGAATCCTTTTTTAGGATACTAAATAGTACTGACACGATACATTTGATGTTTTGAGAAAATGATATGAATGACCCTTATTGTCATATAGTTAATGAATGTAAAAACAGTGCGCAGTTAATGTTTTGTTTCTTGTATACAAACATGTAAGATTCGGCAAGGTGAGGCAAGGCTAAAATAACCATGCCACGCCAATGAATAATATATTTAGATTTTTGTATATTACAGTCTACAAGCTCTCAAAACAAATACCTATACCTATCATAAAATCTGACGTTTTAAGACCAGGTTCACACACCTTTTACAAGTCAGGACGTTTCTCAGAAATCTGGACACGTGAAAATACTAAGTACCTACTTAAAATCTATTCTGGTAATTTATGGCAGTTTCTTTAGAAAACACATGGCTACTTGTTGATGATTTATCTAATAGGTTGGGGAAAAAGTTTCTTGGCATTTTTTAAGAAAATTCGAAACATTTTTTAATATAGTTTATTTACATTTAACTAAAGTATGTAGGTACCATTTTGTTCGATAACTTTTTGCCATCTTGTAGGTAGGGACATGATACCATTGCTATAAAAATTTTGGGACTTCTGATCAAAATACCGCGACAAGTGGTTTTGGCAGTCTTCTCGTGATGTTAGCCTGACACTGCCTAAGAATTCTGAAGAGACCGATACAGGTGGAAATCTGAAGGTGCAAGGTCAGGACTATACGGCGGATGCATTAACACCTTCCAGCCAAACTCTCCTAATTTTTGCTGAGTGGCTAAAGATGTGTGAGGTCTAGCGTTATCATGATGAAAAATCACACCCCTTCTGTTGATTAATTACGGCCGCTTTCTCTCAACTTCTTGCTTTAATCTCATCAGTTGTTCGCAGTAGAGTTCAGAATAGATGGTTCTGCCTTGTGGTAACTGCTCATAATGAATAATGCCCTTCCAATCCCACCACACACACAGCATCACCTTGTTGCGAGTTAACCCGGGTTTCGCCACAGTCTGTGAAGCCTGACCAGCCTTTGACCACGACCTTTTTCGCACGTTCTTGTCGTACGTGATCCTCTTTTCATCACCAGTTATCAGCTTCTTCAAAAATGGTTCGGTTTCATTACGACGTAATAAAAAATCACAAATGAGTACACGGTTCATTAGGTTTCTTTCAGTGAGCTCGTGAGGTACCCAAATATCGAGCTTTTTTGTGTACCCAGTTTTTTTTCAAATGCGCCAAAACTGTTTTGTGGTCAATTCCTAGTTCTTCAGCTACGTCGTAACTACTGATATGCCGATCTTGCTCCACTTTTTCAAAAATGGCATCCATTTTATCCGTAATAGAGCGACCAGAGCGACGTGCATCTTAGACATCAAAACTTCCGGATTGAAAACGCTCAAACCAAATTTGTGCTACTCTCACAGACACTGCACTCGGTCTATAAACATCGAAATTATTTTTCGCGGCTTGCGTTGCATTTTTATATTATTTGTAGTGAAATTTTAAAAATTATCGAATCTCTTCATTAGATTCACTCATCTTGACAGTACGAATAACAAATGACATATTTTCCTAATTTGAATTTGGAATTATGTTCTTAAAAATGTAAACTTTCAATGATACCAAAACCACCCAGTTACAAATAGTATAGCCAAAGAGATTTTATTACAAGTTCATAAATACTATAATGCGAAAAGACTTTTTCCCCAACCAATATGTATATTGAAATTTTCGTTTATCAGGTTCGCGCAATCTATGCCTAGAATGGAATCTTCATGTTTTATAGGACTAAGTTAGTCAGTATTTTCTTGCTGATAACTAAATATTAATCTTTTGACGGGCCGGTTGATTGTGGGTTCGATTCCTGAGTCTGTTTATTATCAACTATTTAAGTAAGTATTTACAAAAAAAAGTTGTTTATGTACCAAGTACTCGTATATCAGTTATCTGGTCTCCATAGCACAAGTTCTGCTTAGTTTAGGATCAGTTAGTCGTGCATACTGCATAAAAAACCGGCCAAGTGCGAGTCGGACTCGCGCACGAAGGGTTCCGTAATGGAGAGTTTTTTTTTCGATAACGTTTTCGATTTCCTTATTTGCGCCCATACAACTTTTTTACTTATGATATGATTATTTTACTTATGACTTATTAATAAGTCGAGTCTTTATTCATGATTATTCTACTTATGACTAAAGACTTTTTCGTTTTTGTAGGCTCATTGTCATTTGACACACAAAAATTAAAAAAAAAAACTTTTTCCCCTAGAGGAAGTGGCGTGCCGAATCTGACCACTAGATTCAACCAATAGGAATGAGAGTTTAGTCACTGGACATAAACTCTCTTTAAAACCAGACTATTCCCAGAAAAATGAAATCACCCAAAGGAGTGGCTTATTGTTGACAAACAGATTGCCATGAAACAGCGACAACAACAAAAAAAAATAGAGGAAAAATTGCTATTTTTTCTTCGCTCTGGTACGCCAAAATGACGGTCTTTTTGAGCAAGAGGAGTGAAAAATAATTTTAACTGATTTCATAGTTTACTCTGTAAATTCCTCATAAAGCCGTCATGTTAATTAATCCTAAAGCAAACGTTGGACTATAATGTTATTAAACTACTATGTGAACATTTCCTCAGTTGATTCTTATAATATTCAAAATTTTATCTGATGTTCGAAAATTTTCCACATTAGAATCTTTTATGGGATTAATGAAATCATGAAAAAATTGCTCTGATATTATGTTACTTGATTACAAAATTGCAAAAATTTATCTTATTTGACTTGCAAGTTATCTAATGAGTGGGGTATATCTATTAGGTATATTTTTATGAAAAATAAATAATTTTCCGTGAAAAGAAAATAGCTTTATTTGTGATTCAAATATCCACTGTAGGTATATCATTATAAATTTTTACCCTTTTTTTGATAGATTATGCTGAATTATTTTGTATGCAAAGAGATACCAGTTTTTGTATAAAATTTGCATTGTTTTATATAAAGAATAGACTTGCTTGAGATTTTCTAAATTATTTTTATGACTTAAATTAAGTTGTTAATTATTTTTTATGTTACCTTTTTCATAACATGAAGTGTTTAAGAAAGAAAATTAAATATCATCGATAAGTTAATTGACTACACTGCTTTAAGGTAAAATAAATGCTTATAGTAAATACGTTTCGGTAAAGAAACTTGAAAATATATTACACATGTGACTGATCCCAAAGTCTTAGTGGATGATTGGCTTTTGCAATATCCATTTATATCCCCGTTTTTATTGTCCCAATGTATGGGAGCTCTATTGGATTTTTCGGGATAGGTAGGTACGTCCAAAAATATCCGGCTTTTTTTCTCCTTACAAAGGTTGTATTTTAACGGTAAAGTAAGATTTATGTTTAAATGCGATTTATTATATAATTCAGTCACACAAAACAAACCTTTTACCTGAACTGTCATCAGTAGAAACCGTCGTAGCCTATTTTAAAGTTCCATAGTTCCAAACACCTGTGAATAATTCATAAGAGAAATCAACAAATTAGGTTTATTTTGCCAAGTTTATGCTTATATAAATGCGTAACATGAAGACAGACTTCTCATGAATATGCGATGACAACGTGCTTTTATTTAATTATGGTTCAACACCTACTTTAGGAGACAGAATTTAAAATATAATTACAAGATACATTTTACAAAATACATATGTAGGTAGGTAGGTACGTGATGTCAAAATATATGGATAACAAAGGACTTTAATAGATTAAGGGCGCGTTCGCATATCAGGCAAAATTACTTATGAAATCTACGAAAATCTTTCGTGTCAGTTTTACCTAAACAGTAATAGACAAATATTAATTGCCTGATTAATATAATTTTATAAGATAATTTAAAAAAACGATTGAAAATATGAATTCATTGTTTCAGATTGCTCAAAAAGAAAAATTTAAACACGTATGACGAAACATGGAGAGCGCAGGCAACAATACCACATCATTTGATGACGGCGTATTCTATCCGAACGAGCTCACTCTTCGAGAGTTTAGTACCTCAGAAAATATACTAAGCAGCTATGACACATGGCCTATAGAAAAGTGCATAGAGGCACTATTAGTAAACGAAACACAGATAGATGACGTCACAAACCACATATTCGTTTACAATGGAACCCAAGTCCATTGCTTAGAACACGCCCCCGTTTTGACTAAAAGTACATTGATTAGGGCAAGCATACTTTCAGCTATGGCCGTGCTATCATTCTTTGGTAATATTGCTACGATAATAAGCATACAAAGGGGTAAAAGAAGTAGAGGAAGAGCAAGACCCTCATGGACGGCAATTTACAGTTTAATTTTCCAATTGAGTATAGCTGATCTACTTGTAACTGTATTTTGTATAGCTGGAGAGGCTGCGTGGTCATTTACAGTTCAGTGGTATGCAGGCAACATTGCTTGCAAATTATTTAAATTCCTTCAAATGTTCGCTTTGTACTTGAGTACATTTATTCTAGTACTAATCGGTGTGGACAGATGGCTTGCGGTGAAATATCCGATGAAGAGTATGGGTACAGCGACAAGAAGTGGCAGGCTAGTCATTATTGCTTGGGTGTTAAGTGTTATTTTTAGTATACCACAGGTGAGTTTACTTGAGACTGATTTTTTGTATATTGTTTTATGATAATTATTTGGTCTTCATGTTCATATTTTGATACACGGATTTGACAAATATCTCAGCATTATTATGAAATGTAGCCTAGAGCTAAAATTGATAAAATTTCTAATACATTGAAAATCCCAACTCTATTTCGTATCCAAAAGTCGTTTTTGTAATCAAGTTGATAAGAAACAAGATATTTGTACAATTAAATAGTTGAAGTGGTGACGTTAACGATATTCTGGAGCAATTACAAGTTTGATCGTACAGAACTATCTCGAAACAGGGAGATCAAAGTACTCAATTTCTGTTCCAACTTTTTCAAGTAGGTACTACTAGGGTACTACGAGTATTATATACACTTATATATCGCTTATCTTTAAGATGAAAATAAAGTTATTAATTTTAATAAAGAGTAAGGTATAAACAATCTAAATCGTTTTAGATATTAAATAATATTATAATGCTGAATCAGATAGGTGATTGATAAAATTATTTTTGTTGTTAAACTGTTTATTAAGAAAGCTGCAAAAAATCATATCATTTTCTATCATTGCACTATATGTGCGGAATGTGAATACGGGGGATAGCTGGCTGCTAAATAGTAAATATCCATATTCATTTTGATGTATACAAAGAGTCATTTAGATTACTCATTTATTTTGTTTTCTATAACTGGTTATCATTTGATGTTAAAACATCGATAGTTTTAAATTCCACATTCCTTATTGATTGCTCATTAAGGAAGAAGGGTTATACACTTTGTCATTCAACAAACACAGGTGGCGGTGGCAGACTGCAAAATGTTTACACATAATTAGGGTATTGTTTCAGAGTCATGAAATTGAATTTATAACGAACAATTTTTCACACATTTTAAAATACATTTTGCCGTGAACAGTCGACAATGTCAAATTATATACGCGTTTAAAACTCGATTCAGAATGTATAACCTTGGGCAACGATAAATATATATTTAAAGTGACATGCGTTGACTTCTTTTGTAGTTAGTTACAAATGAGTCAAAAATTATGTTACCAAAAAACAATGGTAAACTACGATTTTTTTCGGTTACACCTTTAAATATTTAACATTATAGTCATAGAATAATGGAAAATTATTATTTTCTAACCAATTAACATAACACATTAAAGCAGCTTCCTCTAGCTTAATCATAATAAACACTTATTTTTTTATCAGTCTTTCAATAAAGATAACACTTTTACTAACTGGATTTGGCGATAATAAATATGATATATTCAGAACAAACATACTTCCTATTGTAACCTTAAAACGTATGGTAATTTTTTCTGAGTTTCAATTAAAAACTCCAGCTACTGAAAAGAGCAGCAACATCACACGCTTAGTTTTGAAACCACAGGTAATTAAAAAATATATCTGGTTATTCGGACCCATCCCCATGACGCCGGGTTAAAGGTGTTAAACTCACGAGTTTTATATTACTTTAGTTATTCAGAAGTTACTGTAATTACCACAGTTTCGTTTAAGCTTAGGTACTTTCATATCACAAATTAGGTACTTATATATTGTAATTGTGTTTTGAATAAGTATTTCCATATAGAAATGCATGTTGAAAAGGGATCAAAATAGTCGAGTTAGATTGTACATCGATTTGTATCTATCATGGGGTAATCACAATAATAGATGGGCTCATCTATCTAACAGGCGGTTTACCCCTTCACACTTGAGCACTTTCTGAGTAATATAACCAACCCCTTTCAGCCTTTACCGCTAGGAAGTTGCTGCATTACAATTAATTTGACTCCTGTTACACGGAAATTAATTTTGTCCACAAAGGACCTATATTCGATGAGGAATAAATAAATAATCATCCAAAGCGGACGTGTGTTTGTTTGTATTATAATCAAATATCGGCTTTGTGTACTCAGTATACCTATACTTCCTTCCGCCACATCATAAACTTATTCAAAGTTAAAACTAAATTTTAGTAGGTATGAAGTGTACCTACATTCTAGCTTACAAAGTTAAAGCAATTGGATTTTTAACGATAACTATCTCTAGGATACTTAAATTGTTCATAAAGTTATAAACTTTTTGTTTCAGAGTGTAGTATTCAGAGTGGCGAAAGGGCCATTTATAGAAGATTTTCACCAATGTGTAACTCATGGTTTCTACACAGAACGATGGCAAGAACAAGCGTACACTACACTATCGCTTATTTTCATGTTTATAATGCCTCTGGTCATACTTGTGTCGACATATGTCTCAACAGTGAGGACTATTGCACGTAAGTCTTAAATAATGAAACTATCAAATATATCTACTAATGTTTCTCGTCTTGTAAAAAGAATAGCAATCTATAAACCATATGACTCCATACCCAGTCGTACCAACAGTTATTAAACCTACGTCTTTCGCATCTCTTTCTATTCGATCCATCCATCCATCGACTGGGCACAAAGCCGTATTCAGGCTCACTGACAATTCCGAGTCAAATTTTTACATGATCGGGTTTTTAGGCCCATTCAGAGAAAGGCCTATTACCATTTACAGTTTCCAGAAAGTTCATTCAGGTGATTTTACTGAAGCGCGAAAATAGTAACCAATACCTGAATAAAGCAAAAAGTATGTGAAAATGAATTTTATTAAATTTTTTGTGAATTTTTCCTGTTTTGATAGTTGTTTTTCTATTCGGGGCGCAGACAAATCCAACAAACCAAAAATCGGTAGAGTTGTAACTAACCCGACTGTTTTTATGTATAGAAGATTTATGTACCTATCTTGTAACTGACGAAAGATTTGACTTAGAGTTTAATTCCAAACTTTTGCAATAACCAGTAACGAAGTGCCCATTACGTCAACCATTAGTTTAAATTGTTATTGGCTATTTACAAATACGTCAGAATAATCCTAAGTTTGAAGATCGTGAAGAGCTATTGGATTCCTTTACCACAATTGATTAGTCGCCGAGATCAGTTGTCGGATATATTAGACTTAATCGAATGTTTCAGGCGAACCTTTATTTATTAAATTAATCAAATCGAATGTAGTAGGCGACAAATGAAATCAGAGTATTGTATCCATTGATTAGGTAGTAAATATATTAGATAACTACGTAGAATGAATATAATTTATTGCAGTAGTGTGATTGCCACTATTTCGATATCGATTTGGCAGTGATTTATTAAATTTTATAATGTATCACTGCATTTGAATATTGCTTTTCATATAAACCCTGACAAAACTGCCTTGCCATTATCCTCTTTAAGAACTCTGCTAATTTCCAAATTTTATTCATAGGAAATGTTGCATTGTTAAAGTTTGAAACGCTTAGCCCTTACTTCAATTAACATCAAACCGTAAACAGGAGGGTCTTTTAAAAAAAACTGTACAAAACTTTAAACTTTTTTAATAATAATGCGAGTACGCACAACTTTTTAAAATAAAATTATAAATGCTGAAACAGAATTTAATACAAACTTTTTGTGGGAAAGTATTTTACGTAGAAATGATGTTACGAGGTCCATTTAAAAGTTAATAAACTCAAAAAGTTTGCGAAATACAAATGGCAGGATACTGTCAGAAGCTACTTGAGAATTATATTACAGGTAACTGTAAAAACAATCAAATTAAGGATATCTTTATGGAATCAACTAGCTTCCCGCCTCATAGATTTTCCCACTACTCTTTAGGGGTGAATTTCGAAAAAAAAACTTAGTTCAAGCCGCCGTTATAAAAAAACATAAAAAAAATAGTAAACCTATTATCGTAGGTTATTTACTTATAGGTTATATACCTGTAGGTTGTATAATAACTTAAATTGTTTTCCTATTAAAAATGTACTCAGTCTCTTGCGGAATGAAATAAACCACTGAAATACCTATGCCTTTTGTTAATAGTTGTTGATACCAAGTTTCAAGTAAAGATCAGTCAGATTTTTTTTTCCACGTCGCTCTTTATTTTCAACCAAAAGGCCACATATAATTTTTCATGGATTTATCATCATTTACAGATTTACATACAAATAGACCAACATTCGATTTTATTAGTACACTGGCTGGTTATTATTTTTTATAGGAATAGCCTCCAGAAATTTGTGAAAGTTTATGTCTTGTATCTGTTGAAAATCTTATCTTTACTTGAGCCCAATTACAAATTAAATTGGATCACACACGTGAATGTGGTTTCTGCGGTTTACGTAGTTTCCTCTACCGTTTGTTCGCTAGGTTCACAAGGAAAGAGTTTACCTATTTTAACTTTTCGTATAAAACTTGACAAATCAATTTTTGTAGGTATTAAAATATAAAAACTTTCTAGCTACCCGAATTCACATTATGAATGAAATTTCTGGTTTCAGTAATTCTAGCTTTAACGGTTTCCTGCAGATTCTTCAAAGTAAATGTCACGATTCATTAGAGTAAATGTCTTAAATGTGAGACATGTGTAAGATTATATCTTACACTCACACAGACATTTGTCTCTTTGTATTTAACATTTATTTTTGGCGCATTATATAATTTGATACCTAAACACACATTGCATTTTAATCTATACTAATATTATAAAGAGGAAATATTTGATTGTTTGCATGTTTTTAAAATAAAATTAATTTGAAATTAGAATTCTAAGCCAAAAAAAAAATATTTTTATTTGAAACGGCCAGTACTGCAGAACGGCAATTTAATAGGTAAAGAAGTATTATTACTAATGAAAAATATTGCCGATCTAGTCACATCATAAAAAATATGTACAAAAGGTAAACTTGCAATGTTTTTTTACCGGTTTTTATCAATTGATAAAATTTGGCAATAAACTGATTTTTATATTGAAGGGTCATCTAATACATGCTCTGTAAAGGAAAAAAATATATTCGCAGAATATGGATTCCTTTATTATAAGCTTTATAAAATCCGACCTTACATTAGGTACCAGGGATCCGAATGTTGATCTCTCGGATAGCTCTCTCGGAGAAGCTCTAAAAAGATAATTCCACTTAAGGTACCTACTTGGTTCCTTTTTATTATATAACTAGCTTTCCGCCCCGCGGTTTCACCCACGTATCCCTTTTTAATCTATTTAGAGATTGAATTTTGAAAAATCCTATCTCATTCTTCGTCTACATCTTAAAAACAAAACCTGTGAAAAAAATCAGCTTTATAGGTCCAAGGGTGTGGTGTAGACTGGGCGTTGATGAGTCAGTGAGTCAGGCCTTCTCATTTTTCATACCAACTTTGAACACTCGTTTTACCCCTTCAGGGGTGGAGTTTTAGAAAACGTTAAAATACGTGTTACTTTATTTCTAATTGTTAGCTTAAAAACATAGTTTCATGCTTCGAGCTCCAAGTTTGTATGGAAGTCCGCCATTTTTTGAAGCTAGAACCATGAAACTTTGTTTTTAGGCTAACAATAAAAAATAAAGAAACACGTGTATTAGCGTTTTTTTAAATTCCACCCCTGAGGGGGTAAAACGGGGGTTGAAAGTTTGTATGGAAGTCCGCCATTTTTGAAGCTCGAAGCATGAAACTGTGTTTTTAAGCTAACAATTTTTTTAAAAGTCTACCCCTGACGGGGTCAAACGGGTGTTCAAAGTTGGTATGAAAAATGAGAAGGCCTGACTCACTGACTCATCAACGCCCGGTCTACAGTCTACAACCTTGGACCTAAAAGCTGATTTTTTTCACAGGTATTGTTTTTAAGATGTAGACGAAGAATAAGATAGGATTTTTTTTTTCGATTCGAAATTCAATCTCTAAATGGATAAAAAAAGGATACGTGGGTGAAACCGCGGGGCGGAAAGCTAGTATATTATATAGATATAGATTTCATAGTGACAGCTTTATTAACTTGTTAATGTTTTACTGTAAAATTTTAAAGGAAAGTAATTTAGCAGTAGCTTAAAACTCCAAGCTTAAACTTTCATTTTAAGAATCATAATGATGAGGTTTACGGGAACTTAAGTTAAGCGTTTTTATAATTAAGATTATTTTTTTCAGAAAGCGAGAAAGTATTTAAGCCTGAAGTGATGAGACCGGAAAAATATTTCACTCCGGATATGAATAGAAGGCGGCTCATTGATAGGGCAAAAATGAAATCTTTGAGGATGTCCGTCGTAATTGTGGCCGCTTTCTTGGTATGGTGGACCCCTTACTACGTTATGATGATCATTTTTACCTTTCTGAATCCTAATAAAGACGTAAGTAAATTATCTTTAAAATTATAATTATACTTTTTATTTAATAAATATGTAATATTGTATATATGGTCTCCGGTAGTAGTATCTCGAAAATGGTGATACTTTTACAGAGTTATGTAGGAATACATATAGTGTAAAATTACTATAATCTTTACTTCAAAAGTCAATATTACTATTTAATCTACACGGAGTAACTTTTTTTAATGTACGAAATCCTTAAAAAAACCTGAACACCTAAAAACCTTACGGGTATAAGTGTGGCCTATGATAAGATCTAATTTGTACGGCTGCGACGACAACCAAACACGGTAATATCATTCCTGCCACAGACATTAGGTAAAGAGGGTGATTTTGTGTAAAGTTATTTTGAATATATTGTTCTAAGTTCGGGTAAAAAGTACGGGCCATTTCATTTTAGTAAGCTTTATGTATGGAAAATTGACACTCTTTTAAAGTAGTAGACTTATTATAGCTTATTTAGAATTTCACAGGTCTAGACATAATAATAAATACGTTTATTTCAATAACTTATCATATGTACACATCTGGTTTAGGAATCCCCCTTTAAGCAAGAGTGTGCTTGTGATAGGAGATGCCGCTCTTCCATAGCCATTGATTTTTGTTAGTAATAAGTAAATATCCATGTGACGTAAAATTAATTAAAATAAAATATAAAAAATATAGTAAGTAAGTTTAACAAAGCAAAAAGCCAAATACCAAGCGCGCAGTATGTGTGTGTGTGTGTGTGTGTGTGTGTGTGTGTGTGTGTGTGTGTGTGTGTGTGTGTGTGTGTGTGTGTGTGTGTGTGTGTGTGTGTGTGTGTGTGTGTGTGTGTGTGTGTGTGTGTAATAGTGTGTGTGTGTGTGTGTGTGTGTGTGAATGTCTGAGCTTATTTATCACAGATACATGTGGGTATAATAATTATTATTATATTATTAATTAATAGTTTTATCCGCGTATTTTGTGTTTTTATCTACGTAGTAACGTAGCCATAGATACAGCCATAGTTAGTGTTAGGTATAGTTAGGGTTTTATTTGCAGTTTTAGTTGTTGTTGTTGTTATTTAAATTAAAATAATTGATCTAACAAAATTCATCGGATCCCTAAGCTAATACCGTGATTTTACGTTAAATTATTATTTATTGTATCGATTCAAAGTACCTACAGATAA
This sequence comes from Ochropacha duplaris, assembly GCA_951361185.1. NCBI lineage: Eukaryota > Metazoa > Arthropoda > Insecta > Lepidoptera > Drepanidae > Ochropacha > Ochropacha duplaris. The sequence continues at coordinate 5,731,964 of OX592706.1, forward strand.
AATAAGTATCATAAATATTCAAGAACCCTAGGCTCTAAAACTACGACCGTTCCAAAACTACGTACAAAAATACCAGGAATCGCGATTCGAGTTAATAAGTTTCAGAAAAAAGTCAAACCATCTAAAGTTGAAAGCCTTTTAAATATCCAAGTCTTTAAACTAAAGCTGTAGAAATTTCAGTAAAAGTTACGGTTTTTTGGTTCAGTAATACGAACGTGACGTTGTTGCAAATTACAGCAAATAATTTCAAACTTGGACACTTTTTCACAAACAAAGCTCTACCCTGGAATTCGTTAACTGTTGATATTAGTAAAGGTTGAGCTACACAAATAAAAAAATCCATGAAACAGAAAATAAACAAACGTCTTCACGTTTATTATTCCTGAAGAAGTAAGAAAGGGTCTTAGCAGATTAACTACTTTATTCAAATATTTACTTTTGAGGCGTTGTAAAAAAAGCAAGTCAAAATTTAAACCAATATAAATGGCAGATTTTTATTTCTGACCCTTTTTTCGTCAATTTAATTTCAAATAATGGTATCACCAGGAAAAAGACGCCACGAATATTTGGACGTTAATATTTCATAACCATGTTTCTTTCAGTGAACGTTGTTTTAGCCGTACCAAATTTTACGAGATCATAAATAATGCTTAAAAAGTTATAAAGCTCAAGTTTTTTTTATAAAATATTATGATCAAATCTTTTGCAAATAAACAATTAGTTAATAGTTTTTATTGTTAATCCTTTAATAAATTATCGGGTACATAATAAAAGCTATTCGTAGTCATTTATAGTAAAAGCAATTTACGTGTATTAACAAGCAAGCTTCACGGTGTATTTAGTTGTTCAAATGTTTCAATTTCCGGTCTAATGTATAAATTTGTCGCTATAATCCGGAAATTGAGACCAACACTAAAGTTTAATCAAAATCTGAACTCGGTTCTTAAGCATTCATCATTGTCAATATTATCGATAATTACGCCTCTGGATACTATGAAATTAATTGGAATGTGTTTATATAATAACTTTCAAGTATACCCTCGAATTTATGTATGGGAGTGACATAGTCATTCAGTTTTAAATCGTTAATATTTTTTTTAGATATGATAAAATAATCTACTGTCGAATAAAATATTAAACAGTAAGTAATGAACACGTTGTAGCTGTTTCTGCTCTATATGTTAAGCCTTGTCTTTTTTGTAGTAGCCATACGAGCTGTAGTGTTACCAATAACAAAAATTAAACATTTTTTTTTTCCAAATAAAGTAATGGTCGAATTACGACCAGTGTGCAAACCTTAGTTTATATAACTGGGCGTTACTGTTAATGTCCCTGTACTCTTAAATCACATATTATTTGTGATAAATGGGAGGTATTATTAATAGCTTTCAACTCCATAGTTACACTGTGACCCTCTATGTTACCCTCTCAGGGGATGAGTTAAAAAACCTCAATCTTAGTTTTAAGATATTCAAAATTTCAAGTGTGTCAGTCAGTATCAATCTTTTAATACCGATATTTACGATCTTTCAATAATTTTGTTTTGTTTCTTTCTACTTTTCAGCAAAGCGAAGAACTACTCTCTGGAATATTCTTCTTTGGAATGTCAAACAGTCTAGTCAATCCTGTTATATACGGCGCCTTCCACTTATGGCCGAAGAAAAAGAAGTCCCATCGACACAGCGATAGGTACTTATACAATAAAATATGAAACATGACATTTGGTCTAATGATTACGTAAAATTAACAAATAATTGCGACAGATTTGTAACTACGCATTGAGTAAAGGTAGGTAATCCTTACACGTGCCGCATATCTAATGGATTGCAGGATTTCAGGAAGTGTTAACAATAATGAAACCAGAGCGAACGGTAGATTTGTGTCTTCAAAGAATAGTCTTTCGTCGTAATAGTACGATGACGAATAAAATGTATGTCTATAATTAATTATATCCATTCAAAAATATAATGTTTAGTAACTATTAACAGAACATAGTAGGTATGTGACTAAATGCTACTCTAAAAACCGTTATAAATTTAAAAGAGAATAAGTAAGTAAGCTATTTTGCAAATACGTTCCTCATTTTAGAATCCCCAAAAAAAATCAGGAAAGATGTTTTTTTAATGTAGAGTCGGATATATAGATTTTACAGCACAGTGGTACTTTGTAGTACTCGATTGGCTAGCTACCACCCTCAAGTTGAAAATCTGTCACCAAGCACCTGTTGGTGTGTTCCGGCAGTTGCACTTGAGATCCAGTTGCCTTTAAGGCATTGTAATAAGGTGTACAACACGCTAGCAATCCCCTTGGTATTGCTAATGTCTATAGGCGACAGTAGTCGCTTACCACCAGGTGACCCGTCAGCTTCGTTGTCACTTGTGGTATAAAAAAATATTAAATAAAAATAACACACTACTTAAATCTCGATACAATAAAAATATAGTGATAATGGAAGCATTACTAATACCTAATGCAATAAAGTATTAGGGTCGCATAAAGCGTCTTATCGAAACACACCCTCGTCTTAACCCGGATATGTGGATATGTGTAATAAAACAGCCCCTGTAGCTTAGGTATATTACTGCTTTTGTGTAAGATAGTAAATAAAGGTTAACGAATCAGTATGATTTACGGGATGAAAGCGATACGACTGGTTTTGCGTTAATTATTTAACGTAACTACTTTTGCCATGAGGTAATATTGTTTTATTTTATACCTTTTGCATGTAAACCAAGTATGTAAAATGTTTTTAATACAAATATTCATTATTTTTTTAATGTCAAAGAATTTTCCATCTTTTCTATGTGATAGCCCGATAACTAGTAGATATTAGAAGCACTGCTAGATACCTGTAGTATATACTTTGTTTGCTAAATATGTAACAGTGTATTCTAGTCGTGACGTTTCACCAACTTTTACCACATCATCACTGAGATTTATTTTAAAAATATCTATCTTGTGAGATGTACTCGTATAAGACTTTTATGCCTGAATAATAGTTACGATGACGTATGTATGATTTCGTTAGTAAAACGCAATAAAAAAGTTCTTTCATCTTTAAAGTTAGTTTTTCCTCCTCTTCCTGATGCGCGTATCTAGAGCATCATTACTATGCGCGGCATGTACTTCATACTTCACTTCTTCGAATCCCTTAAATTGTATTAGGGGTATATTTTACCATTATTATTGCAATAGGAAACCAAAAAGTGAAAGTTTTTTCAAGGCTTTCCGGAATAAAATCGTAGACGCGGCAATATCATAGATTGTTAGTTTGGGCTCTTTGACTTCCGATTCAAATGGCACAAGGGTCAGTTTATACACAGGGTGTTTGTAGAGACTTTTATAAGGCCAAATAAGTGAGCCAAGAAGGTCAAAGCCACGATTTTTTTTATCGTGTTCACAGTATTTATCTTAGTTTCTATTAGTAGATCATTTTAAAAATTTAGGAGGTCTATGATTGACGAATAAATGTTTATAGCTTGAACTGCGCCTATAAAAAAACTTCTACAAAAAAAGTTATGGGTATCTTGCTCGAGGATTTTGGCATTTTTATGGATCTTATACCACGGTGAAGGTCGTGGGTTTGAATCCTACAATGAGCTTGAGCTTTCGGTGAAGGAAAACATCAGACAGCTGCACTTGAGAGCTAGTTTCCATCTAGGCTTTGTGTGCTTACCACCTTCGGCCACATCATCACTTACCATGGTGAAATTGTGGTCAAACGCAAGCTTATCCAGAATAAAAAAATACTTCTTACTATACCTATGTAGGTACAATGCAATAATATTTCAACAAAAAGAAGCTGTGAGCTTATCCGTATGTGATACAAGTTTAAAACATACTTAACCTATTTTTGTGTGTTAAAGTCTATTTATATTTACGACTGCAATACTCATGAATATTCTGTTGTAAACCAAGTAAATATTCGCTAGACAAAAAAAAATTAATCTTAGTGTAGCAGAAAATATTTGGACGATCGAACATTCAGAGCTCTATTATCTAATTGGATATGGCTGATAAAACAACAGACTCACTTAATGGGCCCGACTACGTATCCTTTTTGCGATAATAATTTAATGTGATAGATACTGCTCGATAGATTGCCTTATGTTCTATTTTCATATAAAAAGATACGGTTAAATGTGCTTGTTAATCTAATGCCTATTTTGTACTCAACTCTACTAAAATATTGCTCTGATTTCCGATGATAAAGATCTAATTCGTGCACGTTGCTTAACTTAACTATCAGTGCCGTATTTCCTCTTGCAGCGCGTAATATAATCTTATCTTTCGTTTAATCGATTCTTATTCAAAGATGGGGTAGTTCATGAACTCTTAGCTTGAGTCTTTATTAAAATAAGTTTCAGATTTATCAGAAGTACAGATTTAGTACTATTACTGGTCTAGTATAAGTACTGGTGGCGTGTTTCAGGAGACTGAAACACGCCACTGAAACTCTAAGTACTTACATTAAGTTTTTTGCTGGGCTTCATTAGGTCACCCTCTGTCGTGGGAGACACGTTATAAGGGACTTCGAAACTTTAAAAATATTGCATAATGCACCATGCATGTTTTGGCAGCTGTACTTTAGTTCTCATCTAGATTTAATGTGCTTAAAACCTTGGCTACATCATAAATTATCACGGTAAGGTTGTGGCCATACACACACACACAAACTTATCCAAAATAAAAATAAAATATTTATCTAATAACACTGACCCTGTGCATTACACTGTATAATAACTAAAAATGAATCCTATAAGACCTATTCGTGTAACTAATCTGTTTTTTATATTATTTTATGATTTAATACTTTTTCGTAAATTGTACCGTGACAAGGTCTTATCAATTTAAGCTTAAAAGCTTATTTAAGTAAAAATAACTTGTAATTTTTGAAACGTCCGTTTAAAAACATTCAAATTACATATTAATTATTACCAACCAAATCCAAACATGCTTACACGTTTACAAAGAAAACGTTGCAGGCCTTCACAGTGCTCACACAATTATCTCTAAACATTTATTTAGGTCTACCTTTGTGAAGCTTAACTGACTTTTAAGGTTAAATTTTCTCGCCGCAGGGAATCTGGTGGGCACCATGCGTCATTACTACGTCGTGGCGATAACAACACGTCATCGGTGAGACTGACCACCATAAGGTCACTGCGTTCGTCAGCAAAATACTCTAATGGACATAATGTTAGTTTATTATAACCAGTGCGTAAATCTACAACAGTGAATATGACTATAAGAGAAGAAAACTTTGAAATGAGACAACCGACCTGTGTATTGTGTTTACAGCGTCAAAAATTAAAAGTAGAAGTGGACATAGATTAGTGTGTATAAAAAGTGCTTGTTCTAAATATTATGAGTATATTATAACCTAATGTAAGATTTTGCTATGATGTATGTACTTATATCTGTTTGACGTGTACAAAGTAATGAGATTAGTTCCGTTATTAAAATATGTTTATAGAATCTGTTTCATTCAAATATATGCTTTGAATAATAAAATAACGACAACGTTATGTAATATTACCAACCTATAACTATGGCAAATTTATTCATGTGTTCCGTCAAAGATAAACTATATACTCGTACATTCTGAAATATTTTATTATGGAAAATTGGTTCTTTAGGTCAAGGACTAAAGTTATTTCAGCTGAGATCGTTTTATTGAGCCAATTGCTCAGTGGGTGGATAGATAAACAAAGCCAATTCTACTACTTATTATAACGACCTTTTGTCTGAACCATTATTGGTGTTTGTGAGTTTTGTTTAATTATTTATATACGAAACTTACAAGACTGAAAGAGTACCTACTGATATCAATGATAAACCCACCAAGTTTTAATGAGTCGTTGTAATTTAAAATCTAAAAGAAAAGAAATAGAGAACGAGGTACAAAACCTGAAGAATGCCATTCTTTCAGATTTGTCAAAAGTATTTTGCATGCTTCATCCATGAATTTCATAAAATCCTACAATGTAAATAAGTTTTATTGGATTTATTTAATAGCATAATAAGCAGTATAATAAATGATGAACAATATATCAATGGGTGCTACATGTTTTTTTACTGTTATTTATTGTAAGGTTTATTACAAAAAAGCCTATGCAAATGACGACTTTGAACTTATAAAACTAATTTAAGTCACGAAGCCACCTTGGAATCCACAAAGAGAGAATTCTCCTGTTCAAACAATCCTGGAAGTTCATCCCTTTATATTGAATTTAGGTTTACAACCCTTCGCACTTATCTATCTTAAATCGCAGATAATAAAGATGAATCGTTGAAATAACTTCTTGGATTCAAATTGAGTTATCTTTTTTCTTCATAAAATGGGTAACTGTCTAATTTAGGTACTGGGTTTTTGACATTAAAATATATCTGAGTATAAGATCAAAATCTTTTACTTTATAAATCGATAATATATATTCCAGTATAGATAGAGCCATCCACGAAGACGCGCCACACTCTTTTTCCTAATCCCTTAGAGTGTACATCCTTTCACTAGTGTTGTAGTGCTACATATTGCAATTATCGAAATCGAAAAAAATATAATAGTTTTCAAAATTGCAGAAATGATAAACTAATTATTTTTTATGAACGTTCCTAAACTATGGAGTGACACAACCCTGGCCGTGGGTACATGCCTGTCTAGGCTACTAGTCTACTAGATGAAAAACTATCACCAAGCGGTTATCGGTAAGTACATATTAGGCGACATTAGTCATCAAGTGACCCGCCTGCTTGATGTTTTTAATTCTGACTTAAAAATAATCTTTATAATGCGTTAATTTTATCATCAAGATCATTTACAAAATAGCAAGAATGTGGCCTCCTATAGTTAGTTTATCAGATATCAAGAGACCGCCCTTACATAACGATAAAATATATAGGAGGTCATAGTTATAATAAAGTTGAACTAGTTATTCACCTACATTCTCATATAAAAAGTATCCAAAGTTTATTTCTATAATTCAAGCTAACCAAAGCAGATGGAATTAACAAATGGAATGTTCATAAGGACATAACATATGTATTTCAAATATATTTCTCAGATTCATATTAACTCCTATGAAATACATTTTACAACGTATGTAAAAAATATATATATCACCAGTTGGGGGAAAAGGTTATTTGATAAAGTCATGGAAATTTAATACTCCAACGGTTTATTACAATCACCCTTTCCAAGAAGCAAACTTAATAAAACGCCTACAAAACGAATAAAATTGAAGTCGCATACTAGGTTCATTCGTGCCGGGCATGGGAATTATTGAAATGACTTAAAAAAATGTGTATTAAATTTAATTTTACGACAAAAAAATGTGAAAATTATTACTCTCCTTAATTGATAGGAGTTTGAGTTGCCCAATCCAAAAAAACCCTGGAGAAACTCAACCTATCAGAATAAAAAGCAAATGCATAAAAATACGAAATTCTTATAATATTAAAAAGTGTATGTTTGATATAAAACGCACGTTAAAGTTTTTTTTAGTAGCTGGTTAACCCGATGACTAAGGACATCCGACTGATAATAAAAGATAAAATATCCAACTGAATCGTTACTTAGATGAATAAGCTCAGCATCTCTAGGTAGCGGTGTGATGAATAAAACCTGAACGTGGCACAAGTTTTTTTTAATTAAACCTCATTTAGGTGGAGTTATTTAATATCTGAAGGAAATGTCAGAACATTTTTATCAATTCAAATGGTACCTACATATAAATATTATAATATATCGTAGACCACGTCAAGGTAAAAATCATAGAATTATCATTATTTGACTTAAAAAAACAGCATCGACATTGGTCTTTTTTGATTGAAAAATTTGAGTTTACCCTTGTAATAATAATTATTCCATCAAAGTTTATACTAAGATGTCTAAATTAGAAGCATAGGTACTTTGCTTGAACATCGTATATACTCGTATACCCTACATACACCATTGGTTGCAATATTATTCGCCTGTAAAAATTAGAAAGATATTTATAAGTAAAACTTAGGTAAAAATAATAAAAATTATAGGACATAAGTTGTAATTTATTTCATAAAAGGAAATAAATAATAACAAGATACAAAACAAATTGTCAAATAAATTAGTTTTGCCCAAATGAAAAGTTTTCTCCCACGCAAATAGTAGAAACAATAAAAAAGTTATGTGGTTATAAAGTGTGATTTTAAATTGGAAAACTATTAGGAAAAGGATTCGATTTTGGCGTGTGGGCGCATGATTTTGGAATGAACAAATTGTTACAACCAAAAATACTTTGAATAAATAAAACGCAAAATTAAAACAAAACATACAAGACCGAAAATTAATCTACCAAATGCAGGGTTCCCAAAAAGGTTATTTCGATGAATTATTTATTATTATACCAATTTATTGAAAAATCGAAATCGAACGTAGGAAATATAATTGTATCCATCATTAGTGTACTTATAATATGTAAGTACTGTCAGATTCCAGTGAATTGCTTTTTGAAAATGAGTAAAAGTGTATAAAACCCTCTTTCATTTTGTATTTACATAATGATATCATATTACATGATTACCAATCATAAAGTTTTATCAAATATGTATCAGACGACTCTTCTCATACTTGATAGTAAGATATGACTGCGGGTATATCGCCCGATAAAGTGCTCATCGAAGCTCAAGGAAAAATGAAGCTCAGATATAATCTGCGAAAATTCTTATAAAGAATTCTCTCTGCATATTATATACTCTAGCGCTCATGGTTATAAGGAGAACAGGGAAAACATTTGGTGAGTGAAAGTACAGTAGGTGCCTATATAACTGGAAACTCTCACACGTTATGGGTAAGATTTACGTTTGTACATGACTGATGATAAAGAAGATCTTCATAAATTATTACTAAGTTTAACATATAAAATTCACAGATGGTAATCATTTTTACTTACAGGTACTGTTTACCAGTTAAAAGTGGCCTCAACAACATTTTTGTATTCTGGTTAACACGAAAAAAAAGCAAGCAGGAAATTCAATTCCCTGAGGATTGCGATTGATGCATAATAAACAATATATTGACCCATAAAATCTAGTTATAATATACCGATGTGGATGCCAATTAGGAGCATCGATTGAAGTATGGAACAATTCTATTAACAGATCAGAGAGAATTTTCCGAATCTTAATAGAAAATAATTCACACAACGCCATTTTATCCGAATTTTTTTGTGAGTTTCATTGTGATACAAACGTCAATAATAATAAAATGTAGGAAACCTTATTGAATTTAAATTCTCTTCCAGGTTAACGACCTGCTTATCCCTGTTTATCAAAGTGTCTTAATTGATTGCTTTTTGCATTTCAATTAAAGTCAAGTATTTAAGTTAAATAATTGTATTATTTTTTGCATTTCAATTATAGTCAAGTTTTTAAGTTAAATAACTGGATTATTAAGTAAACATATAGTATAAAATTAAGTAGGATAGACTGAAAATAATAATTATGGTAGAAAAATACTTAAACTATGTACCTACGATAAACCTGATAACAGTGGGTAAATTTCCTTAAAAAATCTAAACGTGATTTTGCTGACAAGATTAAACTCAACCCGGACAAATTAATAGATAATAAATTTGAAAACGCACACAAAATTTCATCAAATAAATTTTACCTTGCCAAAAAGAGGAAAATACCTTTTCTCACGTTTTAACGACTTAGTTAAAATAACAACGTTATTTGAAAAAGAAATTATTTAAGGAATGAGGTCAACTATTTGCTAATTATCGTCGTTAAACGTGATGGGCCTGAACAAATCCCATTTATTTTGACTCTGAGGCCCCATTTATGTTAAAAGCCTTCAACACCAGTACTACCTATAAATGTATGTTAGTAGAAATACGTTTTTTGAACTCTGATAAAGGAATAACAACAAATTATTATTGGCAAAGCTATTATGTTTCAATATTTTTAAGCCACAAGAAATTATACAGAAATAACTTTTGGTGGTACAGAGATTAAGTCATACAATGAAAAAAAAATTTAAACTGTCTTGGCGATGGGTCATAGGTAGTGACTTCGAATACTGCGGCGAAGGTCGTGGGTTCCAATCCTACAATGACCTTGAGCTTTCGGTGAAGGAAAAAATCATGTGAAAACCATAGCACGGTGGTAAGGTAATTTGTAGTACTCGTCTGGATGGCCACACCCTCAAGCTGTCGCCAAGCAACTGTTGATGAGTTCTGGAAATTCCACACACAGAGCCAGTTGCCTTTAAGGCATTGTAAAAAAGTCGACCCCATATTGGCACCCTGGTATTACTAACGTCTATAGGCGGCGGTATTCACTTACCATCAGATGAACCGTACAAAAAGAAACGCCTCAGGTCGTAAGTTCGATTCCCATCCAGGGCAGACATTTGTGTGCATGAACATCTGTGTCTGGGTTTAAAATACCTATGTTTTTACAAAAAAGTAGTCTATGTAGTATATCAGTCATCTGGTTTCCATATTACAAGCTCTTTATTATGATTTATTTAGTCTTAGTCGGAGGGCAGCACGGATTTTGTACGTAGATCAACTGTCCTGAAAAATTATGAAAATTTATTTTTGAAGTAAGTTTTTACTCCAAGTAATAACTATTCCAGTAAAAATTCGAATTTCATCATATTTATTATTTTCATTAAATTAAGTTCAACTTTAAAATAAATCTCGTTAAAAAACCGATAAGATTACATCCAGAGCTTACAATAATTTAATGACTGTCAATGTGAAAACCATTTATTCAGTTTAGGTTCAAGAATTATACTTCGGCTTCGTCCTCGAGATTAGGATAATTATTACTTGTAGTAGTACCGCTTAGGGTTCACCAAAACTGAATTTGAGGGTAAATATTTATTTCTATCTTCCTGTTCAGTCACTTCATTGATCCGCTTGATTTGCGTTTCAGTGTTCGTCCAATCAACACGTCGTTACCTCAGTAACTGTTTAGTAATAGTTTTTATACAAAGTTTAGGTTCAATTTTTTGTGTTTAAAAAGCATAAAATTGCGAGCTCGAAGGTCAAAAACAGGCGGTTATCTACAACTTTAATCGACGTAGCATGATTATGCTGTTTGTACAGACTAATTACTTTTTGGTATTGCAGGTATCCTTTGGGGCTGTCACTTGCCACAAAATACTGGTCTTATAGACCTGTATGTAGTTTTCGATTATGTTCTTATCTCCTTTTTACGCAATAGTATTATAATTTAGATGGTATATATTCCGTTCTTGGAATTTCGTTGTATATTTCCGTGAGTTTTCTTTGTTTTTTTGGCTATAAGAAATAAATATATGACAAATAAATAATGATGATGATGAATGATTGATTTATTGATATGATGATTAAAATTAAAATACGAATAGGTAATGAGTTCATTTAATAAATATATTTTGAGTTTGAGTTTATCTAATTTGAGAGAGATGAGAAGGGTATTGATTTATTACAAAAATCAATTCATGAAATAACATTTAATACTATTTTCTTACCAACCTCATGTTCTGGAAAGTTACCTTCCATCTGTAAAACATTTGGCCACGCCATTACTTACCAGTTCAATCACATAATTAAAGTTCCCAGTAGACTCTTTTTTTTTTACTGACCTTTCAATTATTCTGAATTTTAGGGTAAAATACAGGCTGTGCCTCTTAGCATAGACTAATATATATAAACTGCCTCTTAGTCGCGACTTAGTCGTGTCTTGACACGCACATCTAAGTAATTTGTAAGTAAACAACATTAGCAATAACAAGCCGACAATCTCATGTCGTCAGTGAAAATTGGGCATATCCTGTCAGCAATTGGGAATTGAATATGAGGGCTCGAGCCATCCAGTTCCATTCTGTGACTTCTTTCATCGTCACGCAAGTACATTTGTTGTAAAAATTTAAACTAAGTATTTTTGCCTGTTCTAATGTAAAGTTTACCTAACGAGATCATCGCCACAGCATCAATCCCACGACAAATATTTATTTTTATAAACTTGTTTGTTCTATGTTTCGGTATACTTCAATATTTTTCTATACTTTACTGGCTTCGTAACTTTATTTTGAGGCAATTATCAGAACCTTGTGGTTCATCCCTCCCATAAAATTTATTTCCTATCCAAATTTTGTGAAATTTTATTTATTCTTAACACGAAGCTTTTTGAGCACGAAGGTAAAAATAATAAGCACCCTCTTTAGTTGTTAGTGGTGAACCCTACTGTAGATACTACAAGTAACAGATGTGCTTTTCATATAATAATGATAGAACTTCACGTACAGGTAATTTCGTTTTATCATTAATTATTATGAAAAAAAGGCTACATTAGTTACCACTGTGTTTGCTATACTGAAATTTGACATGTAATAACAAAATCAAAGCTGATTAAAAAATAAATTAAAAAGAACTTGCTATCAAATACAACTGTAAGCTTTGTTATCTTGTTTTGTTTGTATTGCAATTAAACCAAACATATTTTAATGAAAATATAATTTTAATAAGGACAATAAAATGTATGGGATTATAAAGTGTTGAGACAGGTATTGTATTTGACTTTAAATATTTCTGATGGCACCATTGTCGCTTTGCAATCACGCCATTGCAAAATGGCTGAGTGGAGGGTGGAGGGGCGACAGAGGTTCCAAATAGACAAGTCAGATCAAGAGAACACTCACTCTCTTCTTGATATTCAATTCTTAATATTGTTATTTTATGCGTGTTTTAAAAATAATCAGCATTTAACTTAATCTTGATTATTGTAAAAGTGAAATAAATAACATAATATAAAAGTTTAATTTAATTTGTGGTATTAATTTAACTGTGTCGGTATTCCCTGTTTTACAACGATTATAATTTACACAACTATGGATATAATAGTGATAGGCATTTAGTAAGTGCCACACAAGAACATCTTCATTATCTAGTCATTTTAGTACATTACCTAAATGACACACTCGGTCATCATTAACATTAATGGTTTTCAACCCTGCTCTGAAAACCTATTACTTGCTGTGTAGCGTTTTCAAACTGACCCCCATTATTTACACACAATAGGATTTCCTGAAGCGAAGTAATTTTTCAAAGTCATTTGAAGGTAAGTAAGTATAAAAATATATTTAGAACAAATGTACAAAATATACAATTTATACATAAATAATCATTTTTCTAACTGTTCCTAGCAAGCTGGCAGCGTTTCCTCTTTGGATGGCCAGTCTGAAGCGTTGGTGGAAAAAGCTCCCCAGCCGCCGGTCTCCCGAGACTTCAATTAAATTTTTAGAAAAAATACTTGTAAAACGACGAGCTTCGCACCGATCTAGAAAGAAATTTTGTGGGATTAAGTAATTTTAGTTTATGAACAACATAAACAGTTGTTCGGTACCATTGTCGAAATTGAATATAAGGGATGCGGAGCGGGAACATTTGTCATCCAACGATTGCTAAGTATATTAGTTCTAAACTATCGTTTGATTGTATCTAATATGCTATAAATTATTTGGCTCGAAGATGGTCGTCCGTCCCAAAGCTTTATTCACAAAAAGTTTTATTTCAAGAATCGTAATTCAAGTTATTTAATTAATTAAGTGAACTCTTACTAAGCCACAATTTTAATTTACTTGTCTGTGAGGGATTGCATTCCGTTTGGACCAGATCTGAAATTAATAAAAAAAGCTGTTATAGCTAATAAGTCCAAGGATCAATATCAGCCTTTGTTTGTTCACTGTTAAAGACAATTATGTATGTCCAACTGCCTGCTATAATCGGAATGTCGATTAAGAAGCATTTCCATTAAATAGATGAATTTGATCGGTCACTAAGAGACGTTTTAAAAGGGAAAGGTTAATTTCGTTCGGTTTCTAATCAAACGAGCTACAGGAGCGTGTTATTGCAAACAGATAAAAATAATTACAAAGAGACTTAAAAAAATGTCTAGAATACAGTAGGTATCAATTAAAAAGTTAGTAACTGCTCTAGTTATTTATTGAATGCAACTGTAAAATAAAAAGGTATAAGGTAAAGGTAAAATTAGGCTAGCTGTATAAAGTAATAAAACCTTGTTTTGTCTTATTCTCTTCCTTCCTATCTCTTATTTCGGCCAATTTTCCAAAAAAATATTCTTCTCTCGTACAAAATTGTTCCCTGTACGTTGTTTCATATTTACTTCAAACAATTTTCTTCAATCTTTTGGGAATATGTTACTCATTTTTGCGTAGAGAAAATTACATTATTACACAAAGGTGACAAAACTACTTGATATTTTTGTGACACAAACTTATTTATCTATCCCAATAAAACTAACAACAGTTATATAATTATGTATAAAATACACATATATAACAATTATTTTTCTATGTATGATCGGTAGGGTCTGAATAATAGGCAAATTCAGAATAAAATTATGGAGATGGAAATGGACTATGGAAATGGAATTGGAAAGTAGGCATTGTTTCATTACTAAAGTAATGAAATACTAGATACCTACTTTCCATATCCTTATCCTCACATCTACATATATACATACACTAGCTTTCCGCCCGGCGGTTTCGCCCGCGTACCCCTTGTCTACGTCTTAAAAACGAAATTTTCGTTTCGTTTCTAACAAAAAAAAAATAACCATAATGTGTACAGCGATCGCTCTCTGCGCTTCGCGATCGCCTTCCACTTCTAACCTAATCAATCCTTTTTTTACTATGTAGGTACTAATGCGGGTTATAATTTTTTATGTGTTTTTGTATAAGTCCTTCTTGGCTGGCCAAAAATAACTGTTTATAAATATTAAATAGATATATAAATATCAATAATTTTGTTGATTGTCCTTTAAGTCTCTTGCTTTGAAATTAAAATATTATTTTTTACTTTTTAGTTTACGTTTGTACAAACATATAGGTTACAGTTTTGAAGTCGGTTTTTGTTTATAATTTAAAAAAAAACCTCCGTTTCACCCTTTCAAGGGAAGAATTAAAAAAAATGCTAAAACACTTGTTTCTTCATTTTTAATTGTTTGCCTAAAACCAAGTTTCATGATTCTAACTTCTAAAATGACGGACTTCAATACAAACTTTCAACCCTTTTTTACCCCCTTAAGGGTTGAATTTCGAAAAATCCGTTCTTATTCCTCATTTACATCTTAAAAACAATACCTGTAAAAAAATCAGCTTTTTAGGTCTAAGGGTCAGTGACAGACTCATAAACGCCTAGCCTAAACCCTTAGACCTAGAAAGCTGTTTTTTTTTCAAAGGTGTTGAGGAATAAATACGGAGCTTTTGAAATTAAACCCTTAAGATCTGTTTCGGAATGGTGATGGACCGTGAAAAATTTTACCCCAAATTTAAGGAGAACGGAGCCGCGGGCAAAAGCTAGTATCATTATAAAACAATAGATACAGTTTTGCTGTATAATTCATTAAAGTTATGCGTAGGTGATTGTTAAAGATGTCGGAACAAATCATGCCGACTGGGAGATTTGATGATTCACTCCGACCGTTTTCGGTCATGGCGACCACTTCGACTCCTAGTTCGCATGACGCTGATGGGCCCCTAGATGACTAATGTACCCGATTTTAGTGGTAAACCCCCGTGCACACTGATTAGACGTGAGTATACCATCTACATAATTAAAATTAATGGCCGCGGGTGGTCGGGCTTTTAACAAGTCGCGTTTAGCGTAAAACTGGTCTCTTCCTCTAGTTTTACGCTGTTCCTCAAACTCGCGTACTTGTCTCTGTACAAACCCGCGCTATTCAGGGCGCTGTGCTGCCAATCCTATTATCCGATCTTACACGCTTTCATATGTCGCTTCTGAACGTCTTTGTACCTGAGGAGTTGGTCGCCTAACTGGTGTAACGAGACTACGACACAAAAAAATCTGGGCGTATATGCTCAACAACCCGTGCGTCCTTGGCAGTTCGCTAGTTTGTTTATATATAGAAAACGCGTGACAGAGATTTCTACCTGAAACTTTTTTATAATTTAAAACACGGTTTCGAATTTTTAACTCCTGACTGTTTATCTAAACACGCCTATCAAATTAAATTCACCGCAAACCACACGCACACCTATATATTTTATTGTGAAGTAAACACTTTGTAATCCAATATATTATAGAATCCCTATTCTAGTAAAGTCTATCAATTAGATCTACGCCTTTTATATCCTGCAGTGTTTATCTGACAGCTTGATTGAAAGACGTGCCGGACTACAATTAAACTTTGAACGATATTTTGTTTTTTTTTGTCGTAGTGTCAGTCCATTTCATTGGACTTTAGGGGAGGTGGGGGCTGCAAGTGCCGATTTTCCAAAAACATCGAATTTCATCATGAAAATGATAGGATGAATTTTTGATATGTGGAAATATCAAATAGTTGTCTATCGGTTTTTGTAATATTATAGTGATTTGGGCCAATATTTCAGTAGTTATTTTTTTACAGATTTTTTTTTGACAAATTTCGGAGTGGAACTTTCAGCCCCGCTTTGGGGTGAGTTGTTCCACCCGTGAGGCAAATTGTTCCGCTTAGATTATGAAAATATAATGTGAGAATAAAATGGGTTTTTGTTAATAAAACAATCATTAAATAGATTCATAATATGTTTTAAATTATAATTTCTCTCAGATGCATAACTGAACTTTAAAAATAACAAAAAAAAAACTGAAAACCTCCAAATAAACATTTCTTTTAAATTTTAAGTCATATTTGACATTCATCAGGTTATAAATCTAGTAAGATACATAACTAACTTTTAAAAAATAACATAACTGGTAATCTTCAGGTAAACTTTTTATCAAATTAACTAACAATTGAGATCTATCAACTTACAGGGACAGCAACTTACAATGGTCGAAGCGGAAGTCTGAGGCACATCACTTGTTGTCGAATGCTGAAGTTGTCCACCATACTGCCTTGATGTAGAAGGTCCCGGCTGCACATCATTTTGAGACAATATTTGAATGTCGGATGGTTCTGGCTGGTCATCACTTGGTGCCGGAATTGAACTGCTAGAAGGCTGAGCAGGTTCTACATTTGATACAGTTTGAGATGGAGCAGCTTCTGACAAAAGCCGATCTGTCACGAAAGATGGAGCATAATCTTCGTCTGTAAATACATCGGGGTTGTATGGACATTTTCCACCCTTTTTAAATGCGTTCATTATAGTTACAGGGTTTGCTGCTAAAGGCCATGCTGATTTGACAAGCCTTTACCGGCTTTATTTATTAACAAATCCACGTAGCGTCATGTGGCAAATATCCAGTTCTCTGGCAACTGTTTTTACTTTTTTTCCCTCATTAATGACAGCATTTGTAGGTATCCTAAAAAAATGGTCTTAAAAATTATAGGTAACATTGAAGGTTCGTTGGGGTAAGTTGTTCCGCGGAACAAGCAGCCCCTCCGAGAGGGAACATCCAACCCCAAATTCCATTTTTACTAATACTGCCAAACCACCAATTCAATAGAATGAATTCAAAAAAACACTGGAACTACAAGACACCTTACTAATATCACTACAAAATAGGAAAGTTACATGTAAATCGGGCCATAATTAACAAAAATAGACCAAAAAGTTTAAACACGAAAACATTTACTCACGTGGTGTTTTACGAGCTCCGTGCACACCGCCACTCAACCGCCGGTGATGGAGTAACTTAATTAATCTACTTATGTAATACTTTAACTAGATAACCCGATTGGCGACTTCATTCGAATAAGAGTTTAAGACAATAAATACCTGAAATAACGTAGTGACTACTTTATTGTGGGTATCATTCAATCGAATCGAATTACCGTACATTGTTTGATTATTATAGATTGAGCAGATTTCAGAATTATATGTCCTTGATTTGACCTTTTACGTAATACTTTTAATAGTAGCCATATTCAGGTAATTTAATGTATTTTTTAGCTGAAGTACTAAACCAAGGTTATATTAATGATATGAACTACTACTGACGATATGTCTGTCTATAGATAGGTGTACAATATCGATATGTATATATGTTGATTTGCAGCATTACAACACTAGCGAAAGGATGCACACTTGCACTGTAAGGCATTAGAAAAAGAGTGCGGCGCATTTCGTGGATGGCACGAGCTATACCGTATAACATAATAATAACAAGAAATATGTAATAAATATAATTAAATTAAAAAAACAGGTAAGTATTCCCATTGATCATATCACAAAAGTACCTAGTTATTTGATTTTTGTAGAAATTGGTTGTATGTTTCAGCTGTTACATAGTACTTACATAGTTGTGATGAAACTCCCAAAAAATATTTGTTTATTTTTGAGAGCGAGGTTATGTTAAATGGTATAGTATAAAATGCTTAGTTTCAACTGGTCGCATTGGGAATGCCCAATTAATCCTAGGGTTTTTATTAATGTGCAATTTTTCAGGTGTTTCTACAAGATTTTTAATATAAATAAACTGCTCCGTACTCTGATATGTAATCCGTCTTTGATTAATTTAGGTACTTATCACCTTGAGTCTAGACAAATAATAATAACTGTTCTGTAATATAGTCCTATATGTATTTAAGAAATTCATAGAGCAAATAAATTACCTACTAGTGATAATGTAGCTAATTATTTCGTGGCTCTATCTATATAATCATTATTATTGAAACTTTACTTAAAGAAAAAACTTTGTACACCTTTTTCTCCTCTGTTTGTCAAGGGATGTTCGTGATTTTTTGACGAGTTTTAGTGTTATCAATTTAAAAAAATGGAAACAGTTTTTTTGCAATCAAAATAATGTTTTTTTATATATTAGACTGATAGCGCGTCCTCATACGCCTGATGGGAAGCGGTAGTGAGGACAAAGATGAAGCACGCGCAGTCAGATAATGCCTATTTATCTTAGCCTTAAAGGCTGAATTTCGACTACTTAGTGGGCGAAATAAAACATCACAATACAATGACTGTAACATTTATTTGAAACTGAAATTATTTAATTGTTATTATTTATGAACCTTGTTATTCGATACTCGGAAAATCAAGTGTTGAAACAATGACTTGAATCGCGATTCCCGGGATAAATATTATGTGGTAAGTAGGTATGTACTTTTTGGACAATCGGCCCATCTGTAAGCCAAGGTTTCCATTATATTA
This sequence comes from Ochropacha duplaris, assembly GCA_951361185.1. Classification (NCBI taxonomy): domain Eukaryota; kingdom Metazoa; phylum Arthropoda; class Insecta; order Lepidoptera; family Drepanidae; genus Ochropacha; species Ochropacha duplaris. The sequence goes on from OX592706.1 coordinate 5,751,063, forward strand.
CATTCGATGTAATTCGCATAAATTACAACTATTTAATTACAACTAATTGCAACTACATTCTGGGGAAGTATCAAAAACAATATTTATTGTTTTTTTCTATTTTCATTACCTACCATCTGATATCACAACGCCATCTGTTTTACACGACCCCTAAGTAAAGAATTCAGAACTGCGACATGAAAATGTTTTCATAAATTTTCACCACTGTATGTTAAGATACAGGACTAACGCTAGATGGCTTTTCAAATAACATTACAGCGCCATCTTTTCGCTATCTTACGTTTCCAGTAATAAAGTTATCAAACTATATTTTATTCTGTTACGAAACCGAACAAAAAGATGGCACAAAATATTATTAGAATGTAAATGATTTTCAAATTAATTGATTTTTTCAGTCTCTGTAATAATGACACAAAATTAAATAAACTTTTTTTTACGAGTGCAATAATTTATTTAAGCTAAAAATCTGTTTTTTTTTATACAGACGGTTGGCATATCGCACTTCAATGAAAACATAATCAACTATAATACACTCTTATTAAAAGAACTGGAAGTATATTATTGCGCTTAAGGAAAACCGTGATAGGTAGTGTGACTCGTGTGAGTTCGCTTTAAATGTGAGCTCGCTCGCCTGAGTGAGACTCGACATAGAGTTTGTATTTAAGAGAATAGCATTGCAGGTTTATGTCGGACAAACAGGCAGGCGAATCAGCTAAGTAGGTAACTTTCGTCCCCTATAGACATTTACAATACCAAGGGAATTTTGGAACTCTTGAGTTCATTAAACAAAATTTGTGAGCTTCATCTGCTGAATAATTTTGTGAAGCTTTTATTGAATCTAATTATGCGGTCAAGGACCTTACCACCAACTTTTATCGCGGTTCAACTTTACCTAAATAGTAATTGTTTTTCTGTAATTTGTCACTTTTGTCAATTTTTTTTTATTTTTTTATGTCACTAGTGACAACGAGGCAGGCGGGTCACCTGATGGTAAGTGACTACGGTCGCCTATAGACATTGGCAATACCAGGGGGACTGCCAACGTGTTGTACACCTTATTACAATGCCTTAAGGGCAAGGGCAACTGGCTTTCAAGTGCAACTGCCGGAACACACCAACAGGTGCTTGGCGACAGATTTTCAACTTGAGGGTGGTAGCCAGCCAGTCAAGTACCACATAGTACCCTACCACCGTGCTGTGGTTTCCTCACGATGTTTTCCTTCACCGAAAGCTCAAGCTCATTGTAGGATTTGAACCCACGACCTTCGCCGCGGTATTCGACGTCACTTACCACTGAGCTATCATCGCCTTAAACATACATTCTGACCTTGTTGAGTTGTTAATTGATAATAAAAATAAATGCTTAACAATATTCCTTGACCTTGCAAAGGCTTTTGACACGGTATCTGTCCCCCACCTCGTACAAAAGCTAAATGACCTTGGCATTAGAGGCACTCCACTATCAATGATATCAGACTATCTGAAAAATAGAACGCAACGTATAAAAATTGGTGAATATATTAGCGACGAATTACCTGTTGAATTTGGTGTTCCTCAAGGCCAACACTGTTCTTGTGTTACATTAATGAATTATGTGCACTTAAAATTGATAACTGTCGGATTTCGTCATATGCAGATGACACCACTCTCACTTTCTTTGCAGACTCAAGGAAAGAACTTTTTGATTTTGTTCAGACTGGATTCAATATAATATGTCATTGGCTCTCATGTAATTCCCTCACACTCAATGAAGAAAAAACAAAATATATTTACTTCACAATCCAAAACCGAGTGGTAAAAAATTATACTGCCACACATATCCATGCGCATAAATGTAATTTTCCTCCAAACCAAAACTGCGACTGTCCTAATATTAGAAGTACCCAGAGTATCAAATATCTCGGAATTGTAATAGAGGCAAATCTAACATTTGAAAAACAAATTCATTCAGTATCACAAAGAGTACGCAAACTCAGTTATATTTTTAAGCAACTTCGCGATGTAGCCGATGGTAGGACTTTGAGGCTGGTGTACGATGCTTTAGTGCAATCCATCATAAGTTACTGTATCACTACATGGGGAGGTGCTGGCAAATCTAAACTGATAGAACTAGAAAGAGCCCAGAGGACGATATTAAAAGTAGGCTTATCTAAACCTCGTTTGTTCCCTACAATTAAGCTATACGAAGAAGCTGAGACGCTTACTGTGCGTCAGACTTATATATTGTTAACAGTATTGCGTAAACACTCAACCCTGTCTGTGGAAAAGATAAATTCTGCAGCACAAACTAGAAGACACTATGCGGTATGTGAACCGATTGCAGTTAAAACATCATTTGCGCAAAGATTTTATCTGTTCCGTGGTGGGATATTATATAACAGAATCAATAAAATACTTAATTTACAAAACTGTTGTAAACGAGATGTCAAATCAATATTAAGTAAATGGCTGATAAGTTTAGATTATGAGGAAACAGAGGAAATTATGGAAATTAAAACTTAAATAATGGGTGTGAAATTATAATTCTTTATTTTTATCTTTTTTTTGTTTGAACATTTTTCTTTTCTCCACACTTTGTTCTTTACAGAACCCTGCACCACCATAAACACAGTACCTACACTGTGTATATGATGGATGCAGAGTAGAATAAATTGAAACTGTTTATGTCATGTGAATAATTTATTATAGGGGGGACCTGGTGTTCTGAAATACAGGCTGCGGCTTAGTTCAGGCTCCAGATCTCCCACAAATTGCATTTTTTTTTTAAATATTATAACTAATGTAATTTGTTTCAAAATTGTATTTCGTGTATGTGTAATTTGTGGAGATGAATAAATTTTTATTATTATTATTATGTTGAATCGCAATAAGTGTTGGTAGTAACCTCACAGTGGTACTAAATAACTAGAACACACTACTAGAACAACAAAATTAGTAATACTTTGAGTCGAACAGACATTTTTATTAAAAGAAACCATTTTGATCCTTTACGTTTTAATAGTTTGATTCAGTTTCTAACTTCTTGATTCAAATTTACTGTGGGTATCAAGATGAAAGTTGTTTGCAAATTAATTTTCAATAATGTCAACGAGCGCTAAGTTATGTCGCAAATCACTTCAAATAAATTTCCTCAACTTAAAACTCACATTAAATTAATTTCTCCACTTCGTTTAGAAAATATCAATATATAAATTTTAATATTTTAGGACCAAGTTAAGATATCTGTGTCATTGCCTTATTATTTTCATTTAATTTCATTGCCATTGTTTATATTTCATTATCAGGGTATGAGATGATAATTACATGGTTCAGAATATTGTGGGTGGTAAAGAGGACGGATAAAAGACGAATTCAGCTGAGATCTAAGAGATCGTTAGAAAGTGGCAACTATTACTGAAAAAAAGGAACTATAACCACAAGAAGAGGAGGACCGAAAAAATTTAAGGATTGTTTGAAATCAAATAAAAATTAGTAAGATAGATGAATGTAGGATGGAAGACATATCATTTTGGTGCAATATAAAATGGATACAGACAGATACAGCAAATGACGATCAGGGTATGAGATGGGTATGAATATACTAGAACATCATTCGTTGCCCGTGGTCTTACTGCGTGGTCCTACTGGTATGACCACGGGCAATTATTTTTGCCCGTAGTTCTATTAGTAGGACTGCAACAAAAACATCATTATTTTGTATGGGCAATGGTCCTACTAACAGTGAAGACGACAAGAAATGTAAATGAAAAATCAAAAACTAGCTTTAATATAAGACATTTACACAAAAAATCAGATTTTTTTAGCTCTTAAAAAGTCTCTATTTATCTTCAACAATAATACAATAGAGGTAGGATGACGAAAAAAAAAACAAAACTACGGGCACTGTTACTTGTCCGTAGTCTTACCAGTAGGACTACGGGTAATGCTAAGTGTCCATGGTCCTACTAATAGAACTACGGGCAAAATAAATTGCCCGTGGTCCTACCAGTAGGACCACGCAGTAGGACCACGGGCAATAGACTTAGAACATCTTGAAAACAGCTTGTGTTTCTCCATATCACACTCGAATTTCATGTTCAAATCTATACTCTATTAATTCTATATACAAAGTTTTAATTAATCAAAGTAGATGTATAAAAAAGATGATCAGATTTTAATTAAATTTCTTTCGGAAAATAACTAGTTCTATAACTGCTGGGACAGAAAGACATAGTAGGTACAAGACGTAAACCACTCTAATAAATCCTAATGTAACATGGTGCTACTAAAATCATCCAGGTGAAGCCGGAGCGGATCACCGAGTGAAGTTGGTATGGTAGGTAACAATAAAAAACAATTAATATCACACTTTTGTATTTTCACATCACCATGTAGTTATGGAACAATAAAAAAATATTACGTATCTAAGTAGGTATCCTACATCGAGTCGTTTCTGAAGGATTTCAAAGTCAAAGTCAAAACCATTTATTCAGTTTAGGCCATAGAAGGGCACTTTAAAAAAAAAATATATTTTCCATATTAAAAATTACAAAAAAATATTACAAACTAAAGAACCTGCACGGAAGCCTCGTGGGATTATCTGTGTAGGCGGTCGTCGCTCACAATTCAGTATTGAATTAGTGTGAGTCTGAGAATTACGCAAAGTCTGATTACAATGAATCGGCACTCCTGTAATTAAAATTTTACATACAAAAAGTCTTGTTAATTTAATTACAATAGAACTATTCTAGGCACTATTCTAAGCATCACGCATTTTTGCAACCATGTTAGTCGGAGTTGTTCTATGGAACCAATTCCTGTAGCTATAAATCAAATAGTAGGTAATTAATTATCGAATCCAGACATAAACCAAGCGACTATTGCGCTATTGACTCAACCTGAATGTCGCATTGGTATAACCAAGTAAAACGTGATGGAATCGAAGTGCTTCGAGACCTAGTTATCTAGTCGTGCGTACATAATGGTAGACTGGTATGAATGAACGTCCCGTGCGATGTTCATTTCTAGGCACTCGAATTCTATCCTAGAGCTCTATTACCATGTCATTCACGTTTTGTTTACGTATTCCCGTTCATTGGTGAAGGGGTACAGTGTCTGTGTATCGATATGCTATGGTATCAATTCTCTATTGTGAAGGCAGGTAACGAAGTGACTGCAGTAGGTAGAGATGATGCATTTTTTAAATGTTTGATGATTTCAAACTACATATTTGAACTAATAACCTCATTTTTTTCTTAAAACTTTAAAAAGTATTTAGTTTGCGATTAGCTCCAGATTTCACATAGAAACAGTTGACACTTACCTACTTATTTATATATTTTTTTTATACTATCAAAAGTGAATTTGAGTTTGAAATTACAGACATTAGAAAATATTAACATTAACACAATGATGACATAATATGTTTTTTTTTAAATATATAATGAATTATTTACTACATAAATTAATAAATAATTACTTATATTTTACAATTAAACATCTACTTCAATATAAGCCTTAGGTACTGGCTAATAAACCTTTTCACTAGTTTATGCAGTCAAAGGTTAGTTTAAAAAAAACATGCTGATTGTATTTCACAGTCATTCGCTTTTATTTTTGCATCATGCATTATAAGTGGGACTATCCAACCTATTTAACAATGGAAGCAGATTTATTAGCCGTACAATACCCACACAAATTGCAGGCTTTTGTCCATCAGCAAGATAAAATAAGGGTAAATTGTGCAGCCGCAATTTCGCCGAGGATTTTATTTCAAATCCTGACTTTTGGAGTTGTTTGAGAAAAATAATGAAGCGTGCCGCTGCTGCTATAAATAGAAACATCGATAGGGTCCTACTTTAATTACAAATATTTTATTTTTTAACGTGTGGGTTTATGTGGAAATTGCTGCGTTATTTTTCTTACTAGGACGCGAGTAAAGTTAGTTTGATATATTTAGCATAGTATCAAAATTTGCAGTATTTTTATATACGAGTTATTCAGACCCTTGTCTCTGACATTACAAAAACATGCAAATAGAAAAAAACCTTCTTTACATAAGAGTAACATAATCTTCATTTCATCCCTAACAGTATTTTTTTTGCATTGAGGTTTTTGAAATCTTTGTTACAGTTACTGCATCGCCGCTTTTTATAGTCTATACCCGAGTTTGCCTTACATTTGGTTTTTACTATGCTTTTACTTACACATAAAAATAAAAACACTGCCGCTTACGACAATCTTATTATGTGGATCACAAAGCAGATATTTTTATACTCTACTACTAATAGTACGGACTTTTATACTCTTATTAAGGACTTGGTCCAGAAAAAAAATAACAGACTTAGCCATAGATATTCCCATGCACTAAAAAAATTTGGTCCACACTTTTGATATCTAATAACTTATATATCAATGGTCCACACATACATTTTTTTACTCATCAAAATAATTGAATGTATAATAATAGTACGTATTCAATTGATTTGTTCTGTTTCATTCGATTGAACTCAGTTAGCAACAAAATTACCTGTTTAAATAACTAAAACTGTAACAACAGTAGCTTGTTAGTAACACATAATGTCTTCCTATATAATATGTGCGAGGAGGGCGGTGGCTGCCACACGTGTCATACTTGTGAACAGGTGCTGCTTGTGGGGGCTGGTCTGTTTGATTTTGTTGTTTACTAAGTCAGTCATAATTAAATTTTATAGATTACTATTTTTGCCGCCATAACACACAAATATTGTCAGTGAGACTAGATAAATAAATTATTGAATGTAATAGGTGTAAGTTGTTTTTTTAAAACAGTAATTGCCGAGTTTATTGCCGGCTCTTATCAGCAAAAGCACCGAGCATTAGAGTCAGACTATTCATAAGTGCCTGTGAAAGTCTATTTGGATGAATAAACACTTCATTTCATATTATAGAGCTGGTGAATTCAAAGATACAATTGCACTCTAGCTCACTCAAAAGGAATGAGTCCAAGTTCCACAGTAGGTACCTACCCTTTTCATAATAATGGAAGTAGTTTCAAAGATTTTTCTACTTTGACAGGAACGTGAGCTGACCCTGTAGGATATGAAGGAAGGAAGTTTTACTTTCTTTAAATAAATCTCACAGAAACATCTTTCATACTTTTCAGAGCTCTGAGCAACAGCAACTCCAGCGGGAAAATTAGTTCTGTGAAAACACTTAATCAATCTTTGTACACGATTATCGAATTATTTAGTAGTTTGAGACAACTCCATACCTTTCAGCAACACCAATAAAATGAAACGGGCTAAAGCATGATACTTTAATTTTTTTTGATGTAACGGGGTTTTGTTATATAGAATCCAGTGATAAGAAAGAATTCGTGCTGCCGTGATTTAAGTTCGACTTTGTGTCTAGATACAGCTAGTTACGATATGCCGTGATCGTGACTGCTATATATCAGGTACAAAACCAATTGGAGACAACTCTCGCCCATCAAAATGTGGATACTCACCGTTCCAGCCTTGAGACCACGATCAATGCAACTGATCGTAACGTCGAGGTTAGTCAAAATAATACTTACTTTAATTTTATTCTGTGCATGAATTACATTACAAAAACATGATGGAAGGTACATGATCGAAGCAATACTTTGAGAGGTCTTTTACGTCCAGCAGTGAACAGATAAAACCTGTGGATTATTGCTTTTGTTTATACCTCAAGCGACAATAAGATACAAGTGGTTGATAGACTCTGCTGAGGTCTGCTGAGTGATGTACTCGCCATTGACATTGATGCCAAATCCTTTCCAGTCCAGAAGCTTGAAGGCATCTTCCAATGCAGCGGTGAACAGTTTCGGAGATATAACATCTCCCTGTCTCACGCCTCGCTGCAGTTGGATGGGTTTCGAGTTCTGGTCCTGGAGTCAGACCGACATGGTGGCGTTTTCATACAAACACTTTAACACCTCGATATACCGATAGTCCTTTCTTAGTCCGATCTTACTATACATCAACAAAAAGTACATCTTATTCAGGTTCCAGGCTATCTCTCTACCAAATTTCATTGCAATATTTTTGGCGCTTGCGGGGAAGCTAACTGTAAACTGTATAAAAATACATGTATCTACCTTTATTCATAATATCTATTAGTATAGGTTTATATCATCATCATCATGTCAGCCAGAAGACGTCCACTGCTTGACAAAGGCCTCCAATGATTTATATATGTCAATATTAGACAAGTTACTGGAGCTATGTAATAATACAGTTATCACCCATGGTACTTATAATAAAACGGTTAAAGTGTTTGCAGATTTCAAATACTCAGCCAGAAATGCAAGCAGGTTATCAACATTCAAAATTCTTTTCAAATATTTATTCGGGACTCAACACGGAAATCCTCATTCTAAAAAGGTTTCAGGAAACCTTTGACATGGCAAATATTGTAAAGAGATTTAACTTCGATTACCACCGCCTCTTTTGTTGGAAAATACAGCTTTTTATGGAAATTATTATAGAACTTTTTCAGGAATTCTATTTTTTTGTAAGTAGTTTTGAGACGACCGTCCCATCCACGAGCCAAGGTGTTAAGACTGCACGCACATTTTTTAGTGACCTCATAATATTGAAACAGTTTGCATTCAGTATATAAGAGACAAGGCGATGATAGTTCAGTGGTAGTGACATCGGATACCGTGGCAAAGCTCGTAAGTTCGAATCCTACAATGAGCTTGAGCTTTCAGTGAAGAAAAACTCGTGACAAAACCATAGCACGGTGGTAGAGTACTTTGTAGTACTCGACTGGTTGGCTTCCACCCTCAAGTTGAAAATCTGCTGCCATGCGCCTATTCGTGTGTTCCGGCAGTTGCACTTGAGAGCTATAATAAGGTGTACAACTCATTGGCTATCCCCCTGGTATTGCTAATGTCTATAGGCAACGGTAATCACTTACCACCAGGTGACCCGCCTACCTTATTGTCGCTTGAGGCATAAAAAAAGCAATAATCCACAGGTTTTATCAGTTCACTGCTGGACGTAAAAGACCTCTCAAAGTATTGCTTCGATCATGTACCTTCCATCATGTTTTTGTAATGTAATTCATGCACAGAATAAAATTAAAGTAAGTATTATTTTGACTAACCTCGACGTTACGATCAGTTGCATTGATCGTGGTCTCAAGGCTGGAACGGTGAGTATCCACATTTTGATGGGCGAGAGTTGTCTCCAATTGGTTTTGTACCTGATATATAGCAGTCACGATCACGGCATATCGTAACTAGCTGTATCTAGACACAAAGTCGAACTTAAATCACGGCAGCACGAATTCTTTCTTATCACTGGATTCTATATAACAAAACCCCGTTACATCAAAAAAAATTAAAGTATCATGCTTTAGCCCGTTTCATTTTATGGGTGTTGCTGAAAGGTATGGAGTTGTCTCAAACTACTAAATAATTCGATAATCGTGTACAAAGATTGATTAAGTGTTTTCTCAGAACTAATTTTCCCGCTGGAGTTGCTGTTGCTCAGAGCTCTGAAAAGTATGAAAGATGTTTCTGTGAAATTTATTTAAAGAAAGTAAAACTTCCTTCCTTCATATCCTACAGGGTCAGCTCACGTTCCTGTCAAAGTAGAAAAATCTTTGAAACTACTTCCATTATTATGAAAAGGGTAGGTACCTACTGTGGAACTTGGACTCATTCCTTTTGAGTGAACTAGAGTGCAATTGTATCTTTGAATTCACAAGCTCTATAATATGAAATGAAGTGTTTATTCATCCAAATAGACTTTCACAGGCACTTATGAATAGTCTGACTCTAATGCTCGGTGCTTTTGCTGATAAGAGCCGGCAATAAACTCGGCAATTACTGTTTTAAAAAAACAACTTACACCTATTACATTCAATAATTTATTTATCTAGTCTCACTGACAATATTTGTGTGTTATGGCGGCAAAAATAGTAATCTATAAAATTTAATTATGACTGACTTAGTAAACAACAAAATCAAGCAGACCAGCCCTCACAAGCAGCACCTGTTCACAAGCATGACGCGTGTGGCAGCCACCGCCCTCCTCGCACATATTATATAGGAAGACATTATTATGTGTTACTAACAAGCTACTGTTGTTACAGTTTTAGTTACATAGATGTTGTCAGAGTTTTAAACATTTAAAATAAACATATTAGTTTAATAATTAATACAATATATGAAGTACAATGTAAGAAAAAAAACAACCATTTCCTTTAAAATATTTTTGAGTGTGTAATCATTTAAGCCAATCAATGCACGGCACAGCTACAGTTGGCAAACAGACAAAGCCAAAATCCACACTACTTGAATATTATCATTCAAAACCGAATAATCTCTACGTTGTCGTTGCATACATTTAAATACATTTTCCACTTGATGATTTTGCTTTGACGTATATACATTATTCAAACACTTTTTGATGAAAGCCTTGATATGCTATGTTATTTCATCTGTAAGTTTAATTCATAAATTTTCATCTAGGCACATGCAAGACTTAATATAAAATCATAGAGTACTAATTAAATTACTATTTAATGTCTATTACATTGAATTAATTGTATTATTCAAATCAGATTCGAAATCTTAATATATGAAATTTCCGTATCACGGTATTGGTCTACGATGAACTCCGAAGCTACTAAACCAATCTTGATGAAACTTGGCACACGCATAGTTAATATACTGGAATAAGAGATGGAATACTTTTTATCTCGGGGAAAGAAAATATCCTTCGGGAACGCGGGTGATACCGCGGGGGACGGCTATTAAATACATATGTGTAATCAATAAGAAAGTTGTAGGTACTGTTTTCAAAAAATGCTGGATACAAGGTCCTGTTTTATCATTACAGATTACAGGGAGTTGTAGCAATTATTTTTGCGGTTAGGATAAATACACTTGTAGCAGTCGAAGGTTATGATGCGAGTTTGGCACCTGACGGCGTTTTTAAAATCCACGCTACATTTTTGGCAGAGTTACTAGTTGGTTTACTGGCTGACATGTTCTAATGGCTGTCTACAAGTGATAAATGTATGGAGGAAAAACTTGAAATGGTTTTTGTGCATTCAATGTACGACAGGGTTTAGCAAAATGCGTTTATTCAAAGGCTATCCCAAAATGTGTAGTCTCATTAATTTACTTACTACTAGTTTTCCGCCCCACTGTTTCTCCCGCGGTCCCGAAAGATCTTACCTTTTCCCGGAATAAAAAGTATCCTACGTTTTAGTCCAAGATATGATCTACCTTTGTGCCAAGTTTCATTAAAATCCGTTTAGCCGTTTTTGCGTGATTGTGCAACAAACATCCAAATATAAAAACTTACAAACATACAAACTTTCACTTTTATAATATTAGTACCTACAACAGTAGGATTAGAACTGGTTATAAAAGAAATATTTAATATCTAGTTGATGAATACCAAATTTTGTGGAGTCAAAAATCACTGAAGAGTTCATGTTTATTTCACTGTTAAATACCGAGAATACATAGCCAAACTATACGCATTTAAATTTATTGGAAATTGTATTGAATTCATTCGTACTTTAGCCTTTCAATCAAAATTGTAATGGATAAAACAAGTGTCACACCGCTTGCGCTGAAAAAATATCGATAAACGAGTTGAACGTAAATATTCAAACGAAGCAATTTTATAAAAAAAAACTAGCTATGGTATTTTATGAAGTAAGGTAATGTGTTTTTTATTTATTAATTCACAACAGATATTACGTTGTGTAGGACTCGTTTTATCAGCGATAAATTGACGATCACAAGAAGCTTTATCGCTGGCAGTGGGCTATGGACTCAAAATGCTTTCAGCCTGTCATAGTAATGTTTCATTTACGAAACTGATGCTTGTTGCTATTTCAGCCGATTTCAATCCGCCGACTGAAGCTCTTTTTTCGATATTTTTTTTGTTCGCTTTTCATTCCATTCTGTGTGCTTGGATGCTAAGAAGTGTTTTGCTCGATGTGCTTGCAAAATTAGAATATTCCCTTTAATAGTTTTAACTAATAGTTTTAACTATTAAAGGGAATATTCTATTAGTTTCCTCAATTCATGATGCGCAACAAATTTTGCAAGCACATCGAGCAAAACACTTCTTAGCATTATTCCCTTTAATAGTTAAAACAATTAAAGGGAATATTCTATTAGTTTCAAGACATAGATATTGTTAAACATGTATATTAAACTGAATACATAAATTTGATAAAGTGTAAAGAATATTATTATTATACTAGCGGGCCCGGCAGACGTCATCCTGCCCTGAAATTAAAACAAAACTTAGAACCCGATTCCAGCGCCACCTACCGATTCCAATTGTGTTTTCAAACCATCGAAGAACCCATTGAAATATATTCACACAATTTCATCCAAATCGGCTAAGCCATTTAGGAGGAGTTAGATGACAAACACATATATTACAGTTGATATATTACAGAATATTTTAATTATATTTTAAAAAATAGTTATGCTTGACCAGACCCAGAGATGATAATATATCTATATACATACATATAAAATGAGAAGTCCTGACTGACTCATCATTACCCAGTCTAAACCCTTAGACCTAGAACCTGTGTTTTTAAGCTAATAGTTAGAAATAAAGAAACACGTGTTTTAGCGTCTTTTTAAATTCCACCCCTGAGGTTGTGAAACGGGGGTTGAAAGTTGGTATGAAAAATCAGAAGGCTTGACTCAACGACTCATCAACGCCCAGTCTACAGTTTACAACCTTGGACCTAGAAATCTGCATTTTTTCACAGGTATTGTTTTTAAGATGTAGACGAAGAATAAAATATCATTTTTCGAAATTCAATCACTAAATGGGTAAAAAAGGGATACGCGGGTAAAACCGCGGGGCAGAAAGCTAGTAAACAGATATTTGCACGACTTGACCAATGGATTGTTATATACAAAACAAAATGAAACATACTCTATATCTATCAGAAAGTCATCCAAACAGTAAGTGAAATGAAACAAAAACAAATTTATTTTTTCCTTTGGTTAAGGCTCCGCAGAGAAATTTCAATCAAAAAACATTTTGACTGGATTGTTATTGCTCGATTCAATGAAACACAAAGGGTAATAAAATTGTAAAATGAAATGACGGTGAAAATCGTAGGTTTATTACAATTGGTCATATTTAATTAAAGTTTTACTAAATACCCGTGAGGTAGAATACATTCACGTTTCTCCATATACGAATGGAATATATTTATTTAATGAACTTCAAAATGGAAAGATAATATTATTTTGGCAAATTAGCGTTTGAGATTCGCTTTTCATTAATTATGTCGAGAAAAGGATAATTAGTGCTTAAATCAGTTTTAGTCATACCTTTATTTATTAATAGATATAGGTATAAATAAACTTTATTTACAACATATGTACAAAATATACAAACAAATGTACAATTATAATACATAAAAAACTTCTTAGAGACTGCCGCTGCTGCCGATCGGCAAGGTTCCCAGAAGGCTGGCAGCGTTTCCTCTTTGGATGGCCAAGCTGATGCGTTGGCGGAAAAAGCTCCCCGCCCGCCGGTCACCCGAGGCCTCGATTAATTTTTTACATAAATGTTATGTTATGTTTTTTATCATGTAAATATGTATATGTATTAACTTCTTCACATAGTCGAGAAAATAAGAATAAGTTTTAGAAATTTTATTTAATAAAATTAGCCTTATTTTCTACTTATATATATTATTATATACTACAACTTAAATATTATATAAGTATATTTGAATATTTTAAATAATAATCTTAGATTTTTTACTAAATTGGTATTTTTATTACTGTCCAAATCCTCATTAGAATAAACGTCTTATTCAAAGCCCTGGAATGATTTTAATGAAGGTAATAATAATATTTTTAAATCTCTACCACTTACATTATAAAAATAATAAATGTACAAAGTATTATTTTAGGTCTAATCAAGATATAATTATAGCCAGTTGACCTAAGGGGTCACGTTAAAATTTTATTCTGACTTAGGTTAGTGACCGGTTGCTTCGAATAATATTTTTTGCCTAACATAAATTATCCATTAGGTATTTAGTATGCAAATGGCCTTTTATAGTACTTAACCCCTCAATTTAATTAAGCAACTTGGTTAATGGTATTTTAATGAATAAACTTTCGACTAAATAACTTATTTACTATTTAAGTGCCTATGTATATTATGTAGGTTTTTTACAAATATTAGACTCAGTCACAATCTTCAAAACTGTTAAAATAGCAAGTGTTGTTTAATGGTTTCAAGTTATTTTTAATCCTGGCTGACTAACTGACCTATCCAACGCACCTACCACTGGGGTTTGAAATTTTAAAACGAAGACATCCAATCAGAATTGGTTTCTAGGGATATTAACTCCTCATGGGGTACCAGGGGATTGCAGGATTGCTATCGCGGAGCAGAAAGCCAGAATATACGCATAAAGTAGGAATAATATTCTAGATAAATAATAATAGGCTGAGAATTATAAGAAAGTGTTTTAGTTGTATTATGCAAAGAGTTCCGGTAAATGGGATGCATGTTATTTGATATGATGGTTCCGTAGCTCGTGAGTCTAGGTGAAAAGTAAGCAGCGCTCCACGTAGAAAATTTTAAACTTTTCGATGCGTATTCCGAAGGAAATTGGAAAAGCTAAGCCAAACATCCTGTCGTACAGGATATTGCATCACGGAAATGAAAAATAGGTAATGTAGGTACATCGATATTTGCTAATATCAAATATTATATCGTAGCAAAACATTGTTAGTCAAAGAAACACCTTGATTTATCAACTGGAAAAAGTGGCGGTACCTCAAACTTAAATTATTAAGAGATATACATTCTAAAAGAATATTTAACTATTTTCTTTTTCCTACAATCGAGAAACGTCCAATTTCCATTTCAATTTCATAATATGTTTGAGTCGGAAAAACCTTAAGCGCGTATTCAATCGGATGATTTATGGATCAAATTATAGAGCGTTATTTACGACATTTTGTAAAAACGGACATAATAATACCTTCACACCAAAGAAATGCTAAAGCAGTGCGGTACGGCAAACGTTCTAAATAATGGGACGGATTTTCCTGTGTCCAGTTTATTGTGCCAATCGTAAATAAAATCCCGTTCCATCCTGTGGCTTCCGAACAAATAATCGTTTAAACTCCAAGCACAAAGTACTTTGCGTGTTTATAGGATAATAAAATTTCAGGGTCATATAAAACTGATAAGCTCTGTGAGGAATTTTATTTAATCATTGACAAAATAAAGTAATGCAGTTACTGTATCTAGTTTATTTTTGACTATGTTTGTTTCGTGGTGTACTTTTATTTCAAGTTTTCTTTTTTTATGATTTTGGACTGATTTGCGAGTAGGTAATTCTTGTTTCAAAATCGATAAATAAAATAGGTAGGTTTATACGAGCTGGGAAAATCCCAAACATTTTGAATGGTTCTTTATATCAGTAATCCTGTACAACTGTCCACTGGATCGTTAGTTCCTAACGTCAAATTGATGACATCCGTTTAAAAGCGTTTTTAAGCTCGTTACGACAATTTTATGCCACTTTTTATTTCGTTCGTTTGATAAACTGAAAATAGGAATGTCTGTGTTGTTTTTGTTTTTTTTACTATATTAGGTCAGTACCTACATTTTACGAAGTTCTAGTATGAGAGAGAGATTTGTTTCCTTTTTTACTTCACTTTAACTTATCTAGCGGAGCACTCCGCGACAAAAGTATAACCCACCCCGTAATTTTGTAATATTCAATATGAAATCTGGGGGCACGGCAGTGCCCCGCCAAGACAAGCCAGCGAAGCGAAAACGCAGGGGCACTACCTACCTTTTCTCGAAGCGCTTCGTCGTATTTTTGAACCCTCATAACTTCGCTTTGGATTATACCAGATAAACAAAATTCTCAGGATATGATGCCTATAGCAAACTTATTAAACATATAAAGTTTCATTTGCGTAGCTGTTATACTTTAGATTTTATTGATATCTAAAAACCCCCGATTTCATCACTGACTGATGATCATCAAAATTCATAAATGGTACTTCCTGAAGTTCTAGAAAGCTGAAATTTGGTATTTAGGCTAATATTAGTACACAAACAACAAAAAAAATTTTAAACTTGAAACTTTTATCCCCGAACCCCTTAAATAGAGAATGCGTCAACTATGTATGTATGGGGACACCCTTTAATTTTCAACTTTTTTTATTTTTTAAATTTTTTCCTCAGTTTGTGCTGTAAGACCTTGCCTTTTGCTAAATTTTGTGATTCTAGGTCGTCGGGAACTACCCTATAGGTTTTCGACGGTTTTATCCCAAGAACGGGTGGACCTAGCATGTTGAAATTTATACCAGATACTGAAGTCTAATAGTCCCTATTAGGTGTATAAAAATCAAGGTCTTGAGTTAACACGAGAAAAAGATATGGGCAAATTTTGATTTTCGCGAAAATTTGTAAGTACCAAAATTTTACTTAATATTCAACATTTTTTATTTTTCGGAATTTTCCCTTTACTTGTGCTGTAAGACCTTGCTTTAAACCAAAATTGATAAATCTAGGTCAACCGGAAGTACCCTATAGGTTTTGGGTCGAAAACCTATATGGTAGTTCCGGTTGTCCTAGAATCACGAAATTTGGCAAAAAGCAAGGTCTTACAGCACAAATAAAGGGAAAATTCCAAAAAGTAAAAAAAGTTTAAAATTAAAGGGGGTCCCCATACATACATAGAACCACCAATTAAGATAGACCTCTGAGTTGTATCGGAGCTCATACAATTTTGAGGTCTAGCTTAATTGGCACATATCTCTAATAAGGTAATTGAAAACTTAATCGAAAAAAAATTGAAATAAATCCTCAAGACTCCATTACCGTGATGAACGAACTATTTACAAGTTTGTTCGGAACACTCGGTGCGCGAGTCCGACTCGCATTTGACCGGATTTTTATACACCTAATAGGGACTATAGACCTCAGTATTTGGTATAAATTTCAACTTGCCAGGTCCACCCGTTCGCCCGTTCCTGAGAAAATTGGTGGTGACGCACTGACAGACGGACAAGAGAGTGATCTTAGTGTTTCTTTTTTTACCTTTTGAGGTACGGAATCCAAAAAATAATGTAATAAAATAATAATACAACCCTTTCTAATACTAATAAACAACAAAAATACAGAGGCAGTCCAAAGAAGTTTTCACTTCAAAAACTAGATGGCGTTGTCACTAATTGAAACGAGCTATGGTTTTATTCTAAGAGATTTATATAGGCAAAAAGTTTAATTTTATTAAGTTTCGTTAGTTTGTTTGAACATAGTCGATTTTCCAACTGATTTAAAAGTTAGCATGGATTGTGAAATAGTTTCACTTGAAGTAGAGCTGGGACCTCGCCGTCATCGTATGTTTCATATGCCGGGAGATAGTTCCTGCCTCTTCTATTCCTTGACATACTTAATAAATGAAGAAATAGACGTTGAGGTCACGTCGCAAGTCAGGACTGCTATCGTGCGATATGTTGTAGACCACTGTGATGAACTACAAGCCAAAGGAAGCGAAGCGCAAGGGCACTACCTACTAGGGGATGGCAGTTTGTATGAGACTTCAGTTTTCACTTCAAAAACTAGGTATATGGCGTTGTTTCGAATTGAAACGAAAATATTGTCACAAGCAATGTACAAAAAGAAGTGAAATCCCACCAAAAACATTATCATGTAAAGAGTGCTGCCAAGACACCACATGGCTCGCACTGTCAAAAAGTAATCAGATCTCATGTTGATCCAAGCTTCTAACTCTACACGCCCTAACTCTACAAGCTCTAACTTCACAAACTCTTATTAGTGAAAATATGTAACTTGGCCATTTCGTTACTACAAAATCAGAAACGTAATGAACAGTGAAAAAATGTTTCACCTTAAGCCCATGTGAATGTAGCGAAATGGCCAAGTTATATATTTTCACAAATAAGAGTTTGTGAAGTTACAGCTTGTAGAGTTAGGGCGTGTAGAGTTAGAAGCTTGGATCAACATGAGATCTGATTACTTTTTGACAGTGCGAGCCATGTGGTGTCTTGGCAGCACTCTTTACATGATAATGTTTTTGGTGGGATTATATTTACCTTGACATATTACCATTGCACTGACATTGTTAATTGTTTTATAGCATTTTAATATATTTATAATAACACTCTAATTTGATTTGTTATGTAGAGGCGGCATTGTTAGTTTGACAGTGCGACAAAAGTATAACCCATGCGTAATTTTGGCTCAAGCTGCTTCATGTGTTCGACGTCTCCGTACGTGTTTACACTTGTGCTGTCTTCCTTGTTAATTAAAAGTATTAGAAAATTATTTTAATTTTATTAATTTATTTCTAATATAAAATGCCACGTGGCAAACATTTAAATGAAAGTGAAATTAATTTAATTAAGAAATTGTATTCTGAAAATTGGTCAAAGGCCGGAATAGCTAAATTTATCAATAGATATTTTTAAAAGATCCCGAAAATTATGGCAAAAGAAAGAGAAGTGGCCGATTAAGGGCAATAAAACCACGTGAAAGAAGGTCAATTTTGAGAGTCGCATCGCATTAGGCTCTTACATCAAGACAAGTTGCAGTGGAGGCTGGTGTTAGTACTAATATACGAAATGTTCAACGTATTATACACGAGTGTCAATATCTAAAACGTAAAAAAATAACAAAAAAAACCAGTGTTATCTGATAAACATAAATTAGATAGATTTAAATTTGCAAAAGATCATGTTCAATGGAAAAAAGTTATTTTCACAGATGAAAAAAAGTTTAATTTAGATGGACCTGATGGTTTTAATTACTTTTATCACGATTTAAGAAAAGAAAAATGTGTATTGAGTCGACGTCAAGCCGGGGGTGGTAGTGTAATGATATGGTCTAGAATTGGATACTTCGGAAAAATGGATATCAAGTTCTGTACTGGAAAAATTAATAGTAATCGGTACATAGAGATAATAAATGAACAGATTACTTCTCATGCAACACAAATAGCTGTTTCTGATTTTATATTTCAGCAAGATAATGCCAGTATTCACCGTGCTCAAATAGTGAAAAAGTATTTTTCGGAAAAAAATATTCAAGTTCTTGAATGGCCAGCTTATTCTCCTGATTTAAATATAATTTAAAATTGTTGGAAAAATTTATCGCGAGCTGTCTATCGAGGATCAAGACAGTTTACCACAGTTGAAGAGTTGGAAACTGTAATAATTGACGGATGGCAAAATATGAATCAAGACACAATTAAAAAGTTATATGATAGTTTACCAAATCGAATGATTGAAATAATAAGTAAGAGTGGTGGATCTACTAAATATTAAATTAAATAAATAATTGCCCTATGTTGTATTTCTCTTGAGTTTTATTTATATTAAATTACCTGGGTTATACTTTTGTCGCACCACAAAATTTTATATCATCCGTATTTGGTTAATTTTGCATTTAATAAATAATGAATAGATTGTATAATATACTTACAAGTACCTCAATTTTGTGGATTAGTATTGCATCAATATAACTATAATTTTATATTGGATATTACAAAAAGAAGGGGGTGGGTTATACTTTTGTCGCGAAGGTAGGTAGTTCTATTTTGTGTGACAATTAAATTCTGCAAATTATTAACTAGAAAGTAAGTTTAAACTTTTTTATTTGCAATTTGAGGCTCACAAATAGATAATTTTGATATCCAAGAAATTGAACAAAGACAAATAGCCTGTAGTGGGTATACCTATCGCTATTTGTCATTAAAATCGTAACTCAAAACAAAATTAAATGTTGTGTAACCATAAAAAACCGCGTAATAAACATCAATGATTGAAACCATTTAGGTATTTGGGTAATGACGGTTTTTTATTACTTACCTTTCTGAAAGCTTCCCTAAATGTAGATCCGGTTTTACGATTATCCTAAAATCTATAGCTAGCGTTAACATCAACTCAGAGAGAGAAATTTTAAGGGCATTAATGGATTATGTAACTTTTTGGGAAGACTAATAATGTTGACACATCCTATTATGTTTCTGTTTTAATTTCAGCGTAAATGTGGGGATTGCGTAAATAAATAAGATTCAACCTTTTATTTACCTTGAACAAATTATGTTTATTTCATAATTCGTATTTTAATAATGTTTTATATCTAATGAAGAACTGAGACACGGGACTTTGTTTCAAATAAAAAAAAATCATTTATTTTAATTAAATTTGCCCTAGAATTTGACTGAAGAAGTGGCACTATATTTGGTAAAAAAAAAAACGGAAAGAAAGAGCAGCACAGATATAATATAATAATATAGGTAATCAAAAAAGGTATACCTAACTTATTGATGTATATAATTCAGGTGTTTGCGTTCTTATCTCAATGTATGTATGTATACATTATTATGTAGCACTAGCTTTCCGCCCCGCGGTTTCACCCGCGTATCCTTTGAGATTGAATTTCAAAAAATCTTTCTTAATCCTCGTCTACATCTTAAAAACATTACCTGTGAAAAAAATCAGCTTTCTAGGTCTAACACTGGGCATTGATGAGTCAGTCCTTCGCATTTTTCATACCAAGAAACGGAAATAACTCCTAACTTTGAACCCCCGTTTCACCCCTTCAGAGGTGGAATTATAGGAAACGCTAAAACACGGTATTTCTTTATTTTTATTTGTTAGCCTAAAGACAAAGTTTCATGGTTCTAGCTTCAAAAATGACGGACTTCCGTACAAACTTTCAACCCCTTTTTCACCCCCTTAAGGGTTGAATTTTAGAAAACGCTAAAACACGTGTTTCTTTATTTTTAATTGCTAACCTAAAAACAAAGTTTCATGGTTCTAGCTTAAAAAAATCGCGGACTTCCATACAAACTTTCAACCCCCGTTTCACCCCCTCAGGGGTATAAATTTAAATAACGCTGATACACATGTTTCTTTATTTTAATTGATAATCTAAAAACAAAGTTTTATGAAACAAATGTACAACTGCAACATACAAACAAATAGTTGTACATTTGTTTGTATGTTGCAGTACAAATGTACAAAAACTTCTTCGAGGCTGCCGCTGCTGCGGATCGGCAAGGTTCCCAGAAGGCTGGCAGCGTTTCCTCTTTGGATGGCCAAGCTGATGCGTTTTCATTAATTACATTTACCTACTTTTTAAATTTTCAGTAGGGTTCTTTGTAGTACCCGTCTGGTTGGCTTCCATCCTCAAGTTGAAAATCTGTTGCCAAGCACCTATTAGTGTGTTCCGACAGCTGCACTCGAGAGCCAGTTCCTATCTAGGCTTTGTGTGTACTGATATGGCTGTATTCTAAAAAGTACTCTTCTACAATCCTTTAGTTACATTACGATATTTTCCTTTGCCGAAAATAATGCGTTAATCTCATAAAGTCTAGAAGAAAACTGACTCTCAAGTCAATGAAGTCTGAATAAGTTAGTAGGATCTAGGCGACATACTACACGATTCCTTCTGAATTATCAACGCTATCAGGTATAATCTCAGAACAAATAAAAAGGTAGACAGAGCCCCGCGCACTTAAAGTGAAACACAGTAGAGGAAGCCGATCGCATTCCTGTGCGACGCGAGTCACGCGGGATAACGTACGTGCAGGACACGCACCCAATCTCATGCACGTTGCTTCACTTCATTAGAGACTATTGTTTGCGTACGCTCCTTCTAACTTTTTTATATTTTCTAAGGGTATAATGTAATTCGAGTCGATTACTATAATTATAATGGGAGTGGTCGGAATCTACAGATAATGTAGGTTTGTATATGTATCCAATATTATAATTGTAATGACAGTCGCCCGACTCGACCTACTATCACGGTAATCGTTTCTAGTCTAACAATTTAATACCCTGAAGGACAATAGTAAAGGAATAGGTATTAGTAAAATTATTTAAACTTTTTGGTATGCTTCGAGTGTTCTATTTATATCATTCAGTTATATCTATAGATTGGTAAGTAACAGTATGCAACCCATTTTCATATTTCTATAATTAAAAATTCACAGCTGTAGCGAAATAATTAATTTAACCTTTATTATAATGTTTTTTATTTTATTTTTGTAATTAGGTATATCAGTTTTAACAGATTATGTCAGCATTTCTAAATTATTATGCGACAAGGGGATAAAAATGTGAGGAACACAATGGGATAAAAAATAATAAATAATACGTGTGCTCAGAAAGATATAATAAAGTGAAAGTAATGTCAAGTCAATACATATTCCTAATATAAAATAACATTTTCTTTTATTTAATTAGAACCAAATAGATCCTATTCCCAACACACCCCCATAATTAATACAAGAAAACACTAAAAAATAAAATAAAAATATACATTGAAAACAAAATGTTAGCCCTGCTAATCTAAACCTAACCCTGATGCACACTTATAGTGAGCCTGCTTCGGCAAGGATTTCGTTAGTACATCCGCCAACATATTGTTCGTTGAAACATATTTCAACACTATATTCTTATTACATTTTAGCACATTTCGTATAAAATGGCATCTTATATCAATATGCTTGCATCGAGAATGAAAAACTGGGTCTTTGGCTAATGAAATTGCGCCCTGATTATCTGCATATAAAGAAATCTTGGCATACCTGTGTAACTCGATTTCAGTGAGCAAACTATGTAGATAGACTGCTTCTTTCATTGCTTGTGAAAGACTGACATACTCTGCCTCGCATGTAGAAGTCGCAACGCTTTTCTGCTTTTGACTTTTCCATGATATGCATGCACCGCCTAAAATAAAAGCATACCCAGAATATGAGCACCTATCCAAGAGACAATTACCCCAATCTGCATCAGAAAAACCTACAACTGATTTTTCAGTTTTCTTGAACACGAGTCCATATTCTTGCGTTTTTTTTAAATATCGCAACAAACGTTTTGCTGCTTTCCAGCATGTTATATTTGGAGTATTCGTGAACTGTGCCAGCCTGACTACCGAATTTGTTATGTCTGGTCTGGTGCCCGTGGCCAGATAAAGAAGGCTCCCTATCAACTCACGATATGGCCACACTGCTTCATCTTTTGCACATTCCTCTCCATTTTCAATTCCAAACCTCTGTCCAACCTCCATTGGAGTGGAAACCGTTTCTTTGCAATCTTCCATGTTAAATTTTTTCAACAAATCGTTGACATACTTTTGTTGTGACAATTTAATGACATTTCCCCTTTTGACAATGTCAATGCCCAAAACGTAACTTGCCAGTCCAAAGTCTTTCAACTCAAACTCTTTGGACAATTCCCGTTTAAAGTTTTCAATATATCCTCTTTGACTACAAGCAACTAAAATATCATCAACATAAATCACAACGAACATCTTCGTACCATTTTCATCAATGTCTTTAAAATAAAGACATGGTTCATTCACAGTAGGTTTCAACTTCATTTTTCTCAGCTTTTCGTCCAACAATATGTTCCATTGACGTCCAGCTTGTTTCAAACCATATAAAATTTTTTTTAATCGACAAACATCACCTCCTCGTTCAAGATCTTCCAACATCTTTTTCGCTTTGATTTTCAATGCGAAATCCTCATCTTTTAAATTGACTAGCTTCTGCAGACAGTCCTTCATCAGCTGAGGGATCTTCATATATATTTCTTCATCGAGAAAACCGTTCAGACATGCTGTTAAAACATCCAATTGATGGATTTCCATATCTAGTTCAACCGCAAGTGCTGTCAATAATCTGACAGTATCAAGTCTTGCAACAGGGGAAAAAGTATTATGATAATCAACACCATACCGCTGACTAAACCCTTGTGCTACAAGTCTTGCCTTCTTTTTCTCAGTTTTATCGACATTTACCTTCGTTGTCAGCACATAGCGACAACCAATGACGGTACGGTGTGCAGGTTTCTTTACAATATCCCAAGTTTCGTTCTTCAGTAAACTCTTAACTTCCGACATGATGGCTTACTCCCATCCATATCTTTCATTTCCTGATAGAACTTCTTTCAAACTTAACTCCACTGCACCTACAAAATCATCACAGTCTGTGAATTCATCAATTTCTTCCTCTGTTTGAATGTCTGGTTCTACTTCTACCATACGGTAAACTTTTTTTAGGACGACCTACGCCACTTCTGTCCAGACGTGGTCTTCCAGGCCCTCGTTTCACGACTCGTTCGTGTACCTCCTCTTGATGCTTAGGATTCTCTTCAACAGATCGTGTGTCAAAATCACCACTACCAGCTCCATGATGAGATGGTCCACCATTCATCCTCAATTCTCTCAGTGGTTCAGCTTCAAGTGGACTTGTCGGATGTTCTCCATCTGCTCCCATATTAATTGATCGATTTTTAAGGTGCGTATTTGAAATAATTTCTATTTCCACAGCCTTTGGATCCTCAATAAGTTTAGGTTCATCCACTTTAATGCCTGAATGAGGTTGATCAGTTTTGAATGGATTAATTTCGATATTATTCGTAGAAGTTTCATGTTTATGAAAGAGAACATCTCGTGATATGACTACTTTCCTATCTTGAGGAATCCAGACTCTGTAACCTTTTGCATTTCTAGGGTATCCGACAAAAATACCTTCCACACTTCGAGCAGCAAACTTCCCTTTTTGTTCCTTATCCAAAACATGTACTTTGGTGCCGAACTTCTGAAAATAGTGTAGCTGAACTGGTTTTCCATACCACTTCTCGTACGGGATCTGTCCTCCAAGAGTACTCGATGGACATCGATTTCTCACGTGGCACGCCGTCACTATGGCATCAGCCCAGAAACCTGGTGACAATCCGGACGATATCAGCATACATCTAGCCATTTCTACAAGTGTCCTATTCATCCTCTCTGCAACTCCATTTTGTTGCGGAGTTCGAGGAGCGGTCAATCGCCTAGATATTCCCTCATTCTTTAAGAATACATCGAAATCTCGGTTACAGTATTCACCTCCGTTATCCGTTTGTAAATATTTTATCTTTTTGCAAGTAAAATTTTCAACAAAACTTTTGTATGTCTTAAAGATAGTAAATACATCATTCTTTTTAGTCAGCAAAAACACTTCACACCAGCGTGTACTGTCGTCAATAAAAGTAACAAAATATTTTGCGCCTCCTAACGCTTCAGTTTGCATGGGTCCGACTACGTCAGAATAAACAATTTTTAAAATATCATCACATGGTCCACTTGTTCTAAAAAATGGCAACGCGCTCATTTTCCCTTTCGCACAAATATCGCAATCGTGAAATTCACGGTTGTCTATTGATCCGATTTTAATTCCCGAATGAACTAACACTTTTGACAGATCTTTCGCATTAAGATGACCTAAACGTTCATGCCACAACCACGCATCACTATTCGAGACAATAGATACAGATTCAGTTTTCTCTCTAACATAGTATAAGCTCCCTAAACGATCCGCGGTAAACTGAACTTCACCTTGACTATCTGTAACTACAGCCTTATTCTGACTAAAAGTCACTACGGAACCATTATCCGTAATTTTTGCCACTGAAATCAAGTTACTTCGCAAATCCGGAACAAATAGCGTGTCTGACAATAAGACTACTGTACTAGACTCACCTTTACATGCAGACAATGTGACTACACCCTTACCTTGCACATTTGTAGTGGAATTTGATGCTAAATTCAATTTACCACTTGCAGGTATCATGCCATTTACAAACTTACTCGAATCGTTACATAAGTGTGACGTACACCCACTATCTAAGATCCAGTTTTCCATTCCACTATGAACAGCTCTACATTCATCTGAAAAACAGTTAAAATTTTCAAAACCAGTATTAAAAACAGCTCTATGTACATCACTATCACACTTATTTGACACACACTTCACATCTCCTTTCTTAGGACATTCAGATGCTTTGTGGCCTAGTTTGTGGCATTTGAAGCATTTGAACATAAAACCCTTTGGTTTTTCCGTGATTTTCTTTTTTTCCAACTTTCCCTTTGCAATCATAGCTCTATCTGTCTTTGGTTGATGTCTTGAGCAACTTTTCTCCAATATCTTTATCTTCAATGCTTCTGGATCTGGTATCGCATCACGAGATTCAATTGCGCATCTGAAGTTTTCAAAACTTGCAGGCAAGCTGTATAACAACATAATGGAGAAAAGATCATTATGAATGTCCACATTCATAGCATTCAACTTATCTTTGATATCGAAAAACTTCAAGACATGCTCTTCGACGTCACCATCATCCTCCGACTTCGCCATTGTTAACTGCTTCAGCAGGGTTGCCTTCCTGGCTGGTCCCTTCGAAGCGTAAATTGACTTCAATTTATCCCACACTTCCTTCGAAGTTGCGCACCCTCTAACGTGTCGCAACTCACTCGCACTCATCGCTAATATGAGGTCTGCTCTTGCTTTTGAGTCATTTGACATCCACAACTGTGCAGCCTCCAAATCAACTGGCTTGGGTAGCATGCCGGTCACATACCCCCATGCATCGCTCTTTATCAGGAGAGCCTCTGCATGAACGACCCAACTCTCATAATTCGATTTGTTCAATAAATCAATTTTTAAAGTACCCATAGTCATTTTGCTGATTCCCTCGCTTTCCGTAATACTTATTAAACGTATCCTGGGCCCATAACCCTTGTGAGGAACACAATGGAATAAAAAATAATAAATAATACGTGTGCTCAGAAAGATATAATAAAGTGAAAGTAATGTCAAGTCAATACATATTCCTAATATAAAATAACATTTTCTTTTATTTAATTAGAACCAAATCCCAACAAAAAAACTGTTTACAGTTTCGTCCTGAGTATACAATTAACCAAAATATTGTGGTTAGCAGTTAGTAAATAATTGTTTACACCCACCCACCATTTTCATAACTCTAACTTAAGGAAACCTAAAATTGGCTTATTTTATATTTATACCAAATTGGTTTACTTGTTTAAATAAGTTGATAAGCTTTCGTGAAATATTTAAGAGTAACATTTAAATTTACGGGCCAGTTGCCGTGGTTGGGTAGGTACCTACCTATCACGCCACAGGTCAAGGGTTCGACTCCCATCTAGGACAGATATTTGTGTGCATGAACATGTCTGTTTGCCTTGAGGCTGGGTGTAATTATCAATTTAAATTATGTATTTAAAAAAAAAATGTGTATCAGTTATCTACATAGCACAAGCTCTGCTTAGTTTAGGATCAGATAGCCGTGTGTGAAAAAAGTCCGAGGATACATACATACCTAATAGCTACAATTAAACAAAGTGACAAACCATTGACCTATAGGTACTAAAATGAACTGCCCAACCATTTTAATTTATATGCACAAATATAATTAGTCTTTCTTTTGCGTTGGTATGACAGCATTTCTAGTAGAACGCTTGTTAAAGTAAGTGCATCTGTGTAATTGGCACTGCATTTCACGGTGGCATGAGCACGAGTGATAGTTGTTTACAAAAGAATCGCAATCAAAGAGGAGAGAACCCGATGGGAATACATTGTAATGCAAATAACGTGATTACTACGTACACTGTACTTTAAACCATCTGAATGTTACCACTATGAAAACACAGATTAAATAAAAAAGGTAGAAGGAGCGTACGTAAACAACAATCTCCAATGAAGTGAAGCAACGTGCACGAAGTTGTGTGCGTGACTTGCACTTACGTTATCCCACGTGACTCGCGTCGCACAGGAACGCGATTGGCGTCCTTTTTTCAAATTTGGCTTCCTTTACTTTGCTTCACTTTAAATGCGCGGGGCTCTGTCTACTTTTTTTATTTGGTCTGAGTATGGAAAGTGAAGTTTACTTCTATCTTAAAAATAAAATAAGAGAGCTTTTTTATCTCTGCATACCTATACAATTCTTTTATCACAAGCAAACGGTTTATTTAAGAATCCTAACCTTTAATTAATGTTCACATAATAATATGCTTGAGCATTCCTTTCTGATTGAATTGATCTCAAAGGTAAAATAGGAGGTGATGATAGCTCAGCGGTAGTGACGTCGGATACCGCGGCGAAGGTCATGAATCCTTACATTGAACTTGAGCTTTCGGTGAAGGAAATCATCGTGAGGAAACCAAAGCACGTTGGTAGGGTAAGTACCCTGTAAGTACCTCTATAGTTATAGTACTCGAAGGGTGCTACCCTCAATTTGAAAATCTGTTGGTGTGTTGCGGCAATTGCACTTGAGAGCCAGTTTTCCTTAAGGCAAACTGTAATAAGGTGTACAACACATTGGCAATCCCATTGGTATTACTAATATCTGTAGGCTACGGTAGTCACTTACCATCAGGTGACCCGTCCGCCTGCCTCATTGTCACTTATAGTATAAAAAATATTATATCTCGGCACAGAAGTTGTTTATTCTAAACCAATTATTTACACATTTTTTTCTATATCAGAAGCCTGGCAACCAAGCAAGTATTCGAGTATTCTTGATGGTAAGCATTTACCATCGCCTAAAGACAGAAGCATTACCCCCTTGGGATTGCCAATTACAAGGATTATCTTATACTGCCAGAATACACCTGTGGTAGCGGGTAAATTCTATAAAAGATCAGTAGAAATTTCATAAATTCACATCAAAAGCCATATTTTGGTCACTATGCCATTTTAGTAAGAGGGTTTCGGGCGCAAAAAATGTCATGAGCAGATGCTAGTTGAAAGATTAATCACGCGTGACTTAAGTATAAAGCATTTTTCAAATAAAATAGTGCCTGTTTGAAGAATTAACTTCAAGCATAAAAATAATGTGTAAAACAAAAACATCTAAAGTATTAATTCAATATTGTTAATTTTAAAACATCAAACACGCACCAACAAATGTCGTGTCGTGCGGCCCCGGTGCTTCTGACAGGCAATTAACATCACATCCATTGTGATCGTGTCAGGGCAGTATCTGGCGTTGATAAACCGAACGCTTGATATAAATGTGTCCGAAAGAACTATAGACTTTGGAGGCTTTAAATAAAATTTACTTTCGACTAATAAGACGAACTTGGCTTGACTTACCTCATAATTGCATATTTTCAATAAACAGGACACTAACAATAATGAAGATTTAAATGTATCACACATTTTTTCACACACACAATTTTAATCGCAATAAAAAAAGAAAAAGAATTCTTTCTCAATACATAAAACCCTTTTCCAGCGCATTTTGTTAGTTATCACTAAATTTATTGCTTGTTCTGTCTAAACGATTTGATACTCTCAATGTTTATGTTAGAAAAAGTATTTTAGCTATTAGAGAGAAAAAAAAGTTAAGAATATCGTAGGTATTTTTCAGTATTCAATTAATGAATAGGCCACAACAGATCGTCGTATGACTTTGACAGCCAATTATGGTCTTCACTTCGGATGCCTATTGTGTTTCGTTGAATAGCGGACACTAATCTGATGAAACCGCAACTTTCACAAAGCATTGTCTTTGTTGACAAGCCATGGAAATTCGGAAACGATTTTCACATGACTTGTTGCACACTAACAATTTGCTGCTTTATTTTGAGCTAATTGGAAAAGGCTTTAAATACTTTAAAAAAAACTTAGTCGGTCTACGAAAACGACCAGGAGGTAAGAATCGTTTTTATAGATTCTTTACATTAATTTAATGAAAAGTTAGAAGAAGAATGATGTCAATAAAAACCGTAATAAAGGTATTGAGACTATTAACACCAAACAATTTAATTGGTAGTATTTCTTCCATAGTTGAGTAAATTATTATAGATCTACAATAACAATATTTTATAATGAAATTTAAAAACGTATCTGTACTTAAATATATCCATTTTGTATATATTTAAGTATATAAATGAAATGTAAGCAAATAAATGAAAGAAAAGTGGTAAATCCTCTCCTATTCCAGAGAATAAATGATAAGTCTTTTAATAGAGCTTTTTGCTCGCCTTTTTCATACGTATCAGTTTACAGATAAAGTCTCTGGGTCACGTGAGGTAGCGTCAATTTGGCGAATTACAACCCTCTCAGTAGTAAGGAAAACTAGAGATTTATATAGATAGGGAGGGATATGCTGATAAAGCATTGTATTTGAAAAACTACTTTTTATTTATTTATACAGAAATGTCATTTTAAAAGTCTTCCAAACTATAAATACTTAATTAATATTTAGGAACTAATGGTCAAAAATCATATCGATGTAATACTGAGCTAAGATACTTTTGAAACTTCCTCATTGAAGATTTCCTATAAATTTTTCAAACAAACGATACCCAATCCACTTAGGCGCAATTAGGGCTAATATAAAAAAGTTTTGAAACGTACCAAAGCTGTTCGGGGGAGCGTAAGTGAAAATTGTGTGACATTAGCTAATTATTCTTCCTATTGTATTTCAACTGTACAAAACCAACAACAAACTTGTTCGATTCCCTTAGAGAACGACGTAACGGTTAATTGAATTGGCCCAAAACTATTTCACTCCCAGTGTCTGCGGAATATGGGAAACTTTGATGGAAATAAGTCTGTACACTATACATATATGTTGGTTACTACGTCACCACAACAGAGTGAAGCGGAGTGGAATAAACATTATGATATAATTAACGTAGAAACATCAGAAAATCTAAAATAAGAATGAATTTTATTTTAATAACTTAATAACATTATAATTATTATTATTTCATAGTCAACAAGTTTAAATGTCTAGTTTTGCAATATTTTAAATAAGTATCAATGATTTTATTAAATTTTATTATTTTCATGAAATATATAAAGTCACCTCCACAAAAACCGGGTAAAACAATATAATATGTATGGCAGAGAAAAAACGTATAGGTAATTAGGTATGCATTATATACGTTTTTACTTATCTGACTGAATATAAGATGGTTAGTTAATAAAATTTAATATTTCCACTACATTGTAATTTGCTTCCGTATATAATCTCATTTTGTGATAACCCAATTTAATGTGGTAGGTATTTAATTATAATACCTACCAATCTAAATAATAGTCTGCAATGTTATAAAAGTTTGAGAAGGACGGTAAAGTACTTACGTAGGTAAAACCTACTTTCCTGATAAATATTTATACCTTCATAAAAGATCTTATTCTATTGAGGTTTTTGTGATGTTTTACTATTAATATTTTGTTTTTTTCTTTATTTAATAACCAATAAAAAAATAAAATAAAAAAACGTAGGTAATTTATATTATTCTTGAGAGCAATTGCTGTAAGCGCCAAAGAAAATATTTCGTGGTAAAAATTAAATTTTGCGGTGAAATATTATGTTTCTATCAAAAGTCTAAATCAAACAAAAACTTAGAGAACATTATCATAATTCAATTTTAGAATACCCACATGCTTCATTTTATCAACCACGAGCATAGGAAGATTTTTTTACTTTAGTACTGTACCTACCTAAGGTACAGCCTAATAAACGTACCAGAAATACTTGTAGTTATGGCAGTTTCTTGAGTTAACTTGATGTCATATCCTACTAATATTAAATAATTAGTGTGAATGTGAAAGTTTTTATGTTTGTTCCTCAATCACGCAAAAACGGCTGAACGGATTTTGACGAAACTCGGCACATATGTGGAACATATCTTAGAATAAAACATAGGATACTTTTATCCCGGAAAAAGATAAGATCTCTCAGAAAATTGGTTGTCTATAAGGATAGAATTTGATTCAAGTTTTATTAAACCAAGCAATCTTTGTGACGATTTGCAACATAACTCTTGTTTATAAAAACTGTGAACAAATATCACAAGACGGACTATTAGTGAAATGAAAAGCTTGGGGAAAATAAACATTCAGCCAAAACATCGTTTTACTCTTTCTTAATTAAAATATTTAACATCTTAAAGGTTTCGTGAATATTCTAAATGCGTTGATAATTCAAAACGCTTGTTCTAATTTATGTTAGCTTTTCAGATAACGCTTCGTCGGCTTAGCATTTTCTTTAGATAAGACGTTGTACCTATTTCGTTATCGATTATGTATTTTCAAGAATTTAATGCATTTTTTTTTATTTTGGCCCTATTTATTGGCGCTGGAACTTATTTTTATCATTTTGTTTATTCTTTAAAATATAATGCATTTTTTTTAATTTCAAGTTTTAATTTATATGTAAAACAAATCGACCGAAACTGTCCTTAAACAAATGATCAATGGACGTATACAAAACAATTCAAACGTTGATCTGTGTGCCGGCAAATGGCCCAGAATCTAAACCGAACGATGGTCAAGAGCGGACAAATGACAAATGGGTTGATCGAGTAGCATAGTGGCGCCCCCTACAGCCCACTAGATAAAGCGACACTTGTGACTGTTTATCAAACTATCATTACCGTAGTCGCAGTGAATTATTAGTATGTAAAAAAATCTAAATACCTACCAAAAAATAGTAAATATTTAGTGAAATTCATTATTTATATGATTTTTAATTAGCAATTTAACGACAAGAAGTAAAGCTTTTGATGGTATACATTTATGACAATCACAAATCAGTTTTTCAATCAAAACTTCGCATAAACAATGATTTCCTTTATTGACTGACTGGAGTCATAAATTTAAGTAATATCAAATTCGGCCAAAATCCAGATTTCTCCTTATTATTAAAACATTCATGGATAAATTCATTTTATAATTCCGCATACTTACCTGAGCCAGATAATTTGGTTTTAGTTTTGCTATGATATATAAGGCATTACATTACTTATTTTCCCTTAGGACGGGCCGAGGTCTAACAGAAGCCGTAGGTATACGCTTTTAATGAATAATATTTTGCTACTGCTCTATATTATATTTCACAATCTCAAAATATTCACGAACTTTTCAAGGATACTTGCAAGGTATCATGTTGCTAATGAACTCTATAATTTTCTTTTATAATTAAGAATCGAATAAAAAAGTAACTACAGTATTAAACCTCCTGAGTAGGTACCTACTTACATTTTTGTTTTAATGCATATTTGGTTATCAAAAAAATTATATTAAGGCAGTTTCAATCAGATTTTCTTTTACAAATATCAGACTTATTTTGAGAATGGCCATCCAAAGAGGAAACGCTGCCAGCCTTCTGGGAACCTTGCCGATCGGCAGCAGCGGCAGCCTCCAAGAAGTTTTTTATATATTATAGTTGTACATTTGCTTGTATATTTTGTACATTTGTTGTAAATAAAATAATTATATTGGAACTTTTGAGAATCATATCTATGATACATTTATAGGATAAGATCTCGTATTTAGTTTTTCTTTATTGACATAAGGAATTCAGTAGTATTATGTACAAATGCAAACTTTTCAAAAGTTATCAATGAATTTTATATCATTGAATCCTATTGTTAGTTGATGATTAAAATAAAACTAATTACCTAATGATTTCTTTATGTTGTTTTATTTCATGTTTAGTAGCAATATATTGTACCTACGGAAAATTTAAAAATTTACAAAAATTTGGTTGTTCCTATTTTCATGGTAGGCAAGCATAATAATATCTTCAAGGACTTACATAAAGGGATTTTGGGAAGAATTGTGTAAATGACGCTCGGTAAATACAAGAGAATCTAGCTGGAATAAAATTGTTCTCAACACGTTTAGATAAAACAAGTCGTATATAAAACAGCGGGTCTCTGAAACAACCTTGGAATGTGATTAAAGCTTTTTACATTATCTAGACCAGAATAACAGACGTACTTACATTTAAATAGGTGAAAGTGTTATTTTTCTTTATCCAAGATAGGATTTTATTTTGTACTATTTCGTAGAATATTTTTTAAAATTATGGTTTCTATTTTGTTCATGTACTTAATATAACTAAAATGTTTCACCTACTTCTCTATAAAAGTAGCTAAATTAGTAAAGCGTATTATTATTTAGTGTTTTGGGTATTTTATTATCATCATCATATCAGCCAGGAGACGTCCAATGCTAGACAAAGGCCTCCCAAGGATCTCCACGATGGCCGGTTTTGCTCTACCCGCATTAAACTAACCAATAATTTATTTATTATTTCTAATCAATATGACATCGTAAAAAGTCTTATAAGCTATGTATTTGTGAATACAAATAACATAAAATCATACTTAACTAAGAGACCCGCTGTTTTATATACGACTTATACTTATATATACTTAAATGGAATAGAAACTTGGTAACCAACAATTATTCTGAATATATGAGACTACTAGTAAATCATATTAATCACTAACTACATTCTACATACTTGCCTGCGTCATACAATAATAGCTGCTTCAAATCTCCTTACAACTCTGAATATAACGCAAACTACAATAATCGAGTGTTTCTGTGCAGTTCTCGGTTCTACGTCTTGGATTTTCGTGTAATTTCCATAACAAAGCATCGATACAGAAGTTGAGGCAGTGAAAAGTATTATGATTTCAACGGATAGAAACATAATAATATGACTATCATGCAATCTGCAACGATTTTTGTAATATGTGAGTATACCTATAAATATGTTCA
Source organism: Ochropacha duplaris (assembly GCA_951361185.1). NCBI lineage: Eukaryota > Metazoa > Arthropoda > Insecta > Lepidoptera > Drepanidae > Ochropacha > Ochropacha duplaris. The sequence continues at coordinate 5,785,455 of OX592706.1, forward strand.
ATAGGGATTGAAACTCGAACTCAAACTCGAAACTCTTTTAAACTGTGTAGGCCTTGGTAAGACACTTATGAACGTTTACAATTGACTCTACTACCTTCTAAACAACCAATAATGCTAAAATAATAAACAAATAAAAATACAAAACTTACAGCTTATATCACAATTGTACCTCAGGCCGTGTTGTGACAGATTATCTTTAGTTATATTTATATTCAACTAGCTCTCCTCCGCGGTTTCACTCGCGTTCCCGTGGGATCTTATCTTTTCCCGCGATACAAAAAATAGCCTATGTTACTCAAGGATAATGTAGCATTCTAGTGGTGTTTTTTTTTTAATCGGTCCAGTAGTTTTTGAGTTTATTCGTTACAAACAAACAAAAATACAAACAGACGAGGAATAGATAAAGCCTTAGAATATTTACAGATTACATACATAATTACAACCATACTGTAATTTTTTTTTTTTTATGTCACTCGTGACAACGATGCAGGCGGGTCACCTGATGGTATGTGACTACCGTCGCCTATAGACATTGGCAATACCAGGTGGACTGCCAACGTGTTGTACACCATATTACAATGCCTTAAGGGCAAGGGCAACTGGCTCTCAAGTGCAACTGCCGGAACACACCAACAGGTGCTTGGCGACAGATTTTCAACTTGAGGGTGGTAGCCAGCCAGTCGAGTACCACATAGTACCCTACCACCGTGCTGTGGTTTCCTCACGATGTTTTCCTTCACCGAAAGCTCAAGCTCATTGTAGGATTCGAACCCACGACCTTCGCCGCGGTATCCGACGTCACTTACCACTGAGCTATCATCGCCTTAAATTATATCAATGTTCGTTCACTGATCCCAATTTTAATAAAGACTAACTATAATATCTGGTTCAAGCAAAAATTTACAAGTACCTAGTCCCTTTTTATCACCAAGGTTTCTAAAAACAACATAATAAATAAATTTTATTTCTATTGTAAAACGTGATCGGCTAAGCTTTGCTACAGTTTAATTACAAAAGGAAAATTAAAACCGGCCAAGTGCGAGTCGGACTCGCGCACGAAAAGTTCCGTAAAAAAGGCAAAAAAATCACTTTTGTTGTATGGGAGCCCCCTTAAATATTTATTTTAATTTTATTATTTATTATTAAAGAAAAATACAATTGAGTATTTTGTGAATATTTCAAGTGCCTACCTGTTGCCATTATTGATATCGAGCAAAAAAGGGCAAAAAAAAAATTGTGATTGTTGTATGGGAGCCCCCCTTAAATATTTATTTTATTTTGTTTTTAGTATTTGTTGTTATAGCGGCAACAAAAATACATAATTTGTGAAAATTTAAACTGTCTAGCTATCGCGGTTCTTGAGATACAGCCTGGTAACAGACAGACGGACAGACGGACAGACAGCAAAGTCTTAGTAATAGAGTCCCGTTTTTACCTTTTGGGTACGGAACCCTAAAAATATCTGGGGAACGATTTCCAAGCGCTCTATTACATATTTGTAGGTACATATTTTATTAAATTATTCAATGTGTTGTTATTCAAACGTAAATCGTTTCAGTAATGTAAATAGTCACGACATCAGTTCAACATTGATTTAAAAGCGATACTTTGTTGTATTGTATATATTTTTATCGAATGTCAAATTCTATTATAGAATTGACAATACAGTAAACCTTGGTTGGAGCTGTATGAATGTTTACAGTTGTTTAATAAATCAGTTAAGGTGATACGTAAAAAACGTAAAAAAGCTTGATGGCAGGCCGATTGGGTGGAGCTACGAAAGTGATAGAGTTATTGACTTCCATATGCGAAGAAAGAGAGAACAATAATGCGCTCGCTCCCAAAATAAAACAACGTAAGCGCCAAACCAAATAAACATTGATTAAAAATTTATCTATAAATTAAGCTATAAAATTCGGTATGATATTAGAATAAAATGCAAAAATAAAAGAAAGAAGAGGTCTTTTCGGAAATTAATTCTATCGAGGCAATATAATCCAATCGTGTTTTCACGTCTACCAGAACATTCATCAAATAGTCAATAAGCATATTATAAAAAAAATAATCTATTAATTACGCCATAGTGAAATAAAACTATTTCAAAAAGCTCAATTATATTTTTGGTATCGCCTAACACCTGTCATATTAAAAATCTGTCAAAATATTATCCTACTAGCTGTCCTCCGCAGTTTTACCCGCGTTCCCGTGGGATCTTATCTTATCCCGGGCCAAAAATATAGCCAATGTTTATCTGGAATAATGTAGCATTGAAATGGTGAAAGAATATTTGAAATCAGCCTAGTAGTTTTTGAGTTTATTCGTTACATACATACATACATGCAAATTTTTCCTCTTTATAATATTAGAAAGAAGGAAGACTTATTAATATTATAAATGTAAAAGTTTTGTATGTTTTGGTGTATGGATGTTTGTTGCAAAATTGATTGCAAAATCCGTTGAGCCGGTTTTGCGTGACTTCTCAATCACGGATTTTGATGAAATTTGGCACACAAGTAGATCATATCCTGGAATAAAACATAGAATACTTTTATCTAGTGAATATATATGATCCCGCGGGGCAAAAAACTATAATAAGATATTTTTTATATAAGAATCATTTTTAGGTCCATTGGTCTAGAACCGAAAGTAAGACTAAAGATAAAGACTTTTACAAGAGAGGACAATAAACTAACAAACAAAAGATTCACCAAACGACAACTATCTATCTTCCTTCGGAATTTCAATAGAAATTTAATGTAAAGCTCCTTAATCCCTTAACATGAATACCCAATCTCAGTTACAATAGGTCTATACAGGTCAGCAAAGTTCAGAATGTCATTCCCTGCAATAGTTCTGTGCGATCAATTAAACGCTTAAACCTCATCTCTGTAACATTACCTACAAGCAATGCATTTATATGTATAAATAATATATATACGAGTATATACATATATGTTATATACACTGCAATATTGCCATTGTTTGGGAAATGCTGTATTTGTGGACAAACAGCGCCAGCTTGCTTGTTTAGACCTTCCCTATGGATTCCAAAGCTACTATCAAATCGGACATATTACAAAATGGTAGTATTTATTTACAGTAGATATCAAATCTATTTTTTAAATTAAATACAAAAGTTAAAATAAAACAAAAGATTCTTCATAGGCTAATGAAGAAACTTTTGTATTATATTAACGGAATTGTTCCTCTTAAAAAGTTCTAAAAAAACGGGATAATTATCATATTATTATTATATCTCTCTTAGGTTGGCTCACTATAACTTTTTTAAGGGTACCTAATCAAATTGTGAAGGGGTTTTTATAAGCCGATCGTGATGAAACATAGAACACAAATAGTTTATATCCTGGAATAAAGATACTTTTATCCCGGGAAAGATAAAACTTTACACGAATGCGGGTAAAACCGCAGAGCACAGCTAGTGTTTAATATAGCGCTTTCAAAGGATTTAGACCAAATGAATTCTCCCTCTAAAATACCTTCACAGAGCTCAAATTGGTTTGGCAGTTAAAGAGGGTTATTACTTAGACGACGTGGTATAGTATAGGCCTCAGGATAATAGAGTACAAATAACCTTGAGTGATGCCTTTCACAGGCTGAACTGCATACAGCTTCTTCATTATCACTTCAATAAGTGACTTTAATAAGACGCAGCCGGGACGTTGAGTGTTGTGTTCCATTTGGTACCAGTATATTAAAAAAAAGCTTTTAATGAAAAATCCTCTTAAAATTTTTTGGTCTAAATACAGACAACTAACACAATAATTTTATAAAAAATAAATGCTTGATATCTTGATAAATAAAGTATACATATAACATGAAATTTTTATTTATATTTTTAATTATGTATTTAAAAAATCGTACACGCTCGTTAGTTTGGGAATGACTGTATCTCGGGATATTTTATTACAAATATATTACTTCTTATCTACTATCAAAAAACCTGTTGATAAGAATTCATGTTTAGCTATATTATTTTTATTTGTACCAAACGTATGTAAGTTATGTTCACTTTATTGCCATTGTTTGCGGTGGCGTCTTGTAGTGGGTCCGCTCACTGCCCTACAATATGGCGAGGAGGATGATGGCTACCACTTGCGATTTTTTATATTATATTCGATACAATGCTCATACAATATTTATTCAATTATAATACATTATTTTGAATGTTTGAATAAACAAAAATAAAATAAGTGAATCATTTTTGGTAACTAATTATGAATGTTAAAACATTTTACTGAAACTTTGAAAATGAAAAAGCAGTAAAAATTTGAAATAAAGTGATATTTGAAAGCTCAAGTGGAAAACACTTTGAGTGGATGCCGCCGCATCTGGCGTACGATCCCGGTTTGCCTGAAATTCCAAGGCACACTGGCTTCAATGCTCTTTCCTTCCGCCCCCTACCTCGCTTCCCCCTTTGACACCTTCGAAGTACGCTTTCAATTGTTGCAGATATAGCAGACCAACTAAGAAATAATCTTGGTAACTGCCGAGTACTTAATCAATATACCCTGCAAAATCGGTTTTAGGCGAACAGTTCCACAATTTGCCACATATGCGTTGATTATGAGAGTGGAAATTATTGCTTGTGAAATTATGTATGTAATGTTTTGTATTATCGGTTATTATCCTACTTCAGAGAAACATTATATGTAAACACATAGGTATTTCTAAATATAACCCGTTTAAAAATTATTTTATATTCCTTTTCTTTATAAGTAATAAAAGTTTATTTATAATTTTACTGAAAAAGGCTTTTCTTTCAATTAAAATCCTTTAGTGAAATGCGTCCAATGGCCAAATAAATTAACGAAATAAGTTGTCATTAAAAGACGAATTACCTTTTAATTAGTCGTAGATATTTGGCTGCTTGAGTGTTTGCTCCCTTAATTTAAAAGGGACCAATGGCCCGAATCAAACACTTTTTCTGGCAATTTAACTTGGGTTTTTACTCAGTGGTTCCTGAGATATAGTCGAACGTGCTTAGAAAACGTATTGTTATTTACTGATTCAATTATTCTTAACCTTTTTTGGCATAAATGGGGAATGAGATAAAACTCACTGCTGTTTTAATATACTTTTGACACTCGATCTTATTAAGTTAAGTACTTTATAAGTACTTTTCAACTGTTATATTACAATGTACTGTTTTTGTTTTCTTCGTTTTAGACATCTTTGACATCATGCAAATGTTTTCATGTTTAAAAGTTTTGAAATTGAAAGGACTTATCAGAGTTTGTTTTTGTAACTGTTAATCTACTTAAAACAGAGATTTGAATCAAGTTGTATAAATACATAATTATAACATGTTCCTTACTCTATTCAGTCTAATGTGAGGAAAAAAAGGCCAAAGAAATCCAGATTAAACACAACTTCGTTCTTCAACAATGGACCACTCATGTTACACCACGTTACTTATTGAGGTTGGCCCTTACTCATTTAGCTAGTGAGTAAGTAATAATTACCCCTAATTTATTATCTATTTACCCACCTACGTGGTGGTTTCCTTGTTTTCTGAGAATTGCGTAACTTTTCACAAAAAAACGTTTAATATTAGACAGGAATTTGCGAGATAAATTGGTATGACGCCCTTTCGTTTCATGAGCTTAGAAGCCTTTCTAGTGGGCTTAGATAGTGTCGGTCAGTCGGTCAAGCTTTTGTTAAGTACGTATCATTAATCAGGACATGTCACTCGTACTTTCGAGGTCAGTTGAGAAGATAAACCTTTTCGTACCTATTCAACAAATCTTGGGCATAAAAAAATTGAAAAAAAGGTTAAATAAAAGTAAATAATAGTGTTTCATAGTGTTATAATTACATTCATAGTGAACTAGTTTGTGTATCAAATTTTCCAGATAAAATTGTTATAAGTGGTAGGTAATATTGTAATATTTTACAACGACTTGAACAATGTTTTGTGAGTGAAACTAACAATTTAAATCATGTTTTAAAAATGATTACTTAGCAGGTGAAATTGCGGTCAAACACAGATTATCCTAGAATAAAAAAATACATAAAACCATAAATATTTATACTTTAGAAACAATCTAATCTAGTCCTAAAATTTTAATAATATGAATTATATACGAAAGAGTAGAGGTGTAAAAGTAACTTCAAACGTTAGCTGTCATTTTCAGGACAACACCACATCCAGTTATTTATTAGGTCAACACATACGCTATCTACGTTAAAAACTTTGCCAGAGCAAGTTAAATTAGTACTAAAACGTGTCCTGGTTTTATTATCCTGCCTGTTGGGATTTGTGTACGGTTACACTCGTAATAAAATTATAATACTGTCTTATTTCTATACTTTATATTTCTATGAAGTAAACAGTAATCATCGTAAGATTAATACAAGAAACAAAGATAAAATTGTGACCCCTAGATTCAGGCTAGCTAAAGTCAATAAATCTTTTCTCTGGAATTGTGTTCGTTTCTACAATAGAATCCCATATGAGGTAACTGGAATGTCTTATTTTGAATTTAAAATTTATATTTAACTTAGGTTAATGAACAAAACCTACTATAAGGTGGCTCATTATATGCAATACAGAAATATATAGGTGTAGTAGCTTATCCCTGCACCTGCATTGCATCCCCCTGGCGTAGTGTAAAATATTTGAAAATGTATCCAAATGTACTTTTGAAAATATAAATAAATTAGGATCCACTGCTGAAAAAAAATTGCCTTGCTGAGATTCTTGCCGGAGTCTTCTCAGTTTATGTGTATTTCAAACCGGTGGTAGAGTCAATTGTAAAGTTCATAAGTGCCTTACCAGGGCTTAAACTGAATAAATTAGTTTTTGATTTGATTTGACTTGATTTTGATACAATGCTATCTATCACGTTGAGAGTTTTAGTTAGCATATAACCAACTAAATCTACCTCTAATAACATTTTTTTTAATAGTAGAGAAAAAATGGTGAGTAAAAATTCGGGAGTGATCGATATTAACAAATCCGTAAACGGGATATGAGGTTGGCAACTATCAAAAATTAATTTCCGATTCAAAACAATTCTGTTTCAAGTGAAAAGAAACGATTGAATAATAAAAAAAAGTTAAATTAAAAAATACTGGGCGGCTAAAATACTCTTATTGATTTACATATTGCGTAATAAAAGAACATAGTCAGAGGGTATCAGTGGTATTCAAGGAATGAAAAAAATATTTTTTTGAAATCGATCATTATTACTATGGAACAAAGACTTTTAACTCTTTAAATCTCTTTGCTATGGAACAATATAATAAAAAAAAACTTACAAATTGACTTGCAAAAAAAATGGCACTTATTGTACAAATGGTACTGTTTAACAAAAGCTAACATTAAGTTAACTCCTTTACTGTTTGTTTAATGTACTGAGGTATTCCCATCTCACCCATTAGCGTAAGTAATGAAGGGAACTCGGTTATAGCTTCAGAGATCTTAATAATAATATTAACTCATGGGATATTATTCTACCTTTGCGGAGGTATGAAAATTATGTAGGTACGAGTAATAGGTGCCTACATCTTGATAGCATACAGTACAATTAGGTTAAGTTGATGCTATATGCAATATATAGATAGGTACCTACAATGGAGTATTTAACACCTTTTATACTGTCTTATTAGTTCACCTATTAACATAGGATTGTTTTTATAAAACTCAACAAAATAAACGATTCTTACGCTCTGGTGAAAAAATTACATATTTTAATGTTTATGTCTGAAAATGTTTTATTTAAAACTAAAGAAAGTTACAACAGTTTTTGTCTACTAGGTATGCTTTTAATTGAAATAAAGTAGTCGTTGAGAACTTGTACAATCTTAAGTAGGTCATAACTGAAGCTTACTTAAGCCGACTTGAAGGGTTATTTTACTGAATACGGCTCGGGTATTTATATTTATTATAACACATATTATATTGTCTTAACTAAACTGTAAAGTAAACAATACAAGTTAAATAGAATCTATTTGGACGAGAACTTTACATTGTTTGTACATATTGTAGATGTAAGTTTGTAGGTAATTCAACTAGGTTAAACAATGGACTCGGCAGAAACAAGAGAGTCTGGTACTTACGCGAGTGATGTTAATTGAGCTAAGAGTAATGTTGCCAATCTAATTATAAGCCAGCATCGAGATAAAGCCGATGTACCTATTATCGATACGGGAATATAGTCTAGCGATGATAGCTCAGTGGTAGTAATCGGATACCGCGGCGAAGGTCGTGGGTTCGAATCCTACAATGAGCTTGAGCTTTCGGTGAAGGAAAACATCGTGAGGAAATGGTGGTGGAGTACTTTGTAGTACCCGACTGGCTGGCTACTACCCTTGTTGAAAATCTGTCGCCAAACATCTATCAGTGTGTTCCGACAGCTCCACTTGAGAGCCAGTTCCCATCTAGGCTTGTGTGCTTACCACCTTCGGCAACATCATCACTCTCCTTGGTAAGATTGTGGTCAAACACAAGCTTATCCAGAATTTAAAAAAACTTACTACTAAGTAAAGTAACTTTACTAAGTATCTACAGAGTGCTGAGTGTGAGTTTTTGATGTTACTAAACGCAACGATCGCGTTTGCGTTTAAAATATTTCTCTATAGGAATTGGCACATCGCCTCTTGCGGAATATGAATGGAACTAATTTCTTCCATACAAATCATAGTTTACGTAAACGCGATCGAGTAGGTACGAGTAAAAACTCACTTTAGGCACACTGTTGTATAAAAAAGAATCCATTATAATACTGCATATTGCTTAAAGAGGTTTTGCTTGTATACACAATACACATACGTGTAAAGTAACAGATTAACTTATACTACCTTACAACCTTCCAGCTCCATCAAGCGCATTTTTAACTGTGTTTGAAGTACTTTAAGTATGTTTACACTGAGTAAACTCTCACAAGCTATTCCAGTATAGGTTTTATTTATGTAACAAGTTTCATTTAAATTAGTTCAGCCATGATTAGCAAACATTAATAAACTTCCACATCCTTCATTAGTACCTACGATGTACGATTTGATTATGTACTACTAACTAACTAGTAATTAATGTAGTGGCTAGAGTTTATTGACAGTTCTTCTCAACTTTTAATAACAGAATCTTCAAAGACAAGGCACATTACGTGTTAAAATGAATTTGAAAATATGGTTTTAATACAGTTGCTCAAAAAGTGGTGTATTACAGGGACGTATAGCGTTCGGGATGTGGGCTATTACATACTAGTGCTTTTTTTTTACCTTTACCGAACTAGTGCGTTCTCTTTCCCAACTGTCTATTAAAAAGAAAAACCAACCATGAAGTTTTTACTAAAGAGTTTTTGTGATTCATACAAATACGTATATTTCTAAAAAGAAGCTACTAATTTATTTCAATATCAGATTTAATGATTTAATTGAATGAGTTAGGTTAGGTTTCATTTAATTTCATCTCATTAAATTTCATTTTCATTTCATATCAATAAAAAAAATATACTGTAGACTAAGCTGTATGGATAGTTCCCTTTGGGTGAAGAAAAAAAAAACTCTGCTTATATTCTACGGTTGGCGCCATTTTCCAGAAATTTTCTTTGCGAGTTTAGTTGTTTGTTGCACAAAATTAGTAATTTCGACCCTATTTTTTTTTTAATTAACACCACCGGTATCACTATAATTGCACAAACATTGTATGACAAATATACATGAACAATCATACGAAATTAATAATAGTTTGTCTCAAACAGTAACTATGCAACCTAAAACTTCCCCAGTACCTAAGTTTAAAAAACTGTACCAATTTCAATGTACATGTGTACTATAACTTTTATAAGAAATAAATGATTGGTTAGTTGAGTTTATTGTTTTTATTATTTTATTAAATTGCTTCATTTTTTCGCAACTGTATTAAAAATAGTCGTTCAGTACACTTGCGGAACCGTCATTGCAACTTGTTCCGACTGTCAACCCTCGCCTTCGGCTGCGCCTTCGGCTGCGCCTCGGCTCGGGTAGACATTTGTCGGAACTCTTTGCAATGACAGCCTTTCCGCACTTGTAATGAAATATACTATTTATTCAAATAGGCCTTTACAAGCACTTATGAATAGTCTAAACTCTAATGCACGGTTCGGAAGCTTGCTTTTGCTGAGAAGCAAAATAAACTCAGCAATTACTCTTTTCAAAAACAACTTACACGTACTACATTAAATCATTATTTATCTAGTCTCATTGATAATATTTGCGTGTTAAAGCGGCAAGAAATATTATAAATAGAATTTAATTATGACTGACTAAGTAAATAATAAAATCAAGCAGCACCTGTTCACAAGTATGAAGCACAACTGTAATGGTTACACATGTATATTAAATACATGCAATAAGATAACATTCAAACAACAGCCAACAATTAAACTAATTTAGTGTACCTACATTTAAACTAACTTATTTGACTAACTATTATTTTACCAGCTTCACGTTGCAGCCAAAGCTTGACCACATCATCGCAATTTGCATGCAACTTGGTTAATTACTAGTAATGAAATAACTGCCGCATTCAAATTCTGGTAAATGGAGAATAAATCGAATTTTATTGTGCCACTATTAAGTCCTGTTTATAGTTGATCTATTTTGTGTGGTGACTGTTTAATTAAAACGAACATGTAAATGAAGACCACTGTATCATTTCTAGTTAAACAAGAGTTTAAACATGCTGCTATTAATTAATTATCACGATCACAATTCCATCTGGGTAAATTAAAAATCTTTTGATAACATTTTAATATGTAAAGTTAATTTCAATCAGCCTCAATGTTATAAGCGAATGCATAAAAAATCTAATTAACAAATAATACAACATCACTTCTGTTGTAACTTATACGGAAAATATTACAAATACCATTGTATTTGTTCCCAAACTGGACCAGGCATTTCGTGATAAAATACGACAAAAAATATGAGCACAATACAATATATTATTTGCGATACAATCCACAAATTCCAAAAAATATGCTTGCCGCTCCACGTTATGTAGAGTATAAATGCAGCCAGAACAATTTTTATTTCATAAATGAAAGATATACTGCATAAATGAATACTTCAATAAAATATTGGTTTATTTATTTAAACGTCACATGTGAAAAAATCCTTCCAAACCATAATACAGCAAGAGAACGAGTTGAAAACTGCAATAAATCCATTTGAAATTAGTTTTCAACGACAGAAGACTCATCCGTGGAAAATTAATCGCTTTCCGATTACCAATAGTTGGGAAAGTTAACTTGTTGAGTTATGGCACTTTGAAACTTGTTTGAAATGGTAAGAAACTCATAAGCTTAGAGACCACAGTGAACTATTTGAGTAGATATGACTCGTAGACGAGTGAAATTATAATTTCAGTCGATTTTGTATTTAAATTTCAAATAAACGTAATCATATAAGAACAAAATTATGTATACCTATACCTATCGGATCAAGAACCTCCTGTTATTATAAAGAAAACATATCTCTCTTCATCGTTTTCTCTAATCATCATTTACATTACGAAACATCTACATTTTATTATTTTATCTGTTTATTTACCCACTAGCTTATCGCCTATTTTGAAACCCCTATTTTAGCCTCTTAGGCTTTGAGTTTAAAAAAAACCTTGTCTATGTAGAGGCCTGTATAAAGGGGCCCTCTGTGCGTACCTATAACTTTCTACGTTCAGGTTTGGTTTTTGAGCAGGGCGTTGTTGATGAGTGGGTCACGGTTTTTTACTTGTATTTATTTACATATTACTCGAGAACTACAGAATACGTTCTGATACGCTTTTACGTCAAAAACCACATAAAAATCCCCTAAAGAAGTATTTTCTTTGTAGACTTTCTTTCCATAACTGAAGATATTGCTACTATTAAATAGTCATACAGTGTGTATTTATGATCGAGTAAAATATGTTTTCCTTTTTTTCCTTATTTTTCAAATCGAGTAAAATATCTTTTCCTTTTTCGTTACACGCAATTATATGAAAAGTAAACAAAAGTAAATTATCAGTAAAATGTTCGGTACTTAAACTATATCGAATATTGTAACACAAATGGTAATAAAAGGGGGCTCGTGGAATATTAAATGTAAGAGACGGAAACAAAATAACCTCTATTACATAAATAAATTAGTGAAATGTAAGATATGTTTGTCCAATGCACATTATCTTCGAAAAGAGTTTCCTTATCTAAAGAAATTGGATTCCGAAGGCAGCGCAGCGTTTGAGCCACCTCCATAAAGAGTCTTTCAGTATTGTCTCAAAGGGTATTGATGATAATTTCTGTTTATATCCAATAGAAGAAAAGGAAATAGCGATGTTGGTCTGATATACGCTATTCTCACATTCAAACGACAAAATACAGTGGTACTATGAAATGTAAACTCACTTGTAAGTGAAGACTTTAAGTATACAGCCAAACGTATAAACTAACGTAAAATACCTAATGCAACAAAGGTTTTTATGAAGATAACGCTAGAGGTTACTTCAAGATTCTTGTAATGCAAATATTTAATTTTAGTGGCGTAAGTAGTAAAAAATTTAAAACATGGCTAAAATATATTTCATTAAACATTTTTTTTTTAAATAATACAATATAAAAAAGGCTTCGTAAGCGAGATAAAATACAACAGTATTGAAGTACCACCGCCAATGTATCGGCACTACAAATACGATGTGCTTCCTAACTGGTTCTATTATGACCATCGCTTGATAGTAGCCTTTTACTACTCCAATAAAATGTGGATGTTCCGAATTTGGAAACAAAATGATTTTCGATCCACACTTCACAATGTATGTAGAGTCTTCCTCCTCTCTTAAGAGACTCATGTAGAGTGTAAATGTTTTAAAGGTTGACATAGTTACTCCATGTCAACATCAAAATAAGTGTGTATTTTTATTTATATTTAATCTTATTTATAATAAATAAAATAAAAAGCCATGTAGGTAATTCTTTGCAGATTTAAAAAAATATTTCCATAGATTTCAATTAATCGTGTCTGACATTAATATACTGTATTTTTAGTTATCTACAAGAACCCTTCTGCAGGTAAAGGCCTCCTTCAAAGATAGCCAGTCCTCTCTAGATTGGGCTACTTGTATCCAGTTGGGGCTGGTGGCTTTTTTGAGCTCGTCTTCTCAGCTAGCTACAGGTCTACCTCTTTTTTTCTTGCCCAGTGGACCTGCCCATGTGTTCGCCCTTTTGGCCCAACTTTGGTCTCGTAGGCACACCACATGACCAGTCTACTTCCATTTTAGTGATTGAGCGTGTACCAATTCATCCCTTGCTTGATGTTAAGTGATACCCACCGCCCCTGCATTCACGCTACACCAAAGGGATCACAGGTAACTTGGCGGCCTTTTTAAAAAGGAATACGTTTGTTTCTTGAAGGTCCCCAAGTCGTATCCATTCGGAAACACCGCCGCTGGAAGTCGATTCCACAGGTCTATAGTGCGTGGAAGTAAAGACCGCGTAAAACGAACAGTGGTGGATCGCCAAACATCCAGATGGTATGTATGTATAGAAAATACTGCCTCGTTTGAGATAAAAGTAAAGCCAGTGAATCGTCATGATTTATTTTATAAGTACCTACGGGAATTCCTAATAACTTTCAGTTGCCGTGAGGAAAAATCTTACTATAATGTATTACATACTACCCCCATGAATACACAATTTAAGGGCACACCGAAACACACCCTGTTAGGGTCCTATGGACGTTAAAATGAAATAAAATAGCGGACTGTAATTTCTGTAGGGCTCGTTTATTGCCAGCCAAAATTATCGATATGGTCGTCCGTGTCCGATGGTGTCCAGAAACGCGAGTGCGTGTGTGGCGGCTCGCTGCTGCGTTGTCGTCGCACGGAGATGGTGGGGAGCGCGGCGACGGTGACGGTGTTCCCCGCCCGCGCGTCTCCTCCCGTGCGTTTGTTAAGTTCTTAACACACCCTGTAATATGATTCAGTATGTTTCTTGTATCGAGTATACATGCAACATGTATCATGTAATGCTTTAGATGAGTAACGAATACATTATAAGTACACTAAAATGTATTTCAGCAAAAATACATTAAATCTTTGAATCTCTACTTAATATCTTTATAATAAAAAGGAAAGATTTTATTGTTGTTTGCATTGAATAAGCTCCGAAACTACTGCACCGGTTTGAAAAATACTTTCACCATTAGAAAACTACATTGTCCCTGATGAACATAGGCTATATTTTATCTCGGGAATATATAAGATCCTAAGGGAACGCAGGTGAAACTGCGGAGGACAGCTAGTGTTTCATAAATTTGCTTAATGAAATGCGCCAACTTTTAGCAAAAGTTATTACAGTTGAACAGTAGAACCTACAAATTAGTTTTATTAACGATATGATAACATTGTAGCTTTTCAATAGACTAAGGTTTTGTTTATGCTATTTACCTAACATAAACGGCAAGAACGTTAACGACAGGTTTCATCAATTTTGTATGTTTTATTACTGTAGTAGCTACCATCCAATTACTTCTGAAGTAGGTACGAATCGAATTTTGGAAAATTAATTCAAAGTAAAGCGACGCCTCTGACAATAACAAAATATATTTTAAGCAATAAATTATTTCATCTTATTTGTATTAATTAATTTGCTCATTAGTGACGACATATTGTTATTTAAATTAAGATTTTCATTATAACATGTCGGCGGGTAACAGGAAGGTGGAAGAGTAAGTTTTTTGGCATTTTGTTTGCACATAATATGATATGTTTCGATGTTAAATAATATCACATTTTTGAGTTTTTGAAAACAAAAAAGGCAGTCGGAAAATCTACTTACAAAATCAAGGGGTATTTGTTTTGTATATTGTGTGTTTTGTATTGCCATTTTTAGTATTCAGTACTTTACACGCTTCTATGACAACATTCTTTCTGCAATTTTAAATCTGCCGGAAAATATCATCACATTTTTATAACAAGAGACCTACTATAGTAAATGAATAGGTAATTAAATTACAACTGGGCTTGGATGGAGTGGGAAATACCTTTTGTAATAAATCTATGTTTGTTTTGTAAAGAATATTTGTTGAGTTTATTGCTGACCACGTGACACGGTCAATGTAACTTGATCGAAACGTCGAGGTTAGTCGAAATTATATTTTGATTATTATGTGCGAGAATAGACCCGGTATCATCTACTATAATGAGTTTATTGCTCTTCTAAGCAAAAGCAACCTTCTGAACCGCGATCGCCAATTGATCAATTAAGTTAAATATTATATATATTCAAAACAGGCTAAAAGTTTCCAGGGTCCAAACACTCGCATTTACCGCCATCCTATATTCTGCTAAAAGTATTAAGGTGAATTCTGTTTGGATGTTTGTTACTCAATCACGTAAAAACGGCTGAATGGATGTTGATGAAACTTGGCACGCAGGTAGATCATATTCTGAAATAAAACATGGTACTTTTGGTTTGGGAAAAAAATGATCCCTCAGGAACGCGGGTGAAACCATGGGGGACAGCTACATAGTATGTTATATACGATGGATTAACATAACAATTAGTAGGTAATTTTTTTAACTGTAAATAACCAAGAATACAAGGGTTAATTATAACTTGATGTTGACCAAGTAAGAATAACACACATCCGATTAGTGTTTTTTCTGTAAATGCAATGTACCTACTTTATGTGCGTTTTTCAGATATCGCATTTTATCCAAAAACTTTATGAAGCCTGTTCCGGTCCCGATCAGCTGTAATATGTCGTTTGCTTAGCAAAGTGCTTACTATAAGGCTTTTATGACACGTCGCCGTTTCGATTCCAAAAAATACTAGTCCTGTAAAAATATCATTAAGTAAGTAGGATGTCGTTCAGAAATCAGATAAGACTTGTTTAAATATCTCTTAACTTAAAGTTACGTAACAAATAAGGTTTGTTTTAGTATATTTTAAAAATTATGATTAAACTTATTGAAAATAGGTAGACCCAGCATCAGACAAACGCCGCTTTCATATCTTTAAAAGAAAATTCTTAATTGTAAGAAATGTCAAATAATATTTTTACACAGTAAATGCCAGCTCTTATCTTTGTAACAAATTACTTAATCCCAATAGGTTCACTTGTATATTGTGGTACACAATATTTTATCTTGCCAAGATGTGTCACGCTTATGAGGGAGACAGTGACAAAGTTACCTTGTAACACGTAAAAAAATACCTATTGCGGACACGAAGGACGTTTCAGCATCGAAAGGAGGCTGATACAGGTAATTTATTTTCGCAAGAAACTTCGCATTAATGTCAGGAGGAGGTAATTTATCTTGGTGTAATTCGCGTAAAACGCTTATTGGCTGTCGTATCCCACGCGAAGATAACATGATTTATATCCATCCACTAATTATTTTACACGCTTCCGTTGTGCTGCAATGGGAATCATGAATTGCTAGATTAATCTTGTTTACACTTATCAAAATGCTAATCAAAAAAAGCGATTGTCAAATCATTTATCAAAATGGACCTTGTCTTTTATGTAGGTAAGTATATTTTAATGTGAGTTGTGGTTCATGTTAATATATAAAACACTAGCATTACTTTATACTGGTGATCATGTATGGGTTAGGCTTACAATCAATATATTAATTAATGATTTATGCGCGTAATATAAGACCATAAATAATATGTAATTTATTAAAAACTATGCTCTGCTAAAGGACTATTGAAAGTTGAAGCCGCCAAGCACCTATCGGTCCAGTTCCAGTGCGGTCAAACACAAACCTATCCTGAAGTATTTTTTTTATTTTTTTATTCTGGATAAGCTTGTGTTTGACTACAATCTCACCATGGTAAGTGATGATGTGGCCGAAGGTGGTAAGCACACAAAGCCTAGATGGGCACTGGCTCTCAAGTGCAGCTATCGGAACACACCGAGAGGTGCTTGGAGACAGATTTTCAACATGAAGGTGGTAGCCAGCCAGTCGGGTGCTACAAAGTACCCTACCATCGTGCCCTACCATGGTTTCCTCACGATGTTTTCCTTCGCCGAAAGCTCAAGGATTCGTACCCACGACCTTTGCTACCACTGAGCTATAATCACATCAAATATATAAAAGAACTAGTCCTATATACATAAAATGAGGTAAAATTCAATGGAAAGCAAACAGAATGGAGGCAGGGAAATGACGCGTACACTAATGGCTATGTCGGCGCTGGGTCTTCCCACAAATATGCACTCGCAAGCCGCAATGCAGTTTATGTCACTTCGCACTGTTTAGTGTGGTGAACTGTGCTATCTAGCAATCTAGGTGACCATAATACAACATGTAAACATATTTTCATGGTAGACATTATAATATGCTAATACCATTTTATTTAATATCACGATCTCTATTTATTATGCCTCCTTTTTTAATAGTCAGTCTGATTTTGTACTTTGTTTCTAGAATCAGAGAATAAAATTACTTATCTGTGTTGGAATTTTTGTGATAGAAATAAAACTTTTATAAATTTAAAACAATCTTACGTACAGAAAACCGTATATAAACAATAGCTAAAACATTCGTTAAACATTAAAATATCTTTTGAAAACGGAAACAATGCCAGTATATATCAATAGAACACCCCCTTTAATTTTTATTATTTCCTTTTTGGAGTGTTGCCCAATATGCCACCTAAATTTGCGTACAAAATAGGCCTCTTTGATGCACGATCCTATTTTCTTCCATAATAAAACAATTTTTCCTGAGTTGAAAGCTTCCTGATTTGTCGTCGCTTCAGACGTGATGTGCGGTTTTTATATTATTAGGAGGGTGTGCTTGGAGCTGAATATTAAAGTAGGCTCGTGAAGGTCTGATCCTAACCTAGATAAAACTTATAAATAAATTCTAATCGTTTTTGGAGGTTTGTTACGTTCGTTTTGATTTAGTCAGAAAAGCTTTATACAAATACTTTACCTATACATGCGATGTATTCCATAAATTCAAAGTTATCTGTTTTTTTTACTGCTTCAGGCTTTAAATAACGACAAACCTAAACAACAGCAATATGGTAGCTTTATAACCACATATTGCTCTATTCCACGTCTCTGGATAGATCCATCTGAAAAGTTAATTGCTCGCCCGCAATACCTGTCCGTGCCATGTCAGGGTTGCCAATTAAGTGTTATATTAAAATAAAAATCTTTTCTACGTTGTTTCTGCTTTTGCTGTGAAACATTTACACGAATTCTAAGTATTGATAAATGGTATTTTTAAATGTATACATAATTTATGTTTTTATCAAATACTTTTTCGCATCAAGCAATTTTATTACATTTCCACAGTAACTACCTGTCTACATCAACGTTTTATCTAATGAATACAATTATAATACTTACTTGACAGCCCTGTGTTACTTTGCCTGGCTCAGGAAATATTCAACGCATGCGATTGTTGAAGCATTAATATCGACAATTTTGTTTTTAATCTACGTTTTGTTCAGAATGAAAGTGAACTTAATAGTAGGTAGTCGTTTAGAAAAATTATATTTTGTATACGTCGCACGTAATATGTCTTTCACCAAATTTTAATTGTTCGAGTTTGGTAGAACTTTTAAGTCTGAGCAAACCTGTTAAGTTTTTTGCCGATATATTAACAGAGTATGTACCTACATTTTCATAAAACTTAGAAACTCGTTTGTTAATTTCTAATGTCGAAAAGGTTTAATACAAAATTTATAAGATTCATCATCAAGAAATACAGATTTATATAAAATTAATCTCTCTTAAGAGTTGAATTGTATGATACACCTTTAGATCATAGTTGCAAACTCCGTCGGTCATCGATGGTCAATTTGAAAAAGGCTTTAAAAATAATGTTGTTTAGGTACAAGTAGAATACAAAGATTAAATAAAAATGTTTATAGCTAATATATTATACATAATGCTGGTATCAAACCCCATAAAAATACATTAACCTGTTGGTTCTTACTACCTTTATAAAAAAATGAGCTTATACTGTAAGCACTTGCTTTGCAAATTTTATCTTTTTTGCAGTTATCCATCACGTATTAAATAAAAGAGTAAATACCTATTCAAAAGATGCTGTGTTAAAATATTAATTGATAATGATTGAACGGCTTCAATGCAGTTTAAATTATAAAATAAAATTACCTATAAGACAAGAAATCTCGTATATGCAATATCGCAATACAAATTGATACAAAACAAACAGCCAAATTCAAGTAGCTTAGTTCGATCGTAGTTGGAAGTCCAAACAACTAATGAACATTGTCTAGTGTTACCTCGGGCAGATCCACTCTTGTTTAGCAAACAACTCTGATAGTTGTCAGAGAAAGGAAACCAGCAACAAGAAATGTTCCAGTTAACAACAACCGACAGCCAACAGCTCTCAGGCCGATCGAATGGGCTCAGATTTTCTCAGCTGTCGTACGATATTATTTTATTTGTTGATAATTTGTTGGTGCTATTTTTCTTTAGAAAGCGTACTGTTTGGATTGGTTAACTAAGGTATGTAAAGGATGATCAATAGAACCCTAATCAATACCAATGGTCAAGTTCGTTTTTTTGTTTTTCAACTATATTAATTTTTTTTTTAAATATACTCGTATTTCATTACAAAGTACAGATAGATACAGAAGTAACATATTTACTTCTGTATCTATCTGTACTTTTGTCGTCGTGTTTTCTGTTTTCCCAGTATGTTGAACATTGCCTAGGCCCACTGGGTAACCTTGGTTATCTTAATTAACTCCGACTGACATTACCTAAGTCTTACGCATTAAAAGTTAGGTACTAACCCTAGGTTTGCATTAACAAAATTTAAGCCACCTTTGTTAGAGTGCTAAGTCACTAACGTCGGATAAGTAAACAATGACGTTAAGTTGGATAATTAATAATAAGTTTTATAAAAAAAAAACATATACATTAAAAAAGCAATGTTTCAAAATAAAAGTGAAAAAAAAATTGACAATACTTACATTAAAAAAGCAATGTTTCATATTAAAAGCGAGAAAAAAAAACTATTGGGTGTATGAATATTTTTAGGTTTAACTTTAGAGTAACGGTAACGTATTTTATTTACCAAATCGTTTTAATTTATTTATACAGACAAATATTATTAACGCGAAAGTTTGTATGTATTGATGTTTGTTACTCTTTCACGCAAAAATGCCTGAAAGGAATTTGATGAAACTTGGCATACAGGTAGTTCATATCCTGGAATAAGACAAAGGATACTTTTTATCGCGGGAAAAGAAAAGATTCCCTGGGAATGCGGGTATACACATAAACATCCATACAAACTTTCGCGTTTATAATATTAGTAAGCACATACGCGCAAAATAAACAACTGTTTGAGCATTCAATGACGAGATGTCGCAAATGGTTTCAAACAACGTAATGTCTTTGAAAAACAGAACACAGACAGAATTAAAATAAAAAGTTTTTTTTATTTTAATTATTATTACATTCCTGGATTGTATGATGTTAGCCAGCGTAAAACGGAAAAATGTCGAGTTAACCATACAAACTTTTATTTGCGCTGTCGCAATACAATACTGAGTTTTTTAACCATTTAACTTGAAGTTACTCAACTTAATGTTAACGTAATTTTAGGGCATGTGGCTCCAAAATACAAACCGGATCGATCAACGGTCATTGACAGACGTACTTGAACGAGTGATAATAATAAATCACATTGATAAATGGAACAAACTTAAGATTACGTAGGTACTTCAGAAATAAATACGTGTTTCTATTCGCAATTTGTTTTGCTTAGGATGTTTTTTTTATTGCTTAGTTTTCGTGACGAATCGAGATACATTTAAAATTAGGCGATGATGGTAGTGACGTCTCGGATACCGCGGTTGCACTTGAGAGCCAGTTGCCTGTGAGGCATTGTAATAAGGTGTGCAACACATTGGCAATCCCCCTGGGCTTGCTAATGTGTTTAAGCGACAGGTGACCCGACTGCCTTGTTGTGGCATAAAAAAAAGTTGTTATGATGAAATAGGTACTTAATTCACTTAGTCTTAATAAAAACTATAACTAGGATAAACTAGCTTAAAATTCGGTTACCGTGCATCATATCTGCTAATATAAATTATTAAATCAGGAGTTTTGATTTATTAAACAAAAACTTTCTAAGCTGTGTAGATAAAAATAGAGAAAATGTGCGGTAAATTATCCAGAACTACGAAAATTTTAAGGACGATATATCCCGAGATGGTATGAAATCTCAGCCAAATTCCCTAGGGGTCAGTGTCATGCTTGGCCCGTCGACACTTACACATAGAAAAGGAAACAGTATATGGACACAAATTACACACATAGATAACGGAATACATTATAAGATATACTTTAGGAATATACTTTATTTGGAAACCATTTGACTACACAGAAAAACATAGTACCTACAACAAACATAGTGCAGTAAAGTTAACAATAAAATAACACAAAAAGTTTTTCTGCAAGACATTTATAAAGAGGGTTGGAAAAGTTTTTTTTAATAGCATCAAAGTTGCGTAAATTTAAAGACAACACTTTATTTCGTATTCCAGTAAATTAAAAATCTCCTACAAATTTATTTCGATATTTAAATATCGATACCAGAAAAACGTTTTGTACCCGAATGTAAGTAAAAAATATCACGCACGAGACACCATTTTATTTTTGACGAGTCACCCAGTTCGTGACATTAGCGTAATGGGATCAAGTATGTACACTGCATGGGAAATAAAAAAACCGCGTTAGTCCCGTTGCGGTTGGCATAAAGTGTATTTCTTTTTCCTTGAGAGAACTCCCGGCACCTATAAAGCTGATATACACGAAACATGACTTGTGAATAAACGGTTTTTAACCGTATATTTTTCCCTCAAAGAAACGTTTGCATGTGATGCTTCATGAAAAAATGAGATGGGTTTGTTTCACGATTCAGTTTCATTCTTATTGAGAGTAATTTTTCATGCGGATATAAAAAGTGTTACAGAAAATAAACATTTTTGTATAATTTTACGAATAATAACTAAATATAGTTTTGATAGTGTTTATTATACATCACTCACAATTAATTTATTTTATTACGTAGGTTCATGAGTTCAAATGTGTTGGTTTATTATAATATGTAAAAATATTTGCTAACTAGCTGTTCCCCGCGGTTTCACCCGCATTCCCGTGGGATATTATCTTTTGTCGGAACAAAATAAAGCCTATGTTCATCAAAGATAATGTAGCTTTCTAATGGTGAAAGAATTTTTCAAATCAGTACAGTAGTTTCAGAGCTTATTAATGCAAACAAACAATAAAATCTTTCCTCTTTATAATGTTAGTATGGAGTATAGATAATAATACTAGTACTAGTATCTAAATAATATATTTTTTACTCTTATTACAAAATTTCTTCCTACAGAAGTTACAGCATTGATTCCTAAAATCTTTTATCTTTTCTCTCGCACATACGAGTATTATTCTTAATGTTATTTTTCAAGCAACTAAAGCTGTAAAAGCATACCTTGACTATTTTTAATATGGAAACCGAAGCGCGCCGTCGTTAGCGCATACGATATCGAATGAAAAATAATAGAGCTTGGGACGTTGCAAGCATTGTTCTGCACCCGGAGAGAGATAAAATAAATTTTATGATATCACCAATATTCGTGACTCTTGGGGTTTGCTAGTTGTTTTCCATTTATAGCCGTTCAGTGTTCTACTTGCACTATATTTTATATTTAAAAAAAATCTGAAACTGCTTTTTTCTACGGGACTTGTTTTTGGAAACGATGTAAATTAAACGTTCTTACCACAAAATATAAAATAAAAATGGTTGAGGCCAATACTCAATCAATCCAATATTTTATGAAAATAGTAACCGCTGAATAGAAAATCACTGACCATATCTTTTATCATAGAAACAAACACAAAACAGGGCAATAATTGGCGTGAATTTGAATCCCACTTAGGTAACACTCACATCAATATTGCAATGGTGAGCCAATCACAACTTCACCGTCGTGGTTTGTTAGTTCAGTTTACACGCTTTTTGGAATACCAAAAGAGGCAACTGTTTATTTTTGCAATACGATACGTGCATTCTATTTTATTCATAAAATTTCAGTTATGAATGAAAGGTCAGGATATTCAGTAGTGTCCGATGATAATTGCCATCGATATAGACTTTGGGATTTTAACTCCATTTTTAGCTGTGAAGCAATAGCTATTCTTAACGCCTTTGAATTAATACATAATGAATCTAATTCAGTGAAATATATTATATATACTGATTCAAAATCATGCCTAACAGCATTACAAAATGTAAAAAATACTTATCCAATTATTGTAGACATTAAAGAAAAAAATATTAATCTTCTAAAAGATAATTACAAATTTGAAATTATATGGATACCAAGTCATCAAGGAATAATTGGCAATGAAAAAACTGATAGTGAAGCTAAGAATGCAACGAATGAAAATGATATCTGCAACACAATCAAATATCAACTCCAGCTGAAATTTATTTTTGAATACTTCAAAAATAAATTAAAAAACCTATGGAATCATTATTGAAAGACGGAAAATACATCAAAACTATTTGCTATTAGAAATTCTATTTTTGACAAATCACCTGTTTCGTTCAGTTGCAGAAAAGATCAAGTAATAATTACCAGATTGCGAATTGGACACACAAACTTGACACACAACCATCTAATAACAAAAATGATAAAAATAAGTGCAAGTGTGGACTGGACCTAACTGTCTCACATATTTAAGTTGAGTGCACGGCATATAATATTGAAAAACGACTATGTAGTTCCTGGTACTCTAAAAGAATGTTTAAATGAAGATGGATGTATTCAAACTAATTTTTTTTTGAAAATGATAAATGTTTATGATCTTGTGTAACTATTGTAATTAATTTAATTGTTTATCGTAATCTTGTGGTCGCTAATGACCTTAGATGTTAAAAAACAACCTTAAATAAATAATAAAAAATACTCCAATCATTTTAGCCGGTAGTTCCAAGAACTTTTTCCCTTGTTAGTACTATTTGTTATCATGTTATGGAATTTGATTATATAGAAATGCGTTTTTTATACAATTTTAAGACTGAATAGCATAACATTGTTAAATATGAGACGTTTTAGTTCAAAAAAGTCCTGTATTACTTTATTAGTGCTATTAAATATTTGTTTTTAATAATAAAAAGAAACACCAAACAATTACAGTAAATTATTAAGTGCGATATTTCCCACTTTACCGTTTAAGATTCTAACACTTAATCAATTAGATATCTAAAAAGTAATATCATGACAGTTCTTTAAAATGAGAAACATCAAAAATTCCTAAAATGCTTCAGTAGCTTAATTTCATTCCAAATAAGGAAGCCATTATGAAGAAAATTAAAGTATAGAATGTTATACACACAGAATGGGGTCTACCGAAATAAAATTACTCTCATAACGTTGTATTTAAAGCGGGGTAAATGTTTCACCATTTTGCAACATCTCAAACAGGAATGGCGAAGTGGAATAGAGAAAGAATACGAAATAAATGCTTTTTCATTTAGCGTCTCTTTGTGTGGGGTTAAAAGCGAGCCGCAATATATGGGAACATTAGGGAAAACAATGCCTTTTGTATTCCTCGCCTTGTTGTATATCAAAAGTTTGGGATAAAACAGATTGACTGCTCATTTTATCAGTGAACTGTCTCTGTCAGCCTATTATGTTTTAGGTTCGATGGGATTTCAATTGTTAATGTGATTCATTGTTTTGTTTACTCTAATGTAATGTTAAAGCAAACCCAATTATAATTTTTAATAAATATTAAGGATGGATGACAGGCATGTAACAAAAAGAGTATTGAGCATGAGTGTGGATGGATATAGAGGTAGAGGAAGGCCGAAGTAGGCATGGATGGACTGCGTGAAGAATGATATGCATATGAAAGGTGTGAGTACAGAGACGACTAGTGATAGAGCTGAGTGGAAGAGGAAAACATGTTGTGCCGACCCCACCTAGCGTGGGATAAGGAAGGGAAGAAGAAGAAGAAGATGAAGGAAATAATGACGTAATGATGATAGCTCAGTGGTAGTGACGTCAGATACCGCGACGAAGGTCGTGGGTTCGAATCCAACAATGGGCTTGAGCTTTCAGTGAAGGAAAACATCGCGAGGAAACCACAACACGGTGGTAGGGTACTTTGTAGTAGGTACTCGTCTGGCTGGCTACCACCCTCAAGTAGAAAATATGTCACCAAGTATCTGAATTCACAGTTAGATACTTTTGACAATTCGTCAGAAACCAAGTAGGTACTTACCTACCTACCCACCTCCGTAATGCTATAATTTTTTAAAACAATGAGACGAAACACTTATCTAGAACGTGTCCAAGTAGCACTTAGCCAGTATTTTTCTCGTCTACGCTACATAAAAATCAACACGTGCGTCGCAACATTTCCAGGCAAAACAAATAAAAATAATACGTGGGTAGAATTTCCATTATTTGCAGAGATGAAAAATGTTGTCGTCGCTATTTATATATCCACTTTAAAGTAAGAAATAAAGTCGTTTGTTGGTTTTAATTAAAGAAATAACAAGCTTTTGAAGTATTTTATTTTTAACTAAGATTCTTTTAGCCGTGGCTTTTAAAATTGTTTTGGGATAGATTTTTATTTTATCAATTAAATTTTGATATACGAATAAGTCTATAAAAAAATATGATTTTTATGACTTAAAATTTAAATTATAAACGTTTGGTGGTTAATTAAAATTAGAAATATTTCGATCATAGATAAAACTGACTAATTCTGCCCCACAAGCCACATAATAATGATGTCACAAGGCTTACAGATAGGTACTGATCAAATTAGTCTGAACAAAAACACACCAACGATTCTCACCCTCATGTTTCACTAGTTAAAATTAAATTCGAGGAACAAACATAAATTACTTAAAAGAGCTCAAATTGATGGCAACTAATGAATCAAAACTAAGAGCGGGAATAAATAAGCATGTAAAGTAATAATTAAGTAAGTAAATACTGTGAACAGTTTAACAACTTTTGCAAGACCTTGTTAATTTAGGTACCTGAGTATTTTTTCTCGATAGTGTATAAAAAATACATACAGTCGCACGTAAAACCTCCTCCTTTTTTGAAGTCGTTTAAAAAATATGATATTTTAGCAAAGTTGTATTTACGGAAAATTTTGTAGCAAAATACTTATCTGTTTAATCTTATACCTACTTAATTTAAATTTGATATTAAGTGTATTTATTCGTATTCAGGACGATGTAATCAATATATTATTGGACACTGCTTTCATTTGCAACTACTTATAATTTTTTATTGACTTCAAAAAAACTTTTTTTACGTATAGGTGTTTGTAATCTTTTTTTCTTTATGGGTTATTTATTATGTCATTACACAACACGAAATATTTTTTTTGATATTTGAAAAATATTTTGGAGTTTTCTGCAAGGATTATATAATAAAACTCCATTATTTCAACATTTTCAACCTACTCCAAATTTCCTATGAAGTGGAAATAAAATTAAAAGCGACAGAGTATTGTTGCACCAACTTGAAATATGAGTTGGAGAACAGAATAAAACTTCGGAATTGTACAGCCGATAACAGAGTCCATTGTATTCTATGTCAATCTTTATAGATTAATCACATGGGAAACATACTTGTGACATGCTCTCCGATGTTTTGAGGGTGTACATTCCTAACGTTCGTATGATTTAAATATTACTAATAGCTGTCCCCTACCGTTTTAACCGCATTCCCTCGCGATCTTATTTTTTTCCGGGATAAAAAGTATCCTATCTCTCAAGTTGGAACAAACTGCACACTGTATGCAAATTTTTATATTAAAGTTATAAAATCTGTTCTTCGTAGCAAGAACAGATTTACTTTAAATCTTTGAAATAAGTATGTATTCAGAGAGCTATTATAACCTATCTAGGCAACAACAGAGGTCGTTGCCAAAATTCCACTTTTAAACAAAAAAGGATGCTTAAGGGTCAGCACACACCGAAACGCGACGCGACGCGACGCTGCGCGCACATTTTAATAGAGCGACTCAAAATATAACTTTATTTACCTACTACTGGCTACTACACGAAAAGATACACATTTCATTATGAGAATACAGAATACGTTGCAACACGCAGCGCTGCAGCTTCTTCCAGTATCGTCGCGTCGCGTCGCGTCGCGTCTCGGTGTGAACTGACCCTAAGAGTTAGCCAGAACTTAGTTATTTCATGGCTTGCATAGTATGCTGTTTTTTACTGTCCCGGTTCTGTTTTTAGTTAGGTATAATACTTAAGTCTTTCTCTATAATTGTTGTGTAACTATAACCGTTTACACAGCGCACGCAACGGAAGCTCTCAAATGGAAGAAATTTTCCTCGTTTTTTGCAACATTTTTCATTGCTGTTCCGCTCCTATTGGTCATAGCGTCATGTTATAGGTAAATAGCCTTTCTCGGTAAATGGGCTATGAAACACCGAAATATTTATTCAATTCTAACCAGTAAAACCACTAAAACTTTATTTTATGAATGAAAAAAAACTTATGGAAAAATGTATCACTGGTACATTTGGAGTGGAGACATTTACAAAAAATAACGTTTGATAAAGGACGGCCAAGCATCAAAGACTGGCAAAATCCGGATTAACGACCAATAAGGTGTAATTACCTTAAATAATCAGACATTGATTATTATTAATCACAAAATCACAAAAACAAAAAAATTTCCATCAGGTAAATTGTATTGGTAATTGTGTTGGCGACAGTACTCAAAGTGTACCCAGCTGTCGTGTTCGTATGAAGGAAAGTTTCAAACCAACACTTCAATCTCAACTTGGAGACACGTACCAAAGTATAAGCGTAGAGAATTCCATTTCAACAGCCATTACGACAGATTTGATTATTTAATTATAACTAGAAATTATTGGTGTCGTCTGTTGTACCTATAGAGAAAGCCATCCACGAAGACGCGCCCCACTCTTTTTCCTAGTCCCTTACATTTTTTCCTAGGTTTTTGGCTTGGTATCTAGATACCAAGCCAAAAGGTCTAGACCTTTAAGCTATTTCTTCATTTTAAATATTCATCTCTTATGTTAGGCAGTTTTATTTTCACTTTCACTGTAAAGTCTAGTCGTACAAGTCCGGTGTAGTTTACGTGAAATTGGCGGCCATTCTACTAAAACTTTTCACGGACTTTTTGGGGCTACCTGGAAAGTCACGATACACACTTTCATTTCATTTCACTTCACTTGTGCACTTAGATTGATCTTTATTGGACAAAACACCACCGAAATTATTCAATAAAACTAAAAAAAACACGAAATGAAAATAAAACGAAAACGCAACGTCACTTCGCAAGTTCATGCAAAAAAGTCCTTACAGTGAAAGCATGCATTCTTTCGCTAGTGTTGTAGTGCTGCTGCATATCGACATATACATATAGACATATCGACAACACTAGCCAAAGGATGCACACACACTTCCGCAGTAAGGGATTAGGAAAAAAAGTGGGCGCGTCTTCGTGGATGGCACTATCCAAAGAACATAAATAAATTAAATTTTAACGAACCAGGCATATGGAGGAAAGGAGTAAAGGTTTTTGAAATGACTGCGAAAGTAGAATGGAAGTTGTGTGAGATAGATTTTGTGGAATAATACCTAGGTACAGTTTACTTATTTGTTGTTTTGTAATATATCTAATTTTCTTTTAAATTATTAAGTGTTTTTAAATTATTAACTAGTCTTTGGTACACTAACCTGATTTTATACAATTGGGTACTAAAACGAATAGAAACAAATACGTGGTCTACTGACAATTTGTGATACAACTGTGAGGGAATTATTGTTACGAACACAGTGAAAGGTATATATTACATAGATCTATGGTTTTCCTCGTAAGTATTATTGTTAATTGGTACTTATGGTCTCTCGTTGTAACCGAGATAAATGTTTAGTGCGTTTTTATCGCTGTTTAACTTGCAAACGGCCAAAATTGTGGTGACTATTTTCATGTAACTTTGTGGTCAGTAAAGGATGTTCATTTTCATTAATGTCGTTTATTTAAGTAAGTTATGTATTTATTTACCAAAAATGTACTAAATATACAATTTATATTTAAAAAAAACGTTCTCGGTGCTGCCGCTGCTGCCAATCAGCAAGGTTCCTAGCAGGCTGGCAGCGTATCCACTTTGGATGGCTTGATGCGCTGGCGGAAAAAGCTTCTATTTTTTATACCACTAGGTAGCAAATAAGCTTACACCCCACCTGATGGTAAACGGTTACCGTAGCCTATGGACAAAGCTAAAAGCTTTAAGCCTCGATTAAATTTTTTGAGTAATATTTTTTATGCTATCTAACTGGATTTATTTTTAGAATCGAAACAATACTTATCTGTAGGCATTTACAATCCTGATCACACATACTCTAAATAAACCTAAGAAATTTAAAAGTTATAATTAGGTCATGATAGCTCAGTGGTAGTGACGTCAGATACCGCGGCGAAGGTCGTGGGTTCGAATTCTACAATGAGCTTGAGCTTTCGGTGAAGGAAAACATCGTGAGGAAACCATAGCACGGTGGTTGGGTACTTTATAGTACCCAACTACCACCATACCACCCTCAAGTTGAAAATCTGTCGCCAAGCACCTATCGGTGTGTTCCGACAGCTGCACTTGAGAGCCAGTTCCAATCTAGGCTTTGTGTGCTTACCACCTTCAGCCACATCATCACTTACCATGGTGAGATTGTGGTCCAAACACAAGCTTATCCAGAATAAAAAATAGTCTAAATTGAACAGTATGTTGTCAGAAGGTGAAGTACGAACAGGTACTCAGAATATACATTATGGCATTACCACGTTAGATGACAATATTGATTGTCATGTCACCAGTATACGCCAGTATTTCGGTCGTGAGATAGATACTGTATTCGGTACGAGATAATAATAAATGAGCCATTCATAAAATACTAGTGGGCCCAGAAGACGTTGTCCTGCCCTGAAATTAAAACAAAACATAGAACCCGATTCCAGCGACACCTAACGTGTCCAATTTGTGAATCTAAACCATCTGTCATCTGTCAGCCCAATCTCGAGACATGTCAAAAAGTCGTTCTATACAAAATGTATGTCAAAAATAATTGTCTTCATTATTCTTTTTTTTTGTCCATTTTTCTTATTTTTTAATAGTTATTCTGCTATTCCGGGCGGAGACGAATCTAACAAATCAAAAACCATGAAAATCGGTCCAGCCGTTCTCGAGTTATAAATAGTATAACTAACACGACTTTCTTTTTTATAAATGTACGAGCCTTGCTGATCTCGTAAATGCTATTATTTTGATGATGTTAATGATAAATAGCTCAGTTCCTTTTATAAAAACTATATTGTTAGAAACTAGTGTTACAAGGTGAAATTAAATTGATGATAATGAGGTTAATGATAGTAATTATGCGAGTGCGTACGGCACTCTTGATGACTGATCGCGAATTGATACGAAATAAAACAGTAGCGGGAAATTGCTTTCACATACAAGATTACTAACAGGATGTGGCAAAATAATAATTATTCCTCCAATTATTATTTTTTGTAAGTATTATTTGTATATATTTGTATCTTGTAACAAGATTTTTTCATCATGTCATTGTTACAAGAGTGTCTAATTGGAATTAATTTTTCGTCGAGTTATAATTAATTTATTGAGAAAGTCTCATACTTCAAACGTTTTATTAATGAAAAGACAAAATTATTAGAAAAAAATATTTCTATCAGTTTAATAGAAAGGCATTAGTTTGTAATTTGTTTTCAACACTCACAAAGTTGTATAACAAAATATTCCTAAACGTTAATTGAGAATATAAATTTATTTCTATAGTAAACAACATTTCAAATCTTATTTAGTCCATTTATTTTTTATATCTTTTTTTTTTAAATTAACCACATCTTAATCGTTGACTTTGAGGTACCGTGCTTCACTGAGGCTATAAGCGCTTGGAAAGCCACTTGTCCGAATATTGACCTACCCGCCAACCCATCTTCCCAGAGGCAGTGGGACGAACCGCTCAGCAAAGGTATACAAAAGAATCTTATCGACACGTCACCGTGTAATGCTGAGCGAGCGCGCCTACTGGCTGTGGGTGAGTGGGAGTCGGGTTTATGGCTTCTAGCACTACCGTCTTCCAACATAGGAACTATGTTGGACGACACTACTTTCCGCCTCGCTGCTTGTCTGCGTCTGGGAGCACCCTGCTGTTCTCCTCATCGCTGTCACTGCGGGGAAGCTGTCAACAGCCTCGGGCACCACGGCTCGTCATGCTGTCGGAGTGCGGGCCGTATAGCGAGACATGCGAATTTAAATGACATTATCCGTCGTGCTTTTGTTGCCGTCGGCGTTCCAGCCATATTAGAGCCAAATGGGTTGGCATGCGACGATGGCAAGAGACCTGACGGAATGTCATTGTTTCCATGGAAGATGGGTAGACCTCTAGTGTGGGACGCAACGTGTGTCGACACTCTTGCGCCATCCCATCTTCCTAGCACAGCGTGTCTTGCCGGCGGTGCCGCTGCATCTGCTGAGAACCTCAAGCGGCGAAAATATAATAGCCTTATAGGTAATTATATTTTCGAGCCGTTTGGGGTTGAAACTCTCGGGTCGTGGGGCCCGAGTGCTCATTTCCTATTTAAGGATATTTCCAAAAGATTGGTTGACGCTTCCCGTGACCAAAAGGCTGGCTTTTACTTTGGCCAAAGATTAAGCATTGCCATTCAACGTGGCAATGCTGCCAGTCTTTTGGGAACGTTACCAGTCGACGGCGATGCGGAGAAATTCTCCGACGCACTTTTATAGTTTATTTTAGGTAGTTTTTAGATTAGATTAGTTTTAATATAGTTATAATAATGTAACCACATCTTAAAGATACAAAAAACACACACAAAGATATAAAAACAAAGACTAAATAAAAATATTATTTGCCTATTTCATACTCATACATGCCTGTTTATCCTAATATAATTTAAATTCCATTAAATTTTCATAAAAGGTTTGGTACCTTTAATCCGAGGAAATCTTTGCCAGTGTGAAACTAACCTTTTCACCCTTTCGTAACCCTCTCTAATACTTAAAAAGGCCAATCGTGGTAATTTCATACCCACAAAGATTTGTGTGGGCCAAGGAGACTTCGTAAGCAAAAAAGGCTGGCAATTTTCACCAAGTTCATTACCTTGGGACCTTTGCTTAGGATATGCTTAGTCGTCGTTTGACTGCTATAAACTACTGGTATCATTTTTATTTGGAAACCTTAAGAAAAATTAAAATAATCTTGATACCTATTTAATTTCAGTACATTCAATATGGAGTTTTATTTAATTAACTAATTAATAGCCGTGTTTTGTGATACTCAATTTGTGGTATCAAACCAACTGCTCAAAATCTAAGACTGAAATGTTATATAAATACATCAAATCAGCAGTAACTTACAAATTTGCTTTCCCCGAATCGATATCTGATTTTGTTTGAATGATACAAGAATACAAGTCAAAGGAATACCAGTATCACAGTTTGTAAAGTTATGTGATGAATAACATAGAGTCAGTTCTACATTATGAGCCTATAATATTTTATAGTTGGATCGTTACTTCAAGTCTTATATTAAATTCTTTAACAAAATTGTAAACTCAGCTTCAATACCTATTTCAAGACGAGCTTTTATGAGAAGGTGATTATTGTTGAATTTGCGTAGCTGCCTAATAAATGACAGTGACTCATCATATTTTGATGGATCGTAGACATCTTTTATATTGAATTGAAAGTTGGTTTGGGTATAATTATAAAATATATTGTAAAGAGCATCTTAAACTGATCAGAATCCTTGCTAATTTTCAATTTTGGAAAGTATTTAAAAAAAAAAGTTTTATACAAAAAAATGTTTTATCAAATGTTTTCAGAATACGATTTCTCTAATATCTGTGCTGGTTCTGCCACCAAGGACCTAAGGTATGTTCCGAACATAATGGCTCCGACAGCTGCACTTCAGAGTCAGTTCCCATCTAGGTTTTGTGTGCTTACCTTCATCCTTTATCATAACTTCCTATGGTCAAATTATGGATTAGACTATAAAAAGCAATAAAAAAATATTATTTCGAATTTCATTTTATTTGAACCATTTAACATAAATAAAAGGTAGTCGGGTAAGCCGGTACTTGAAAGCCTTTGTAATTAAAATGCCTCTAAAAACCAATTAAACATTTCGTTTTTGTTCAAAGAAAGCTATGTAAATCACGTCAAAATAAAAAGGCACGTTTTAATTTGTGCAAAAAATTACGCTTGTCTAAGAAGCTTCCGTTTCCTTTGCGTATTCAAATGACGTCTCCGACGCGACGCTACAACGCTGCGAACATATAGTGGTATATGTACGTACACTGCTACTAATAAAAGTGAACATTTTACTAACAAATGTTACATTTTTAATCTATTAATTTTATAATCTTGCAAAGATACATTATTTTCTAGACATTTGGCTGTATGAAAAACTACATTGGTTTAATAATCAGACGCATTATTGATATTCAAACATAAATTTGCAGTAGAATTCATGATACCAAAAAGGATTTAAAAAAAAATATCGATCGCGTAATTATAAACTTTTGGTTTTGATAAATTTAGGATTGCAATGGATCAACGCGTTTTTTTTACATGAGAGTGACATAAGCTGTTTTTTATCCGTGAACGCCTGTATAATTTTGGGGCGGAACCCAGTAGATAATAAATAAATATCTGATAAGTACTACAAAAAGAAAAAAACAAACGCAGTCTCCAAAAATCTAACTCAGTGTACACCAACAAACCCAAAGTGACGTCCACGTCACTCCGCTCCCACTCGCTCCCGTCTGAACTCAGTACCACGCAGCCTCTTGTACAGGCAACATCGTTACGCGATATTAGAATACACCCTCCCAAGCCTATTCGTTACGTTCAACTGTTTGATGTGGAGTGCAGTGAATGTTCATGATTGTGCTCTTGTTAACTTATGAATGCCTAGTACCTGTCTGGACTTCTGATTTACACATGAAAATGTAAGTGCACTTGTGAGAAACTTTTGAATGATGAGGGTATAGCTTTTTGATACGTGTTTAAAATTGGTCCATTGAAAAAACCGTGTGTGATATTTAGGTTTTTTTAGGTATTGCTTAATTTATTAACAAGATCATCAATTCGTCTAAATCTAAAGACAAACTTCTGTATTGGTATTTAAATAGATAATTACACCCAATCAAAGGATAAATAAATTGTTAACCCAGGATATTAATTTATTGATTAATAACATAACAAAATACGTAGCGGATTTAAATTCGCATTTGTTTTTAAACTGATAATTTGTTTATTTTAGCAAAATTAATCAAATGTAGGATCATCTAAATAGCTTAAATCATCAGATCATTAAGCATCAAAATAGTTTAAAAAACGAAATAAACGTCATCTAATATTATAACAAAACAAAACCATATGGCAGCTACATTAACTATGATAGTTAGTAGGTATATTGACTCTCTGGGTAGAGGAATAATAAAAATATTGAATGTAGAGATTTCTAATGGTAGGTACATTTTTAATTTTTCTTAATAAACTACAAGGCTCCGCCCCGCAACAAAAAGTAGCTTTTCACACTTTCCAGCCTATAAAAAACGCCACGTCAATCCGTTAATGCGCGAAAAAAGAACAAACAAACCCACTTTCATATTTATATCGATATAACAACTACAACGATACGAATACCGAAACAAAAATAATGTATTCATATTTAAAAACTTTCAAAATAGTTTTTCATGGATTCTTGAAACAAAGAATACTTTTGACTTTAATAATGAAGAGAAAATACGAGATAGTCACAAAAGTTTAAAAAAGCTTTTAGCATAGTAGTGCACTTCTACAGAATGAAAGCTCCCTAGTGTTCCTGCTGAATATATGACTTAGAGCAGGGTTACTCAAAATAAAGTACGTTTACGCATAACTTGCTGAAGCTACGAGGCAAGATTTATGTTATGGCGGCTAATCTGATATTACTAAAATTAACTAAAAGCCCCACTTGCCAAAAATGACGCACTTTATTATGTTCATTATTAAAAGTGTTTTTTTTGCCAGTTTTTTATTTTCTGGGGTTTGCAGTCTTCTCTGAAATTACATAGAAGCTCGTGGTAATTTCTTTTAGAACCACTAAGTTAGGTTAATAATTTGAACAGAGATCATACTAAAATTATAAAAATACCTAAAGGACATCAAAATAGATAAATTTTCATCTATCGTAAGCGCCCTAACACCCGAGACTGGAGCTAATTTATGAAAATTATATTCGTGTTTTCCGACTAACAATCTATTGAAAACTTTCTCCAATGGATGTGATTATTTTAGCAAGCATGCATTTGCTACTTTGCTATTGGAAATAAATCGAAAACCGTATTTCTTACTCCTAAGTTTTATTGATTAATTTTGTTCGGCAGCTACTTTCCGTCGCACCGAGCTTTCCTCGGGCTATATGAACGTAGCCATTTAATACTATTCAGTATTAATTTGTGGTGAACGTTTTTAATCATGCGTCAAAGGAGTTATATTATCTATGTAGTAAATAATATATTCGATCAATGTTTCAATGCAATTTGCTCAGATCTATTTAAATATAATCACATAATATAAAAAAATATAACCTCTGAGAAGCTAAACTAAACTATTTATAAAAAAAGCCCTAAGTAAACCTCTAAGTATTCAACGTGCACATCCTGCATTTTGGTTGCTCTATGAAAATTTGGTTGTTCAATATTTTTTTTAGTTCACTTTAATGTATTGTAACAAAGTGACACACAACAATCGCAATCCTAATCAATTTCGCTGGTATTGCTAATGTCTATATGCGATCGCATTCACTTACTATCAGGTGAACAGCCTGCCTGGTTGTCAATTGTGGTATAAAAAAAAAGGTTTCAAGTTTAACACTAGAAGCGCCATCGTTCCATTTTTGTCCCACCCGCAAGTTTCATCGTCAATAACTTTTTATGTTTTCTACTCAGGACCGTGAAACTTTTTGACTTTTCATAATTTATTGTATTTATCATATTCCATATGTTTTCTTTTAAATAAAAACAATAGCAAATAAAATAATATGCTATTTACCTAGAATTGCCGCCGGGTCATTTTTGTCCCGCCAAGATTCTAAGCAGTAATACTCATTGCTCTGGTAAGTTGCACGAGTGGAGGGTCAACTAAACAGTTGAGCAGTGATTGTTTCAATTTACTTCCTCGACGTTTCACGTAAAGAGTGCAAGTTTTTAGGGTTCCGTACAAAAAAAAAAGAAAACAGAACCCTTTTAGAATCACTTGTGCGTCTGTCTGTCCGGTCATGTCACAGACATTTGCTCCGAATCTACTGGACCGAATCAGGTGAAATTTGGTAGAATGGTGTAATTCTATGACCCAAACACAGATGTGCAAAGTAAATAAATATATAAGGGTAATTTTTGGGGGACAAATTAGGAAATTAAAAAAAAAGTTTGGAAACCTTACTGTATCATATTATATCAAATGAAAGGGTTTGTTATTGTTGGAAAATAAATAGTTTTGATTTTATTCATGAAAGAACACGAAAATTGACCTTCCCCCCCACCCTGATCTCCGAAACTACTGCCAAGAAATTTGAAATAATACAAAATATAGTTCATTGCTTGTAGATTACAGGTAAACTTATAAGAATTCTATCAATTGAAAATAAAGTGGTAAACTCAATATAATACGTTCACTGACTTAGGCATTGTACGGAACCCTATCTACGCGAGTTCAACTCGCACTCGCAGAATATTGAAACTGCAAGAAATTGTGTCCAGCCAGTTTGAATGATATTTTGGAGGACGAATCAGATAGCGAGCCTTTGGAATATTCTGACGATGACTACGAGTTAGAAAATAGTTCCATTTCTTCTTCTGATGACACTACTCAGAGAGAAATACCTCAAGGTCTCTCTATAACAAGTTTGATCAGCATCGTGACTGAAGCCCAACATCAAGTGCCAAGCCAAAGACGATGTCCAAGAGTTCGAAATCGAGGAGTTCGAGGCATTGACAAACCCTCGTTTTGAAACGACATCAGGCTCAACACTTGTTTCTTCCGATGGACTGTCTGGACAGTAATTGAAGCAGTGATAGTACACCTGGTAGGTATGGATGCCAAAATGTTTTTAGAGATCGCATTGGGCCAACTCCACGTGCTAAACGCAAACGTGGATGAAACTTGCAAAAGTGCTTGGCTACTAAGGGTTTAAAAAAGAATGATGCAGCATATCTTAGAGTGTACTATGGAAGAGGCGCGACGCGAATTGAAAGATAAAGACTGGTATAATATGACGATAGAAGAATTAGAGGCATTCATTATGGTCGATAAAAATGGGCTAAATATATAAATCAACATTGGTTCAAGTAACTTACATAGTGTTTTAATTTTTTTTTTCATACTTTAAGCTAATGAACGTCGTGAAAGATATAACGGGACAAAATTGTCACGGCGGCGGTTCGAGGGGGGTCTTATGTTTCGGCACTTCTAGTGTTAACCTACTATTGATGATAGCTCAGTGGTAGAGACGTCTGATACGTGGTTCATGGGCTCAAATACTACAATGAGCTTGAGGGTACTATCCTAGCTACCCCCCTCAAGTTGAAAATCTGTCGCCAAGCACCTTTTGGTATATATAATAAGGTTAACAATTATTGTTAATGTCTATTATAGGCGACGATAGTCACTTACCATCAGGCGATCCGCTTGCATGGTAGTCATGTGTGGTATAAAAAAATGTGGTTACAAGTTTTACCTGATATTATTTAATTATATTTAATGCTTTTGATATTGACAATTATTTTTGTTTGAAAAAAAAAATTTAAACACAATTCTGCAAGACAGTAAATGTTTCTTCAGCACAATCATGTGAAAGCAAAATTATATCAATTCTAATTTCACATTATTGCTAACTAGAAATTTCTCTTTTTATCCAATTTTCTTCGTCGCGTCATTACCGTTTATCAATGACTAAGAATATGGCGCTATTATTTAAATGTTTAATAGCCTATTACATTAAATGTTTCAAATAATAAATTTTCTTTGTGAACAGTTCAATATTGCACCATTAAAGAAAATTGTACAAGAATGAAACCGGTTTCAAAAGTGTTTTACGGAGAGAAGACCGTTTTTTTATTCACAATTCATCTTCAATACATTTTATTAACAATAAAATAAATAAAAAACATTATTCGTCGTAAATCCACTTTATGTAGGACCAATCTAGCATTAAATTACATTAAGTCACGGTCAGTTAACAAAAAAGTTAATGTAATTTCACCCGCGTTCAAACATACAAACTCTTCAACATAATAGGTATGTTACTAGCTTTCTGCTTTTCACCCGCTATCACCAATCTACCCGCTCAGTAGTGAAATTTAAAAACCTTTTCTTAGTAGATGCCCAAGTTATAAAACGAACAGTAGAATATATTATGAGGCTACTAATTACTGATATCAAATTATTATTTAGGTATTTGTTATTATTAATTTAAGGATTGAATAAAATTTATTTTTCAAGAAGGCCAATTTAAATCAATTTTTATGGCAAATAATCCTTCCAGGGAATATTTTATCAAAAGATTTTTGTCATGAAAAATACGTAATAATAAAATAACCCAAAATAATCTAAAGAAGTGTTGTTGTGAATATTGAACTGGTCTTATAAACTGGGCTTTTATAAAAATAAATAGATAGGCAACCAGCCATGGTTTTCATAAAGGAAAACGGCGAAGAGTTCTTGAAAAAGGGTGAGAAGAGATTCTTGGAGAGTCAGCCACGCGCGAGTGATACCTACCCAAGTTTTCAAGGGGAACCGTATGCTTGTTAGCAACCTTGATAGTAAAAAAATAATAATATTGGAGATATTCATAACAATTTATATTTCTCAATTCCTTCTCAATCCTTCTAATAATATACCTAAATGTGAATGTTTCTATATTTGTGAATTTGGATGTTTGTTGCTCAATCACGCAAAAACGGCTTAATGGATTTTGATGAATCTTGGCACACAGGTATATCATATCGTTGAATAAAACATAGGATAATTTTTATCCCGGTAAACAATAAGATCCTTCGGAAATACGGGTGAAACAGAGAGAGACAGCTAGTTAAGTAATTTATTTCAACGTAAAACGATACGTATTTAAATGGTGCTTACATATAAGATTATTTTATAATGATAGATAAATTTGTATCAGTTTTTTTTTAATTTTTTTTTGTCACTAGTGACAACGATGCAGGCGGGTCACCTGATGGTAAGTGACAACCGTCGCCTATAGACATTACCTAATATTTTGTATGAAAATACAAAAAATGTTACTCATTTTATTAAAAAAGAACACTTTATTTTAGTTTTCCGTGTATCATTACTTCTGAGAATTTGATCCTTAATAGCAACATTATAGGATGGTGTAATAATACAGGCTGTGTATTTTTTTTTTTTCAAATTCATCGGGTACGATTCCTGGCTCGGGAAATCATTTTTTCGAAAATCTAATGATGCAGTTTTAGTTTTAATCAAAATCGGTCTCGAGACTCCTTTCAGCATTTTTCGCTATTCCCTTTAGTTTAGGATTTGGCCTTCCACGCCCACTTGAAAAATTCATTCTGTATATACAACGTGTTACAAAATACCCCGTAAAAAAGATAATTAATTATCAAAGCCAAAAATTTTGTCAACCCTAGTAAGCTGTCATGTCAGGGAACCAGATTATTTAACAGAAAGGCCTACGTGTACCTATTTTACCTAATAA
Source organism: Ochropacha duplaris (assembly GCA_951361185.1). NCBI lineage: Eukaryota > Metazoa > Arthropoda > Insecta > Lepidoptera > Drepanidae > Ochropacha > Ochropacha duplaris. Next base: position 5,825,293 of record OX592706.1, read on the forward strand.
TTGTCTACTTTAATAGTTTTTCTATTTTTCATTCATAAATGTTTGCTACCTCAATACAAAGATGTTATTATACCCAAGTACTGGCTTCAAAAAATGTCAAGTTGGAAAAAAATGATGATTTTATGTCGTTCCGCGAATTAGGTAGAAATGTTCTTCGTAGTTTACTCTTCCATTTTACTGAAATAGGGTTTGCAAATCAGTGAAAATAATAATATTTTTTAAATTTTTTGGGTTTTGTTATACAGCGTTACTACGGTTCTTAAATATTGTGAATGGACTCGTTATAAGGCCCCATTTAACCTCCTTACGGCTTTACGGGTAGTTTTGTAACACCTGTATATTTGTAATTTAATAGGGGGCAAAAGAGCATGCGGATCAACTGATGTACAATTTTTTCTTGATTAAAATAACATTCGGTATTATCACAGATTTAAAGCTATATAATGTAATATACCGTTTTTATGCAACCAACAAAAAGGGTCTTATTTTGGATATTGGCCACTATGTGCTACAAAGAATCACCATGACAATACTATTACTAGATGTGACTCTAACCTTTATTTCCGGGGTGAAAAGTAACATTTGTCTAATGTCTATCTTTTTTCGTCTCTTTTACTTTAGATATTTTAACAGACCGATAGACTTTTTGCATAATTTTAATGTATGAAGATATTTTGTTATTTTAAATGGAAAATGCATAATTAAGTAGGTTTATATTTATGTGATGAGGTAAGATTATGGGAACCACATGCCTGACATTGTAAAATCATGTCACATTATTTATTCAGAAAGGACCGTACCTTCATCAAAACGGTGTCTCGTATTTTTTCTGACACATATATTAATTTAAAATATAAAATTGGTTCGTTGTAAATGGGATGAATAATAAATGATAGTAAATTGCTTATAAAATCTTAATATTATGCCATGGAAAAACACATTGGCTACTTTTTACCCCGGGATCGAAGGTGAAACCGCGGTGTTGAAATAAGTATCTATCAAATATAATTAAAAAAGTTTCTCCTTTATCCCTGTTTCCTTTGCCGTGAATGTATTTCAATAAGATGATATCATAAATAAGTGCTTACTTTAAGTCTGTTGGCTCGCACAAGTTACCGCCATTTACCAAAAAAAATAGCAAATGTACAAAAACGTACCGTTCACATTATTAAAAAAAAACATTGAATCCCAGATTTTCTTATTGGAATCTTAGTAACATTCTTATTCCAAAGCAAGTGACGTTCCTTAAAAAAATCCTGGAATTCCATCAGCCTAAAATACCTTTGTTTAGATCCTCGAATTATGTAAACAATGCCGCGTTATCATTTTTTTAATAACGTTCTAATAGCGTGCAATAACACATCTTTCATACAAAATAACAAGCAAATATCCTATGTTCAATCAAAATGTATGAAAGAAAGATAATATTAAGTTTAAATATTTAAACTTGATACACCTTTTAACTTTGAAATTATCTACCTCTTTCACTTGACGTAGGTAGATACGTTATAAAATTAATGAATAGATTCAAAATTAAGATAAAAAAATTGTCAACTAGACTCGGGATTTGAAGTTGTGCTCAAATTAGGCCAAGTTTTGTTGTCGCACTGTCAAAAAAGTGAAGTAGCTGGGCATCATTAATTTATTTTGTCTCTCGTTTTTTATGAAAAAGGTTTGTTAGTATTCACATTGTTTGTTTTATGAATTGTCTTAAAGTTTGACGTGGTAAACCTATTTCTTTATTGGCATATACTAATGGCAAGAATGTAGGTAGTTTGAATTATTTTTTGTGTAGTAATTAATTATAATTAGTGGCTCTAAGATCTGTAGACCTCACGAAAGCTTTGTGACATTTTTCTCATTTTTTAACTTCTCAACCCCAATGGCTCCACTATACATCCGCTATAATCTATACATAATTACTTAATTATCTATCGAATCTGTTCACAAAATTTTAGAAAAATTGGTTGAGAAATGCGAGAAGAGCTGGACAGTTTTTCCCCAAGCTCAAACGAAGACTATTTGCTCGCTCGGTTGACGTTATAAGAAATGCATTGTTTTGTTTATAAAACTGTTACGCTTAATGTAATTAATTAAAAATTATTAATAATAACTAGTCATTATGAATAAGTACATAATGATTTCGAAAAAGTGATCCCATCAAAAACATTTTCATGTAAAATGTTGCCAAAACGAGACCACAATATGGCTTGCACTGGTAAAAAGTTATCAGATCTCATGTAGAGCCAAGCGTATAACTCTACACGCCCTAACTCTTCAAGCCCTAACTTTACAAACTCTACACCAAAATGTGTAGCTTGGCCATTTCGATTTATTACTTTCGTTGTAACAAAACCATTGCAATGACCAGCACAAAATCACACGTTTTAGATTTCCTCGCATTAGTGATGAAAAGTACAGTGCCATTTGGGGTTAAATTTATCAATTACAACATGGAACCATAAGCACTCTCGATCGCTTCGCTTCCTCGGGCGCCTAAATATTACCGATATAATAACACTTACCTCCCTTAATACAATCTACTATAGCAGAAAGATGGTCTGAATTACTAATGAGTGCGTTTCCAATTTGGTGGGTCGCGAACCGGTTCAGCAGATTCAGATGTCGACTCGTCAATTGAACTGTCATGTGAAACAGCACAAAGATAGATTCAAGACAAGACCACTGTTAGATTTTGGGTTATCTTGTCATCAATTATATACGAAGTTAGCTTATTAAAACTATTGAGGGGGTCACGCAAGGGTAGCATAAAAACTACCGGGCTTTTTACCGGACCGTGGCAGAACAATGTTTGGAATACACTGTCTATATCGTACGATTAGATTTTTGATGAGCAGTATTTCATAGTATTATGATTTACTCAATACATATCCCACAAAATTACCAAGACAGCTAGCCATTTTTTTATAATAATAATCCATACATTCAACATTCATTGGTGATATCTATATTAATTTTAACCAAACATTGCGTCCATGTTGTTTCCTTTTACGATCAGACTATATAATATGGTTGGTACGACCTTTGTACGCCAAAAGGAGCCACAGTAGAGTTACGAAACGTTCATCATTACCGTTTTCGTAAGGCTTGTCACGTATAAAATAGCGTATCAAGAGTACGTGTGGTGATCCGTCAGGAAAATGTATGTACGTACCTAATTAAATGTGTTAGTGACAATATACATTAGCTGATATTTAAGAGTTTTTCATTGGGCTTCAGAAAATCTACACTACTTTTTATATGAATTACATATATTTACCTATTTTGATTAGTAAGGAAATTCTAATCACTCTATGTCTCGATTTTTTGACATTGATAATATTACCTGTTTAAAATTACTTATTCTGTGCTGCTTATTCTGTTCTGAGCTGTGTTAAATAGCTATAAATTAATACATTTGGTGATTTTTAATTTTTGTAGCTATTTGGTAAATAACTAGAATTTTTGTAAAAAAAATTGCGAAAACTTACCGTCATCGTATCGTTTAAATCACTCAAATAAATTTGGTTATGTTTGTGAAAAATATAACATAATTAAATGTCAAGTACAACTCCAACAGTAGTATATACCACATATTCGCACCATATAGACACCATATTTTATTGAACAATATGAGTTGAAGGATTTGTTGCATATTTTGGATTTTCCTGCTAGAAAAGCTGAATTGTATGTAGACATATGTATGTAGATTGCAAGAATGGCGTGTTTTTATCTCCTCCCACGAAGGTAAAGGATCAGACACCTGATCCTATTTTATCCATCCTTTTTATGAAAAAATACGATTTGTCAAAATTTCAAATTGGTACCTACATAATACTCTAATTCCGTTTATATTATTCTTTAGCATGTTAAAATTGATTGAAGCTATTTAAATCAATGTTAGAAAACAAAACTTAAAATTTGTCACACACTGAAAAAAATCTTAGTTCCTTTTAAAATATATTTTGTAAACTAGGAATTTTTCCGATAAGGTATTTTTTCCACGTGCTATCAAAATGAGGACAAAAATCTGGCAAAACCGACTTGAAATTTTTCAGATTCCATCCCTCCAAACAGGTATGGCAGACAGATGGTGTGACTGAGCCATTTAAGAAACAAAATAAACGAACATTGCCTTAGCTAGAGACAAAAATAAATTTGACCATGCCCTAGAGTATGATAATACAACAAAAATAAATTTATAAACATGTACAAACATAACAAAATGTATTGGTGAAACTAACCGGCACCTAAAAGCCTTCGCTCACCCTTAACCCCTTACAAGTATCGATAAGACCACTTGAAAGGGATTTTAACACAGTAAAATTATATTTGACGTATTTTCTTTTACATCGTTTGATAAACTGTTATTTGGAACCAGCTTTATACATCACACCTTTGACAACAAAACTTCATAATAATATGCTTATAAATGATGGATAAAAGGGATCAAAGACATTCATTGATGTTCAAAGAAATTGTGATTCGTTATTTGAAGAGGTTTTGAAGTCTACATAAGTAAGTATGTGTGTTGTTGACATAGGTTTTGTTATTTTTTGTTTAATGCGCGTTATGAATAAAAAAAAAGGTTTTCGTTATCATTGCAGTTTAGGCAAACTTGTTACAATTCGTTGATTAAATTTATTTATACAATGTACCCTTTTTTTTGTTTTTTTTTTTTACGTGGGGAAATCCTCATAGGATACCCGACCGCTCAAGGGGGGCAGCAGTCGGCTTATATCAGACTTTTACTGACTAAAACTCCACGGTGGTCACCATCTGCGGTATTACCATTATACAATGTACCTACTCTATAAAAGAGTAAATCTAGTAATCCAAAATAAAGTCACGCATCCAATGAAAGTTGATTTTTATCTCATTTTGATTATTGGAGCCGTAGGGGTATTAGTACCGTGTGTAATAAGCTTCAATAAACGATACTTTCCAATTAATACCAAAATGAGGTTAATCTACCAAAAATCCTTTTAAATTCATTTCACAGATTATTTGCATAGAGAGGCTTACCTTTACTCTGAATCCATGTCGGTTGTAATTTATTATCCGAGGGTATTTAAGGGTGCAGTATCCACCCCATGTCCATACTCAATTAGCGTTTCCCAGAAGTCAGTTAATTTCCCAAAAATAATTGGGTTAAGACAAGCGGATGATTGGTTTGAATTGTTTACATGAAGATACAAAATAAATTCCATACCCATTAATTGATTTATGTTGTTATTGTAATAATCATACATGTATGTTTTAACTAGCTGTCCGCCGCGGTTTCACCCGCGTTCCCGTGGGATCTTATCCTTTTTCGAGATAAAAAGTATTATATGTGTTATTCCAGGATATGATCTACCTGTGTGCCAAGTTTCATCAAAATCCGTTCACCCGTTTTTGCGTGAAAGAGTAACAAACATCCATCCATCGATACAAACTTTCACATTGATAATATTAGTGGGATTGATTCAGATATAATAAAATGAAAATAAAGAAAAGAAGACATTTTTTTAATAACGTGAAACTATCTACACTTCTACTTCCTCCAGTAGATAGAAATTAATTTGTAGATATAGTAATAGCATTCGAAGTAGAAACAAATAAAGACGTTCAAATTACTTATTCTTTGTTTTATAAAGACAAATAACAAGCCAAATCCAGATTCTTCAAAGATTACATATGATTTTTCATAGAAACTTAAACGAAATGTTCGAGATAACATTAACTACCTAATGATATTTAATTAGTGTCGTATTGAGATGACAATGATAGACAATATCGTCGTCCTATTTTAACAGTAGATACACATTTTCATGGACGCATTCGCCTATCTCAAAGGAATTACCGAATTTATACCGTATTTATGAGATTAGTAAAGTTAAAATAAGATTCGTTGATAAAATATATTTATCTCTCTTCACAAAAAGTAGGTTACTAACTAAAAGCTTATTTCTTAATACATAAGATAAGATATTGCTAGAAATACGGTGTAAATTTACTTATCAATTTATTATATTATGATATCAAAGAAGCGTTTCATATTTAGTTTCCTGGGAAACCTAAAAAGCAGTGCTCCCTAGAGGTATCAGGAAATAACAAACCAAAAAATCTAGTCTCTTTCTTCACTTCTTCTATTCTATTCGAAAGCACCTACTACCTACTTAAATTCATATTTATTCCATTGTAAGCGTTGAACAGCTGATCACAAAATCCAATCTAAAAATATGACTCAACCTTTATAAATTTCTTTGAATACCTTGTTCTTGATTGGATTGATATAAAAAAGAATCTGGAATAAGTTGTTAAATTGTGTCGTTTTGGAAGAAGGACTCCTATAACTCAATGAACCCAAGGCGAACCATTTTGTTTGATATTCAGGGCCCATCCAAGTTTAGTCTCTCAATTTGTTTCGTCTCGATAGGCTGATTACTTTTTAGGAGTACCATATCAAAGGGGTAAATAGAGTTATAGTTTATGTTAGATTGATTTAAATAAGTAGTTTGTTTGCCGATCTTTGAATACCCAAATGTTATGGTTGAGGATAAAATTAATGTTTGCACTAAAATTAAAAATAAAATAATATAAAGGTACTTTAATTATAGGAAAGCTAGAGGCATAAAAGTATAGAATTCAATAAAAGTAAGAAGCTTATTTTACCTTCGAAATTCGAATAGGTACGCTTATTTACATTTTGTATACTGCGAAATTGTAACCATAGCAAAACAAGGTGGTAAAAGAAAATAACGCACGAGATCTGTAGAGCTACATTGGTGTTTACGGAACGAGTTAATACTGGGAAAGCTCTGAGAAATAAGAGAATGGAACTGTTTATCCTTTGAAAACATAAGCTTCAATATGGCGTCTATATTAAAAATGAAATATAAGAAAAATAATTATGAAATAGCCTCTGTACCAAATAATTTTGAAAAAAACCTTGAAATAAACATTTTAGCAGATAAGCTAAAAAATATTATTTCAATGTTTGACAATTTCATGAAACCGACTGAAAGTTATTTTAAGATTTGGGAAGTTTTATCACAAAATCTAGCTTATAATACCCGAAAGGCACACAGAAAATATTTATCTTTCAAAATTTTGATGAACTTTTGAAGTAGGTATCTCACTTCAATATCTCCTAGTAACGCTCACCCAAGGCCACTTTGTTAAGTTAACCATTATACTAGCTTTCATACCGTGGTTATTTCCGCGCTACTTATATATAGTTTTGTGGGATACACAGGATACCTAGTTACTTTATGCACTTTTCTTACGCCTTAAAATATATATGCTATTTCCTAAAATATAAAGTGACTTTATATATACATGAGGCTGATATTTCTAACTACATTTTAACTAACAATAAAAATTACTTAATCTCATTTTTAATTAAATGAGAGAGAGTAACCTCAATGTGCTCACATAAATCCATGGATAAAGTTAACTAGTCTCCTTACTAGTCCGGGGGAAGCCATTAAACCTTCGATCCCGATTTCTATCCCTAAATGACGGTCTGAGCACATCGCAAACTTGTTTGATTGTAAGCGACTATTCTAAAATGCAACTGTTAAAATAATATCAAGGCTTTGCACAATCGATAAAATAAATTTAAATTTGCCACAAGTCGTAGGTTGGAGTCTCAATCAAATCAAAGACATCTATTTGTTCTATCTGGGAGTACAATCTGTAGGTAAATAACTATTATATTTACAAGATATAGTACCAATGCTTGAGTCTATTACAAATAGTATATTTATAGTATCAGATATCAGTACCTATACCATGAGTTTGTTCTAGTAACGTAATCGATACTCGCTAGCGCCTACGGCAAACATTTAGTATGAAGATTTGTGCATAGCCTCTAACGGTTCAACATCACAGTTTTTCACACAAAGCTTGTTACGTTATTCGCTAGAGAGTAACCTTTACGATTTCTGAGTAATCCTATGGTACCATAGGATTACTCAGCGATTACCTTACGTTACTGGTTTCCAAAGCACACAAGTGACTAATTTCCTAATATTATTATTTTTCGGACAATGTAGTGCTGCATTACCATTGAGTTAACAAAAAGCTGTAACATTTCTTAAGTGAATAAATACTATTTTCATGCAAAGCTAAAATAAAGGAACCTAAATAATGAAATAAATAAAATTAAGGCTCATCGTGGCTTAGGCTTCACATGAAGTCCGTCCCACTTTTTGTGTCCCCTCGACGAGGCCCTGAGCCGAGGTTCGTGCCCCAACTGGGGCGCCCTCAGCGGTCAGTTGTCTAAAGATTTGCATCTCGGTTGAGAGCACTAAGCGCTCGCCGAACAGCCCGCGTAAGGGTCTCGGTCCGTGTCTATGGTCCCTAAGACCTCCACATTTTATTCATCCCAATAAAAAAAAAAAAAAGGCTTCACAAGCAAGCAAAAACCACTTTTAAATTTCTTATGAGCTCAACAAAGCTTAATGTTGGCTTTCTGATAAAAAATTAAAAGTTTGCAGGTATCCATTTTATAAGCGGACCAAACTACAGACATAAACCGCAACGTCGAAAGTTCGGTTTAGGCAACGGAAGCATATCTTATTTAAACACGCACGAACCAATTACAGGAGCAATTATTTATTGACGTGTCGTAATTCTGGTAATTTTAGTTGCTCAACACCATCTCCTTGGGATTTAATTAGTAACAAGTTTATTATGTCATAGGTACCTACTAAACATGTAGTACATGGTTTTAGATACCTCTTTTACAAATCGACATTACGTTCTATATAGATATGATTATAATTCATAATGCAGCACCAAAACCTTAATACCAATACCTTATCAATGTAAAGAGTACCTACAGTTATTTAAATTAATGACTTTTGAATTTAATTTGATTAAGGTTTTTTTTTTTCTTTTTCAGGTAAGCGGCGAGCGTGATGCGTTTTCACATGTGATGTCTCTAATATGCAGTGGGGAGGAGTCTACTTTGTTTGTCTAGCGTTATGCTGTTTACATACTGCATCTGGTAAATATGTTTTGCTCTTAATTTTTTTGTAGTTATGTGCTAATGCTATGATTATAGTTAATACATAGAATTAGGATAATATTAAGCATATCAGCAGGAACTGATAAAACTTGTAAAAGTTCTCAAGTTGAAAAGCGACAATATCATCTATGAGAAATTTCATTATAATTTTGCTGTATTAAAATTTTGTTATTAACAATATATTTTTAATAATAATAAAGTACAGTAATAATTGCGAATTTAAAATAAATCTTACAATCGTCACTAAACATAAATAATAAAGTTATATTGTTATAGATCACGGCTATAGCTCCAATCTAAAACAACAATCTAATTATAGAAATATCTATACATATTTTGGAGTATATAATGTAAAATTTCTTCTAAAATACCAACATTAGTAAAACGGAATAAATTTAGCAACTAATTAAATAATATTGACCAATTTTGTTCAAAATCCATTATCGGATAATCCACAATCTAAAACAGATTTATTCCTGTAAGTAGAACTGAAACTAATTTTAAGTTTACATCTTGGTAAATCCAAAGAATATTAAAATATTGATTGAAATGTTTTCTTAAATAAGTAGAGCTGTTGTTTTTATGGAAAGCTTAGATTGGATGTTTGTATTTTGGATAAACGGACATTGATCCTCGAACAAATTTTTGTATAGATAGGTTACGGTATTTTATTTTAGTTGAGTAGAATTGACATAAAACTATTATGTTTCACATTTTACATCACATATCACACACACATACACATACACACAATATGAGCAGGTGCGCCTATCCATTCTATACACGGTTTAATATAGCTTTATAGAACTGCAGCCAGTAGGTATTGCTTTACTTTTAACATGACTTTAGACTTAAATATTACTATCAATGTCGAATCCAGCAATCCACATAGGTACTCCTTGATATGGCGCCTTTGCCTAGTCTTATTATTTTTGTTACCAAATCATTATCTTTGTAACTTTTTAGAATGCTTCGTACTTTTCTAAAATATTAATAGTTTCAAATAGCAACATTAAGTAAAAAGTTATTAATTTACCATTACAAAAAAAAATAAAAAATTCTGAATGCTTACTTACGTCCTAACTTCTTAACTAGTTTTCAAATTCAAATTCAAAATGTTTTATTCAATTTTGGGACACTTAAGGAACACTTATTGAACGTCATCTTAATGCTATTGTTACCACCATTTCCAAATAAAGATCCGTCAGGAGAAACATACTCCCCTAGCATGCACCTGCAAATAAATAAAGGACGGTATTAAATGGGCATTTTACAATGTGACAAAGTTTACGATTGACTTGCGACCTTGGACGACACATCCATTAGTTTGTATGACGTCTGACGTTAGCACTTATTTTGTAGGTGAGCGAAGTATTTATAGTTTAACTCAAGAACTCACATATTTACGCTGATATTAAAAATACAGGTTCTCTGATATCGATATTTTCGTATGTATTATTCCACATATTTCCATACGCACTGGTACAATTTATAATGTTTACATGATTTACATATGGGCCAACCCCAAATATTGCAGGCAGATCATAGTATGCCTAATACATGTTTTATGTACATCTTTTTTTTCTTGACTAACTATATTATGATAACCTTGCATGAAGATAGTTATTAGAAAATTGATAGGCTAGTAACATAATTATGTGCTTTAATTAATTTCTCTTCTTTAAATCAGCCATGATATAAAAATAATAATTTATTATTATTGTAAATAAAACTAATTTTGAATCTGACGAGATGTTTTCATAAGTTTTTCAGAAACAAAAAGTGATTGTGGAAAGGCAAGGCAGAAATAATGCAATAGGAATATCAATATTTTTACTATAATAAAGTCACATTAAGGCACAGCTCTAGTTTAGATTACGCTGAACACATTACATCGACTGTTAGGTAAATAAATTATTAACACCTGTCTTTGTTTTACACGTATTTTTACTTAATAACAATTACTGTTTTATAAACATGTAAAACTTGGTACTAACCAAACCTTAAACAACATTGAAACGAACGGCGTGCGTCTGTCTAAATGCAGTGAACTGATACCTAAATAGAAAACTAATTTGTCCAGAACCGTTACGCTTCCCCGAAGATTACCGAGCCAATGGTGCACGGAAGCGACGCAGCGAGGAGATGGACAGTCTCGCATTGTCCAGGGAGATATTCAAGAATATCACGAGGCAACTGCGAGAAAACATTAAGCGTGAAGGGGCGACTGACAGGAGCGATCATTTGTTGCAGAGTGAGTAACGATTTTCACAAAGTCAGATGTGAGTGAGGGTGTTTCCTTACTTTCATAAATGAAACATGAATTTCCTTTTATATTCACCGCGGGACGGTTGCGGTTTGTGTTTTTATCGCAAGGGTTTTTTTTTGTGTATCATTTTGGTATATTTTTTAACCAACAATAATGGCAAATATTTGAATTGTTCCATGACTCCATTAATGAGTCCGTATGTGATCTGGTCATCTTGGTTGACGGGAAATAATGAGTATTAAAACAGAGTAATCTAAAGTTGAATGAACTAGTCTTGGTACTTGACGACTTCTGATATCGACGCTCTGGTACAAATCTACTGTTAAAACTAAGAGACATAATTTTAGTATACCACGATCCTTGTCTACGAAATTAATTTCTATCCCTTTGTTTCAAATGTATACTACGGTAATAAAACAATTTATTCCTAAAGTTAAAACAGATAACAGTTTAACTAAAGGTTGCTTCGTTTTACATAATTATTTTAGTGAGTCCACGATTATATCGTCTATTTTAATTAAAACATGATAATTAATATCCCTTTTCGGTAATTTACTTATTATACGTCTAGTTAGAACTAGCGGCTTCGCACGGGTGCATATAAATATACATAGATAGATGGTATACATGGGCGGTGGGGATCACTTAACATCAGATGAACCGCATGCTCTTTGCATTACAAAAAAAAAATAGATGCAAGCGATTAATAATTTTAAATCTGCGATATCTTCTCAGATATTTATTTTAATTATATGCTGGAAAAGGCAACTTTGAACTAAATTAAATGCACAACGTATCGGACTGGTTTAGGATTTATACTTTATTGTCTATAATAGCTACGTAAATAAGCCATAATTTCTTACTAAAATGGTTACTGGGGGTTATCTTAAGGAGATAGACATATTATGCCATCGCGGACTTTTCTGTAGACCTATTCAAGATATACAATTCCGTATTAAGTTATTGTACCTATCTATCTCGTGAAGTTTAGCCAGCAATTTCTCATGAATACAGTATCAAAATAGAAGTAAGTGGAGAAACAGACAGATGAAAACAGCAACTTTGCTTTATATTATTTAGAGATGGTCCACACTTTCAATGCCAAGCGTTAAGCCTTATAGTCCCAAGTGCTACCCGACGTGTATGTGAGTGTCTGCATTATAAATTTTATTTCTTACACTCACCTACTGGCGCATGTCTGCCTTTACCTTCTTCAATCACTTTTGATTTCGATAATGATTCACGAAAATACGTTTCGAAAGGGCCTTCTACAAGAAATTCTTAGCAAAAACCTTAAATAAACGTTAAACTGTATGTAAATAAGATTATTTTGCTTTACAGATAAGGTAGAAGAATCTCGACACTATGTGCCGTACCAAAGTTACCACGACCATCATCATGAGCATCATTGGGGCCCGTACTTTGAGGAAGAGAAATACACCCAAGTAACTGCTCATGTAGGGTCTGAGGCTCTCCTGAACTGCAGGGTCGTCATGCTCAAGGATAAAACGGTAAACTTTTTATCAAACGAATGTTTCAGGAACGTTGCCCTTAACTTAAATATAAATAGCAGCTATAGCATAAGTTATGTTGAATGACCAGAAACATAAAGTGGATTCAGCATATTTTTATAGCAAAACTAAACTTTGCAGTTGGCTTTATATTGGATTTTACGATAAAAGTTTACAAAATGTTTTTGTAAAAATAATTGTCATATTGTATCGTCATAGTATCCCAAATACTGCAGTGTCAAAAGTGGTTCTCGAGTGGCGATCTCGAATCGGAAGACGCAGCGTGGGCAGGCCTCTCACACGGTGGACCGACGATCTTGTAGGGTCGCAGGAAGCCACTGGATGCAAGTAACGCAAGACCGGCCATCGTGGAGATCCTTGGGGGAGGCCTTTGTCCAGCAGTGGACGTCTTCCCGCTGACATGATCGTCATAGAACTATTCCGTTATTTCACTGCAAGATAAAATTAATTTGTTTTATTTATGTTCTTGTTGTTTCTGTTTGACTTTCCTCCAGAGCAACTGACCCACTTGTGTTTTTACACTGAAATAGTTCTGAAATTAATATCTACTTAAATAGTTTTAATTTAATTGTGTAAACATTACCCAGGTTTTTAGTTTCATATAAATCAAGATAGTACAAAAGTAAAAAAAACCTCCCGAATTCATAATCAAAAAGTCTATTTTTAAACTTCAGCAAAATGTTTTCATCGTAGATTATCCAATACACTCAATAGGAAATATATAATAGTAGAAATGTAGTTACAAACTACAAATAAAAAATAAATTTACGAGTAGATCTCGTGCAATCATCAATAAATGTCCATCGGAGCGCTTTCCGGGAAAATTGAAAGAGTGCAGTGTAATTTTACACAATTGTTAACCGAGATTAAAATCCCTGGATATTGTTGCCATTTTTCTTTTCCATTGTCTGTTTTTATAGATAATGAAATTAATGTTCAATAAACTTCTCACAGGAAAATTTATTTATACATTTTACTAATACGAGTCGAAACAAAAAATATTTCTATGGCATTGTTTAATTATTTTCTCTAATTATATTTCTTTTATATAAATAACCTAAGTTACTTCTTAAAACCTCAGCTATCTGCCAGTGAAGTCCTGTCAAAATCGGTCCAGCTGTTTTGGAGATTAGCTGAAATTAGCAGACAGACAGGCAAAAAAATTTAAATAGTTTTTTTTTAAGTATCTTAGGTATATATAAACTTTCATATGCATATAAAAGCTGTTATTTTGACATTTCGAATACGAGTATATATCTTGGTACTTCAATTTTATATATTTGTCATCTCGTCCAACAGATTAGAATGTTAATAAATAAAGCATTGCCTCTAAAAAGGTGAAATTTTATGACATTATTGTTAATCCATGCCTACACATGGAATGTTAATTCAGGTGATGTGGCTGCGTAACTCCACTGACTCTGCGCAGCTCCTCACAGTAGGTCCAGCACCATACACTGGTGATAGCCGGATAGCAGTGAAGTTCCAATATCCAAATAATTGGAGACTGAGCATGAATCCAGTCAAGTGGTCAGATACAGGCTACTACATGTGTCAAATATCCACGCATCCACCAAGGACTATATTTACAAACTTAACAGTTTTAGGTAAGTGTATTTTAACGAAATTCTTAAATAAAAAGTTGAATCATGAGACATACAAATTTTACCGGCAATAAATAATATACAATCTTAGTATTTTACGCTTTTAAACTAACTAGTTCTCGCCCTCTGATCGAAATTAAACCAAAAAGTTTTTAGGAAAAAAGTCTCGTTAATGACTGTCAATAAAAAAAAGTTAATCAGTTGACAAACAGAGGAGGATAATGATATGTGTGTGTGTAATGATTTTTTATTAATTTAATTTATTTCTAAAGCATATTTTATAAAAATATTAGTTTCTGCACTCCTTCTCCATATAAACTTTAACTATGTCAGATTTCATACTCCTCCGTCCATGTAATTTTCGTAAAAAGGGGTACAAAGTTTTTTCTTCACGTATTAATATTATGATTTGAAAGTTATTTAATAAATAGTTATCAATAATTCTAGGTTGATACTTTGAGATGACATATTTTCAAAAACTATGACGCTGAAGTATTTTTACTCTGGGCACAACACTAAGATTTCGAAAAAAAAAAAAAACGAAAGTTTCTTATTAAAAGTGGTTCAAGATAACAAACTTAATATATGATTCAACATCTCATAAATCGACCTGGTATATTCATAACTATAAATAAACGTCATCACCATGGCCATCATAATCCACAGGAGGTTTATTTCTGAACATTGGTGTACATGTATCCGACATAATTACTTGTTATCGTTAGTGTTATTACACAAAATTACTTCTGAAGGTTTAATTAACACCGCTCCTAAATATATTAAGAGCCGAAGAAAACCTACTGTTTTAGGTTTATCTTACTTATTGGCACGTTCGATTTCATTTGGCCTTAATCACGTTAGATGTTATCCTTACTTAGTAAGTTATTTTTCCACGAAAATAGTCTCTTGATAAATATTTATCTTTCAGTGGTATATTTTTTAACTCAATTGCTATTTTACTTTTTGCTTTGAGCTTGTTTATTGTTTAAAAGTATAGATAGAATAGGTATAGATTTCTTTATGGAGGCAATTATTTAAATTAAGGGAAAATGAATTCAGTAATGGGAAATTAAGCTACATTATAGGTTCTTCGTATTTATTTTTGAAAATGCAGGGAATACAAAATACTCGATTTAATTACATAATGTAATCAATACACGTCATCAATACAGTCTGGATTATAATTGGACTTAGTTCCAAATGGAAATTCACAAATTATCTATATTAAAAAATATATTATTTCTTTAATAATAAGATTAATCAGACATCCACTGTATTTATTCTCTCATTTATTTAATAATAACATCAGATTTTACGAAGTCAAACAAATTATTAGTATTAATATTTAAAATCATATTTCAGCTCCTTTAATTACTATAAATGGAGATCAAACACACGATGTAAAAGATAGATTTTACAAAGCTGGTAGTGCTATTCATTTATCTTGTATCATATCAGAAGAATACATTTCTTCTTTATCTACAAAAGCACCTGTAGCAACATCTCCCCCACCAACAACAACACCTTTAACGACTACTACAGAACTAACAACAAAAATGAGTACAATATTCAATAGAATAGACATAATGATGAATAAGAGTTGGAGTGTTGAAACTACGACAACTACATCAACTGTTAGTATAAGCACTACAAAGAAAGCACCAGAATTAAAGACTACGACTGAAATGACTACCGTCAAGCCGACTGATCCACCAGTTGAAAATAATATTTATGGAATAGTTTGGAAGAAGCAGGGGAAAGACTTTTTTGATAATATCACTTGGCGTAACTTGAGGTAAGAATGATACTTATAGATTGAAAGTGGTATTTCTTCTTCTTCTTATCTTCTCTTATCTTATAAAGAGGAAAGATTTGTATGTACGTATGTAATGAATAAACTGAAAAACTACTAGGCTGATTTAAAAAATTCTCTCACTATTTGAATGCTACATTATTCCAGACTAACATAGGCTATATTTTTATCCCGGGATAAGGTAAGATCCCACGCGAACTCGGGTGAAACTGCGGAGGACAGCTAGTTATAAATTAATATAATATTTAAGTGCTATTTATTACTTAGTACATTTTAATTTTAAATAAACTGCTAATTCGTTGGCACTGTAAGATTTTATCTGACTAAGACTGAAGTGTTAGTTAAAAACCTTATTTCTACTGGTCTTAATGATTAATAATAATAATGTTTATTTAAAAAAAACTTGGCGTAGTGTTTCAATTATACATAGGCTATATTTTACTAAGTATAAATTAGTTAAGCATCGGTACCCGAACTAGGCAAGGCCTGTATTTCGGCTATCAGCGCTAATCTCCTCGAAATATTTGGACAACTATTGTAGCCATTAACATCAATGCTGATTATTCACACTTACAAAATCATCAATATTATTTTGCAGCGCCACTATCAGCGTTTCTACAGCGTCACAAAACGACAGTGGTACTTATAGTTGTCATTTGCAGAATCATTCTCAGGTGACAATAAATGTCCATGTTTTAATTGGTAAGTTTACTGCACGCTTTGTTACTCTTCATTAATTTCTCAAGTTCTAGTATAGCAATTTCTGTAGGTACCAAAGTTCAAGGTCCTGTTTACTAACTTCATTTACGATGTTCCAACTTTCAACATAAGATATTTATCTTAATTATTATGAACGTTGTAGGTGCTTCTTGTTTAATTTGAATAATATACAATACATATTATAATAATCATTCACTTTACAACAAATTTACAATCTATACATATATGTGTATATAGAAATTACTTGAGGCTACTGACGATCAGCATGGTTTCCAGCAGCAGCATTCACGCATTATATGGTGGCGGAAAAAACTCCCTGCCCGCTGTTCCTTGAGGCTTTAAAGATATATAGCCAAAACTAATTACTCAAATTTTCATTAAAAATTTAGTTCAAAGCAATTTGAATACCCTTGAATCTGTTATGTGGTTTTAATTTAGAAATGGATTTCTTGTTTTCATTAGCCGATGTCAGTTTCAATTTTGAACCAACATTTCTGATTTTAACATTCAAATGAATATTCTGCGACAAATTAATGTAAAGTCGCCAAAGGAATATTAATTATTGTATTTGTTGTTGTTGACACATCAATATGATTTCAAGACAGTGATTCAAAATTATAGTCATATTAGGTTAGTGAACAAAGCCTTACTTACTACAAGGTAGCTCATTATGTGGAAGACAAAAACATATGGTTGTAGTAGCTTCTATCTGTACTTGAATCCCCTCGGCGAAGTGTAAAATCTTATAAAATGTAGGTACTTATCTAAATTTATTTCTGAAAATGTAATTAAATTAGATAATAATCCACTGCAAATATGATTTGCCGAGTTTCTTGCCGTAGTCGTCTCAGTTTAAGTTTATTCCGAATTGGTGTTAGAGTAAATTTTTAACGTTCATATGTGCCTTACCAGGGCCTAAACTGATTAAATGAGTTTTGATTTTGATTTTGAGAACTGACATAAAATCTGTTTTCTATTATCAGGCGAGAATCAGGCTGCAGTTCATCATGATACGTGGAACAAAGGAACACTTTTCTGGCAACCACGGGATTTAGCATTAGTTTGTATAACAGCTATACTTTTGTTTAACCCTTGAATTATTGTCTATGATGACTGAATCGCACAATAGGTTCAATCAAGCCGTTACACCTTTTTGTGACGTAAAAAGTGACGCAAGCGAGTTTACTACGTGGCTTTTGAATAACACTTTTGAAAATACCTAAGAAATTCGATTACATTTTAAGACAAATTGTGTAGATAAATCTAAGAAATATTTGACCATGATAATTAGATTAATATAAAAATAATCGATATGCATATGAAATATAGCTAAATTACTTACGAAATATTCTCTTATTTAGTGACTGTAAATAAAAGTTAGATATAACTTCCATTGATGTTATGATAAATTAATTTAGATGAGTAATTATTATTTTAGATGCAGTACCAATAAAAATGTACCGTTAGAGGTAAGTATTATTTATATTGTTTAAACAAATTAAATATAAACTTTGTAATATGCATTACGTGTATTCAATAGCAAGTTATCGAATAGGAACTTGGTGCCAATAAAAAACTTTCTAAATTAAAATGATGAAGACAAACATTACTTCATCTTTTATTATTGTTGTTTTTCATTCATAAGCCAATATTTATAAAAAATACCTTTGAAACATTAGCTAGGGTAAATACTAGCCGTGTGATGTTATTTATTATTTTCATCTTATTGCGTAATTTATGGTTATATCAAACTTGTATGCTCACACAGGTTCGGTATTCCAAACAATTTTTTATACACATTATAATGAAAATTTACATATACATACATATATGTATAACATTGTTTTTTTAAAGCAATAAACAATTGCCAAAATAATCCCAATATTTATTAATATTTGAAATGTAAATATACTTTTAAAAAAATCTCGCGAATTATGAGTTCAAAGATCATATAAATATTTCAACGTCATCTTTATGAGATATAAGAGGTAAATGTTAAATTTTTATCTATATTTATTAGGTAAGTATACAACTTAATTTAAATTATGTGTATCTTAATATAGAGTGTACAGTCTAATGCCATTGAATTCTTATTCTAAGAAATAGGTACTTTTCTTGTTTGTATAATAAAATAATAGGTTAATAAAGGCGAAGCCGAATAGCAACATACTCTTTAAGATATTTTATAAAATATGTTGTTGCACATTTTTGTTAATAATACACAAATTTCTTATCTGTAAACAGAAAGAAAAGACTATGTTAAATGACTGTAAAACTATAAATAAACCTAATATTATACCAAAAAT
This sequence comes from Ochropacha duplaris, assembly GCA_951361185.1. Lineage (NCBI taxonomy): Eukaryota > Metazoa > Arthropoda > Insecta > Lepidoptera > Drepanidae > Ochropacha > Ochropacha duplaris. The sequence goes on from OX592706.1 coordinate 5,844,556, forward strand.
ATTATTCCGGACTTTCATTCATATTTCAATCCCCCAAAATTGCTATCATCCTATTTACCTTGTTTTTAATTTTTTATTGCATTAAAAAAGCAATATATACCTACTATCATCTTTTCACGAAACCCTTTACCAAAACCTCATAAATGCAATATACAAGATTAGTATTACACAGAATGCTGTGAAGCGTACGATAATATCTTCACCTTTCAGGGAGAAAATGGAAAAGGAGGTCGACGATGTAGAAAATCAATTATACAGCTGACTTCAAAGCGTAATAAAGACCAACCTCTGAGGTTTCCATTATCATCGAAAGGTTTGAAGTAGCGTTGTCTCGGGGGTATTACGGATAGGTACATGAATGCTCCTATATTCACTGAAACTTACTAAAATTTGAATATAGTTTTGTAAAATAACTTCACAAGTAGAGGATCAAAGGTTTATTGGATATTCAAACTCTAATAGGTAAAATCATCGGTCGTTGAACATATAATTACAAAATACTTGAGAAAGTGAGTGTTCCATCAAACCATCTCGAGGTCACATTCTTAGAAAGTCTTCAGTTTAAATAATTCTTACAATTATTTATTGCAGCTTGTTTCCAAGACCGTTAAAGCAGTTTCATTAAACTTACAGTGGCAAAAATTTAAGTATTATGGAGTTAAATATAGTAAGAGCTCAGAAATTTGAAGTAGCTACAAAATTGTGATTTATTTGAACTTACATAAATAAAATTCATGCCGCTTCCAGTCTTGTTTGAAAATTTTATTTCAAGTTTTTCAGACAGGACTAAAACCATTTTATGTTATCATATTATATAATAATTTAAAAAAAAAGCTCTATTTTCACGATTTTTTATAACTATGAAAATGTACGTAAAATGTACGTGTTTGAAGAGTTCACTTAGTTAAATATACCAGTTTTGTTTCTAACAAGCTTTTCCCAGCATGCGTTACGATCCCACGTATAGAAAAGTCTTTTTTTTGCCACCAACCTTTGCGTGCGCCCGCATGCAGAAATACTCGAATAAACATCACAATAATTGATTAGGCTCTTAAAGAGGACAAACATTATTTTTCATTAATATAAATAAGTTATTGGTAGAACCAATAGATGCATCACTTGAGGCAATTTTCTTAAACGTGAAGACCTATATTCGACACTGGGCTGATAGAATTGTCTGTTCTAGCAGTGAAAGTGAACCATTTCAAGTTATTAACTATGAGGGATTCCTGTTTATAAGTAACTTACTTTCCGCCCCGCGGTTTTACCCGCGTCCCTGAGGGTACAAATAAAATATAGCCCATTTTACTAGCATAAAATTAAATCTTTCTCTCTTTAACATAAGCTTAGATTTTATTTTTATATACCACAAGTAACAGGCAGTTGTGTTGCACACCTTATTACAATACCTTAAAGGCAATTTGACTCTAAGTGCAACTGCCGGATCACACCAAATTTTCAACCTGAGAGTGATAACCAGCCAGTCGAGTACTACAAAGTACCCTGCCACTGTGCTGTGGTTTCCTCAAGTTCTTTCAAGCGCATTATAGGATTCGAACCCAAAACCTTCGCCTCGTTATCTGAAGACACTAACACTGAGCTATAATTGCCTTAGATTTAGATGTATGGTACCGGAAGAATTTTTAAAATTAAAACTATTATTTATTTATTCTAAAGCAATTGTTAACTTTTGAATACCCAACGCAATCATGAACATAGAGCTTATCTCGTGACTTACACCATGAATTTATAACTTCCGCAGCCTTATCATGTAATCAGAAACTGGAGCGGAAACTGAATAAAACCAGTTATTTTGCATCACATTTTCCGTTGAATATACGGGTATTTTAATAGCTTTGACGGTCTTGTTTGCTGGAACATTTGATCTTTGGTGACACCATCAGCTTACTGCATAACTCCTTTGGATTTAAACTGACGCTGTTTGAATATTATGTTAAATACTCTCGGGGCCTATAGCTATGGTTAGTAATAATAATATAATAAGCCGTAAATATTTCAAAAGATATGAAAATCGGTGTGATATCTTGGCTTTTTAAAACCTAAAATTTTCTCTTCCGAAATAAGACTATTAGTGCTATTTAAAAATACTTAAATTACTTTCCATAAATTAGTAAACTAAACATATTACATTCGCCTGTAGTTCAACATCATTATAATCACACGTACTTAATTTAAATGTTATTGTAGTTACAAGATACTACACTGAATATGAAATCAGCCAAAATCTGAGCCAATAACGAGACATCTCGGCTATTATGCAAATATCATTGTTCGAAGTAATGAAAACAAACGGTACCTACCATACTAACAATATTGTAATCTGCCTAATAATAGAAAACGAAATAAAATACATGCCTCAATGTTCTATTATGGAGTTCTAACAAGTACATTATAAATGAAAACTACATCTATAACGAATACTTGCTATAAACTAGAACCAAATGCTTCAGATATAATTTTTAGGTAAATACGAGTACCTAAATGAAATAAGTAAATGATAAGAAATACCTATCAAATATATTCTTATTATAATTAAAACAAATGTAGAAAATATACAATCTATATATGTATAAAAAACTTCCTCGAGGCAGCCGCTGCTGCCAATCGGCAAGGTTCCCGGCAGGCTGACGTTTCCTCTTTGGAAATACATAAAGTAAATAATAATAATTTTAAGGTAAAATATTTTAAGGCAATGGTAGTGATGTGTGATACCGTGGTAAAGGTCGTTGGTTCGAATCCTACAATGAGCTTGAGCTTTCGATAAAGGAAACCATCGTGAGAAAACCACAGCACGGTGGTAGGGCATTTTGTACTCGACTGACTGGCTACCACCCTCAAGTTGCAAAACTGTCGCCAAGCACATGTTGCTGTACTTTGGAAGTTGCACTAGAGAGACAGTTGAGAGACGGTAGGCATTTACCATCAGGTGACCGACCTGCCTGCTTTTCAGACTTGTGGTATAAAAAAATTTTTTTTTTTCGGGATAAATAAATATTACCTTCAGAAATACGCATCAAACTTTAGATCTCTGTGAAAACTATGTATTAGAATTGCTATTTTCCAAGGTAAACCGTATTAAAGTTGTAATTATTCAAGCGAATGATCGAATTTCCTGACCGACCGTATGACAGTGCCAAGAATATAAACAACTTGAATCCCAAGTCATGATAATGCATAATACGTTGCCAATACTAGCACTATTTAGAATTTTCTTTTCATATCTAAGAGAATTATAGTTATTGTGTTTAGATAAGGGAACTAACGGGACATTGCTACTTATTAAAACAGGTATAAGAGATAACCATGTAAGAAAAAAAAATTACTCCATAAATCGTAACGGGCAACTTTGGAACCCTACTTTGCGCGTAGCCCGACACATATTTGGCCGGTTTTTAAATCATATATGTGAGTTATAAAATTTTATAGGAAAATCATCCACATCTTAATCGGCGGCAAACGTCAAGATAACAGAAGTATAAAGTTAATTAAGAATGAGGAGTTCCGGAGTTCAAGATAACTCATTTTATTGATTGCACTGCACGGATGCAACAGCTGTTTTTGTTTAGGTTCCTTTTTACTTTTTTATTATTTTGTCTTTGTGGTATTATGGTATTAAATAAATTAATCTGGTATTGCTAATGTATCTAGGCGATGCTGTTCACTTACCATCAGGTGACCCGCCTGCCCGGTTATCACATGTGGAATAATAAAAATGACAAAAAAAATGATAAAACATTCAAACCTATGATTTCTTTCACAGCGCACTACTCCTGATTTCTTATTTGATATATTTAACCTATTTTTATTATTTACCTTATTAAAACTTATCACCACAGCTTTTATTCACACTACCTACTAACTTATATAATACGTAAAATTGTAACGTATTCCTGGAAATTGGAGTGAATATGTATACGTCTCCCTCTACTTCTACCCTCATTCAATTTCATGGAGGCTTTTATTTCATGTTTACCTTCGCCGTTACAAATATTGGGACTAGGCTAGATTTGCAAAAAGGATTGTGCTTGAGCCTCGATGTAGTTTGTTCTTTGCTATAAAGACTCGTAGCATTTTAAGGTATACATGAAACCTAGTATTCATTTTTTTCTGTGCTATGGATGTGCTGAAAACGTTTAGGATATAATATATAATGTACCTACTACAAATGGCGATACTTCAAGGCAATGATAGTTCAGTGGTGGTGAAGTCGGATACCGCGACGATGGTCGTGGGTCCGACAATGAGCTTAAGCTTTCGGTGAAGGAAAACATCGTGAGGAAACCATAGCACGGTGGTAGGGTACTTTGTAGTATCCGACTGGCTGGCTACCACCCTCAAGTTGAAAATCTGTTGCCAAGCACCTATCAGTGTGTTCCGACAGCTGCACTTGAGAGCCAGTTCCCATCTAGGCTTTGTGTGCTTACCACCTTCGGCCACATCATCACTTACCATGGTGAGATTGTGGTCAAACACAAGCTTATCCAAAATAAACTATAAAAGTGCGTCGAAGAATTCCTCCGCATCGCCGTCGACTGGTAACGTTCCCAAAAGACTGGCAGCATTGCCACGTTGAATCCACGATGCGGAGGAATTCTTCGACGCACTTTTATAGTTTATTTTAGGTAGTTTTTAGATTAGATTAATTTTAATTGTATTATGTTAATAGTGTAGATTATTAGTATTAGTAAAGTTACATGTTCCATGAGGTCACTAATTTAATTATTAAACATCACAAGCTTATCCAGAATAAAAAAAAAATAAAAAAAATGTTTCTGATGCACGAGACACGCTTTTGTGTTTAACCAACTTTTCATTGTTTGTCAGAAATTTTCTCTTTGTACTTTTGTCTTATTATTTTTGGAGGAAGAAAGCCTTTCTAGAAAGTATTCCTTCTTAATGCTGGATACCTACAATTTCCACACAGAAACATTACAATGCATGATCATAATTTATTTATTTTGCGTCTTGGTGAAATGTTTTGTAAGTAAGTCTTTACGAATACCTCATAAAATATGTTAATCCATCATCTAGTTTCCATAGTTCAAGCTTAGCTTAAATTGAGATTGAATGGCCGTGTATTAAAATATTTCAGGATTATAGCGAAACTTATTTTTGCGACATACGCGTAACTGCGACAAACAAGGAAAAAATCAAAACTTTTTTTTTACTCAAAGTAATATATGTATGTGAGTGACATAGCAAATAGACTGTCACAAAATGCTTAGCACCTCTGGGAAATCAACGCTGTAAGCGTTGGCTACGACGCAATAATATACTGTAACATTACCGCTTTGGAAGCTGCACTGTACTCGTAGATGTGCAAGTAGGTTAAGTTAATTGAGAGTCTAAAGGATTCCTGTTTATGTTTTTCGTTGTTGCTTGGTCCTTGTTTTATCTGTGTAGTAATAAAACTGTGTTATTTTACAAAGTGAAAACCTATTCGGTTCTTTACTCGAAATACTTTTATAAGGTTTTATTACAAGTTGTAAGTTATGTGTTAGGATAAGTTTTATTAAGTACAATATATAAATTAAATAATATTAAAGAAAATTTAGCATACTACCCACAAGTTGATATCTATCGCAAAGCATTTTGCACCAATGTGTTCCGACAAACAAAGCCTAAAAGGAAATTGGCTCTCAAGTGCAGCTATCGGAACGCACCGATAGATGATTGGCGACAGACTTTCAACTTGAGGTAGGTAGCCAGCTAGTCGAGTACTACAAAGTATGGTTTCCTGACGATGTTTTCCTTCACCAAAAGCTCAAACCCATTGAAGAATTCAAATGACCTTCGCAACGGTATCCGACGTTGCTAGCGCTGCGACTTTTGTAGATGTGAGTGTTATCACAAAAATATAAGCATACGAACTATACCTGCAGGCCCATAGAAACTGAAAGGATATAATGACCTACTGAAGTTTTTTAACGTAACGCGATTGACTAGAATTTTATAGCCCATCCAAGAATCATAAATAAATAAAATAGATAATTGATAATGGAGCTTCACTCAGCGTAAAACCTAAGTAAGGTAGGTACTTAGACTCAGCGATCCGTTAAATAACAAAGTGAGTTTCATAGTAAAGAGGAACAAACAACAATTTAATACAGTTTTCAAGTAGACAGCCCAGAAAGTATTTAAGATATAACATTATCTAAAGCTCTTTCCTCTACTAGCTAATTGCAGTTTTTCTTTCAGAATATAATGAATTTAATAAGCTTTTGAGCAGACAAAAGTTAATTTGAGTTTCCGAGTTAGCAAACTGTGGAGATTAAACTAGTTCAAAAACATATTTACCCAGATTATCTTCAATGTTTTGATTCTACCAGCATTTGTGGTTCACCAATTTACATAAAACAATATAAACTCAATATTATTCAGTTATTGTATAAAAGTTTGACGAATAACTAATGGTAAAATATTAATTTATTATTAGTTCGGTTTACCTAGGTTCGTGAATGATATGTTACATTTGCTGAAATAATATTACTTTACCCGAGTATATTTTAAATAAGGAACCTGAATAAAATAGGTGAATTTTATTTACGTTATAAAATAGGCACGTGAATAAGATAGGTAAGTATTATTAGTAATATTTATTACTAATAATTTTATCCTTGGCTATAAAAACAAATATTTTGTTCTTAATTAAATATTTTTAGAGCTGGTAATGCGGAGTTGTTTGTAATAGTTTGCTCATTGGTAGTAAAGTCAGATACCGCGACGAAGATCGTTCCTTTCGGTAAAGGAAAACATCGTGAGGAAACAGCACGGTGGTAGGGTACTTTGTAATACTCGACTGGATACCTACCACCCTCAAGTTGAAAATCTGTCGCCAAGCACCTGTTGGTGTGCTCCAACACTTGAGAGCTTTGCTGCTTTTTTGCAGCTGAGCTGCCTTTAAGGCATTGTAAAAAATAAAGTAAGTAGTTTTTATGTTATAGTGAAGTCCCGAAAGAAAATAACTACACACCGCGGATAATAATCGATCTCGAAAGTTTAAATGTTTTATTGACATGGAGCGTAACACATACGCAATCGGTATGAAGCATTTTTTGCCATGATCTAGCTTCGATGGTCATCAATAAGATGTTTCCCAATGGCAATACCAATATGCTAAATATTTATTATTTGTTGTACCTAATTTGTTACAAGCTCTTTATCAACTATCAAAAAGAAAGATGCTATATGCGTGTCGTATTTTTTTTTTTATCAATATTCGTTTTTTTACACAAAAATAATACCTACTATTGAGAAAATGTATACAGTTTATTGGTTTGCCAACAACTCTATCAGTGTAGCGACACTAAGCTTAGGTACTTGAGAGAGTGACAGCGTTGTCAATATGATTTCATATTGTCTCAGTGATTTTATTTCGCTGAAGGAGAAATAATGGCAAGGTTAAGAAAAAATTCTTAACCTTGCCATTATTTATCCTTCAGCGATTACTAAAATTGTGTTTTAGCCTTAATTTCTTTCAAATGAGAACAGACATATTAATTTATAAAATGTAATGAAAGTATTTTATTTATTTTACTCAAATGTTTATTTTTACTAAATAAACGTTATCGTTGAATAAATGATACGGGCTACAAATGTAGAGCTCAGTAATTAATTTGAGTAAGAATTCAAACATACTTACCTACATGTAATATACGTTTACAACCATCCTGACAAAAAATACTATAATATTGCAGATTGTAGTAGATCAATTTTTATTCATATCAAAAAATTTCATGCATACTCTTACTCGGTGGGATCAAGAAATTTTATAAATTTGTTGCTCCTATGGGAAACAAACCCGAGAACTCCTGTTTCAGTAAATTAGCTCACTGGGGTCAAGGAAGGTCGGCAACGGTAGCATGGAAACATGTACACTTTTTGAAGCTTTACAAAGCATTCGAGTCTTTCTATATAAAAAATTGATTTACAGGTTTAACATGAAGATTCTGTTCGATTAATTACCCAATTACCTCAGAATTGTGAATTAAGAAATGCTTCTATTTTGCAACCATTATTTTGAACAATTTGGAAAATATCCCATTCGACGAAATGTAGGTAAGTATTATATTTTATTTAATACTAGCGGACCCCGCAGACGTTGTCCTGCTCTGAAATTAGAACAAAACTTAGAACCCGATTCCAGCTACCGGGCCCAATTTTGTTTACAAATCATCGAGGAAGCCATTGAAATACACACACAAAATTTCATCCAAATCGGTCCTTTGAAATTTTATATGTACATTAAATAAGTCTGAGAGAATTTTGTTATCTATTTTTTATACCGCTAAATCTCACGGGAACGCAGATGCTACGGGAACGCGGGTGAAATCGCGGGGGACAGCTAGTAAAAAAAAGATAAAAACCTATTCTCAGACCTACTGAATACACATATAAAATTTTATCGAAATCGGTCAAGCCTTTTCGGAAATAATTTGTTACCTGCTGGATTATGCACTTGGATTGCGGACTTCTTGAGGGAACGATCGATTCGAGTAGTCGTAGACGGCTGCTCATCCAATCTCTACTCTCCGCAACTCTGTTTCTGCTGCATATAAACGACCTACTTAAACCCGGCATCTTTGGGTACGCAGATGACAGCACAGTTGTGGAGAGATACATATCCAATCCGAGAGCCAGTACGGCGGAAATCCAGGCGTTGAGAATAGAAATGGTTTAGCGTTTCAATCAGGCTCTCCTAGCTGTTTCTGAATGGGGTGACGAGAACCTCGTCAAATTCAACGCTAGTAAAACTCAGGCTTGTCTATTCTCCGCCAAAAAGTGTCCGTTCACATTATCTCCAATCTTCCGGAGTGTTCCTGTGCCATTGGTTGATCGCCTTGAACTCCTTGGGTTAACGCTTACACCAACGCTTAACTTTGGGACCTATCTGGAGTCAAAAGCTAAATTAGCTGGACAGAAACTGGGCGTCTTACGTAAGGTTAAGCGGTATTTCACACCGGGGCAGTTGCTTACACTGTATCAAGCACAAGTCAGGTCGTGTGTGGAATACTGCTGCCACCTTTGGGACGGCTCGGCCAAGTACCAGCTCGAAGCTTTTGATTCGATAGATCGGCGGGCTATTCGACTTATTGGTGACGACAAGCTAGTTGCTAAAAACTTCATAGCCTGGAACACCGCCGGAAGGTAGCAAGTCTGTAAATTTTCTACAGAATACATTTCGGAGAATGTGCTACAGAGCTGTACGACCATATCCATCCATCCCCTTTTTACTTCAGGACAAGTAGAAAGACCGCCCACTACCACCCGTACACTGTGGATTTTCCTTGGACACGTACTAAACGGTTTGACTTGCCGGCTTCCTTGTTTCCTGAGAAATATAACCTGGATTTATTCAAGGTCAAGGTGAACAGGTATCTTCTAAGTTTGCGTATTTAATCTTCGGCCACATCGTCGCTTACCATCAGGCGAGTTGGTGGTCTAACGTAAACTTATGTGTGTTAAAAAAAAAAAAACCATACTCCTCCGAAACGGCTTGACCGATTTTGATGAAACGTTATATGTATATTCAATAGGTCTGAGAGTAAGTTTTTATTTATTTTTATAACGCTAGATCTCACGGGAACGCGGACTCCATGGGAACGCGGGTGAAACCGCGGGGGAAAGCTAATAAAAAATAGATAACAACCTATTCTCAGACCTACTGAATATAAATATAAAGTTTCATCAAAATCGGTCAAGCCGTTTCAGAGGAGTACGGTAACTAAAACTGTGACAAGGGAACTTGTATACGAGTACTATTGATTTTATTTGATTTTTTTACTAGCTTTATAGAAGAGATAAAGCTTCCAAGCCTATCATCGTAGACACGGTATAATATCTTAAACCCTGATACTGATTAATACCATGAATATTTTAAGAATTTCGATAGTTTACAAAGAAATATTATAGTTTTAAAAGTGTACCTAAAAGTCTTTTACATCTGTAATTACATATTGAATGAAAAAATTATAGCAAAATTATAGCTAAATAGTAATCTGACGTAAACATATATTTAACTCAACATAATATATAACACATAAAGCCATAACTTTATCGTATGTATAATAACACTGTAAACTTTGCTCTCCTGTGGACACGCAAAAGTGAAATATGTCTCAACATATTTCACTGAAACTATTTAGATCCTTATGCCCCATGAATGTCAAATGAAGTAAAGTTTTGGGTGAGAAATAAAGGGAGCTTCTTTTGAGACGTGATAAAGTAGAGAATTTTCCCTGAATATATTTAGAAACTCCAATGTATCCAGGTACTAAAACATTGACTTTATTTTCTGTTTATGTTTTTATACGCTGACCAAAATTATTATGTGTTTTTTTTAATTAAAAATACAACTCTTATAGTTGTATAATACATTAAATAAATAATTTAATATGCAAAGCAATATAATGCCAACGTATTAATAAAACATAGAATAGATAATATTTGTTAATAAATGGGAGAAGAAAAAGTAAAAAAAGTCACTGAGGAAATTAAAGAAAACTTCATCTGTGTGTTCTTTTGACAGAACAAAACAAGAAAATATAAAAGCGTATCTCGTTATTATCATGTTTTGCAGAGACAAAGCCTTAAAAATATGATATTGTTGACAATTGATCTCAATATTCACGCCGCGTTGCCGACATCCAATCTATTCAGTTGGAATCCACAAAATTAAATTATTTCGCCCTTCCTTTTAACTCTGATTATCTTTTTGATGGTGGCCTCGCAACAAAATACCTAGCGACTAATGAACGACACTGTGCTTTAATTGACAAAAATAATTTACAGGTGAAAATTCAACATGGCGAGAAAATTTTGCAGATGTACATACCATTACTAAGGCGATGATAGCTCAGTGGTAAGTGACGTCGGATACCGCGGCGAAGGTCGTGGGTTCGAATCCTTACAATGAGCTTGAGCTTTCGGTGAAGGAAAACATCGTGAGGAAACCACAGCACGGTGGTAGGGTACTTTGTAGTACTCGACTGGCTGGCTACCACGCTCAAGTTGAAAATCTGTCGCCAAGCACCTGTTGGTGTGTTCCGGCAATTGCACTTGAGAGCCAGTTCGCCTTAATAAGGTGTACAACACATTAGCAATCCCCTGGTATTGCCAATGTCTATAGGCGACGGTTGTCACTTACCATCAGGTGACCCGCCTGCCTCGTTGTCACTTGTGACATAAAAAAAATATATATATACTATTATCGCTAACAAACATTTAGGAAATGGGCTTGTTTTTTATTCCTGCATTTATTTTAATTTATTTCATCTTATTAATCAATTTTAAGAATATTTAATACATTTCGGAGGGCTGGCGAATACCTACTTTGCCCAACATATTAGCATTGCTATTGAAAGAGGCAATGCTGCCAGTATTTTGGGCACGCTACCACCTGACAGCGATCTGGACCAGTTGGCCGACCCATTTTAGTTAAGTTTTTATTTTGGAATTTTTATTTTTAATTTGTAATTTTAGTTTATAATTTTGTTTCCAATTTAAATTGAATACCATATTAAAGTACTAACCAGTATTAAAGATGATTAGCTTTTAATAAACCATGAAACTTTGCGTAACCTTTGAACTAAACTTATTGTTTCAAAACTTAACATTTAGCTGAAGGCAAACGGCCCATATGAAGACCTTGCGGAGCACCCAAGACAATAAGAACCGTGTTAAATTAAACCTATGTACATAATACCATATTAGAATGTAGTCATTTTATTTGGGCTCCTGAATAAACATGTAGTAATTTTGAACTATAAAAGGAGTTTGCTAAACGAAAATTATAATGTGTACCGTAATTATGTAGGTATTCAGAAAATGGAAATTCATGAAATTGAGTTTCTTATTGAAATTATATTTTTTACTATTATTTAATATTAATACCTCTCTTTGATGAATGTATTAGATCTATTGCCAAAAAGATTTTATAGCAGAAAGAAAATGCTCAATAGGTATGTTTGAAATAAAACAACTAATTTTACCAAGGTTTTGAGATGTTTTAACAGCACACTCGTAGCTCGCAAATGATAGCCAATAAGTAGAATATTTAGAAAAAAAAAACTCATTTTTTTTATGTCACCAGTGACAACGAGGCAGGAGGGTCACCTGATGGTAAGTGACTACCGTCGCCTATAGACATTAGCAATGCCAGGTGGACTACCAACGTGTTGTACACCATATTACAATGCCTTAAGGGCAAGGACAACTGGCTCTCAAGTGCAACTGCCGGAACACACCAACAGGTGCTTGGCGACAGATTTTCAACTTGAGGGTGGTAGCCAGCCAGTCGAGTACCACATAGTACCCTACCACCGTGCTATGGTTTCGTCACGATGTTTTCCTTCACCGAAAGCTCAAGCTCATAAACAATATAATCATAATAAATTAACAGAAATATTTTGAAAAATATTACACTATGTATTAATACGTGAAGAAAAAAACATTGTTTAGTAGAGCAGCTATTGACGAGCTTTAGTGTTAGGAGTAAATAAATGGAAACAGTTTTGTTTTTAAAAAAAAAAATATGGTCGTATTTTGACCTGTGGGCGAACACTGGTTTAGTAAATTATGTTAAATAATTGCTAATATTCTTTTTAATGGTCCTAGGGTCAATACTCACTGTAGTTATTGGAACGAAATTTCTTATCGCGCGTTATGAAAGGGGCCTAGACGGAAAAAAAATCTTACGAAAAATTGTCACGACAGTTTTTATGTCACTGTCAGCTGTGCGGCGTGCGCATGTTTCTCTGTCTGTCTCTCTCTCTCTTTCTCTTTCTTATAGAAAGCAAGCCAGATATTTTCATTTCTATTTATATATATATGACGGAGGAGGTACCTCCGTAGTGTTTTTAAAAAGCGTGACGTCAGCATTTCCTGATGATGACTCATGTTTGGGTCTTAGAAAGAAAACTTCACAAGTACTAGGTAGGCTTCGTATATTCAACGGGCAGCGTACCGACGTTCCAGAGAGGTTCGTACTGTACGACGGCTCGAGCACGAATGACTGAAGGTGGCGGTCTGAAAGACGATAGACACCCTTACGCGGACTATTCGGCGAGCGCTTAGGGCTCTCAGCCGTGTTTGTTGTGATGACTCACCGCTGAGGGCGCCCCAGTTGGGGCCCGAACCTCGGCTCAGGGCGTCATCGGGGGGACACAAAAAGTGTGACGGACTTCTGACTGAGCGCCGACAGTGCGGCCGTATTTATAGGACTCGTCGCACGTGCACGTGTTTACTTAATTATAATAGTATTGAGGTTATAGTCATAGCGCTTAACTGAGTAGGTTCCTGCGGTATGGGAGCGTTACATAACAGAACTGTCTCGCTATACACGTGATGAATAGTAATAAAAATATCTCTTACGATATTTACAACTCTGAACCGAAGTTAAATTAGTGTAATTGCGTATAACAATATAAACTGACAAAATGAGTTACAAAATTATTTAATAGGTATACATGAATGTTTTGAACTGAAATTTAAATCCAATTAAATTAATTTGTATCCATACTGCTATTCGAATAACTCGTCGCTAAGATGATTATTTTTGTAGTAGGTACTCTTCCGCCACTTTCTTTGCGTGATTGTCATATTTTTGCCATTTCTCTACTGAATAATTATAAAATAGTTAAAAATCGGTTTTATTTACTTAATTTTCAAACAAATCTTTGTACTAGGAAAGGTTGTACTACGGAAACCAGTAACTAATAAACTACATATACTTTTTAAATAGATAATTACATCAATTTTGAAAAATCACGTACAAATTATAATATAATGAATAATCAAAATAATTTACGTACCTACATATAATAAATATATTGATTATTCATGAGCGAAGTATCACCCGTTGATAAATATTCAGAGTTCGCTAAATCCTGGCAGTAATGCGTAAGCTCAAATATACCTACTGTCTTGTTAATAATGTCGGAATATCTTTAATATCATATTATTATTGTATTCCGTATGTCAAAGTCTACATAAATATTTTTGCAAGTATCTTTTTAAAAATAATATAATGAAGATCCAAGTTCAACTAACAATGTAACTCCGAGGAAACTATAACATAATCATCATCATGTCAACCGAAAGACGTCTAGTGCCTATTCTGTAGTACTAATATTTTATTATGTAGAGTTAACAAATAATAATATCATAAAGTTACAATGTTTTACTCATAGATTAATAATAGGTCCTCGCGAGCCCGTCACAGCGGCGCGATGATCTATTATTTTTAATCTATGGTTTTACTTTTCTTGAGCTAGACCTAATTATGTTTCTTGTGATGCAATTTATCTTCAGAATAAGTAATTTGTCACCATAAACTAAAAAAAAATCTAGTCACTAAGCAAAGTCTAAGCCAAGAGAAAAAAAATTACATATACCTAAGGTTTGAGGAGACCTTTAATTGAACTTATGATAATAAATATTCAACTTAGGCACAAAATATTAAGTAAAAGGTGTATAAGGTAAAAGGGTAAGGCTATTATCAGCTGTTAAAAGATTTTACGTAAGACCTTCTGAAAATTACGAGATCTCATTTAGCTGTCTTGTTCCTTCTGTTCAAATACTTTGGTAGGTGGTTCTAAGGAGCTGAGACTTTAAAAGAAAATAAGTAGATTTTACATGAATAAGTGAATCTAGAGTTTACTTGCCTACTTATGTTTATGAACATAAGATCTTATATAAACGGGCTAAAATACAAAACTATAAAAACTCTACAAACTAAATTGGACAGGAAACCATCTCTTCACTGTTTCTTATCACGTACACATGTGGAAGGATCCCCGATAACGACCATTCGGCTCTGGGTTTATTTAAGAAAAAACTCCAAATGGATTATAGTTTTTTCTTATCCGCTACACAGGGAGAGTGATGAGCTCGTTTTTGTTTGTGAATTTGTATCTATGTACGAAACGAATACATCACAGTTTTGATATTGCTGGCAGATAATGTTTGACTAAGAGGAGATATTTATAACTACAGTATTTTTATCTATTTAGAGTTTTTTTACCACGTTTTTTATTTACACTTACGTAAAAGTAAATAAAGTAAAACGTAATATACCTAATTCTTCTAAAAAGTTGAAATACAACGTTTTATTAAAAACTTTTTTACATCAAAAGGACGACTTCTAAAAAGAGTTTGTATTCGACGGTTGATAAGTTCGCGATCCAATAGGTAGGGAAAAAACTTCTATGTTCAAAGGAACTGTAAAAAGAAAATAACTCTAAAAAGGGTCTTCTTAATAAAGCAGGTAAGTTGATAGCGTTTGGGGACAGTTCTCAGGTCTTTGAATTAATTTTGGGAAGTTTAGTTGGATTTTTATCGTCAAGTTGACGATGTAAAACAGAGCAGTAATAAAGAAAGGTTGAACCTGCCTTCATTACTTTTTGGATTTTTTGAACGAGTGAAACACAATTTCATTGGCTAAATTAAAACCTTAATCAGATTAGTCATGTAAGTACCTAAAATTTTATCGAACAAGTTAAAATACATTTTTGCTTTGACTTTGAAATAAAAATACATTATAATATAAATCCTAATACATCACTTCAATAATTCTTTAGTATCACGATATCATAACATATTTCAAATATACGTGTAAAAAATATGATATCATAAGAATAGGTGGAGAGACCTTTTTTAAGGGCAAATACTACTATCAAGTCTTACATAAGCCTACCTGCCTTCAGGGTATATTTGAGCCATATTCTGAAGTGCTAAACACTATCTACAAACTTTACTTACGTACTTTCTCAAAACGACTTTATTTTTTGTTACTTACAAGAATCTGTTCTACTCTTGAAGAAAATAAAAAATATTTGCAATGAAAATTGCGCTGGGAGGGTGAAGTACTAAAGCAAAATCATTTCAACATCTTTCACTTAGGTACTCTTGCCATTCACTGTCTTAGTATAAATTGAATATTTTCTCAAAAATTAGGCCAAGTTTGAGTCAGACTTTTCTTTTCGGACGCGTCACGACGACGACGATCAATGCACTTGATCGAAACAACGAGGTTAGTCAAAATAATATTTATATAATACTAGCTTTCCGCCCGCAACTTTGCTTACGTGGACTACACAATTTTGGCTGATTCGTTTTCCAGTTTATTTCAAATTATCCAAAAATAGTTTTTTTATTTTTCATACAAACTATAACACCCCTTTTTACCCCTTTAAGTGTTGAAATTCAAATAATCATTAAATACAGGTTTCTTTGATTTTATTGAAGAGCATAAATACAACATTTTGAGTAATTCCGATTTAAATTTTTGAAATGTCAAACTTTAACACCCCTTTTTACCCCTTTAAGGGTTGAAATTCAAAAAATCTTTATATACGTATTTTATTATTTAACATTTAGAGGCTAAATATCAAATTTCAATCATTTCAAATAAAAAATGACAGAGTTTCATACAAACTTTGGACCCCCGTTTCATCCCCTTGAGGGGTGAAATTTGGAAAATCCTTTCTTAGCGGAAACCTACGTCATAATAACTATATGCCTGCCAAATTTCAGCGCAATCCGTTCAGCGGTTTCAGCTGCGCGTTGTTAGATCTGTCAGTCAGTCAGTCAGCCAGTCAGCTTTGACTTTTATACATATAGATTCTGTAAGCGAATACATTGGTCATATTATAACAAAAATACGTTTAAAGTTACTTTACGTTAATTAATGTACCGTAATTACAAACCGTAGAATGTGCAATACTTTTCTTTAGGTATGCTTATGTAGAGTAGGATTGTAACGTATTTATAACTGCTATCACATGTTATAAGAGTTTTGCATTGAAATACAATGATAATTATGATTCTATGTGGTTTTAATTAGCCGACTTTATTCGGAAAATGTAGTTTATGGATATTTGTATTATATTTACATGTTCCTTTGGTTTATATTTATTATTCGGTTTCTTAAATCAAATAAAATAGGTAAAAATAAGATGAATTTATGGCTATTTAAAGTTTTTCCACTACAACATTAAAGTACCTAATAGTTCGTATAATATGTAATCCTCATTAATTCAATTAATAAAATTCTTTGACGTACATTTATAGTTTTTTTTTTATGTCCATAGGTTGACAAACAGGCAGACGGTCCACATGATGGTAAGTGGTCAGTCACCGTCGCCTATGGACATTTGCAATACCAGGGTGATTGTCGATGTGTTGACGACCTTGAAGAGCTCTTTTTAAGCCCTTTTTGAAGAACCCCATATCATAGCGCGGAGGGAATACCGTAATGGGGAGCTCATTCCACAGCTTAATGGTCCGCAGAAGGAACGTCCGGCTGAATCGGTCGGTGGACGATCGAGGCGGCTCGAGGATATGAGGAAGAGCTCCACATCGCCGGCGAGTAGTGCGATGGTAGGATGGTGATGATGGCACCAAGTCAAAAAGTTCTTGAGAACGATTATACGAAGATTATACAGACGACACGAGTGGCCCGCCTTTGCACCGAGACAAGTGGATCAAGCTGATCAGCGGGTGCGGCCAGTCCTGAGATGTGAGCAGTACTCTATATGCAACCTAACCTGCGCTTTATAAAGCTGCAACCGCTGGAGAGGTCAGAAGTACTGCTTGGACCTATTTAGCACACAGTTTATTTTAGGTAGGTTTTACATTAGATTAGTTTTTATTTTATTTGTAGCTATATAATGTAAATGTCTATGTTAGTTTATATTTTAGTTAAAGCTATTCTTAGGTATGTACTAAATAAACGAAAATATTATTGTTTATTTGCAATGGATAAATATATATTTTTTTAAATATGAACATATTACATGCAGAAATTTATGTATGTAGTTATTGATTTTAGTATAACTCAAACTTTACCTTATTATACATTTTATTTCTAAGATATATAATGCTGTCTTGAAATAAATCTCACGAATAAATTCTTCGTTTCAATCATTGAATATCCACGAATACGACAAATAAAATGAAAATTCTAGGAAGGCTTGGCTGAGAATTTCACAAAGATACTGTTCGCGTCTTTACTTTGCATAACAGAACGTACGAAAAACACATTTATTTTATAGATTTTCTGAAGAAAAGACGTGCCATAAAAATACATGAGGTTTTTCACTAAACAGAATACAAAGAAAAACTGCAACCCTGAGTAGATTACGGACATAAAAGTACAATTTATTTTTTATTTTAGTCTCCGGATACGAGGTGAAATTCAATATACAAAGTAGAAATATTTCTGTTCGGGTTTTAAAATGCCACCTGTCCACCATGCTACCAGCAGCCACAATATAATGAAATTGAGCCTTACTTTATAATCTAGAAATGAGGTTTGCCACACTTGGCGTACTGTACGTGGCATAGCAATTAATTTGCATAGTTGAAGCGCCGCCCGCGTCAAGCGCATGTGGCTTGTTGTCTCTTCCAGCGAGTGTTTGCTCTATATTGTATGATTCAATACAACAGTATATCAATAAACTTGGACAAGTGGCCATCACACACAGTACACTCGCACTGAGAGCTTTCCTAACATAAAGTACTCAAATAACTTATTTTTAAAACTGTACTCAGGTTGCTATCGCATTTTTCCTGTGGGATCATAGAGAAATATTTTTTACAGGACACACAGAAATAAACGTAATTAGAATCAGTTTCTTTTTCGTAAAATACTAGCTTATTTAGTTAATGCCATTGCTAATAATAAGTAACTAATATCAATGAAAAAGGTATTAATGACAAAATAGTGTCGCTAAACCCGTTTTTAGGGTGAATAAAATATTGTCACTTAAGTGATTACATTCAAGACTTAAGATGAATAGAGCCTTTTAGAATTCTTAATCGCATTTATTATTTCCGGAGTCTAAGTTAAAATGTGTCATTCCTATTTTAACAAAACTTAATTAAACTGGCTCTGAGTAGAAATTTGTTTGAATTAAATTGTATGGAATGCTAATGTTAATAAATTATGGAACTAAAGATAGTTCGCAATAAAATGTAAGTAATATAGTAACTGTGTACACATTCATGAATTCTAGGAAATGAGTACACAATGTATACGTAATTAGATACACAATGTTTACAACTTGGCGCAAATTAACATGAAACTTAAAAGCTTTTAGTTTTCATTTACTTTCACAATTAACGTCGACATACCGAAAATGTTAAATAAGAATATAATCTATATATATATAAAGTCGTGTTAGTTACACTATTTATAACTCAAGAACGGCTGAACCGATTTGGCTGAAAATTGATGGGGAAATGAAATTGAAGGTAGCTTAGAACCAGGAATAACACATAGGATTAAAAAATATGAAAAATTCACAAATAAAAGAATAATGAAGAAAATTATTTTTGTCATACATTTTGTATAGAACAACGTTTTGATATGTCTCGAGATCGGACTGACAGATGGTTTAGTTTCACAATTGGTGGCGCTGGAATCGGGTTCTAAGTTTTATTTTCAGGGCAGGACAACGTCTGCTGAGCCCACTAGTTAAAAATAAAAGAAAAGTTATTTTTTATTCTACACACATAATGGTGCGTAACAGAACCTCATTCAGCTTACACTGTCTATTTATTGTTGTCTAAATATCCTGTAATATTTAAAAAGAAACAAAAATCAAAACCCAAGAGGACAGCTCTTACAAAAACACAAAAAACTTTACATTTCATCAACGTTCTTTACTCTTTCAATAAAGGCAGCCATGTATTTATAAAACAAATACCTACTAATAAAACTTAATTGAGTAAAGAACAAAAGTTACAACCATGTCACAATGTAATACTCGTATAATATTTAGAATAGCCACAAATAATTTCATAGAAATTTTGGTTATAAGTACTACAAGTACAAAATCCTCCTAATCTTGTAGGTACCTATTTGTCCTTTTTTAAGGTAAAACTGATACGTTGAACATCATAATCAAACTATAAAAGCAGAATGGAGAAAGAAGAACCATTACCGAAATGTTTAATGTTATTAACGTTTTCGAGTAAAACGGAAAAACGTTAACAATATCTCCTAAAGTCATTCATAAAATTAGCAAAATAAGAAACCTCATATTTAATCAATCGCTCAAAGAAAAACGAATAAAGAAACCAGCAAGAGAAATACTATACGAATGGCAATGACAGATACCCGGCACAAAAACAGGAGAAAATTTAAAATTGTTTTTTTTATTTCCCTGGAACTTGTGATTAAAATCCTGAACACGTTTTTATTCTCTAACTTCGTAGACGTGTTATTTCAAGTTATCAACTAAAATGTACGTTGACGTTTTAATTTCAGTACCGGAATCTAAAGAAAAGCAAATTAGTTAATTTCAATGAAATATTCTTAACTATGAAGCGATAAAGGGAATTGCATCTTAACAAGCATAAAACTTGTGATGTATTTTTTGATACAACCATATTTGCCCGTACAACAGGCAATTTAAATGGGTAAAAATATTTTTACCATCACCAATTATCGTTCCAAAAAAGCATTTTCAATCAAATGCAAATTATAATTAATAAACAAAAAAATAAAGAAATGTGCTTACATGACGACATGTGGAGTTTTTCTTAGAAACCATGTTAACCGGCCTATCTATATTAATATTGTCATTACACACTTCTATTTATTTTCTTGCAGTTCACGATAATAGTACCTACATACTCCACTCAGGATTTTAGTCTAAAATCCTTCGCTGCTCTTGAAATCTAACTTAGTCCCTCGAAGGAAATTATTTTTCTTCTTCATGCCTTGTCTATTTTAAATTCTATTGCCTATTTAAAGTCTACTTACATTATTATAAAACACACAATCCAATATTTGCTTAGTTTGGGATCAGATAGCCGTGTGTGAAAAATGTCCGAGGATATTTATTATTTACTAGCTTTCCGCCCCGCGGTTTCACCCGCGTATCCTTTGAGATTGAATTTCAAAAAATCTTTCTTAATCCTCGTCTACATTTTAAAAACATTACCTGTGAAAACATCAGCTTTCTAGGTCTAACACTGGGCGTTGATGAGTCAGTCCTTCTCATTTTGTATACCAAGAAACGGAAATAACTCCTAACTTTGAACCCCCGTTTCACCCCTTCAAAGGTGGAATTATAGGAAACGCGTATTTCTTTATTTTTATTTATTAGCCTAAAAACAAAGTTTCATGGTTCCAGCTTAAAAAATGACGGACTTCGGTACAAACTTTCAACCCCCGTTTCACCCCCTCAGGGGTAGAAATTAAAAAAAACGCTAATACGAGTACATGTGTTTCTTTATTTTTAATTGTTAGTCTAAAAACAAAGTTTCATGGTTCTAGCTTCAAAAATGATGCGACTTCCGTACAAACTTTCAACCCCTTTTTTCACCCCCTTAAGGGTTGAATTTTAGAAAACGCTAAAATACGTGTTTTTTTATTTATAATTGTTAGCCTAAAAACAAAGTTTCATGGTTCTAGCTTAAAAAAATCGCGAACTTCCATACAAACTTTCAACCCCCATTTCATCTCCTCAGGGGTATAAATTTAAATAACGCTGATATACATGTTTCTTTATTTTTAATTGATAGTCTAAAAACAAAGTTTCATGAGTCTAGCTTCAAAAATGACTGACTTTCATACAAACTTTCAACCCCTATTTCACCCCCTTAAAGGTTGAATTTCGAAAAATCCGTTCTTATTCCTTGGTCAAGTTTTAAAAACAACATCTGAGAAAAAACCAGCTTTCTAGGTCTAAGGGTTTAGGCTGGGCGTTGATAGATCAGTCAGGACTTATCCTTTTATGTATATATAGATTTATTTATTAACATTTCTCCTAGGTGGTAAAAAGTAGATAGATAAAATATGCAAATAAGATTTCGTTATTCCAAAATCACTTCTATTATAAATAGCATCATTTACCGAAAGCCTACAAATAAACCCTTAAAGCAATTGAACAAGGAAATCAGGTCCACGTAGAATATCTTTCAATTCTTCAAAAGATTGCAGGAATTTATTCCTTTTACCTACCATTTTCTTTGTTTCCCGCTGATTATTTTCTTGAAGCGTTGGCGTCGAAGATAACGAGGCCTCTTTCAAGGTGCCTCCTCATTTCCCAGTAGGTTTGTTTATTTTTAATTTTAGCCATGCGATTTTATTTCAAACCGCGCTTAAGGAGATACTGCTTGTGAGAATAATACCTCTTAATTATTAAAAGTGAATAACTCTTCAGTGTTTCATACTTATTTAGCATCTTGTTATACAAGTTACTTTCTGATTTCTTATAAACCTAAGTAACCTTTTTTAAAATTAGTGATCTGAAATTTTCTAGACGGTACTTTTAATTTGAAATTTTGGCTTCAATTGATTTTTACTAACTTATACTAGTACGAGTAACTGTTGGAGCTTCAGACTCCATGGATGGATAGATGACTTTTATATTACTTTTTGTTTTAATAAGACACTATTTAGTTAATATTAGTTTTCCGCCCAGCGGTTTCACTCGCGTTCCGGAGGAATCTTATCTTCTTCCGGGATATAAAGTATCTTATATCCTTCTCCAAATTTCCATCTATCTTTATATAAAATTTTATCTAAATCGGTTCAGTGGTTTATGCGTGAAGAGGTAACAAACAGACAGATGGACATACTTTCACATTTATAACATTATCTACTGAATTGAAAAAATATTTTAGTTTTGGGCTATCCAAAACTAAAATATTTTTTCAATTCAGTAGTTCCTGAGATTAGCGCGTTCAAACAAACAAACTCTTCTTATCTTTATACAAGGTATATCCAGTTGTTAAAAGTACGACAAACTTAAGGGGGAGATAGGGGGGTATAAATGACCTCAATTATAAAGTCACCATTATCTAGATATTTGATATTTCTGTTTTTATGTAAGTAGGTATCTATTGATTTTTGAATTTTACTTTTTTGTATATTTGGTAGGTGACCCGCCCACCTATCTCCCCTTTAAGTTTGTCTTACTACTTACCGGATACTCTGTTTATTAGAATAAAGATAGATACTTGTTATGTCAAAAGAGAAAAATATGTGAATTAATTTATACATATTAGATTGAGTTTATGTTATTTCTCAAGCAATTACCTTATATAATAAACTTATATAAGTCTCATTATATAATATACTAATGGTCCCGGCAGACGTTGTCCTGCCATGAAATGAAAATAAAAAGAAACTTGGAACCATCAGTTGTAAACAATATTTGCGCCAACTGTCACACAACTGGCAGTTAAGTCAAACGCCATGTTTATATTAAGGTTAGGAAATTTAATATGGTAGTTAAGTTTTCTTAATTTTTCTTATATTCCGCGCAACTTTCATGCTTTTTTCTTTCATAAGAACCTTCTACTTACAATAACAAACACAACAAAAAAAGAATTAGCGAAATTGGTCCAGCCGTTCACGCATGATGCCGTGACCAAGGAAATAGGGATTCATTTTTACATAATAGAAGATAGGGATGGAAATACTAGATCTAGCCTTTATTAGAATTATGATCGCTTTATGAAAAGCTCAAAATCTCCTACAATTAAATGATATTAGAGTATTATCTCATGCATTAGATGACTTTTTAGTCTTCTTCAACCAATCTCTCGTTGTCACAATTTTTAGGTCAATGGTCAATTTGAGAAGGGTACTCGTAGTTGGGTGCCTAGGGGAGGATTATTATCCTGAATCTTTTATGTAAAGTATCGCATCACTGAGACATCCTCACGTAGGATCGTTAAAGATAGAATTGCTTACTTGCAAATTGAGCTACGTGATGTAAAAAGGTTTTATTTTTATACAAATATAACCAAAGGTACTGTTTATGATACGTTTTATTCAGTTTTACTATTAGATACAGTATACAGCCTGCCTGATGGTAAGCAACTTTTCTTAGCCTAAAGACGCTTGTAAGCCACAGGGATATTATTCGCGAATAAATTCTCTTCACATCCTTCTTGAAGAACTTTATGATACCCTACCAAAACAGAAAATGACGTGGTCCGGAATCATTCATTAAAGTTATACACAAAACCATTCACAGATCATTATAGAAATATACTTAAAACTTTATCATAATAATTATGTATACCTTCAAAATAATGTATACAACAAATTCTCGTGAGAAATTTATAATTCCTACCAAAGGAAGTTAACGACAGATTCAACTTATCAGAGCCTCGGTTTCTAAGAGACATGAGATTGTCATTTAAGTCAAGCATGCGTGGGATTAGAGATACGTGACTCCTTGTATTACCGATGGAGCCCACCCTTTGATGCAAAAAATAGCTCAGAATATATTTGTACTTTACTTTGTACCTGTATTTGTATTTGAAGAAATATGTTCTATTTTAGTACCATGAAAATTTCAGGAAAATATTCAATTACGGAATACCTACCCAAATTTCAGTGGGAAAAAAATGAGTATTTCACCATTTGGTTTATTAGAACCATATGATAAATGATAATAGTCCATACTATCCATACATAATTTAATATTTAATATTATAAATGCAAAAGTAACTTTGTCTGTCTGTTACCTTTTCACTCCTAAACCTGCGAACATTTTTTTATAAAATTTGATAAAGGGATAGATGAGACCTTGGAGAAGTACATAGGATACTTATATTCCGAGAAAATATAAAATCTCGGGTATATCCGCGGGGGACAGCTGATATAAAATATGATTTTACCAAAAGTGTGTTTCATATTACGATAGTAAAAATTCTAACTTTCTGTAGAGACATTCAAAATACCTACATAAAGATAGAATTATGTCTTCATAGGGTACAAGAGTTCAACAAAACTATAGCACTTAAAAATACTATCTAATATAATTATATTATTTCGGGTGGATTTCCATCCAGCACAGACATTTGTGTGCATGAACATGTGTTTTTGTCCTGAGTCTGGGTGTAATTTCTATTTAAGTATGTATTTACTAAAAAAATGTCTTGTTTCCATAGCACACGCTCTGCTTAGTTTGGGATCAAATGGCCATGTGTAAAAAATGACCGAGGATATTTATTATTATTATTTATTTATTATAAACAATGGGAACCACCGCAAGTTATCAGCATCTCAAAACCGGATATAAATTAAACAACAATACGTTCATAGCCTATAGTTGATGTACAATAGGCGGTGACCTCAAAAGCAAATCTGGGGCGTATCATGAAACCAGGAATTCCGTTACAATGCCAATGGAATGTTAATGGCCCAACACGTTTGAGCTAAACTATCGTTAGAAAGAAACAATGGGACAACATTAGTCGACAACTTTTGTGTTTGTATTAAATTTAGATTTCAGAATGATTCGGTTTCCTTTGCAGCTATAAAATAACGTATTAATTGTATTTTTTTTATAGTTTTTGAAGTGGTTCTATGTTTTTATACTTTCGCTATTACCCGTTCCTTTTGATGAAAATTTATTTTAAATAAGACCAAAAATTAAGTCATACCAAACAGATACCAATCACGTACCTTTTACATTACCTTTCTTCTTCTTGTGGTGCCTCTCCAATTACTGAAGGTTGGCCATCAGCTCCGAGTACTAGGTGTAGGTATCTCTTGCGAGGTGGAACAGCTCAGCAGCGTTTGTGACTCCGGTCCACTCGCGGATATTCCTTCATCACATACCTTAGTCAGATCAATAAAATTTACTGCATTTTATACATAATTTATTAATAATATTGGAAATGTAGGCATTTGATAGGCTACGGTAACCGCTTTGTCTTGTGTAGGTAACCTATATATACCTTTTACTTTTAATATCATTGCTTAAAACCTATTATTTACACGGGATTAATAAATTTGTTTATTCATGATTTTCTCAAGAATTTTATACACCAATACACCATCTCATTATAAACAAACAGATATTTTAAATATAAACGAGATCGTGTCTTATCTTGTTTGTCAATGCCTGAACATACCTCAAACATTATTGTTCAATTCATTTATTCAATCTATACCTATCTATCTAACAGGAAGTTATATACTTATCTATGAAGCTAATTAATTTTACTTTTCATATTATTAAATTATGTAGGTACATCAATTTATTTACCTTCATTATGTAATTAAATCACACTATTATTATTAAACAAAACACTCTTAAAAGCGTTCATTGAGCCAGGTCTCGCGAGTCGAGAGGTGAGTACAAAATAATTAGAATAAATTGTACTCATTACCAAGTTCACGGGGAACTGGCTCAATGCCGTGAAGCATGTGCAAAACCATACATCAAATACACGGACGTAATAAGTAAAAATGTTCTGACATACGCGAGAGATGAATGGCGTAATTTTATATCCAACTATGATGAAAAGGTTGAGATTTTATCACACTACTGAAGGTTTTTCGTCTTAAAAAATACTCATATTAATAGGTATTCCTCATTTAAATTAAGGTTTATTTATTAGAAAATGTTTTGGTGTCATGATTTAATTAAAATTGCCAAATATTAACGAAGATGTTACCTACCACTATACACTATACTATCAAAATAATGTAAATAAACGTCTATAAAATAGCCTAAATTGTGTTACAATATTTTCAGTAAAAGGCACAAAATAGATTACGTAATTAAATCTGTTGAGAGCTCGTTATTAATACAGCTTCCGTCATTTATTCGGTTCATAACAGCGATAAGTAAAATTATAATTAATAAAAAGTCACACCAATAAATATAACTTTTTGTTTTGTATCTCATTACTTTTTTAATTAAGTTTTTGGAAATATTAGATTTCAAAAAATTGCTTATTTGAATCTTCCTATTTCAATTTAGGTTAAAAAAATAAAAAGTTCTACTCAAATTACCAAAACTGTTCAGCTATGTGCAATTACTACATGTGTTGTAGTAGGATATAAAATAGTGAAATAAACTTAAAAAAAAAACGATCTGTAATAATTAGATATACATTTTACGGCATTACCACATCCAATTTAATTATGTATTGTATGATCGAAATAAACTCAAGAAATATCCATTTGCTACTTCAGAATATTCTACACTTGGCAAAAAGTTCCGGCATGGCTGCGTAATGAACGAACTTAACCCACTGAAAGGGTTAAAACCGGGAAAGTCAATACTTTGTTATGAAGAAAATTGGTAATTCATTGCCGAGATTGAGCTTACTTTACTTTACTCGAGTATTGGAAAAAGTTTTTGTCGCTAATAAAAACATATGACACTTTTGACACTGGCAATGAGCATATTGTATTTTTATGAATAATATTTTTATAAAGTTGACACATATTTAGTCAAGTGTTTTTGTCTTCCCTCGTCCTTTAACTTTTTATAATGAGGGCCACCAGATTAGTATCAAATGTTAAGTAGTAGGTAGTATTTTCACAGATAGATTACCTAAGGGTTATACAAAATTATTAATTCCTTCGCAAAGCTATATATTCTCCGTTGGTAATAAAAATGCAAACTAAAAAATGTTACAACCTTTTTGTCGTATGTCAAAGAGAGGTTTTTCTTTCATGTAACATTATCAGATAAAGCAACGTTTTCATGTAATCCATTTAAACATGATAAGCCGTTGACCTTAGATTAACATAATGGATAAAGTTAAAAGGACTGAGAAACACGTTATCTGCGGATGTGCAGAATAAAGGATGCAAAGAGATTTCCCTTTTTTGTGGACGGGTTTAACTATTGTATGTTGAACAAAGGAGTTCAATTCAATAAAATGTTCAACCCTTTTGCAATACATTCTCAATCTATATAGACTGGCTATTTGCTTTCAATTTTAACGATAAAAATAGTACACAATGGAAAGTATGTAAATTAAAAAATAGATCATTACATGACACCTATCATAGGTACTCAATCATTCTGCTCTTTATTAAACTGAAACACACCTACTTAAGTAGGTACCTATGTCTGTGGATATCGAAGTGCGTATTGTACAGAAATTCCTTGTACGGTCGGCCAAGAAAGTGGTGTACCCCCCTAAGGTTGAATGCCGCTTGCAGATTCATAGGTGATAAAGATTAGTTTCGCTTGCATATCAATCTGACAACTTATGACAACGCCATTATTATGTATCTCTTTCAGTGATATCTTTTTAGTTTGACCCTTGTTGTAATTTTCGATGACTAGGAACCTAAATCAAAACTGGTACACCACTTTCTTGGCCGACCGTATAAAGTAGCTACCTGTCCCCCGCCGTTTCACCCGCGTTGCCGAGGAATCTTATCTTTAGCCAAGATAAAAATTATCCTACGTTTTATTCCAGGTTATGACTTATCAAGTTACTTACTTACCAGGTTACATCAATCCATTCAGTGGTATTTGTGAGAAAGAGTGACAAACATCTTTACATGCAAACATAATATTTTCACATTTATAATAGTAGTAGGATACGATGAAGGCACTAAGGAATTTTTAAATTATTCTTTTAAAAAGTCTCATCATGACTGACTCACTAACATACCTGTCAACGCAAAGCCTAAACCCGCTGTAAAAATTTTTGCACACAGGTTCCTTTTACAGGTACGTTTTTTTTCCACATGACAAGTTCAGGTTAACGAATTAAAACTATTTAGGTAGTTATCTCTAAAGAAGGATAATTATATAAATTGAATAGTGGATGTAAGTTTGAAAACAGACCCTTATAGTTGGGTTAGGCTACCCAAAAACATAAACTTTGAAAGAGTTTTAGATGTTGCCCAGCGGACGGGTAATATTTAATATTTTAAATTTTTAAAATCTGTAGCAAATATGGTTTTTGGCTACAACATGAATAATAGCGATTCCTGGATAAAAATAAAGTAAGTCATTTGGAGACCACTGCTTATCCCATTGGCAAGTATAAGGGGATAAGTAAGTAATTATGTTTTATTTACTCTAAAAAGCGTGATATTTTAATCACTGCATTATCAGACTATCGACATTATTACTACCCATACATATGTACTTATACCGCTTATAAGTAAGTGAACTGCCTAAATTAACAATCCGGGACAGGATGCTCGACATCTCGTAGGTATATTCGACATGACATTGACGCGGGTGGAGATTCCCATTCCCAGAAAAAGATTTCTTATTCAGACAGTCTCGAGTAGCAAAAATTACAAAAATCCCTAGTAAATACTAGTGAAAAATACGCCAGACAAAACGCTGATTAGAAATGACACAGGAAAAGATACTTTCTGTTTAAGCAGAACAATAGTGTTTTTGTACAACGATCGAAATAGTTTTATACCTATCTATATCTCTAATACATTTATCTTAGTTTAAAAGGAAAATGAATATGCAATCCTATATTCTTAAGCTAGAAAGCAAAAAGTAATCCGCCGATGTTCAGGGTACCACCGAACGGATCGCGCGTAATTCAATAAATCCCCAATGAAAGGGATCACACTTTTTTCCCGCACGACATAATATCGTATACCACTCGTCATAAAAACGATGCTCCGTCTATCCGACGTAGATATATGGAAAGTAATAATTCACGTCAATATTCATTCGTGTCAAACAAATCGTAAAATGTGTTTCTGATCCGGGTTGAGTTTTATATGAAAAACATGAATATGCTGTGCTTATTTTATTAAATAATTTTGAAATGCTGCAGACACGGATAAGTGAGCAAAAATAGAAATTTGAATAACGATTCGTAAATAAATAATTCTGTTTTTTTTACTGCGCCTCTTTAGTTTCGTCGAAAGCATTATTTTTTTCATTACTTGAAACTAGTTATCTACAGGTGTGGCGTAAAGAGTAGTCAAGCCGTTACTTAAGGGTGGGGAGCGTCATGATTTAACAGAAAATCAAAATTTGTGTTTAGTGAAAGTGCCATGG
The DNA here is from genome assembly GCA_951361185.1 of Ochropacha duplaris. Taxonomy (NCBI): domain Eukaryota; kingdom Metazoa; phylum Arthropoda; class Insecta; order Lepidoptera; family Drepanidae; genus Ochropacha; species Ochropacha duplaris. The sequence continues at coordinate 5,874,345 of OX592706.1, forward strand.
TTTTCGAGTATTTGGCCATTTTTTAATTTCATAAATGATTACACCCTTGGTCACTATTTTCGATGGCATGATCACAAATAAAAGTATTTTCACAGTCTGTTTTTTGGATAAATGTGCTATCAAATCTAAACTTTTGTTGTTATACAGCTAGCTTAGTTTTTTTAATATTCAAATTTTAGTACAAAAATTTGTAAGACGAAAAAAAAATATTTTAAGTTTGAGCGCCCGTGGTGTAAAAAAAATGTATGGTGACCTGTGTGACCAAGTAACAATAAAATTGCCCATTTCATTGAGATTCTAAAACGGTATGACATCCCGGGCGTAATGCGCAGGGCAGCCATCGTGTTGCAGCCACATTCTTCTGCGTTATATAGAAAATTTAGACTAAATCTTCTCATATAGAAAATTTAGCTAGCAAATTGAGTTCGGCTGCTTTTGCGGTAAAGAAAATTAGACAAATAACAGATATTGCTACAGCTAGGTTAGTTTACTTTGCATATTTTCATAGTCTGATGTCCTATAACCTCTTGCTGTGGGGTTCAGGGACTGATTTGGATACTGTTTTTATTTTACAGAAAAGGGCGATTCGCGCGATCTATTGTTTGGGTCCTCGCGAGTCACTGAGAAATCAATTTAAGGAATTTAAGATATTAACGTTGCCCTCGCTGTACATATATGAAAATATAATGTATGTTCGAAAAAATTTAAATTTGTTTGAAGTAAACAGTAATCATCATAATTTTAATACAAGACACAAAGATAAAATTGTGACCCCTAGATTCAGGCTAGCGAAAGTTAATAAATCTTTTCTCGGGAATTGTGTTCGTTTTTACAATAGGATCCCACGTGAGGTAGCTGGAATGTCTTACTTTAAATTCAAAAATTTTATTAAACTTAGGTTAATGAACAAAGCCTACTATAATAATAATAATAATAATAATATTTATTTATTCCCACACATGAAAAAACCATAGATATAATAACAACAACAAAAAACTATGTATTGGCTAGATTACACAAGTATATGGGTCTTCTGGCTCCCAAGCTAGAAAAATCTGTGTTATGGGTGCCAGTGATCCTCTGTACGACAGTAACTAGTGCCTAAATAACTTAAGCTATAATATTACAAAACATTAAGTGTGGGTGAGTGGAGGTTGAGTGCGAGTGTTTGTGTATGGGAGGGTGTGTAATGTATGAGAGGGCGTATTGTGCGTGTGCGTGTGTGTGTGTGAGTGTGTGTGTGTGTGTGTGTGAGTGTGAGTGAGTGTGTTGTCCTCTTCATCGTCTAAGTAATAGTGTCTCAGTCGTCTCATAGTCCATATTTAAAAGCCACTCTTTGACTTTGTTTTTCACTTCAAATTTAATATAGGACACAATGTTTAGAAGTGAATCAACTTTATTATACAGATGAGAGCTTAAGTATCCATACTGCCTAGTTGCGAAAGTTGTACGGGGATACGTGCTCGGACAAGGTTTTGTTTTCCTTCTACGCGTAGTATCTTCTATAGGCACAGGGATGCCTGTTTTGTGGCGACGTAGAACTGTGAGGAGAACAAAGAGCTGTCTTACTGTTAATACTTTACCCTCTTCATACAGTTCAGCCGTCGGATGTCGGAAATGTTTAAATAGCATTACTTTTAAGACAGCCCTTTGTGCCCTCTCAAGCTTAATAATGGCTGTTTTGTCTGCCCCTCCCCATACTGGAAGACAATACGAAATAATGGACTTACATAGAGATTCGTAGACCATATATAGACTATCGCGATCGGCGGAAGAGCGAAGTTTCCTCATCATAAAAATTAGTTTGCGGACTCTGGAGCAAACGCTGTCTATTTGAGCATGCCAGTTCAACGCGTCATCTACTAAGACTCCCAAATATTTTACTGTACTTGATCTAGTTAGGGATATACAAGAGCAGTTAGAAAGGTCGTCGCAGTTATGTGCAGTGATGACAAATGTATCAAGGGGTTTACTACATTTCCTTAAGGAAAAGGTTAGGTACTTTGTCTTTTCAATATTCAAGGTCAAAAGGTTAATATTCAACCATCGCATAACAATCCGCAAAGCTTGTTCAGCATATTGTTTGACTTCAGTCCAAGTGTTACCATTGATGATTAGCGCAGTATCATCAGCATACGACAAAATTTTACAATTTGGAATTTTTAATTCACACAGTGCGTTTATGTAGATTTTGAATAAGGTAGGTCCCAACACGCTACCTTGTGGTACACCATAATAAAGCGTTTGTTTGTCACTGAGATAACCACTGACACTTACCATCTGGGACCGGTTTTTTAAATAACTTTCAAGTAGGGAGAGACTAGATCCTCTAACACCCATGCTATGTAGTTTCGTTAGAAGTATTTGATGTGAAACCGTGTCGAAGGCCTTTGAGAGATCAAGAAAAATACCTAGACATTTGGCTTTTGAATCTAAACTGTCAACAACATTTCTAGTTAAACAATCGACAGCATCCTCAGTGGAAAATTGAGAACGAAAGCCAAATTGGTTGCCAGAGATAATGTTATATTTTTCCAAAAAACCATTCAATCTACCATTTATTACCTTCTCCAAGACCTTCGACAACGCTGTCAGTACCGAGATGGGTCTATAATTGTCAACACAATTTTTTGGACCTGATTTATGTATGGGATGGACTAGTGCTATTTTAAAAGCAGCAGGAAAGCTCCCTGTTTCAATTGCTAAATTACATATATGCGTGATCGGGGGGACAAGAACTTTACAGCAGGCCTTTAAAATTTTAGAAGAGATGCGATCCCAGCCTGATGCAGAATTGTTGCGCAGGTTTCTAATCAAAGTCTCAATTTCAACTTCATCTACTGGTAATAAGACAATCGAGTTACTTTGAGATTGAATATTAGAGTATGCAGGAATTAGTGTGCTAGGAGAAGTATTTAGAATTTTATCCGCAAGTCGCTTACCTACACCAGCAAATAATTCATTAACTATGTTAAGGGAGTGTGTTGGATTACTACTTAGATTAAGCAGCTCAGTGGGTAGTGAGTGCGTAGTTTGTATGTTGGCAATCTTTTTTAAAACGTCCCATGTGTTTTTTGGATTACCTTTAGCATTCAACAATTCACTTCTTTCGTACTCTCTTTTAATTTTCCTGAGTAAATTATTACAGAAATTCCTATAACGTTTGAAAGTTTTATTTAGGATAAAGTCGTCTGGACTTGCTTTGGCCTTTTTGTGAAGTTTATCCCTATGCCTTATACATCTCAAGAGCCCTGTTGAGATCCATGGTTTTAGGATATTTTTTCTTTTAGAGACTCTAACTTCCTTTGAATGATCCTTTATTGTTGATACCAACATTTCTATTAAGTTATTTGTAGCAGAATCCACATCACTATCATGTAACACTAGAGAAAAATCAAGGCTATTAATATCACGCACAATAGCATTATGATCAAATATAGTTGTTGTCTGCCTATTCATCTTAATAGAGTATGATAGATTAATACTGGCAACTACTGGTATGTGATCCGTGATGAGGGTTTCCAGCTTTAGAATAGTGACTTTGTTAGTACATTTTAATAAGACGTGGTCAAGGCAGCTATCATATCGTGTGGGCGTGTAAAAAGCTGGAATTAGCCCATGGGAAGAAATTAAATTAAGGTAATGATCCTTATCTTTACTTGTACTGTCTGGTGAAATGTTGATATTTATGTCACCGACAACTAATAGATTCGGGATATATTTGTGAGACGATAAAAAAATATTTAAGTCATTGTAAAATGTGTCTAATTTTGTTGAGGGGGAGCGATACATTGCAATGATGTCTACTTTATTCATTACTCTCAATAACAGACAGTTAGCTTCAGTGAACATAGGCTCAGATAGTTGGTGTTCAAGATCCTCACGAATGTACGCTACAACACCATCATTCTGATTCCTGTTTTTAGTAGTTTGACAAATTTTATAGCCATCTAGAATAGGGATAATTATATTTTTACTAAGCCAACATTCAGAAAATACCATTATGTCATACTCTAGTTCAGTGGAGCGTAACACTGTAAGAAATTCATCGAGATTTTTACCGATACTACGTATATTCTGGTGAATTATCTTTAGTGCCACACTATCAGGATTTATATAATTAGGGCAGCTTGAAGGTAGGCATGTGTGTACGTCAGCTACAGTAAAAGAGTCCAGTTCAGGTAAGATATTATTAGTGTTGTTAGCCATTGGTTAAATTGAATTTAGTTAGAAAAATGCACTGGAACGAGATCAGGTACAAAAAACTGAGCACAGGCATGATGTGAATATTATGAAAGGCATTATTGAGATGTGGTAAGTAGTTTTGTTTTGACTGAGCGGTTTGTGTAAAATTTTGGTACTTAGGATATGAAATCATATGTGTATATTTGGGTGATGAGAATGTATTATTTGTAAGAAGTGTGTGAGTGTATACAATAGAATTTAAAAAAATTATGAGTTGAGATAAATAGTTGATTACTAATAAAAACAAAAGCAAACTAAACTTTGTTAATATCATTAATATCTTGACTAAACTTGTTGGTAACCGGCAGAGCGAGAAGACTCTCTTCAGAAAATATCCGAAAAAGCTCGCTACCATTTTCTTTACGCAGGTAGACTCTCCCATTTTTTGCCCAGCAATATTTGTACCCATTGTTGATTGCGAATTGTTTAGTTTGGTAAAAAAGCTTCTTGGCAGTAGGTGGCAGGTATTCAGCAACAAAAACAGCCTCTGTTTTACCAGGTAGCCCCAGTTGTTTTGAATTGAGTTTATCGCAGCGATCTCTATTTTTATTGTAGATTTTCACCGATGAGAGGAAGTTTTCCCTTTTATGAACGGTGGTAAATTCAACCACTATCGGCTTTACTGAGCCAGATTTGGTAGGTAGACGGTAGGTGTCTCGTATGTCGGATGAAGTGACGGCAGAGCCAATAATCTTACCAATGTTGCATACAGCCTCCTCCAGGTCACTTGACGTCTCCTTGATGCTTGTCGGGAAGTTCCTAATCTCCAGAGCTGAAGAACGAGAGGAAAGCTCAACATCTTTTAATTTGTCTTCAAGTTTGTGTATATAAGCTCTATCTATTTTCCTTTGCCTTTCCAATGTTTCAATACGCTGTTTCATGTCTTCGAACATTTGATTAGTAAATTCCATGCTTTTCTGGATTTCAATGTTGGACTTTTGAATCTCAGAGTTTTGAAGTTTAAGGTCTTTAATTTCCTTGATTACGGACTGTAGCATGTTTTTGACCTCATCATAGTCACTTTTTGGGGAGCATAAGTAGTCTGGCCTTTGACGTTTGTTACGAGCAGAGAAGTTAGGTATTTGCGTGTCGGATGGTGATGTAGTTAGGTCCGGCTCAGAGGCGGTTTTCACTATGCTCACATCTTTAAGTTTAGGGCTTGGTGGGGTACGTGCCATTTTAGGCATATTGATATAAGTATGCTAACACTGGTACGCCGAAGAAGATATTGTGTCAATGTAACAGTGCGTACTGTACGGAACGATCGGGCGGCGTAGTAAGCGCAGCAGATCTCGTAGTTTTTGTGTGTAGCAGCAAAGCGTTGTGATTCCGATGACGTCACCCCAGCCGATAGCGATGAGTAATTTCGCCGCGCTACGACAGCTCACCGTGGTCGAGCGGTAGCACCGGTCGGCTCACGCACAAAGCGCTCCCGGTTCGAATCCACGCAGCGGAGAAAAACTCTTCCAACCCTCTTGACAAATCTTCAATACTCGAAACAACTGCACTACAGTTATCACACTCGCACTCCCCCCGAGGGGAAAAAAATCCGTATGAGCTACTTAAGAGCAACAAGGAATCGAAAATTTAAAAAACAGCCAATCACAAATTAAAACAAACAACAATCAAACAAAGCCCAGCCGAAATGCGACCGCACACCGTTACCCCGTACGGAGGAATGATATAAGGTGGCTCATTACATGGAAGACAGAAATATATGGTTGTAGTAGCTTCTCTCTGCACCTGCATCCCCCTGGCTTAGTGTAAAATATTTGAAAATGTATCTAAATGTACTTATAAAAATGTAAGAAAGATCCACTGTTAAAAAAAAATTGCCTTGCTGAGTTTCTTGCCGGAGTCTTCTCAGTTGAAGTGTATTCCGAACCGGTGGTAGAGTCAATTGTAACGTTCATGAGTGCCTTACCAGGGCCTAAACTGAATAAATGAGTTTTGAGTTTGAGTTTGAGTTGCTCTAAAGGCATGTCTTCCAATAATGTAGGGAGAACATTTTGCAGAAAGTCAATATGCATAATTTGCACAGCTGGCAGCGCACCAATCCTCATTTGATGAGAGAGGACAGGTCCCAGTATCAGTTCAAAATAAACCTCTGGACTGGGATCATGGACGGCCAAGTTATCGGTCCTTTTGAATTGCTAGCCACACTGGATGGCAGAAGATATTTAGACTTTCTGCAAAATGATCTCCCTACATTATTGGAATGCCTTTAGAGCAACGCAGAAGAATGGCTGCGCTGCGCATTACGCCCGAGATGTCCGCCAGTACCTCGACCGTGCATATCCCAGACGGTGGATAGGGCGCCTGGGAACTATTCTGTGGCCACCATGGTCACCGGACTTAAACTTACTGGATTGCATCTACTGGGGATGCCTGAAGGGAAATGTTTACAGGTACCCGATTATTCAAAATATTTGATCCTGATCCCTTTAATAGGCATTATCTGTAAACTAAAAGCTGAAAATACCGTGTGTTATACCGTTTTAGAATTTCAATGAAATGGGCAATTTTAATGTTACTTGGTCACACAGGTCATCATACATTTTTTTTACACCGCGGGTGCTCAAACTTTAAATTCTTTTTTTCGTCTTACAAATTTTTGTACTAAAATTTTGAATAATAAAAAAATTAAGCAAGTTGTATAAAAACATAAGTTTACATTTGATAGCACATCTATCCAAAAGTACTTCTCAAAAAACAGACTGGGAAAATACTTTTATTTGTGATCATGCCATCGAATAGAGTGACCAAGGGTGTAATTTTCAATGAAATTTAAAAAATAATCGAAAACCAGGGCACTTTTATTAAACACAATTTTTAATTTTCTAATAAATCATGACGCCCACCACCCATACATAACGGCTTGACTACTCTTTACGCCACACCCTGTATATATATAAAAGAAAGGATAAGTCCTGACTGACTCATCAAAGCCCAGCATAAACCCTTAGACCTAGGAAGCTGATTTTTTTCACAGGTGTTGTTTTTAAGACGTGACCGAGGAATAAGAACGGATTTTTTGAAATTCTACCCTTGAGGGGGTGAAAAAGGGGTTGAAAGTTTGTATGAAAGTCAGTCATTTTTGAAGCTAGAATCATGAAACTTTGTTTTTAAGCTGGGGGTTGAAAGTTTGTATGGAAGTCCGCCATTTTTGAAACTGTGTTTTTAAGCTAATAATCAAAAATAAAGTAACATGTGTTTTAACGTTTTCTAAAAGTCCACTCCTTACGGGGTAAAACGGGTGTTCAAAGTTGGTATGAAAAATGAGAAGGCCTGACTCACTGACTCATCAACGCCCAGTCTCACCTCGCCCCCTCCAACCTTGGACCTAGAAAGCTGATTTTTTCACGGGTATTGTTTTTAAGATGTAGACGAAGAATAAGATAGGATTTTTCGAAATATCTCTAAATGGATAAAAAAGGGATAGGTACTTGGGTGAAACCGCGGGGTGGAAAGCTAGTTATTTAAATATAGTTACAAATTTTTAAAGAGGTTTTTACTTACCCACTTTAAAAACTAATAAATATTTCTGCAAGGTATAACCTTATTATATTTACCATAAATTTACAAATATACAAACTATAATATATAAAAAACTTCCTCGAAGCTGCCGATCGACAGAAAAAGCTCCTCGCCCACCGGTTTCCCGAAGCCACGATTCGTTTTTTAGATAAAATACTTGTAAAACGACGAGCATAATCGAGACCATGACCCATGGTCTATTTAATACATTTAAATTATTTGGTATAGGTACATTGCGTGGTAATTCAAACTGTGACCGGTATCTACTTACCATCAGGCGGCATGTCTGCTAGCTAATTAAATATTAACGACCATTAACATTATCGTAATATTTTTATTTACTTTCTGTTCCGAAATCCTATATGGAGTAAAAATAAGACGCGACATAATATGACAGCTTCCTGCTATCCGCGGCTACACTAAGCCCCGCATATGACGGGACCAGATCCATCCACGTCTTGTCTCACTAACCACTATTAGAAAAGAGACGAGCGTACGTATACTCATGAATAATTCATTCACGGATTGCCGTTCGTAGTCTTGACGAATGGCGTCGGTGAATCAATAAAGGCTCGTAAGTGCGCCATCAAATACTGTATCGTACTTTTTGTATCTAGTAAGCTGCGGATCGTTCATATCGTTTTGTGATGTAAAGTTTGAGAATACCTACAGTTTACAGGATGTTTATAGAATCAACTTTGCTGATGTGCATATGTATTGTTGTTTTTAGATTGAGAATATACTAACTCTACGGCGCATGATGTTTTCAGTATTAAAAAATAAAAGGATTAGGTTCTACTCCAAGATTTTACCAGATTTCTTATCCTATTCCTCGAATCACGTCAAATTGTTGCTTCTTTGCTATGTGAAAGGACAAGCTAAAAAAACCAACAAACTAACTATCGTATTTATGATTAATATGAAATATGATTTGAATCATTGAAAAGTTTTACCCAAAAAAACATATTTTGGAGAATTTTTATCCAAGTCTCATAGAATGACAAATTTAATTTGATATCTCATAAAAATATATAATGTATCCTTTTGGCACACTCAAACCATACATACGACTTAGCGATTCATATCTTTAAAGCTTAAAGTTCAAATAGTACTGCTACGTATATTACTTAATGTTATTAAGTCTAATCCTTCTTTCAGCTCTTGAAATAAGAAGTGCCTTCAAAACTTTTTACACAAAATATGTTTCAGCGTTTTTATAACAGTTGTAAAAATAAAAGCCGATTTGTTGAACAGAACTATGAGCTTAGTTTCAATTCAACAGCTGCTCCTAAAAATAAAATAGTAATCATCCACTCGAATTAACAAACAAAAAAACTAGCTGTTTCAACATTCGAACTAGTAGAAATATTTGATTTGACTATTTAATTAAACCTTTTCCATTTTTATTTGTCTCAAAACATTGTTATACATATAGCAACTGCTATATACGGGAAGTAATATAATGACTACTAAATATAACAAACAATCTCTAATACACAACGCAACCCACTCAATTAACCCGAGTAAATAATGTTCGTAAGGACTCTCGGAGAGATCACTGAAAACATTTACTGAATGGTACTTAAAACTTTGCAGAGCCCCATTGTCGCTCGAAGCCATCAGCTTGTTTCTCGTATTGCAGACGAGGCGTTAACCACCTCGGAGATTTATGAAAGTGGCTTGTCTTTTTAAGGCGCTTGGGGGTAAAAGGGGAGTTATTATCTATGTTCACCGTCGCCCTAATTTTGTTGGCCCTTTTTAAGAGCGACGCTTTTAATTTCGGGGCTACAAAGTTCTCGGAAAGTTTTATAAAAGTAAATAAAGGATATTAGAGGGTCTGCAATGAAATGGGTCTTGGAACGGTCTGCCTTCCTACTGAAATGTCTCTAATGGCAATTTTAGCTGTTCATGTTTGGAATTAGTATGAGGCTTGATGTTTTAGATGTTGCCATTTACAGTTACGTATACCATTTTCATATTTTGCAGTTTGATAGAACGAAATCAGGACTTTGGAAAGTAATGGATGAAATTAGCAATTTTCTTTGTTTTTCGGATCTTGAATCTTGAACGTAGTAAAAACAATACCTGATTATTATAAAAATTGTTGAGTATATAAGTAGATACCATCAGTTTAGTCGGTTGTTAAGAGAATTAATCAATTTTTTTCATAAAAGAAAAATTCACAGGCGTTTTTTTGAAATAATATTTTTTATTATTTTAAATGAATAACGGTTCATGTCTTACCAAATAAGTTAACTGAATTTAAGGTATTCGCTGTAAATACAACGTTTATTTTTCAGCAAATAATAGAATTCACAATGTATGCATGTTATTATGTATCTTATTGGTTATTATATTTCTTTTTATAAATGATTTTCGTTATAAATACTATGGGTAAAAGTCGTTGAAAAAGTTAAATGAATAGCGTTGAGATCAAACCCCAAAATAATTTTAAAACAGCTGAATTACGAGTTTGTTTCAAGTCAAGTACCAACAGTGTTGCCACCATAAAGCTAATATCTGTACTTATGTATATTGTGTAAGTACATATGAATCCAAGAGGGAGTTTAGTGCTATCTGGAATTAATTTAAACTTTACCCCTTTCGTGCATATCAATTAGTTCGATGTTGGTGTAGTTTGGAACGATAAGGAGTGTCATGTGATTTCATACCAATAAAGGATATAAATTTATGTAGGTAATAGATATGGACAAAGCATTAAAATTGAATCAAAGTATGTTTTACTTTATTTATTTTGAAGATATTATTTATTTACAACTATAATATATTAAAAAAAACTTATTCGAGGCTGCCGCTGCTGCCGATCAACACCAAGCTGAAGCGTTAACGGAAAAAGCTCCCCGCCCGCCGGTCACCCGAGGCTTCGATATTTTTTTTAGATAAAATACTATTATTAATATTAATTTGGTTCCTTAGTAAATACTTAGGTAATAACATAAATAGCTGTTGAAACACAGGATGCTACTCGTAGTTACTCAGGTGGGTTAAAGTACATTATTACAGTGCTTTAGCTTCCTCATGATATTTCAAGCTCACTGTAGGATTCAAACACATTTAATCGTCGCTTTAACTAGCACTAGCAGATATCGCCTTTAAAATGTTCATACATCACCTATCTAGCCAGATTACCTTAAATGTATCCTATGCATTTACCAGTTCTTTTATTATTGACAATGATTTTAATGTAATTAACGCTCTTGTTAAACTTATTATTTACTGAACTTGAAAATAAATAGAATTGAATACCGGACAAAATGGCCTGGCTTATGAAATCAAGTTTTATTGCCGGTTAAAGTGGGGCGCAACAAAATATCTAGGTATATGTGTTTAATATACACTGTATATTTTATGTGGTTTAATTTCTGTAACTATAGTGTTGTTAAATATTTACTTTTAGGTATATTATAGATACTACAGATATTTTAACGAATCAATATTAATAATTATTGCATTTTCTGAAACTTTACATACCTTTATGGTAGAGAGGAAGCAGGAAAAAGCGCCATCTTAGGTGGATCAGAAAATAGTATTCTTTTTAGTTACATGACTAGGGCGTATTGTCTATACTTCCAACAGTAATGATAACATCTGTGACGCTCAAAAACTATCACCTCAGTATATCAGTATCAATCTTACTACAGCCTTTTCCAAGGAACTCAAATCTAGGCACTGAAGGTTTGTGTTCTACGGGTAGATAAGGAAAAAGGGGTCGAAGTAACGCAACGTCCGCGTCGTTTAAAAAATTGCTTACCATCAATCTGTCGCAAGGATGCGGGTTCTGATCCCTTCACAAGTCAAGCAATTTTCGTAAGATTCTCAGTCATCCGTCGTAGCGTTTGCGGTTCCACTTTTCTTTAAGTACAAGAACAAACTTATTCATTACTCATTCCTCTGTTGGGGAACTTTGCTTTATAAAATATAGCCCCTTGAAAAGGAATAAACAATCATTTATCGTACTGAGTTGTGTTTGTAAAGTTTATAGTGTTGTTGTGTATACGAGTGTGAGTTTGTGTGGTAAGTTTTCACGGCTATCATATTAATATATTCCTTATATATTAGTGGACGGTGTATGTTCCTTGACTTGAACACTAGATATCTAAATTTTCTTTGAAACTCAGCTACTGGATGAAAAATGTGATTTAGATTGTAACTGTAATTGTTGCACTCTGATTTGTAATTGGTTGATTTTGAGTATTCTTAAATTGTGAAAATTTAAGAATACTCATAATCTCGTATCAAGTTTATAATAACAAGAACTTCTCAAACGACCGTTTGCAATGAAAAAAAAAATTGACTTCCATTTGTTGTCTTTGGCCTCAAGCCAAAGGTATGAAAGGGGTCTCGAGAACTCTTTGTTTCTAGATGGTCTTTGTCAATATTGCCTGATTTCAAAGCGTCTGCTGCTTTCTCTCGGGATTCGTCATTCATTAGATCTTTTTTTACTGACAACTCGCCTTAGAATTTGTTGTTTATATACCGTTTATTTATATATTATTTCTATGAATTTGAAAAATTAAGGGCGTATAAGGTTCAAATAGTCTTAATTAAGCCTGTTTTTGGACCGAATCTAAGCGTCAATTTTTTTCCATTACATCCTAACATAAAAGACGTCTTATATAATCCTTAAATATTTCAACGAAACCACTTAGCCGGGATTATTTCACAGCTTTTCTCATCGTATTATCTCCATTTTTTTCACAAATTGTTCGGGATCTGGAGACAAATATTGAGTTAGCTAACCAGGTCACGTATCTCACAGACCAATGGACAGTATACTATTTGAACGTCTCTCGTGTGTACTATGCTATTATTTGTCCCACATATTGGGAGCTAAAGTGGTCGCTTCCGTTCTTACGATCGTGTGTAAACCCGAAACCCAACTTATTGTGGGTACCTTTTAGGATAAAAAAGCGGATTTTGAAAACTTTGTCTATTTTTCAGTTGTCACAAGTGTATCTAATTGTAATTAACAGTGAAATCTTTATTTTGTACGTATCATTTTTATTGTTGCCATTGTGGTTTTTTTTTAAATCTATCGCTGATTTTGGTTACCATAGTATATTTTTTACAAATCTATCGCTGTTTAACTAAACACAATATTATTGAAATTTTGTGGGATTACCCGTAACAAGTGAACACAAGAATTCGTAAATGTACGAATCCTGAAAAAGTCAATGTAACCAAAGTAACGTATTTCCAGACATTTTAAGACAGATTTTTCCGATTGTAGATAGCACTTGGCTAGACCCATTATATTGTTTCACACACTCGTCGAATTCTTACAAGAAAATTAAATTTTTGACGTTAAGTTTCATAGCGAAAGATCTTTTAAATATAACTTTTGAGCTAGAAGGAAAGCCACTATTAAGATAAGACAAATTAAAAAAGGGCTAATGGGAGAAACAATATACATAACATAGTTGTCTACATGCAAAATCCCTTTTAAATCTACAAATAAGACAAATCTATAATACATCCTTGTTAGTTTTGCTTTTTGGCTAATTGGACGCCTGTTGTAAGATAAATAACAACCATATAGTCACATGACTGCCGAAGTAAGACCAAATAATTACCAATTATTGGGCCATAACATTGGCTAAACTTGGCAGTCGTCGAGGCAGTCCGATCTCGATAATTGAAGTGTAAAACCCCTTAACCAATACATCAATTCCACTTCTAAGTGAATATGTAATACTTCCTTAAGTATCTTAGCGTTAATTGGAACTGCTATAACTGTATCAACGTAATAATGTTCGGCACAGTCGGCGGCGACAGTTAATTAATAACAGAGTATAATATGTATAAGTTATAGTGAGAAAGCTGTTGCGCTCGTGGTAGATTGACTGTCGTGATAAAGAAGTTTCACTCCAAAAGGTACTCTAAAAGTTACTTCAAAATTATCTTTCACGCCTTAGCTCCACGTCTCAGAAGTTCTCACGTGATGTAGTAACACAAAGTAATAAGGTACTACTGGTACTAAATTTGGTATTTTTGGATTGTGTTATGAGCCAGTGAACAAGGTATCGTATTAACATTGCAATTTATTAGTCCAAAAGCAACCATTTATTCTTCGGAGTGCTCACGAAAAAGTAGCAAATAAATTGGATGTCCGCTCAAGCAGAGGTAGCTGCAGTAATCGAGTTGGGCGAGTCGTTCGGATAAACTGCACGCGCCGCACTTGAGGCGCACTCGCTACCTAAGGGATACTTGACCCAAAACTCCCTCTTTGTACTGCGAGTGTGGTTACGACGCTCTCTTACCCCATTTTTACAGATGAAACTGTGAATAGGCGTCTCTTTACATTTGGAGTTGTTATTTAATTAAATTAAATGTTTATTTTTAACATATTACCTATATAGATACTTCCCTATAAAATATTGATCATATTTTTATTTAATGAATACTTTTCAAAAACACTTATGGTACGAAATTGTGTTTGAATTTTGAAAGTTAATAGTTGAACAAAAAACTTCACAAATATAATTTTCATGTCCGGATTTTTTTTATATCAGTTGGTGGCGAACAAGCTTACGGCCCACTTGATGGTAAGCGATTATCATAGTCTAGTCAAAATATTCACCTGTAGGTAGGTTTTTATAATTTGAATTAGGGACTAATGTCAAAATATTCTTTGAATTTAGGTTATCCTTGCCGCTTTTGGAAATTATTGAATAACCAATTACATGAGATTAACCTTATTTTAATAATATAATTTTTTTATGTAAAATATACAATAAATATTAGGTCCATCGTCGTGAATCTCAACAAGCCGGTAGCATTCCCTCTTTGGACAGACAAGCTAAAGCTTTGCTGGAGAATGCTTCCTGCCCATGGGTCTTCTGAGGCTCTCGAGTATCTCGATGATGTTCTTTTACATTAATATTAAAAAAATATAATTTTATCAATAACAATTAAGATAACAATAAAATTTAACAGGTTTGTTTAACCCAATCACGGCTAATGTAATGGTGACATCAATTTAATGACACAGATAGACTGAGCAATAAACTAATTCCCTTTTTTAGAGTGAAATCCCAAGAGCTGATTTACTTAGACGTGTGCAGACTAAGAATCTTAGTATTATCGCAGAATTAGATTCCGCCTTATCCCAGATTCAACTGTCACAAGAAACGTGTCTGGAGGAGCTTTCAAATAGTCTGAATGAGGCACTGACAGTGATAAAATGAGAACAGAAACTTATAAACTAGTTCGATAATTTTACTCACATTTAATTTGGAAGCATATTTGTTTCAACCAAATGAATGTGAACTTTAGAGGCGGAGTTAATATGAAGTACACTAAAATATACAGGTATCTTACTGAATAATTATTTAACACTTTCACTGTTAGTTAAGTTTTGTATCACTACTCAAATCTTACATTATCTAGCTATCTAATTAATCTTACTATCTTAAGACTCAATTGACGCCTATGATAGAACAAGTGAGGTATAGGTATGTATCATACTTAGTGCTACATCTTACTTAGTGCTACCAACAAAGTGATTATAATATAACTTGTACGCGTCAGGCATATCGAAACTGCAAATGGTGCTACATGCAAACAATTCAATATCATTCAGGTACAGAACAAATAAAAAGGTAGAAGGAGCGTACGTAAAAATAGTCTCTAATGAAGTGAAGCAACGTGCAAGAAGTTGTATGCGTGACCTGCACGTACGTTATCCCGCGTGACTCAAACCACAGGAACGCGATCGGGTTTCTTTACTGTGCTTCAATTTAACCGCTCAGGGCTCTGTCTACCTTTTTTATTTGGTATGGTTTCATTCAGGTTACAATTTTAAAGAATTATTTCAACAGTATTACGTGATAAAATTCCATGATGAAAAACAGTACCTATTCAGTGAAAATGCAACGGTAATGGAATCAATTTACGTGTTCCAAAGGTACCTACATATTTATACATGGATGGATATCATGAAAAAGGTTGCCAGGTATCGCTTGTGTTGTCTAAATACCTAACATGTCTTCAATTATTTTACCTATTTAATTGGAGAAATCTACACTAATATTTAAAGAGGAAAAATTTGTACTTTTGTATGTTTGTAACGAATAAACTCAAAAACGACTGGACCAATTTCAACATTTCTTTCACCATTAGAATGCTACATTATCGTTGAATAACATAGGGTATATTTTTATCCTGGGAGAAGATAACTGGAACGCGAGTGAAACCGTGGGGGACAGTTAGTCTTAAATAAGGACATTCTAAGTACTTTAAACATTTAATAAAATATAATATATTGTTATATAATAATAACAAATAATAGTTTAACATTTCATTTATAGAAACAAGACAATGAAATGTTTCCCTAGCTGGTAGTTTATCAGTAATAGTATCACTATAAGAGCACTAAACACGGCCGTTAGAGTAGCAGTAAATTGTATGAAACAATATAAACATTGTTCCATATTTATTTACTTAACAACCTCTTTGCTTTGTACCATAGCCTTAAAATTGCCAGAAATCAATAAACTACATAATGTTAAAGATAGAGAAACTTCAAAATGAAATACAGACATTTAGTCTTTTTTACGAATCCATAGAGTTGACAATTTAGAAAATAAAATTACAATAGACTTTTTGGTTTTAGTGGTTCTTATTTCAGTGGATCCAAAATATACCAAATTGGTATTTGTGAGATAATATATTATTCATTTTATATTTACTTCAAACGCAAATATTTTTTCACGTTTTATAATATGCCGAAATCAATTAAATTAGTTAAGCTTAATTATGACTAAATTTTGATGGTTAATTTTCATAAAACCATTGACACATACTCGTAATTAAAACCTCATAAGGCTTGTTTCTTTTTCATTTTTATAAATTTTATTTAGATTCAGCCTGTACCTGCTTACTTTTGTATTTCTACTTGAAACTCACATAATATGAGTATAAAACTTTTTTAATGATTCCTGAACTACCTTAAAATGTTTGGGCATCTCGGTTTATTATCATATTCGTGAAGAGGTTTTCTAAAAGGAACCAATATTTCAATTTTCTAACCCTAGCGGGTTACGCTGTGCGTGGATAGCTCGGTCAGTCAGTCAGTCACTGTGGTCAAGTATTTTCATAGGTTTAGTTAACTTATACATTACAATCAGTATATTATATTTCTTATAAGATAATTTGTTTTATTTGTTTTTAACAGTTAATAGTCTTTTTTGTTACCAACTCACAAATTTTAGCCCATATTTTTTTCTTTATGAGGAAATTTATTTTTAGAAAAAAATGTTTTTAGCATAATCTCATCAATTTAAATATTGGACTCCTTCGGGAATTCAAACTGTCCCCGACTCGCTCCGTTGAAGAAATTCTTGAGGCTGAATAGATCCCTTGCCGCATTTTATATTTTCCGAAAAATATTTTTACCGCAGCCGACGTGTTAAGAAGAATTTAAAGTCACAATGCTTGCTCATAAATCTAGCTCCGTAGGGATTAAAAAGTAAAGCGGAGGCATTATTTTTCTCACATAATTACTTTGTTTGGAATAGGAAAGAAGCTCTTTATATTTAAACTGGTTTACTTTTATAGTGTGATATCTTCTTCTTGTAGTGCCTCTCCAACTAATGAAGGTTGGTCGTCAGTTCGGAAAACTTCTGTCTGTCTTTCGCGAGGTCGAAAGTTCAGCGGAGCTGTTGATGCCGGTCAACTGTTCTTCTTCCAGCCACTTTGCCCATCATAAGTTGCAGCAGTTCTGTCATGTCGCATGATATGTCCCAGATAACCAACTTTCCCTGTTTGATGGTTTGCATGATTTGGCATTTCTGACCAGCTGTGTGTATAGTGTGATTGACGCTCATCAATGACAGCTTATCCGTCTTAACTCCCGGGACTCTTAACTCATTAGATTTGATTAATTTTATTCAAATATTTATTATGAGGAAAAGATCTCACATGGGTAATTATCCCAGCATTACCTCCTTGTAACTGAATTAATTGGATCTTTATTCAGTCAGTCATCTTATACAGATGTATTTTATTAATAATAATGATTTCAGGAAGAATTAAACATCAACATAATAGGCATAAATTATGCATGTAAATTACAGAGTAACGAACTAATTTAAGTGCTTTAATCTCGTGCTTTGCATATTCATATAATGGTTTATGCAACGAGCTATGCAAATTGGGGGTAATAAAGATGTAATACACTACTTAACTAGAACTTAGCATAATATAAGTTAATATACTTATTTCTTTTTGCGGCAAACAACTTATCTCCATCAAGCACCTGTGTCAATGCAAACGGGTTTATTATACAAAATCCAAGTCAATAACCAATGATTTAAATTCAAACAGTATTTTATTAGAGATGCGAGATCCTCTAAGAGTGCCTCAGCAGCGTCACTTTTGTAGCTACCTACATGATGTTGTGTAGAAAGTGCATCTAAGCCGCTTGCTGAACCATTCTGGAAGGATCTCACAGCTCTTCAGTTTTTTATTGTGCAAGGTAGATGAGTAATTAAACTCTCATACCTACATTCAATATCTAGAGCATATACATAGATTTCTTCCCAATAATTTCCTCTACCACGACGATGGTTTGTAAAATCTGAAACAAGAGGAATCATTTTATTATAGGTATTGGCGAATTATTTAATTGTAAAAATTGCGTGCAATATTTATCTACTTAGCACTTATTCCACGTACTGTTTAAGTAAGTTTAAGTTAATCTAATCTACATTCAGGAAGTTATGAACGAAGTTTTAAGTATAATAAATGTGAAATCAAACTGGAAATTTTAAGTAGACTTAGAAGTCGCAGGCGGAGCGCAGCGTTGGATGAAATGACCTCGGTAATTGCCACGGGGGTAACTCGCTATATAAAATTTGAAGCTGCAGAGTTGGACGGGTGTCGAGATCACAAATTTGTATTCCAGGCTCACAATAAAGTTCATTTAAATATAAATGCGACAAGACCTTTACCCCAGTAAATGCTGTTAGTCCTATAAACTCTGTCGTAATTTTTTATTACGATCCCAAAAATAACTTTAGACATTTAACAAGCTTTAGTAGCAAAATATAATGAGCGTATTAAAATTTTAAATTTTCTGGACCCATTTGTTGAGTTTCTTAGAAGTTAGGTAAGTGTTTTGTTTTCACATTTACCTCAATTATTATTTAAGACTTATAGGGACTTGAAATCTCCGAATTCATTGATAGTAAAATAAATATACTTAATATTTATGCTTCAACTGTAATGAGTACCTACTAAAATAGAACAAAGTTTAAATTATATTTAACTTACTTATTAGCTACAAAGAATAAATTAAAAGTCGCTAATACTGAAGATGAACGCTGCATAAATAAAAAAAAATGTTGCATTAGGTTAATTCTGAATTTACAAATGATATTTGTTAATTTTAATGAGCAGCCTTCAGATACAGTTGAGTTTATTCAAGCTGCTCACAAACGTGATCATTTTAGAGCTAAAAGCTTGTACAAACGTTCTTGCCGCACTAAAACGAGATAGAGAGATCTAAGACAAACCTTAACGAGATTTCGTTGTAGATTTCCTTTTTTCTTAAACAAAAATTACACTTCGAAAGAAAAGCTCAAAATTGATTTACAGTTCTTTATAGTTTTGCTATGTTTTTCCATCCGTTCGACCGACCATGTAAATCTCGCTAATATTTAAGGGTTACCCTTAAATATTCCGATAAAAAATTATAATATTATTTAATTTAAGTGGACGTCAAATATATTTAAATTTTTGGTACCTGAGTAGATGCTAACATTTTGGTAAGTAGGTATTAACCGTATTTGTATTTATTTATGTATAGGTCCTGTGTGTTGTTCATATAAACACTGCACTCATAGAAAACGTTGAACTTTAAAACATTATTGGCGCCGAAGCGATAAATCCTGGAGTGATTTAAAATTTCATGCAGCGTCTTCGGTTACGTCAATTTTCATGCGAAATTCATGGCTGCAGCTCCACCATTTTAGCAACAAAACTGGGATTTTCTTTTCACGACGTTTATTTACCTCCTTGAATAATTTTATTCCTATTTTGTCCAATCTTGTAGTTGTTATAGTGGGCCGCATCGTAAATATTTATTAGGCACCGTTATACAGAAGCGGTAGTTTGTAAATTTAAATTTACCGATTTAGTTAGAATTAGGAAAAAAGGAAAAATAATGACATAAGTGTCAGGACGTTATTTGATATAAATAAATTGTATAAATTGGTTTTTAAGGAGATTTGTAATAAAGCTTTCAGATTTTGATTTCTCTTAAAGTAACTACCGTCTCCTATAAGTAAACATTGGATAATATCAAAAGATAATATAATAATAACCTATAGTCTGGTCAATGCGACGACCTGTCTTTAATCTAAGGGAAGTGTGTTTACAATAATTGGAAGATTATGTGACTGTCTCATAAATTACTAGTAAACTGAATATAGCACACTTATGGAATGCTTCTATGAAATGGTTGCGAGTACTTGCGAGTGGCCATTGATGGAATAGTACGGGAATAAGGAAAATTTATCAATTTTTATGGTCATTATGTCATTGAGATGTCAACACGGTGACGTCGTCGGCTAAGTTCTTCAGTGCCACTTCAGTGTTACGATTTTAGTGTTATAGTTTATTTTATTTTCATCCCTTTTATAGACTGTAATTTTTTAAATTTTGTCTGTAATTTTTTTTTATATACCTATTTATTTTATATATTTAGTTTCCAAATTGTTCTTTAATGACAGAGCCCATACCTGCTGATCGAATTGTGTCGGATGTTCAAGTGCCCGCTTCATTAGATAGTCTTTTGCAGTGCCCAAAGTGTCCACAAACACGTTTTTTTAAAGGCCTAAGAGGTCTTAAAATACATGAAGCCAAAGTTCATAAAAATTCTAACGTATCATGCCCCACCATTTTTCATGGCCCTTCTGTCTCATTAGTACATCAAGATTTTTTGGAAAAACTAACAAATTTAAAGCTTTCTACTCCTGTCGTTAAACGTATACCCCGCGGTGCCCGTTTATCTGTAGCCCAATATTTGTCTAAATTAATTAAACATACTATTAATCTCAATTCCATCCATGCTTGGGAACAACTCATCACTTTTCCTTATAGAATTCTGCACGCCCCTTACAATACCAATAATAATGTATCACTTACTTCTGTTATAAAAGAAAATTGCCGTATAAATAATGACCATGAGCAGTTTTTCATCCTAGAATAAACCCTACCCGCTCATGTACTCGTTCTCATCCATATCATTTAATAGAGAACAAGTTAAATGACGGCGATATTAGAGGTGCTGCGAGGTTGTTATTCTCCAATGATACCATAGCCGATAATACAGCTGAGACTTTAGAAGCTTTACATAACAAGCATCCACCTCCTTCATCAACTTTTTGCCTTTCAGATTTACAAAATTGCATTCCAGTATCTGATACAGCTCTAAAATGTATAAATAAAGATGTTTTTGGTGCCTTATCATCATTCCAAAGTGGTTCGGCGCCTGGAATTGATGCCCTCTCTCCACAACACCTTAAAGATCTCACATGTGGTCGTTGTAGTGATATTGGGGACACTCTTCTTGATGATCTCACTGGTTTAGTTAATTTAATGTTATCCGGAAGGGTCCCAAATGAAATATCACAAATATTGTACGGCGCTAATCTCTGCGCTTTAAAAAAAAAAGATGGCGGAATAAGACCTATTGCTGTTGGCACCGTATACCGCCGCCTTGCTGCGAAAGTTTGCTGCAGAGCCAACAGAGATAAAATTAGAGATTTACTGCAGCCAACACAACTTGGTTTCGGCTCACGAGGGGGCTGTGAAGCTGCAGTACATTCGCTTAGGACCTTTCTGGATAATAAAGGCGGAGAGGTGCTGCTAAAGGTAGATATAAAGAATGCTTTTAACTCAGTTGATAGGGGCGCCCTTTTGACACAAATTTTTGAAAATATTCCAAATTCTTCAAATTTTTTATATCAATGTTATAGCAAACCTTCAAAATTAATGTATGGAAACAATTTGATTTATTCAGCTGTAGGGTGTCAACAGGGTGACCCTCTCGGGCCGGCCATCTTTAGCTTAGCCATTAATCCTATCATTAAGCGTTTGAAATCAAAATTTAACGTTTGGTATCTCGATGATGGGATTTTGGGAGGAGATGTGACCACTGTGTTAAATGATTTAAAACAATTAATAAAAGATTTTCATGCTATAGGTTTAGAACTAAATTTTTCGAAATGTGAACTATTTTTTACGGATACTTGCACAGCAAAAGATTTGGCTTTTGAAAATTTTAATAGTTTAGCCCCTAATATTAAACTTTTAGACAGTGGTTCACTTCGACTGCTAGGTTCCCCCATCCTTGAAGAATCAGTTTCCACCTTTGTCGAGGAAAAAATTCAAAATTTTCAAAATGTTTCAGATCGTCTTTTAAAAATTAATAAACACATGGCCTTCACTACCATCAGATACTGTCTTTTTGTCCCAAAATTTGTGTATACTCTTAGGTGTTGTCCACTTTGTAAGTACCCCAATTTATTACAAGACTTGGACAATACCATTAGAGATACACTCATCTCAGTTTTTAATATAAATTTTGATAATCGAGGATGGTCACAAGCCTCTCTGCCTATTAGGCATGGAGGCTTAGGCATTCGCAAAATTTCTAGTGTGTCATTGCCAGCCTTTTTGTCTTCGGTCTATAGCACAGATGACCTTATAAAGCGCATACTCTCTGTTTCTTTTCAAAATGTTGAGGTATCTTGCTTGACCGAGGCCAGAATTTCATGGCAATTGGCCTGCCCGAACATTGAACTGCCCAAGGTCCCCTCCTCGCAGCGGCTCTGGGATGACCCTCTCTGTGAACTGGTACGGAATAATTTATTAGAAACGTCAACCAGTTCCACAGATAGGGCCCGCCTCACAGCTGTTTTTGCTTGGGAATCGGGTCTTTGGTTGCAGGCCTTACCATCTTCACATATGGGTACACTTTTGGACTCCAACACTTTTAGATCCGCAGTATGTTTACGCTTGGGCTTGCCGATTTTCTCGTCACATCGCTGTCAGTGTGGCACTGCTGTCGATCAACTCGGTCACCACGGACTATCTTGCATCAAAAGCGCCGCAGGTAGATATTCGAGACAGCTTGCCTTAATGATGTCATCCGTCGGGCCCTTACCAGCGCCAACGTAACAGCTATTTTAGAACCAAATGGCTTGTTTCGTGACGATGGTAAGAGACCCGATGGAATGACACTTATACCCTGGAAGATGGGTCGACCTTTGGTATGGGATGCCACGTGTGTTGATACCTTAGCACCGTCTCATCTTCCAGAGACAGTGGATAGGGCCGGTGGTGCAGCCATGTCAGCAGAGAGCCTCAAGCGGCGAAAATACAGTAACTTAGATACAAGTTACATGTTTGAGCCGTTTGGGGTTGAAACTCTGGGTCCGTGGGGGCCGAGTGCACACCACCTTTTCCGAGAAATGTCAAAACGACTGGTCGACGCATCTCGTGACCAGAATGCTGGCATATACCTCGCTCAACGAATCAGCATTGCCATCCAACGTGGCAATGCTGCCAGCATTCTGGGTACGTTGCCTACTGACAACGACTTTTTTATTTAGATTTTATATTATTAGATTAATTACCTAGTACGTTAGAATTTAATAACTCTTCGGCATTTTTCTTTTAAGTGCCGCATTAAATTACCCAGTTTATTACATAAAACCTTTAAAAATATAACTAGGTACTCTAATGACATAGGTATAGTTAATTTTCTCTACCTATGGCTTGTAAAGATATATTTTTATTCTTAGGGAATTACTACTTTCAGCCACATGGGTGACTTATCACGGTGACATTATAGTCAAACCGACGCCCAAGTACTTATCCATCCAAAATAATCTGACCCAAATAGGTAGGATATATATTCAATTGAAACTTCATTGATCGGAGTTTCAATAGAATTACTTTCTTGATATCGTGCTTTATCCTCAAAATAGTGTATTGAATTGGTGAGCAGTTCTAGAGTATGTATTAATTTGTCCTGTTAAATGTCAGTAAACATATTGTATGTCACTATAACACACTACTTATATATACTTTACTACATACAATTATATTTACTGAAATTTAGCCGCCTTAACTCTTTAACCGTGATTCTTTTCAATGGCACCAATACATATTTTTTTGGATGAAAACGACTTTCTACAAATTATAATCCCAAAACCAGTCTAAACTTAGCCTTTTGCTCTATTTTGTTAAAACTTCTAATAATGTTAATAATGCATATACTCGTATATCCGAATTATTTTCATTTACAATGAAACAAAGGAAAGTCAAGGCACAAAATCGATCCAAAGTTAATTAGGTCCATCTATATTTGCGGTGGTGTGCCGAGCTCTACATCAAATGGGGTTAATCTCAGTATCGCTCTACACGTTTATTTTAATTTTTACAACATATCATGTTTTATTTTTAATTTTAATTTGCCATTAAATGAATATTCGCTCAAGTAGTCTAGCTATTCCATGAAACTGTAGAGACGAGAGGGACTTCAAGAGACAAAATAATTATTTGAATTTCTTTGTCACAAAAATAAATATTATTTAACGCATTGGCTCCTGAATGGAACTGTGGTTTCAAAACTATTTTAAAATAAATATAATAGAATTATAGCACCGCGGTTCAAGAAGAATTTCATTAAAATTTTAATGTATCTACATAAACATGATAATGTTATTATTTAATTTACTATTAAAGAATAACACCCCACGACGATGTAACCGATTCGGACGTTTCCGTCGTGACGAGGGAAATGCCGCAAATGCATATCAATATTTGGTGGCAAATATTGTATTTAGAAGTGTAATAGTAATAAGATTATTAACCTATAATTATTAATCTATAGATTAATAACATTTAACGTGTATTCAAATTTAAAACTGAATTTATCCCAGCAACGTTTATTTATAGTAACTGCCAATCGATTGGTTTAAGAAATTTTAATTCAACAAATAAAGTATGTAAATACTTTCCGATTTTACAGTAGTTTTGATAAAAAAATCTGTCGCACGCGAAGTTCATATAACTATTGGAAATATATGTTTTTGATACAAGATTCCCACATTTCTTTGAAAAGCAAACTGACCAAATTATTATAATAACAAAAACTGCCTTCCTCAAACCTACAGTTCTAATACAAATGACATGGTAATAAAACTACGATAACCGTATAACATCAGGCTAACCGCAAGCTTATTTGTCACCTTCATGTTAAAAAACCTATTTCATTTCTTACATATTTCTTTCATATTTTCTACTTGACATTAAATTTGGCATATAATATTTAAACCAGGAAAGCATATAGCAGGTTTATTAAAGATATCTAAATATTTATGATAAAAGGAGTACCTACGTTACGTTCAATCACTTGTTGAGATTACAGATTTTTGTATAACATCATATTATGTTTGCTATTGGTATATTGTTTGTATTCAAAAGACTAGGTACTTCTTTACGTCGAAATATATATGGACCTGGAATCCTGAAATACAGATTAGGCACCAATCTCCTGCAAACAAGTGCCTGTGAGTATTATAATTAGTAATATTTGTATTTACTAATGAAAAAGGCAAGTTACATTTGTAATTATTTATTATGATATTATAATGCGATCAGTATTCTATTTTTTCTTGTCTATGTAATTAATACACAAGCAAAAAACAGAGTTATTTTAGAAGAACTTGATGTAAGAAATATCATACGAATTATTTTCATACGCAACCGGACTACATGCTTTCAATATCGGGTCCTATAGACGACAAACAAAATACCATTGGTTGATAAGAGTCTCAAAATGTCTAAAAGATATTGGAAAAGGTATTTTTTCACAAAAAAGACTTCTTAGAATATACCAAGGCGATCGGGGTACTCAAGAGCGCTATCAAGATTAAATGGGATTGAAAGATCGAAATGAATGTACGACCGGCTAATTCAATATCAGAGTGCCCACTTCAAAGGAGGTTTACGTAACTACAAACTCATGTGGGTTTTTCTTGAACTGAAAATATAATTAATCATTTTAGAGGTTCGAGAAGGGATATAGGCGTAAAACGGTTTTCTTCTATAGTATAAATTCGACCAATTACTGAAGCGAAAAAGAGGAGCCATTTGTCACAGGATAAAAAACTCTGCCGGCCCACGACCCGTCAGTCCATCTGTCTGGCTCGGACCTACATCAAAACCCCAGTGACTGACAGATCGTATTTATAACACGAACTGCAACTAGGGCGGGAAGAAAGCTGCGGCCGGCCCAAACAATTAAAGAGAAAATCTTTTTTCTTGTCCATATTAAACTGCGATGCCTTAGCATTCACGAACTGTTGCGTTGTTAACAGATTTATGTGAACAGCAGTATCTATATATTTAGCATATTTTTTTAATTATGTCCCATAAATCATTTTGATGATTTTTCATTTTTAGAAGTAGGTATCTAGAGACACAAAAACACGAAAGAGATTTTATGTAACCACACTACCGCTTGACAAATGTGTTTGTTAGGAATACGATTTCGTAGTGCAAAGGGTTGATGGTAGATTTATTTTGGAGTGTCCCATCTTACACAAACCATTTGCCTGTTTCCACGAGAATAGCCAATAAAATAGCAATAGCATTCCATATAACTGCGTATATTATTGCAGAAGTTTCAAAGTAATGTAGGTACTTAATTAATAAATTAACATCCTATTTTATTTCAGAATATTTATAATGACAATGATCTTTTATTTTATTTGGGACAGGGATCACCAATTAGTTATATTTGGAGTACGGTTTTTTTTTAATAATATGACTGTTGCGGTCCGTTTGATAGACAATTAAGGGTCATTCAATCACGTGAGGTGTTACTGTTACATCTTACACCCCACCACCCCCGCAGTGACATTTTAACTAAGCCATCTACGCTCCTTCTGTCCCCCTTGTTAAAACATTTCTTTTTACTTAAATACTTTATCAAAGAAAATTACATTAATGTGTTACATATTGCAGCACAAAACAGATCGGTGGTGCGGACCCGGAACGCTGTCCGCCATTTTATTAAGTAAAATCAAATAAATATCCGTGGCCATGTTTTACCCACGGCTATCTGATCCCAAACCAAGCAGAGCTTGGAATATGTAATGTACTGCCGACCTTGATAATGTTACCTGGCTCTCAAGTGCCGGAACAAACCGACAGGTGACAGATTTAAAACTTAAAGCAAAAAACAAAAGTACTCTACCACTGTACTATGATTTCCTCATGATGTTTTTGACAACCTAAAGCATTATGGTATCCGACATAACTGCAACTGAGCTATCGCCTTAAAACAATACTATACAAACTCATTGAGAGTAAAAAAATACTTTTGACAATAATTTTGGTTCAAATATTTTTTTTAACATACCTTTTTAAAACTCGATTTTACTCCCACGCTCTTTTGTAAAATATCAAAATAATCATGAAATACATCAACCTAGACAACTCTAATTTGAAATTCCATCACAATCTTGATAAAGGACGTGACGTGCTTACATTTTTCTTTTAAAAATAAACTGACGACCTAGAACTATACTGCAAACGATATGGTAACTTCAGATTCCTAGACTCAGAAGTTTATGACTCAGTCTGGATATCTAAGCTGTAAATTCAGATATAAAATTCAGTAAAATTTATGTGTTCCCGTAATAGACATCTTTTCGATGTACATAGTAAAATTTTATCTTGCTTGGATGTTCTGCTAAATCTTTGGATTATTATCCAACATGCGATATTATATCGTTTTCCTTTATAGAGACAAGCTCTTTTTTTATAAAGTTATGCGTTTTCTGACTAAACAGTTAATTTCACGTTTAAACATAAAAGTAGTAATAAAAATACATATAAACTTTCACATTTATTGTTATAATAAAAGTTTTAAAATTACTTTATCAAACTTATTATCTCAGAATTGTTGAGACTCGGTGACTTTACTACCTACAGTAAAGTAAACAGTTACCATTTAAAGTTAATTTACAAAACAATCCCAAACCTCCAGTCAATTAGCAATAAATCATAATTCAAAATTTCTAAGCAATTCGAAATTCAATTAGTTTCCTTCGAAAATTTATTTTAATCAGTAAAATAAAATTTCTAGAAATCTGAAAGATCTATAAGACTCACACAGTATTGACTCAATTATGTAATCATCTAAACTAATATTATAAAGAGGAAAGATTTGATTTTTGTTTGTTTGTTTGTTACGATTTAACTCAAAAACTAATTTAACCGATTTTAAAAAACCCTTTACCGTTATAAAGCTACACTATCCCTGAGTAACATAGGCTATATATTTATCCCAGAAAATATAAGACCCTACGGGAACGCGGGTGGAACCGCGGAGGACAGCTAGTTGTTTTAATAAAAAATACCACAGTGTCTAAACAAA
The DNA here is from genome assembly GCA_951361185.1 of Ochropacha duplaris. Taxonomy (NCBI): domain Eukaryota; kingdom Metazoa; phylum Arthropoda; class Insecta; order Lepidoptera; family Drepanidae; genus Ochropacha; species Ochropacha duplaris. The sequence continues at coordinate 5,902,609 of OX592706.1, forward strand.
GTTATTTGGTAAAGTAGATTTAACTTAAAACTAAAATTAACCTCACAATCCATTATTGTCCCTAATCAATCCTTATTTGTGCAAATGTTTATCTGAAAATCGTTAATTAGTGCAAATTTCAAATCAACCAGCGTTTTCCAATTAGCTCTAACGCAATAGTAGGCTATTGCGTTATTACATTTACAGAATTTTAGCATACAATATTAGCTTTTCGAAGTCTCAACCTGGCTGACCAGATAGAGATAGAGTTAGATAAGCGCCTGAAGATCATAAAATATAATGTTTTTTATTTCATACCAGCGACAACCAGGCAGGTGGGTCACCTGATGGTAAGTGACTACCGTCGCTTATAGACATTAACACATTGCCAATTCGTTGCACATCTTATTACAAAACCTTGAAGGCAACTGGTTCTCAAGTACAACAACAACATCCGGACAAATCTATTGAGGTTTTTGTGGTGTTTCTCTGTTTATATTTTGTTTTGTTCTTTATTTAATAAACAAAAAGCTGTCGGAACACACCAACAAGTGCTTGGTGACAGATTTTCATCTTGAGGGTGGTAGCCAGTCATTCCAGAACTATAAAGTACCCTACCATTGCGCAACTACATACCTACGTACGCAGCTACGCATGACAATGTTAAGGTTCATAACTTTTGAACAGAATGATAATTCTCAAACATAGTGGAAACCGCTAAAACAATGTTAAAGACAAGTTTCCAAGTTACATTAACTTTTACTTTAAAATAATTTGCATGAGGCATACTCAGACCAAATAAAGTCGTGTAACATAGAAAAAACAGAATGCATCATGTTCTCGAAAAAAAAAGTACCGGCCAACAGTGAAACGGAAACAACAGACGTTGCACTATAAAAAGCAGATCATATACCTTGGTGTTATCTTCGACAAACACATGAAGATGAACCAGCATACCGAAAAGGTTGTTAAAAAACTGAAACAAGTCAGAGGAGCCCTCGGTCAAGTAATAGGATACAATACGAAGACAGAACTAGACACGAAACTGGCCATCATTCAGGCTTGCATTTTACCACTGATGGATTACGGAGTGGTGCAACTACTCTCTAGGTATAGCGCAACGAACCTAAGCAAAATCGAACGCCAATATAGACTGGCACCAGGACGAACACCCACGGAAGCGATCTGGGGGATGGCTGACATAGAAGCCTGGCACCTACGCGCCGAAGACCTTAACACCAACATGTTAGATTATAAGCACACAACATAAATAAATCGCGTAATCTGTCTGTATAATCCACATTTTACGAATAAATAGAACACAGCAAACATAGATCCATAGGACATAAGTTAGCTGACACACCTCAGCACGGCCCACCAGCCACATAGACATTTTGTAAATACACAAAGTAGGCAAATAAATGTTATTCTGATTCTGATTACTAAGACTTCGCTGTCTGTCCGTCTGTCTGTCACCAGGCTGTATCTCAAGAACCGCGATAGCTAGACAGTTGAAATTTTCACAAATTATGTATTTTTGTTGCCGCTAATAAACAACAAATACTAAAAACAAAATAAAATAAATATTTAAGGGGGGCTCCCATACAACAAACGCGATTTTTTTGCCCTTTTTTGCTCGATATCAATAATGGCAACAGGTAGGCACTTGAAATATTCACAAAATATTGAGTTGTATTTTTTTTGTTCTGTTGTGGCATAATAAATAAATCGGTTTTGTTTACTTTACAGTGTAACATATTATTATCGTTTTCATAAATTTTGATGACACGGAACCAATTTATTTCTGTATTAAAATAATACAGTTTTCATGTAAGCTTGCGGGTAGTGTAAACAGTTTTTAATTATATTGTGTGCGATCGTTTTAGCCTGGCGCAACAACGCTTGATATGCCACGACAAAAGAGCGTAATTAATTACTCCTTTGATGTAATAATCGATACATTTAACATCAAATAAACACTTAATTGATGATCTCAATGTGGGTAACATAAAATTACGTACGGTTGCTTGCGGACTACGTTTTGAAAGCAGGGTAGGTACTGTTAGATCTATGAATCCGATGTATTCTTGTTACATGATTTAATTGTCAATGCTTTAGTGAACCTAGTTATTTGAGCCCTTTACTCAAACCAAACTATCTCTATGCAAAAAATCTGTTGCTTCGTTGATGTGTAAAAAGGACAAACCAACAAACACTTTCGCACTTACAATATTTTATGTAAATAAATAATATAAGTAAGGTTAATAGAATCTTGAAGAAGTCTGCGCAAGCTAAGCCGCGGGCAAATAGCTAGTACCTAATACCTCAAAATAAATAATAGTACAAAGTTACGTTAAGATTTTTTTTATGCCACTAGTGCCGAGGCAGGCGGGTCACCTGATGGTAAATAACTACTGTTGCCTATAGACATTAGCAATACCAGCGGGATTGCTAACGTGTACCGTATTACTTACAATGCCTTAAGGAATTTTAATAATAGAGTAGTACCTACACTACACAACTGTCATACTGTACGAGTATGACGTTATGTATCAACGTTATCTATATTTTTTTTTCAATTCTATCAATTTTTGCGGCTTTACTCTTTCAAGAGTTTGTTAACCATACGTAACTTATTATTTATTAAACTATCGCACTACATGAATGTTGAATAAGATTAAGTATATATACTTCTATATAGATCTCGTCTCTCAACCACAGAACAAATAAAAAAGGTAGAAGGAAAGGAAGTAAACAACAGTCTTCAGAAATCTATGTTTCAATAATCCTACAGAATATCATTAGCCTGAGAACTGCCGTTACCAAGTTATGGCAATCAGATAGCGTAATATCTCTGCTAATTATCCAAAAACATAATGATAGTGATTTTAGCGCTCAGTAAGGGCTCGTTCACTCGTGTGTACGAGCTCTAAGGCACCAATGCCATCAATGCTGCCAATGCCACCACAATTTTACGCCACAAAATCATAGTATCTTCGAATTTGTAAAAAAGAAGTGCTATTTTCCTTTCTAAAATATAACTTTTAAATCCTATATTTTCAGCCTACAATATCTCACCGAAATTATGAATATAATTTGTAATAAGGAAACATTAATGTAAGTATTGTCTCTGAAAGTATTCATCCATCCATACCAAAGTCTATTTACCCAGTCCTGTTTTAATAACGTGGTATAGTTTTTTTTTTTTTTTTTTGCTGGCAATCATCCTTTTAGGATATTTCTGCCAATGTCAAAGTATTTGAAATGGTCTTGGTCTATTTGTCACAATGTTTTTTTTACATAAGTTTAAGTATGTAGTCAATACAAAGTCTTTCAATCGCATATATTTTCTTCACTTTTAATTTCTTCTTTTATGTTATAGTCACATTCTCAAACTCACTGTAATGTCCAGTCCTCGTCCATACATGTCCAGTCAAGCTTTAGTGAAATTGGCGGTTGTTCCACTAAAACATTCACGGACTTTTTGGGACAACCTGGAAAGTCACGATACACGCTTTCATTTCATTTCACTTCACTTGTGCACTTAGATTGATCATTATTGGATAAAACACCACCGAAATTATTCAACAAAACTCAAAATACACGAATTTAATGAAAATAAAACGAAAACACTACGTCACTCTGCAAGTTCCCGCCAAAAAGTCAACGTGGTATAGTTACTGAGTAGATATTATGCGGAGCTTTTCTTTATGCGATCGCCACTTGTTTTATCAGCCTTCTACTAGATAGACTTATGATTCGATTCGTTGGAATCATTTATTGCAGGTGGTTCAGATCCGTTCATTATGTTAATTTCTGTATAATACCTACGCAGAGCAGAGAAAATCTCGAGAACGGTGTTTTTGTAAATTGGAAAGTATTTTCAATATTTTTCAATTTCATCTACACAGTCGAGCATTGTATGTATAAAAATCCGATTTAATCCAAGCCCTCCAATGTCTATTGATCCAGAGTTGTATATTCAGCGTTGAGCTCAGACCAATATTTTTTACAATCCAATTCGTATCTACCTTTCTTTTTCGTGACCAAACTTACAAAAGAACTTGAATATTACATTCGAGAAAATACGTTTTCAAACCGCAAAATATTATTAAGATGTTTTTCAAATAGTAGTCAATATACTTATTCACATTGAAATCAATGAAAGTTTAAAAAATATGGTAGACATTACAGCGTCTTGCCAAAAATATATATTTTATTATTTTGATTAGTCATATAAGCATTTTTTTATATTACTGATATAAGAGTCAAACTAAATTTATTAACCCTTTGGCTCACGGACGGATAGGACGGTCCTCCCCAAAACTACCTAAAAAATATTTCGATTTTTAATTACTCAACTTATTAAACGAATTAATCATTAAAATTTTGTGAGAACCAATTGGTTGATCAAAGTAAATTAAACTTGTAAAACCTCTTTTCTAGTTAATATTTTTAAGTTATCAGAAAAAATACTACAGTAAAATGTTTCTTTACCGAGTGAATAAAGTGATTGAATAAAATAAAACTTTTTGGATATTTTAACCTCTACAAAAAGACGTAAACTTATGGTACCTACCTGCCCATAGGTAGGTACTAAGTAAGATCTTGCTATTTTTATTAAAACAAAGGGGATAAAATACCTAAAGATTTAATCTAAAAAATCTTTTATAAACGCAACCAAATACAAGCACAGGTCAACAAATGAGTCAAGATACGTGCAGAAATCATTTAAGAGGGTAATTTAAATTTAATAAGCCTCTCGAAGCGTCAACTTACATTATCAAGTCCCATTGCCGCGCTTTACGGGAGTGCTCATTGTGTCAGCGATTCTCTACAAAAGATTACTTATTATAAAAGAACGACGCGAAGGAAATATTCCCAAGATTTTTTGTCCTTTTGTCAAGCGATAGCCAACGACACTTCGACCTCTAAGCTACAGACGCTGCAGTGACCAAAAATGTAATAGCATCATAAGTTTTTGCCTTTCCCTGTCTCTAGATTTGATGAATGTTTTTGATGATGGTTGAACGACGTTCTCTCAAGAATTTTATTTTTCTTTTACATCGGGGTGCTTACTCTCATACACTTGTTCTACAGTTTCTTTTTATTTAAGACTTATGATATTTGCTCCATGTCATCTATCTATATAAATAAAAATGGATCTTCGAAATGTATGTACGCTCATAACTTTCGAATAAATGCACCAAATTGAATGATTCTTTGTTTTATGTATTAGTTATTGTTAAAACAAGGATTTTATTTATTAATTTATATTTATCACAAAATCCACAGCTCTTAGCCAATAATGGATTTACAACTTTTAAATACTATTTTATACATATGGGGTTAATTTAGTGAGGTAGCTGCTCCATTGCAGTACATGCCAATCTATGTTTTAATAAAAATAATGAATTTACGAAGTTAATTAATAAAATACCAATATAGTAAAGTAAAGTGTGTATGCGTGTGTGTGTATGTGCGTGTGTGTTTGTGTTGTGTAGGAATAAATATTTATTTATAGAAATTTATAGATAACGTATACTACATTATCAAAATCAAATAATTTCAACCAGAGTTTAAAATTTTGGTTACTTCTTTTTTAAATGTGTAACCGGTAGTGTTAAAAATTTCTATGTTATAAAAATTCTTATTAAAAGTTTTATGAATCCTGTTAGCTAAACAATTACTAGCATAATTCGTTCGGGAAAGTTGAGTCTGGAAGAGGCGAGTGTGTCTAGTTCGTGTTGTAGGTACTTGAAAATGAAGAAATAGTGCACACAGATCCATACTATCAATCTTATTATTACAAACCTTGTGAAGGAGTAGTGCAGGATTGTATAAAATGAAAATTTCCACGGGAACGCGGGTGAAACCGCGGGGAACAGCTAGTTTTTAATAAATCTACGTTTTAGTTAGTTGATTTAGTTTATTTGAAACGTTTTATTGTAGAATATTTTTTTCAGGCAATGATTATGTCTTGCTGTTAAATTCTGCAATCAGCATTTACTCTCGGTGTGTGAAGCATGCCCATTATAAGCACGGTGGAAATTTTCAATCTTTGTGGCCTGCCTGACAACTACTTAAGTTGTAAGAACTATCGCCAAACAACTACCTATATATTTCCTGCAGACACAGTATTTATATAATTTATTATCATGGTGAGATTGTGGTAAAACATATACCATTCACGTTAAAAAAAACTGTTAAATCTTTTCAGTTTTATGTAGGAACATTTTGTGAAGTCAACAAACTGCTTCTATTCTAAATATTCATAATACATATATATAATGGAAAATGCATTCGTATTAACACTTATTCAAGTACCTACTAATCTTTATCGGCTCCTTTAAATAAGATATGAGCCATAAACATCTTTTCACAAGTCTTCAAGCTCATCATTATGCATTATTTTATAACAATAATTTTCAAGAATGCCGTTAAATTTCTAGGTGCGCTAGTTAGTGCCAAATATATGCGCGGCTTTACACGTCTCATAGCTTTCCATCCGACATATGAATATATTTGAATAATTCACGTAGGCTCGTTTCAAACGCTTTTGTCGAGTGCTTCCCTAACGAGCAAGCGAATAATGGACCGGTACCATTATTTTCTAAGGTATAAAGAAATGCTTCCCGTTTTCTATGCAACTTTGGATTTTTAAACTCCAGTTTTGGTGCCGCACAAATATTTCTTTGCTTTCCTTATTTCAGAATTGTATTATTTCTAAATTAAAAAGCATATGGTTGTATTTGTTGTTGATTATTATTACCATTATTGTGCCGAAAACCTTATACGGCGCAAATATGATGCGACGCAAATATACCTTGATAAGGCCTTCATATTTGAGCCGTTTGGGGTAGAAAAGCAGGGCCCATGGGGCTAGCGCATATTTCGGGATATTTCAAAGCGCCTAGTTGACGTTTCCCGTGACCAGAGAGCTGGCGAATACCTCGGCTAAAGAATAAGCATTGCTGTACAGCACGACAATGCCGACAGCAATCTGGGCACGCTACTAACTGAATAATTTTGACTAGTTGTCCTCTTTTTGATCAGCTGGTCTCCTTTTTATATTTATTTACATGTGTTTATGTACATGTACATGTTTTAATATATACTATGAATTTATTAAGGCGTTACAGTTCTTAAAATTCGTGAGTACAAAACAATACATAAATAGGTTTAGCAATTAATTTTGCTGACGATACTCAGCTATCTCACAAAATCTAATGTTGATTTCCTACAGAAATAACTGTTGTTTCCAACAAGAATTGCAAACAAACAATCAAGACAATGAGCAGTGATACAAACTCAAAGGACGGAACTTATTTTTAACGTGGGTTTAATACAATAAGTCTGGGATCCCATTTGGAAGGCGTAAATTAATGTTCAATTCACGCCATTTGCTGGGTGCTGGACGGGTATAATCTCATTTTCTGTTGACTCGTTAAGTGCAATTGCACTATTCCAAATTGCAACCTCCAAATAGATTTCTTAAAACAAAATAACTTTAAATCACGCTGTTAAAGATAAGGTTACCGTTGGTTTAAACATTTATCTAGATTGATTTTAAAAGTAGAAACCTATCTTCATTTTATTGAGCCCTATCGAATATAATAATATGATATCTCATGACACTCATAAATAAATAATCAAATCACATTGTTCTCATATTGTCCATAATTTGCTAGGTTTCACTTAATGAACTGCAGATGGCTCGTTTACTGAGTTCTTAGAAATTATTCACAGGTCAAACTAAGACTTGGGTGACGTAGAGTAGAAAACAAATCATATTATTACATATTTCCTAGAGCTCAAATCTATTTCAATATAATCAAGCATCAGATACTGCTTCATATCGGAATTTAATGCGTAATATTTTAGGGTTCGGTAGCCTAAGTGCAAAGACCGTAACCGTTTGTTAATACGTCCGTATGTAACAACTGCTTTTTTTAAGACTATTGGCACTACATAAATTAAATGTGCAAGGTCACCTACGCTGTAAACCTCGTAAAGAAATGGAGTTTTTTGCGGTCCATACATAGAACTGAGTTTGTAGGGTGATTTCAGATAGGTCATAATATTATAAACTTTGTTTTTCATAATGTCCTTCAGGAATTCAAATATTTTTTTTATGCTGATAAAATAAGCTTTGTATAACTTGCTAATTTGTACATGCTATGGAACCACTGTGAGTGATACGACACACACTTGGTCGGAATATACACTCAGTGGTAATTTTACCATGTTTTATTCAGTTCTGATACGAAGCTTAGATAAGACTGCACATACGGCTCCAGTTCACCATTAATTTAGTTATAAAAATACAATTTTGTATACACATTAGTGTGCATGTACCTACATAAATATTTTACATCAACGTTTTAACCAGTAATACCTACTAGTGCTGAATAAACCAGAATAGTGCGTGGAGATAACGATGATGACACTGGCTAAACTTGATTGAAACGTATCCAAATATTCTCTCGAATTACTATTCAGGACAAGTCTCTACGAACAACCTTGGAATACAAACCCCATTTCAATCTGGTCGGTCTTTGAAATGAACATTTTGGTACAATAAATTTGTTCGAACTTGTTAAGATATAGTCACCATTTTTTGAATGAAACCCAAAACACCGTAGTTAAAAACTAGCAAATATAACAGCATATATATATACAGATGGTAAAGAGCAAAATGAAAGTTAAGATAGCTAGTTAAGATACAGTCATACATTAATCAATAAACATTCAATTAAATACCATACAAGCAATACAAGTTGTGACCTAAACGCATGTATCTAATGGGATTACATCCGCTTGAAGATCTCAAAGTTTCCAGTAAAACAAACAACATAAATGAGAAATTTGGCTACCAACGCTGTCTGGTCTGGAAAATGTTGAGTATGATGCTACAAAAATCGTCATAAGATTAAATTTGTCAATTTTGCTCTATTCGTTTTCAACTTTTATGATGCAAAAATAGCTCAGCGGTATTGGCGTCGGATACCGTGTCCGTATTGGTATGTACCGTGTTCGAATACTGCAATAAGCTTGGTACGGTGAAGAAAATACTGTATTCTATTTTTTTTTTTTATTTCTCGATAGGCTTGTGTTTGACCACAATCTCACCATGGTAAGTGATGATGTGGCCGAAGATGGTAAGCACACAAAGCCTAGATGGGAACTGGCTCTCAAGTGCAGCTGTCGGAACACACCGATAGGTGTTTGGCGACAGATTTTCAACTTGAGGGTGGTAGCCAGCCAGTCGGGTACTACAAAGTACCCTACCACCGTGCTATGGTTTCCTCACGATGTTTTCCTTCACCGAAAGCTCAAGCTCATTGTAGGATTCGAACCCACGACCTTCGCCGCGGTATTCGACGTCACTTACCACTGCGCTATCATCGCCTCTAGCAGTTGCATTTAACCAGGACTAGTAAAAACATAGTAAAAGCAACACATTGGCAATTCCCCTGGTTTTGCTAATGTCCATAGGCGGCAATCATATACCATCAGGTAGACTTGTGCCCTACTATTTGTTAACCAGTATGATATAGAAAAGGGTTTGAAACTGGTTTACGTTAATATTTTGCATTCATAAAGAAAAATCAGTATAATACTAGATGTAATAATAGCGCTAAATTAATAGCTCTTAGCAAGCCCGCAGGCTGCCGGAGGCAGAATATGAGGGTAAGTAGGTGGTAATTGACCTAAATTTACATAAATTAAGTCATTAGCAAATCAGGTAAATCACCCTCTATCCAACGTTGCTTGCTAATTTTCAGAAGTTAATTTCACTAATCAATCAAAGTCAGGGTTCCTGAAAGCTTTCGAATGTTTTAATGTTCAGAAAAGTTAGAATGTTAGCACATCTAATTTGAATGCTGTTAACTCATAATTAAGGATTTAATAAATTAGCATCTGAATAGCCAATTCAATAATAGTTATGTTTCAATACCAGAAGAGCCTCAATTTTATTGTGTTTAATGGAGAATTTATAATATATTGCATCCAAACTTCATTTTATTGACCTATCTATACATATTATAAAATTTTAATAGATGCATAATTATAATCTACACTTAATAATTTAAAGCTGAAGAGGTTTGTTTGAACGCGCTAGTCTCGGGAACTACTGGTTCGAATTGAAAGATTTTTTTAGTATTGGATAGCCCATTTATCGAGGAAGGCTATAATAGCATCACGCTATGTTGCGAGAATCCCACGGAAACGCGGGCGAAACCGCGGGGGACAGCTGGTCTAATCTATTCCTATCTTGTTAGATTTATGAATTCTATATTAATCCTAATAAACGGGTATTTTATGTAGATGTTTTCACGTCCTAGTGGTTGGATTGCTTCGAATTATTATTATATTATTATTATTATAATGAAAATCACAAAAGTGTGAAACATGTAAAAATTTAGTTTGTGCCAAATTATAAAAAGCTCTTTTTTGTAGTAGAAAACAGTTTTCTATTCACATAAAATCCCCCAACAGTGTTGTAGAACAAAATTAAACTTTCGCTCACGTTTTGAAATATGTTATTTAAACTATAGCGACCGGCAGTCTTAGGATCGCGAAACCTCGCGTCGGATATATTTCTTTACAGTAAATAAAACATGTTAGCTTCCATACTATCCCACTGTGACATCGTTCTAAGAGTGTCACTTATCTCCTTTATATGCTTACACAACATTACGCCAAGTAACAAAATGGCACTTTTATGTGGAGATGGGCTAATTGTGTTGATTATATTATGCGATGTCGTATTCTAATGGCCTTCTTAATACGCGAACAGCCGAACAGGTTATGGTTACGTAGAGATCTAAATAAAGGAGCAGCAATTTCTCTCTGTATAATATTAGTAAGATTAATGTATTCATTTGTGGCACTTCAAAGTAAGGCCCTTAAGGTTGTTGATACTCACTAAACTAATTTCGCTAACGACTCACCATCATGTTGGGGAAGATAGGAACTATTATTATATTAGGGTGAGAATTGAGCGAACGAGTATCCTTGATAGCTCCACTGAGTGACGTACACTCAACCTCAAAAGTTAATTAACATTTCAAAGCTATTGTGCAAATATAGAAACATTTTACGTAAGGTGTACAATTAATAGAGAAGAACAAATTAAATTACAGCACTAGTTAAAGTGGCTTGAAATAGGAGGAAAGCTAACAAGCGATGCATATACTCGTAATTCATATACGAATAAATAAGTACTGCGGCAAATCTAGGCTAAATAACGTTTCAGCGAGAATTTGCAGATAATTTTCTTATTGTCAAATAAATCGTAGAATTATGGTAGGTACTGGCTTTTTTCACAATTTCAATAGTATTCAATGTGTTTTATTAGTTTCAAGATTGTTATCCTTTGAAATCTTCTTTCCTTTGTCATTTGAAATATGTGTAACTATGCATGTAAAAGTGCTGTGCAGCGTCGCATGAAATTGCTGTGTGAGGACGGTTAGCGTCTTGAGGGCCATTGCCATATAGGAGTGTATTGGCACATACTAGACTGGTTGTATGTAGAAGAACAAACGAATACGTCGTTTGTTCTCTTTTATACTTTTATACAGCCCGTAGGTACGTATCACTTTATTAAAGCTCATTTTGTAATGCTAAGTCAATATCCTAGGATTGTACCTCTACTCAGCCTACCAGCGAATATTAGGTTACTTGCCCACTAGGTAAGATTATAGGTATGATCCTTTGATATCTAATAACTAAAGATACACAATCAGCGACAAAAAATGGCCTTACCGAATATCTACCCACTCGAACATTTGGGTGGTCTTTTAATCTAGTAGCATTCGAACGCTCCGACGGTAAACATGCCTCAGTGCTCGTTTATGATATATTTTGGCTAGCAGGTATGAGTCGTAAAATTTTATTGCCTTTTGTACATAGCTTTGTGAATAAAACTTTAAAAAAATAACTAGTATTACCCAACACAATTTGAGACAGTTTTGAGAGAACTTTTGCTTGGGATTGTTTATCTTTAGTTATTAGATATCAATGGTATGATCATATGATTTTAGCACGCATTTTAGAGGGATCAAACATTATTGTTCTTTGGAAATGCTCGCATCAATTAGGATATAATAAATATACGTCAATTCAATATGTTAAGCAAAAGAATAAACGTTTTTTTATAAGATTAAAATCTTTAAAAATAAATGAAAGTATCATATAGGTATAGGAGACAGCTAAGTATCTAAATATTATATATTAGGCTATCTCGAATGAAACGAAAAATAAATAAAATCGAATTGTGATTAACAGGATATCTACAAACGAATATACAAGGAGTATTGAAACACTCAAATATGTATGTGTGCTATAAAAGTATAGATACCTATTATTCAACATTTATTTATTTCGAAAATCATGCTTACTATTTTTATATTATAAAACATGCAATAACAATTCTGTAAAATTATTCAACGAAAATAACTAGAAAAAACAAAAATAGTTCACTTCTAAATTCACTCTGTGGTTCAAAAAGAGTTCCTGTTGCAACTCTCAAAGAGTGGTTTAATCACTTTTCACAGGCGTGGCCATCTTTAGTCTCGAGTCCTAAGCATTATTGTGGAGACTTGTGGAACTAAAACAATGTGGAAATCGTCTGGATTACCTAAATTGTTTACTGCCATTATTTTAGTACTACGCTGTGAAATAGCTTTCCTCCCGCGACTTTACCTGCGATTTCCTATTTTTTTGAAAAATTGCAAAATTTTAAGTTTATCGATTTGCTAAATTTAATTCATAGATAAGTAGTTTATCAACTTATAACTGTAGCTATATCTCTATTTGTGCGAAATGATTTCATTTATTGATGATTTTTATATGAGGCTAAAATCCACGAAATATTCTCATTTATACATTATTATATAAAGGGGGTATCCTTTCGGAAACGGTAGAAATAGATTGGTAACAACAACATTGTAATTAAAAGCTTATGATCAATCAGTTCAGGATCGCTGGAATGATATCACTCTGTCACTAAGGAATGCTGCCGCTCCACCGTCGAATGATGGATGAATGGTTTTAACATTAATTTAAAACTTACACGACCCTCTGGTTGAAAATTTGATAAGCAAACTTCACTCTGGTGAATTGTGAAGTAGGCAGGAAGTGAAATGAATACATAATTTATTTTAAATTTTGTATTACGCCAAGTGTCGGTGTAGGTATATTTATTAATCAGTAATACCAGATTTTTTAAAATTGAATCCGAAATCCAACAACTGTTTAATAGTTAACTTATAACAGAATCAATATAATTTTGCACTATGTTGTATGAAGTAGATAGAAAGTGTATATCCATCATAACCCGCACATGCATATCATCTCCATATATCATAAAAACCCCTGAATCTTGTATTTTCATATAAAAAAAACCTTGAAGGACAAATTATTATCTTTAGATGACTTAGATTTTATTATAATTAGAAATACAGAATATTAATTAAAATCAGAAAAAAATATCGCTGTTCCAGTTTTTTAGGTTATCTTCAACAAAGTAGTGTATAAAGTTCTTAAACATTTCTTGGCACGAATAATATTGAGGGTCATATTATACAAGCTTTGTTCCTTACGGGAGGGTATAAAGCGAGGCACTTGGACGTATCTACATTGATACCCACTACCGAGCCGAGACATTGTGTCAAATAAAAGAATAAAATTATAAAGATTTAACAATATATCTTATACAGAAAAATAAAATATGTGTTATGTTTATAAATGTATAATAACATTAAAGTAGAGGATATAATTATAATCTAGACTAAGAATATAATATAATATAATAATGATGTCATTATATCAGAATAATTTATATTTTATTAAAATTATAGAGAGACAACATTTCCAAATTTATTGTGATCCAGAAGCACTTAATCCGACGGGACTCCAGCGTGAATTTTGTATACAACTAAAATTAAATTAAATTAAGTTAACCTCCAATTAGAACTACATGTTACCTCTAAAACACTCGCAACACCAAACATGAATGTTCTCGTTAATCACAAAACTCATTTGAATATTCAAAGCAATTTAATTCGAGGCTGTGACGTGTAAGCGGAGGCGGTACTTTAATTTTCTTTCTAATGCAATATACGCCGACTCCAAAGATTTTATGAAGCGGCGCCTTTAATTCGCATTCGAGTACTTACAAATGCGAAGTCCACAATTTGCATACTAAATTGTAAACCAAATAGAGGCCGGGTTCAGCGTTGAAACATCTGCCTTAGATAAAACCTTCCCGGCTTCTCAGTGTGAAGTCGTTTGCATAGCTTACTGCGCTACGCTTGCAAGATAAAAATGCAACTATCTGTTTGTTTTTATCGCTTTTCGTTTTGTAGTTTGCGAAGGCGATGGTTCTGTAAATTAAAGCAACAATTTTGTGTTGAAGCAGCTTGTTGCGATGTAGGTAAACTTTACTATAATATATAGGAACATTGGCAATCCGCTTGGTATTGCTAATTCCATAAGGCGACAGCACCCACTTACCATCAGTTGGCTTTCTTAAGTAAGTAAGATTGCTTTTGTTAGGTTTTTATTCTAATATCAATTAATATTTATGTTGCTTGTGTTTTTATTAGTTTTGGCAAATGAATGTATAATAGTTATTCTGTAATTTTATGATAAATGGAGCGAGCAACACAGAAAAAGTAATAGAGATGACGGGTAGGGATAAAAGTAGGCTTCGATAAAAGGAAAAAGCAGCGGTTGATTGGGACAGTCGTATTTCATTTGTGTAGCTGATAAGCATTGCTGGATATAATATAGATTGTACAAGTTCATGTGTCTTCTTATTGAGCTGATTCCAATACCACTACATAAGTACCAATATCGCCAACACTTTCTATAGTAATAAGTGATTCGCCCTAATTATTTTATTGAAAAACGAGTGTCCTTCACCCTGACTGATAATAACAATGATATTTATAATTTCTTCACACATGGCCTTCTGATCTCTAAAGCAGATAATATTTTGTAATTACCTACTATGGGAAACCAGATAGCTGATATGCATGTAAACCACGGAGCAGAAATAATTATCTGCTCCGTGATGTACTGTGGACGCCCTCTGCCCCATCCAGGGGACATAGGACATTAAGTAAGTCCGTGATGTAAACCGACCCAATATCAGAGGCGTGGTTGTCAGAATATATATCCATTAGTCAACATCATAAAAAAAATATAACAAGCAATATACAAAGATAATATAAATCGAATATAAAAAAAAAAAAAAAAAAACAAGCAAAGCTCTCGTAAAGACAAATTATCGAACGAAAGTATCACGAAAATGTACCTTTAGGTGATTTATCCGTTTTTGGTTTGAAGCAAATGGCTGTTGCCAAGATACAGGGGAAAAAGAAGAAAAAATTATTTCCTACTTTATCGGCGATCCGTTGCACGTTTATCGTCAGGATTAATCCAGCCTGCATAAGAGCATAAAAACGATTTTATTTAGCACATAATGTTAAACCATTTTCAAATATACGTTCCTTCTGGTGCCTGGATTGGTGGGGTGATGTCACTTTTTTTACTATACTTAATTATTGAATAGCAATATCACTTTAATATAATTTAAATATTTTTTTTTATATATTATAGTTGTACATTTGTTTGTATATTTTGTACATTTGTTGTAAATAAAATTATACTTACCCTTTTAAATTTTTTTTTTTTTAATACATTTGATATAAATTTAATTTATAATATGTACCTTGTCATAACCAGCCCAATTACATGCAATAAATTAATTTACTCCCTCAATAATATGAATGTACGTAATCACTTAAATGTACGTTTTTGAGGTAGCTAGTTCACATGAGGAAAGTCATTGAAATATAACCACGGATAAATCCCTCTCAGGGTCGCAATCTCAACTTACCTACACAAAAAAGGTAATAAAGCCTGACCCTGGATTTCAAATGTAAATCTATCCAACGAAGCATGTCGACGCTTAAACATTTATTTACTCAACCGATTCGGCTATTGGGTAGAGTGTGGTTAGTAACATTCTGCTATAATTTACCGAAAAATAGGAGCAAAGGGATGTTTAATGAAATATTACACTCGTTTTTGATTTCAAATTAAAGGTAAGTAAAATGGATTGTATGGTTTCTTGGAATTTGAACATTAAATGTTATATGCGATATAATACCTACGTGATATAAATACGTTTTTAGTTTCGTTTATTATCGTCTACTGTAAAAAAACCATATGCGTAATTTTGAAAATCAGAGATTCGATGAACAAAGAAAATGAAATTAAATCAAAATGAAAATATTCTGAATTCAAATAAGCCTTTGCAAGCATTTATGAATATACTCTAAAGCAAGGTTCGGAAGGTTGCTTTTGCTGAGAAGAGTCGGCTATAACTAAGCAATTACACTTCTCAAAATCAAACTAGACCTATTCACAAGTATGACAAACTATTAATTTGGTTTGAATCCTACAATGAGCTTGAGCTTTTGGTGAAGGAAAACATCGTGAGGAAACCATAG
Organism: Ochropacha duplaris; assembly: GCA_951361185.1. Lineage (NCBI taxonomy): Eukaryota > Metazoa > Arthropoda > Insecta > Lepidoptera > Drepanidae > Ochropacha > Ochropacha duplaris. The sequence continues at coordinate 5,919,117 of OX592706.1, forward strand.
CACGGTGGTAGGTTACTTTGTAGTACCCGACTGGCTGGCTACCACCCTCAAGTTGAAAATCTGTCGCCAAGCACCTATCGGTGTGTTCCGACAGCTGCACTTGAGAGCCAGTTCCTATCTAGGCTTTGTGTGCTTACCACCTTCGGTCACATCATCACTGGTCACCATGGTGAGATTGTGGTCAAACACAAGCTTATCTAGAATAAAAAAATAAAAAGAACTATTCAAAATACATGTTATCCTGTCAGATCTTTCTTGGGACAATCGGGGTTTCAGAGTCCGCACCACTTGGTTCACAAATGGGACAATCGGGACGATGACATTTACTAGAAATTGGGCGCGAGTTGACGAGTTGATTGACAGGTTAATGTCGCGAGTCTACAGATTAATTAGGCTATTTGAAGTCTCATTTAGAACAAATGGTTTGTCTATCGGTAAGCGTTGATGATGATGGCAATAAATTGAAAACTTACTTGTGTAGCTGGCCATTGGAAGTCTAAATATAGGCACTGTAAGGATTCATATATAAAAATCCTTTTCATTAAAAAATATTCCGGCTTTATAATAGCTTTACATATATTTAATTTAATAATAATACGACCGTCAGTTGCCGCGCTCCGACATCGATTCTTTTTATAACTATTTACTTTTAAAACATGAACAATTCAAATCTATATAATTATCAATGGCCAGTACGTGAGCATGGACACTGCAGTACCTACAGAAAGTATTTGAACTATCGTGATAATAAATGCATTCAGCCTAGTGTAAATAACTTTCAAACTTCAAGAAGCAAGTAATAAATAAAAGTATATTGGTTCGCGAAGGAGTTTATTAGCCCATAATTGCATTCACTAACCAAACCTAACTTTAGACACCCACCTAACTGTGAGAAAGAATGTAAAAAGTAAAATAATGCCCAAAAACAATTTGCAACTCCCATTAACGACGAACTTTGTCTATAATTTTATATTTAATTTGTTTGGTCGGGAGATTTATGTATCAATTATGTGTTTGATAAAAGATTTATATACACAACTTTATCTTTTCAACTATTTATGAAAACTAAGTATTTATAAATTATTGTTAATGGGTTTCATAACTCTACACGGCCATAAAAATACTTCCATCCTTGGTATTCTTTTTATTATTATGTTTTTACAACTTTTAATAAATTGGTTTTAATTTAAATATTATTGTAAATAATCAAGCTGGAAGATACTTACAAAGACTTGGTTGGTTGGTTGATTGGTTTACTGTAAAACCACAGATTAAAAAATACTTTTTTTTATAAAAATATATATTATAGGTAGGTAAACATAATTTGAATGTATTTCTGTCCACATTAACAATCGGTCAATTCAGCAGAAATAATTGATTAACATCATTTAATACGTGTTCCTACCGCGATATAGAGGAAGGAAAAAACGGTTCTAATGAACCATTGAAGACGTTAACATACGGTGTGGTAAAATCGCAAGCCCCAATATTTTTCTGGAAGTGGAACATACTTTTAATACCTGTATTTCTTGTGGGTTAGTATAGTATTTTAATTTTATTACCATTTCTTCTGTCTGTAAAAGTGAGAGCAAAAAAATATATTCATAGAATAATTTGATAGAGCTGTCAAGGGTATTGTATCTGTTATATAATTTCTGAAGGCAAGATGAATTTTGTTGGTAGGTACTTTCCCGAAAAGTAGCAAAAGACAGAAAATGGTTTGTTAAATTTAACCTACTTATATGAAAGAAAATAGTTAATACTACGATGATGGATATATGAAAATACCTTTAAAAACCAACGCTGTAGATAAAATAACATAATATGTTTTCCTGCTCGGTATGGGATTTTTTCAAGCCATGTATTCTGGTTTCAGGGTCCGCATTCCGTTTATAGCTGACGCAATAATTGACCGGGCACACACTTTTATTCTGCAAACATCCTGCGCCGGTAGCGTCTGGGCTTGTACGTGACGACCGTCGAAATCGGCCCTTTTTTGTTTCTCTGTTAAAACAACCTTCTCTTGCACAATGAAATGAACGTGATTGATTAATGTATAGTAGGTATTTGGTATATAGGTGGAAAAATATGTATGGTGATCCCCCCATTTCATTTAAAAATCGTACATTACCTACATACAGGGTGTCCCAGAAAATAGTGTCAAGCGGAAGCCTTGAGGTAGAGCACCTTTAGAGGTACCCGTATCACTCCATGTATGTTTTGCGATTTTTTGTAATTTACGAGTTATAACTTCTTTTTTTTTTACCCAATTCCGATTTTCAATACATTTTTAGTCGCAGTCACGTGAGTAGTTGAGATACAGGTCTGAGTTTTTTTTATTAATTACCTGAATAATAGACCGAGTAGATGCATAAACATTTGTTACTAGAATTGTGACCATTAAGCTTTAAAAAAAAGCTATTTACAAAAAATTGGAAATTCAGATTTTATCTAAAATGTTTGAGGACATTTTAATAATAAAAGTTACATAACTTTTTTTTTTCAAACAAATTTTAGAAACTCCATTTTGTCAGCTATTTATCCTGTAAATATTATTGAGCTATCTTCACAGCTTCCGACTCAAAATTTGATCTAAATAACACAAAGCTTGCAAATTGCTTTTTTTTTAAAGCTTAATGGTCACAATTCTAGTAACAAATGTTTATGCGTCTACTAGGTCTATTATTCAGGTACTTAATTATAAAAAAAACTCACGCCTGTATCTCAACTACTCGCGTTACTGCGACTTAAAATGCATTAAAAATCGGAAATGGGTAAATATTTTTTAAGTCATAACTCGTAAATTTGGAAAAATCGCGGAACATACTTGGGGTGGTACGGGTATCTCTAATGGTGCTCTACCTCTGGGTTTCCGCTTGACACTATTTTCTGGGACAACCTGTATACATGTGTGTACAATTATTGATTGATAACAATTTTTTATTAAATTTACTGAAATCAGATGAAAATTTCATACAATATTATTCATAAACAGGTTTTAAGCTTAAAAGTACTATCGCATTTTTTTGCATCAAAAGCATTAAAATTGCTACGGTCTTTTGAACAATTTTATTCAACAAAAATATTTGAATCAAACAATTCAAACTACGACGTCCAATTTATGCAACGCTAAACTTGGGATATAACTAACGTTATTTTAATATAATCCTTGAATTATTATGAAAGTCTGGATAAAAATGGAATTTAAATTGTCGTAGAAACGGAGCGTTGGCGAAGTCCGTGCAAAATCAGACAGGATATTCCAACTATGCATCGGTAGAGATGCCTACTCGTAATACACCGTCACATAATATGCAATTCCAAGATTCTGCAGAATATATTATGGTTGGTTTTATTTCCCTGGCTGTGTATTTTCTACGCCACATTATTCCAATGAATAATACATTATACAGTAATATAATTATCTATTTACCCCCATTTAATTATCCAAAGCCGGATAACTGCTTTAAATCTGATTAATATTTACGTCACTTTCATAGACTACCATTTATGTGAATAATGAAATAATTAACTATAAATACATATGGCTTTTTGTAATTCACCAACAGTGATCTATAATATCCATGTCAAATTTAATTTTGTAAATATATTTATTTATGCTACATAAGTTATATTTGAAGCAATTAAATAAATAACTATGAAATAACCAACCTTTATGAGACCAAATTTTAACTCCAAGGAGTTAAAATTCATGGATGTGACGTTCAATCCAAACTCTTGCTGCTGCACTTGAGAGCCAGTTCCCATCTAGGCTTTGTGTGCTTACCATCTTCGGCCACATCATCACTTACCATGGTGAGATTGTGGTCAAACACAAGCCTATCGAGAATAAAAAAAAACATACAAAATAAACTTTTTCATTTATTTTTAATGGGGCAAAATTGAAAAGAAAAGTATTTTATGCAATTTCAGAGTAGTAGGTATGCAAGTACGTTTTTCTCTTTATATAATTCACTCCTAGTGAATTTTGTAATATATACGGCCGATTATAAACCGTAAAAATGTTAATAAACCGTGCTCAGAACTTGAAAAAGAACGTATTTTGACTTGATACTAAAAATAAATAAAACAGCCGATATTACCTCAATAGAGATGTCGTCTTCGACGGGTCAATCGTTTCGGCTAAGGTACTCCCATTTATCGTCTGTTGCCCCGTAGACTTGATAAAAGATAGAGGTCAGTACCCCATGACCCCATAAAATATCTATTAATCATAATAAAACCCCCAAGAGCTCCGTATCAAGTTACGGGTTAATTAACCCGTAACTCTTGAGATGGATAAATTGTAGAGTTTGCAGCCTAGCCAGAATATAGGATTTTTCTATATTAGAATTATAGGTGACAAGTCGTAATTCAAGAAATCTTTTTTTGTTTATTTTTACACCAGAAGTCTGACCAGCAAGCTAGTGGGTCACTTGATGGTATGTGACGAATCTATGGTAGCCTGTAGGTAGATATTAGCAATACCAGGAGGAATGCTTATGTTATGTCGACCTTTTACAATGCCGGAATACACCAACATTTAACACAAACACATAAGTAGTACAAATTTAAATGAACTAAGCAACTATATCAAACCACAGTTTCAAACTACGATCCTATTTATAAAAATAAACTTATGCTACAAAAGAAAAAAATACTCCATGGGGCATCGCTAGCGTACAAATAAATAACTTTCTAAATAGTATCAATGAACAACTCGTTTCTTCTCGTAATAGAGCTATTCTATGTTACAGATATTATTTTCTCATTTCTACCAAATTCTTTTTCAAATAAAAGCTACGATCAATTTTGCCATAATCCTTTGTATCGATATTATTAGGTACAATGTACCTGGTTTAATGATGAGGTTTGGTTATATGTCACTGGTAACTCTTTTGAGCTAGTTAGTTACTCATTGTTAGGTAGTAATTAAAATAATCATATTTCTTTTTCTTTTTTTGCAAAAGAAAATTATGGATGGGACATTATTTAAATGTACATTTAACATTAATATTTGCGTCTAATTATGTAACATGTGGATATAATAATTATGTTTATGAAATATTACGTAACATTTTGCACTTAGACTTTAAGGCCGGACTTACACTTGTAAGTTGCTTACTAAATTACGGTAAGCTACGGTAAGTTACAGTATTAAGAAATTACGGTAAGCTACTTACAAAGCGTGTTTACATTTGCCTACTTACAATGAGTAAAACTTACGAGTGTACTTGCGGGGTAAGGATAATAGAGATTTTTTATGAAACTATAATTTCAAGATTGATATCTTTACAAAGCGTAATAAATTAAGGATAAAATGGATGAAACAAACAGTGAGGCAGATTTGGCACACGGATATATATTAACTTAAAGCAAGACATTATTATTATAGATGTAATAGTTTGGTTTATCCTTTACGCTACAAGAATGGTGTGTACATTCACAAACACTGATATGCAAACCTTTAATGCAATGATAAAAATAATATTTGCATTTTTTATGCAGCCTTTGAAACCTGGATGCCACGATGAAGTAGGAATGTACAATGTGTGACAATAATTTCTACGAGACCCGAAATAACTCTACATAGAAAATATGAGATGGAATAGGAAACATCTAAAAATGTTTGCAAAAATAGTGAATGAGTGACATAGCTATATAAAGAACAATGTAAGAGTGCTCCTGCAATATTGTACTGCAGGAAATGAGCACAAATACTAAAAACAGGCCACGTGTATGTAGGGCCTTGGATGCCATAGGATTCCACAGTAAAAATAGTAGAGGTACTACAGTGCGGCCCTCGAGAGAATGCGTTTTTATCACTTATACACTAACTGCTTATCACGTAATCATGTTATCTTAGGCATAGTTTAGTGGAAGTCTCACCGAAATTATATTAGCCGTTTCTATGATAAACGCATTATTTGCAAGTGTCATTAACGCATTCTCCCGGCGGCCGCACTGTACGTAGTATAAGAAATCTGTTTTAGATTGCAAAATTGATATCCTTATCCCATTCTAGGTAGGTGCAACATGTATTCCTCTTCCACTTCGCTCTATCAATAAAATATGATCAAATATAGCTCATTATGTATATTTTTTTAAGAACTATAGTTTCAGCTATAGGAAGTTGACACGTCGCAATTCGTAACACAACAAACAAAGAAACCTGAAGATGAATTTTATTGTTGAGTAGAATTTGTGGCTTTTGCTACTTTTGAAGATGCGTGGAGAGTATTTCTTTCACAATTTTATATTTCTTATAACCAGTAACTAATTTATATAAATTGCTATCTTTAAATTTAAATAATATTTCAGTCAGTTTCAGCTCTTCATCAGACTAAAACTTAAAAGAAAAAATTGTAGGCTATTTATTAAAAGGCGAACTTAACCTAGACTAAATGACTGAGATGTAAAAGTAATTTGCAGAACAGTCATGATTGGCTTAAATGTTGAATATTTATTTATACTTAAAATACGTAACTAATTTGGATTTTTTAAACAATAGGTACACTATATTAAATTGCCAACGGTAGTGATTTGCGTACACTTGGTACATAGCTAGTAATTTTAATTTCTGACGGTAATTATGATAATAAACCCCCAAATACATGTAGTAGGTAACAAATCAATAGAATGGAATGGCCTTTCAAAGCAATATTTTAAATTTATTTTATCTATATGTTTTTGGCTGAAATAAGTATCTCGCGTGGTCCCGTACCTACCTCAAAATATAAAAACCTGAAAATTGATAAAAATTGCTATGCTGAATCATACATTGTCAGCTGCAGAAATAGCCGTGACGTAGGTATACCTACAACTATATCGATTAGTTAACTTGTAGGTACTTTTATAAATATCTCATCTTGTGCCATTCCTATGTATGACTCCCCAACTCTTTTACTAATATCAGTGTAAATTAAGTGCCTCTCTTTATCTATTTTAGTACATTAGGCAAAATTTTAACGTCTGTGAAAGCCAAGCATTAGCTGTCACTTAAAAATCTTAGGATCTTGAAATAAAATTGTAGCTAAATCGGCCATTAGTTGCCTGTCAGTTACAGCGTTATAATTTACGCATTGTTCGCTTTTTTGCTCATCTGATTGTGAAGATATTACTAATAGGTTCTGAAAAATGTTAATGCAGCTAATGTTTCTATTTTTTATTGTTTTTTTTTTTCTGAAAATAAACTAGCTTGTATCATTGTGAATTGTTGTATATAGCCTTATCAAGATATGCAATCTATGTCTGTGGGATAGAGTGAAGATTAACGCAGAGTTTCCAATAAGCTGTACATAGCTTTTGTTGGTGAAACTACCTTCATAACTTACAGGAATTATTCCTTCAGTAAGCCACAACAGACCAAACGGGGCTGTATTAAATTACAAAGTTAAACGTCTCAAATATTATCTCCCTTAGAACTATTTCGGTTGGCCACTAAACTTCCGTTGGGCATCTCAAATGTCCTTTTGAGAGATAACATGAACGAAACTATTACGTTCACTATTAAGTAGAAGCTTATCAACTTATTGCCTTTAGCTTAATCAAAGAATGTAATTTGTCACAAAGGTTTTAAAGAAGGTTCATGTAAGTGAGTCGGTAACAAAACAAGACATGTAGGTACATGCTTAAAACCACTATGATACTTACAACTTAAATTCTTGGTTGACTTATTTATCCTTACCTACTTTCACACAGATTCCCATCGAATAAATAATATTTCATAAAGAATGTTTGAGTTTTTTTCATACCAACAATATTATGAATAGAAGTTTTTTGCGAAAAATTACATAACTTAATTTTCAGCCAGCTTCTATTTTAGGTAGGTAGGTATTTGTTAATGGATGAATCGTTAATTTTGTTTCGACATTTAACAAAACGTCATTGGAACTTTCAACAATACGATGTTTTAAATGGAAAAGTTTATTTGGAGTTGTAAATTGATTACCAACCAGCTGACGGGGTAATTCAACACAATAAAGTATTTAACTCTGTTAATTTTTACATGTTGCTAATGATGTTTTACTTGAATAATGACTTATTCAAAATTCTTGGTCTTTACTCCGCTGGCGAATGCAAACATAATTATATAAAGGTGTATTTTCACGCCGTACTTTCGCAAACGCACCCAGCCATATCACAAGCGGTGTATTATTTAGGTTTATTAAGATTGATAAAATAGCAAGACGTTGGTCTGAAAACAAGCTATTCTTAATTAACTTTTTTTTATATGGACTTGTACGATTCTATACTACTTACTTACTTGCGTTAAGTTAATTGCTTACTCCTATTTGCTCCAATTACTCCTATTATTTTGTACCTTATCCACGAGCAGTCATATCATATGAAATTTACAATAAATATACAATATGAAGTTGTGAATGTTATCAAATTGTAAAGTGCTACAAATATGACTGCCATGTGGGAGCACCTCTAGACCACTTAAATGTTGCGACTTGTCAGCTATTAGCTTCTTCAGATCGAGTCTTCAACTGCATGATGTGTCAGAAGAAGCCTAATACCTTCTGATTATTAATTAAAAGATTTTCTGTGATGTCAAAACAACAAAGCACGTGTAAAAATAATATAGATGGAGTTAAATATTTTAAATTGTAATAAAAAATTACAGGAAAAACATAAATGACGAGGTACAGATATTCGATCAACCTTGCGATTGTTAACTAATTTTCAAACTAAAAGTAAGTTTGAAACACTATTATATGTATAGTATGAATGGTGCTCTCTAGAGCGCTTCTACAACTGAGTAAACCGCGTCTGCGACTAGTAACTAGCGTGCTAACAAACAGGTCATGGCAGATTTAACAAACATCTTTTCAACCTAGGTGTCACAGACAGCCCCCTGTGCAGAGCTTGCATGAGGGCAGAAGAAACAGCCGCCCATGTTCTGCTGGAATGCTGCGGGGTGGCCGCATGCCGGGCAAACTACCTGGGTAACCCGGGTGGTCTCAGGGAGGCAGTCAGTAACGTCAAGGCACTGGCAAGCTTCCTTGTAGAGATAGGATGGCTGGAGTAACCCCAGCCAATCACCCGCAAAAAAGGCGCATCCCGACGCCTAATTTCGGAAACCGCCCGTAGGAAGAAGAAGAAGAACTAGTTACATAGTCATGGTGAACAATGTCTGAATGTCTTAAAGGCATAATAAGCCTTACTCGACATCCCTGCTTCAATATCTATTCATAAAATTGTAATCGATCAGACATGTGCTTTTTCAACATTGTAATTAAGTCTAAAATAATAGTTTTATTTCTAAAACCAACACCTGAGTGAGACAGATGTTGCTATAAAAACGAAATGTTTCATATATTGAAATTTTATTGCTTGGCAGCATTGTGGAACAAATCGATAGCTCTGACTTGTGAAATACGCGAAGCAATATCAAATAAATAAACAAGAAATAGGTTAGGTATTGATAGATTTTTATAACAAAAATATTTAATTACTATCTTTTTCGTATGAAACATGGTCGACCTTTTAATAAATCATACTTCGGATGATATATTTGACAGTTTATCTGATTTATGTTATTTATACATAAATCAGATAAACTGATTAAATTTCAAAATAAACACATTTTAAAAAATCGTTTATATACAATAAACTTATTTAAAAGCTTAACAGACGGACAGACGAATAAATGGATTATTTTAGCGATGAGAGCAGTGGGGTTGGGTTCAAGCCAGTATTTTTGAAACAGCAAAAGCATGTTTCTCACCTATGCATATTTGCGTCAACATAATATGTATAGGAACAAAAATATACTATTATAATTAAGGTTGTTAAAAATTTCAGAATACTTCCAAAAAGAGTCATTTTACTCCCAGAAAATATTTGGCTAGTGAACGCCACTAATTAGCATTATTGTTTCTCTCTGTCACCCCACGCTTTTCTAAGGCCTCTGAAAATGATACTTAGCGGAATAATACCGATTGGGATAGAACTGAATGTGGTCTGATTTCTCACTTTGACAAGTAGACGTCTGACTTATTTACGCATTTAGGGATCTAGCAGGATCTTAAACGAGGTATTTCTACTCCCAACGGAGACATGACTAATAAAATAGAGTTTCTGTTAATTCACTGTAACTACATGTACCGAATACCTCTTTGATTGTAAATATATGGTGTTCGTTCTCTTCTTGTCTGTCTTCTTTGGCAGTTATTTTAACAAAATATAATATACCTAAATAATATTTTTTTTTTTTTTTATTTTTTTTTTTTTTTACCTATATGATTTTTTTGTACATGTATATTTAAATGAAGTGGGTAACAGTAGTTCATGTTGCCAAAATGACACATTAGCTCTATAGGCTCGCTAACTATGTGAATAATGAGACAGAGCAAAATCAAAGGCTCTTTGGCTTGAAGCCTTTCGGAAGAGGGAGCTATTAGTCAAACCGAGCTTTTAAACTGTGTAAGCGACGTGATTTATATCTTGGACGTTGATTTTTACTCTTTTTACTTTTGCAGTCTATTTTGAAATGTTGCGCACATTCCATTTGGTCGTGAAAGCAAGTAAATGAAAATGCCACTCAAGTGTAAATATCCGGCGTTCCGTATAAAAAGCCATTTTTTTTTTTCAAAATTGCAACGTAATTACAATCTATTAAAATAATAAACTGTTTAAGTATATAAAAAGAGAATAAAATAAATTATAAATAAAAAAGTTGACCCAGATCGCTACCCTGTGCAAACGTGCCAAGAAGACTAGCAGCATTGCCACGTTGAATGGCAACGCTGAATACGATAATAATTATAATAATGATTTCGGGAATACTTACATTTCTTTGGTCTTAAACTGAACTTAATTAGAATCACTTCAATGCTTTAAGTATTACGTTCTATGCATGAGTGATCCTAGTTCAGTCAACGAGTGGCCTAAGCATTCAACTAAATGCCAGGTTCGAATGAACTGGCTAGCCGCCCACTTACTTACCAATTTAACCAGTTGACTGCAACATATAATAGATATCGTACATACTATAAAGAAGCGAGATATTAGATAGCAGAGCCATTGAAAAGGGAAGATCTTCTGCCAGGCTAGGTCATCGTGCCTGGGGAGCGCGGTCTTTTTTTTGGAGAACTTCGTTAGCGCGATTTAGTTAATTGTGGTGCCATCTATTTTGGAGTCATGTGAACTATATTTGTATTGTTGATAGATGTCGCTGCACATAGTTACGTAAATTTTATTTATAAGTAGTAGTTTTTTTTCAACTTTGGCAGTTTTGATATTTAAAAAAAAAACTAAACATATACATAGCTTCTGCCGCCGCGCCCCGCAGCTTCACAGTAAAAATATAGCCCATGTTACTCGCTGATCATTTAGTTTTCTATAGGTGAAAGATTTTTTTTATTGGTTAAGTATTTATCCATTACAAACAAACATACAAAAAATCTAATCATTTCACTTTATAATATTAGTTTAGATGGGGTATGATATAATTACGTATCCCTTCGTGAGGTCGCAAACACAAAATAACGATCACCTACTAATACTTCCTATATAGTAAGATACATCAGCCGTTTTTCAAACTCCACAAGAATATCTGAGGCAATAAATTGCCAATAATATTCAATAGTCTTGTACTTCACATAATATAAAATGTTACCCATAATATACCCGTTCCAGTATAAGATAGTGGGGTTTTTTACTGCATTTTTAGGATTCAGTTTGTTCAAAAAATTTAGAAATCAAAAATATCTTTATTAAATCTTGTACCTACTTACTACCTTTTGGCTGTTTACTTTTAATTGTATTCAAATTATTATTATTATATTTTTATTGGTTAACTATTTTGTTTTTGGTTGTGTTAAGATTCTATTAGATTCTGCTGAGACTTAGTTTGTTGAGCCGTTTTAAACTTCTTTTTTCGTTTTCTGCGTAAATGTTAGTATTAAATTGTGGAAACTGTTTTGGCTTCTGTATTATCTATTTGTAATATTTATAAGCTGTTTGTTTCCCAAATAAATAAATAAATGAACTCATCACAAGTATTTTTAATCTTGTTCAAAGTTGTGTGATACATTTGTTGACTGGTTTGTGGCCAGATAAACTTTAATTAGAATTGTAACCCAAGGCCCTGTGATAAAATATTTGAGAGGTTAAAACACCTATACTTTGATAAACAGTTCTTGATTGACTATTATAATTTTTATGAGTTGACAAAATTAAGGAAAACAAAATCTAATTAAACTTTGTGTTGGTCTTAAGAATTTGAGTTGATAGGCGCTTCGAAACATTTACGTGTAAAGGTTATAAATGTAATTTTAATTAAGATAGACTTTATTTATATTCACTATAGAGTTAAGTAAGATTAACTGAAACCTATTATAATACGGCATATGAATGGAAATTAAAATATTTATGTTCAAGTAAGAAATGTCTGACTTAAAAAAACGGAAGATAATTTTGCGGGTAATTTATTTTGATTTGAATTTAATCTTTTATTAAGTTGCTTTCCGCCCCGAAATTTCATCTAACCATGATCTCCTATTTAGAGCATTTAGTAAATTTTTAACATTCCTCTTTTGGTTACACCCTAACGCGATAAAAAGAAGGCCCAATCCGTAAAAACTAAGTAGACCTGCCTACTCCACACCATGACTAAATTGTTAACCCATAAAATCTTTTAAACTTATTTCTAAATGGATTGAATTATAAAAAATAAACACTTAAATATCCGTCCCCTGTGTTACCGAGGGAGGCCTTTAGGGGTTTAATTTTCAAAAATCTTTTCTTAGCGGTTACCTACTTTCTATGAGGAATCTATACCTGCTAATTTTTCTTTAGCATTTTATTTCTAAGATTTCGTGATTAATTATCGAGTGGTATTTCAATTACCCAGTTTTAACTTGATAAGAAAAATATTATTTCCCATACAAAAATTTGCCTTCCCTGTCCTCCCCTTATGGGTCAATTTTCTAAATTTTCTGAGACACGGCACTTTTTATTTCCGACTAAATGACGAAATACAAATTGAAATTATCATGAATATGCAAACAATATCCCCTATTTCACTTCCATAAAGTTTGAATTTCCAAAAGTCCTTAGCACTCATCTACATAATAAATAGAACTTTTGCAAAGAATTACACCTTTCTAATCACAGTAGTTTGGGCTGTGGGCTGATAGTCAGTTATTCCTTTTCTATTGTACAGAATCTATATATATAAAAGTAGAATCTTTCTATAGCCGAGATGAATATACGGGCGTTATGTTTTATTGGAACTGGCTTTAGCACTCGTTCGTAATGTGTCTGAGTTCATATTTTCACCCAAAGTTGGTCCAGATAGACGTTTCAGTAGATATTGAGTGATAATAATTGGGACTACATTCTCACTGTGCGCTGTCATATCAATTTGACGTGTTAGCTATCTTGCGACAGTAGTATTTTTACAAACACTAGCAACACCCATGTCATATGTCTCATTATTTTTAAAGAATAAAAACACTTTTGTTTTTTTTTCTAAACGGAATGGTAGGTATATATTTAAAATAGTTATAACTTATTTATTTGATTAGATTTTAGCAAAAATTACACTGATTCCTCGGGCGAGAAGGGAGCTTTTCGCCAACGCATCCATCCAAAGAGGGAACGCTGCTGGTAGGAGATCTGGATGGTATCTTTAAGGCGATGATAGCTCAGTGGTAAGTGACGTCGGATACCGCGGCGAAGGTCGTGGGTTCGAATCCTTACAATGAGCTTGAGCTTTCGGTGAAGGAAAACATCGTGAGGAAACCACAGCACGGTGGTAGGGTACTTTGTAGTACTCAACTGGCTGGCTACCACCCTCAAGTTGAAAATCTGTCGCCAAGCACCTGTTGGTGTGTTACGGCAATTGCACTTGAGAGCCAGTTCGCCTTTAAGGCATTGTAATAAGGTGTACAACACATTAGCAATCCCCTGGTATTGCCAATGTCTATAGGCGACGGTTGTCACTTACCATCAGGTGACCCGCCTGCCTCGTTGTCACTTGTGACATAAAATAAAAAAAAGATCTTTGCTGATCGTTAGCCGCAAAGCCTTGAGGAAAATTTTAAATACCTATATTGATTGTATATTTATTGTTAATACTGAATAAATAACAATTCATCATGATCAAAATAAAATTATTTTATTGTATTTACACTCCATAGTTGCAAATATACTTTCCACGCATACTCGTAGACTGAGTTCCCAGTTTTCCCAAATTCCAACTTATTATAAAGGATAACAAGGTTATCCATAAATTGCTTCGTTAAAGACGAAGGGAGTAAAAGTTCACAATCAAATTAGAAAATTAAGATAGAATGCTGCTGGTTTGTGGGTCGACCTCCGTCTAACTATTAAGCGGCTTGTATATATAATGAAAGTTCATTTGTTTCCATCAATCACGTTTCACAATGCCTCTAAACTGATCTAGTTGTGTATTTCTCTAAGAAATATTAGACATACTGGATAAATATTATGAAAACGATGGTAAGTATGTCGCAACCTTCACTTTATGTTTAAAAATTCTATCTAAGGTAAATCTTTAAAAATATCATAAATAGCTAGTATAGTATTTTGAAGTTTCTAAATATATTATGTAAACATGGATGCTTAGTGATCAAAAGCGAACATTAAACTATTGCACACACTGAAATCGTATCTCAAAGCACTGGCCTGTGTGCGTTCTCTTATGCACCTAACGATGTCTCAAGGTCCATATAACTGTACTAGGAGAATATAGGTATATGTGTATCGTACTTCTACTAACTAGATGCATTAGTGTTGAGCATTGTATCTTAACATACATATATATACTGTTAGGAGCTATCTATTACTTTACTGTTACACTTTCTTTAAACATGATACTGATCGTCTCAAATAACTTTCATGCCTATTTTTCATGTGATGAAAAATAGGCATTCTTATATAGGCCTCTTTGGATAGCCAAGCTGATGCGGCTTGGCTATCCAAAGAGGAAACGCTGCCAGCCTGCTGGGAACCTTGCCGATCGGCAGCAACGGCAGCCTCGTAAGTTTTTATATATTATTTATAGTTGTACATTTGTTTATATATTTTGTACATTTTTTGTAAATAAATAAATATCATTTGAAACAATGAACACGGATCAAAAAATGTTACCCTTACAAGTAAGTATTAAGTACGTTGAATTTTCAACAAATTTCATAGCTGACTTAATATCTAAGTAATCAAGTTGAATGAGAACGGGCTTATGCCATATAATCTTGGCAAGAGCTAATTAAATTTAACGCCATCCGAGGCGAGACTACCTATGTAATCTTTAATCAGCGAAGGCCGTTAAGTCTCGGGAACACCTCCACGTGTTCATCGCTTATTCAGGAGAACCATTCTTATAATGAAATTTCCCCTTTAATAGTCCACGGAATTGAGACAGGGTGAAACTGCGAAATCTTCGCTAATGGTGCGTAACCACGTAACTTAATGTAAGGCGGGGGCATGCGCTCGGCCGTATCCGAGTCTTACGCATACCTATTCGGTTAAATTTCACGTAATGTGCCCGCGAATTATATGTGGAATACGTGCTTCAAGCTTTGCCGACGATACTAACGCCGTCGTCGAAAGAAATATAAATTGAACGGATAACTTTCAGTACTAATGCCGGGTTTTAGAGGAATCAGCAAGCACTTTACTTTGGTTTAGAGGAAATAAGCCCTACTTAGTAACGTTCATTGCTTTTTTAGGCAAGGTTTTTACTGAAGTATTTACTTACGAAGCAAAGACATTGTAGACTATTACAGAAAGTAGTCAAATTCAAATAAAAAACTTAGATGAAATAGTATAGAGAAAGTAGCATTTTTTACGCTGTGGTGATGACTATATTTACATGATTTAATGGAAGATTATGATGGAGATGAGGATAACAATTTTATGTGTTTATTTTGATTTAAGAAAAACCCACACTATATTTAACAGAAGCATCAATGAAATAACATTACAATCATTAAGGGAGACCGCACACAGAACATGGTAATAGCAACAACAGCAACATTTTTAAAATAAGGTAGCTTTATGGGAATAGGTAATGAGATTCTCTTAATTTCCTGCCTCGCCTCATGCTCACAGAAAGCTTGTGAAATCGTGTGGTCTTAGGATCATGGAATAACAAAATTAGTACAAAGAACAACGAATTTACAAATCCTTGTTTTATTTAAATATTATTATTAAGACGATTTATCTGTTATTTTATTTCCAAACAGATAATCGTCAATATACATACGAGTACATATGTACCTAATGATAAGTTTTTCAATTCGACACGTTTTATTATGTATTTTTTTCCCTGTTATAAAACCATACAAAAATGTTATAAAGTGTTTCCACAGAGCAATCCTATTTTGTAATTGTTTTTTTTATTTTTGTTGTGTGTTTTAGATTATGATTCTACGCCGTAGAAAATATGTCATTAGGTATAATTATTATTTCAAACCAAAATGCTAATTCAGTACAAAAGCCTTCTCCATTAATATTCATTTCATACTGAATGGTCATAGCGGCATGTATTTAGTAGTTCCTATCAACCTTTAACAAGTCGAACCACCACATCGGAAGCAGTCTCACTCAGGCCGCGCTAGTACTTGGTAACCTGGAGCTTTATCGGTGAACATCCCTTCGATTAATGTGACAGTGCTTGTAACTTTTGTTGAATAATTTGAAGATCTAACAAACTAATGTGAAGAATGTAGTTTGGGCAGAGGTTTCACCCTACTATTGTTAACTTCAGCTGCCGGAGTTAGAATGCCGAGCTACGGCTCTGCTATCCATTCGCTAAAACGCTCCCCCTTCCATCGCCATCTTTCCTTCTTTTTTCATCACTACTTTATGGAATACTTTTAATGACGGTGTTGCCATTTTTGAAATTGATACTTTTATTTAATTTAATCAATAAATTATTATTTTAAGATAAAGTAGCTCTAAAATCATACGATAAACATAAAAATCATGACATTCGGCCATCCGCCATCGTACAGCCTCCGGCGTACGATCAAACAACACAAAAACTGGGGTAAATGAAATGCAATAAGATATAAGTACTTAAGAATATTTTAAAAACTTTGTTTCAATTATTATTAATAATAAATATAATAAAAAGATACAATTTTATCGAATCATAATCATGACATTCGGTCTGCATAAAAATATATTTTAATAATCTGACTCTGTAAGTAGGCGAATCACTGGCACTGGAACTAAATCAGATCAAATAAGTTATAACATCAGAATCATGGCGATATGTGAAGTCAAACGAAAATCTCGCTTACTGTGCCAGCAGAGGTACACCGGCAACACAGCTTCAAGATCATTTGCTGTGGTGGAATAGGCCCATCTGGCTCTCAAGATTTAACATTAACTTTGATACTAAGTAACCAGAATATTTCACAAATCAAGAGACGAAAAAAAAATCAAAGGCAGTTAATGTCGTCACAAATCAAGAAAGAAACGACATTATAGAAACGCTGATTACAAGATTCAGTATTTTAAATCGTAGTAGCATGGCTACGTCAGAGTAGTCACTCTTAAATCAAAGAATGGCTTCATAAAACGTCCTATTAATCAACGATCTATTTTACCTACAGGGTGAGAAAATCATCAACAAACGCAATCAAATCAGTGCACTGAGCCAAAACGGCGTTACTCATTTAAATCCGCTATGATGGCGTTGCTCTTTTGAAAATAGTGTCAAATGCATCATGTTTGAATAATATGTCAGAGTTCAAAGATAGTCAAGTGATGTACTTTGATAAAATTTACAGCATGGGACTGATAAAAGATAACTGGAAAATACTTGCATATTACAACATGAACTCCAAGCAAGGCATAGCTGCATTGAATAAGACTAAGTATATAAAGCATCTAGATGAACAAAATATTCAATGCGAAGTCCTATGGTTTCAGTTACGTCATGGCTGTTCAGAGCTCGACTACTACGATCATAATATGTTGCAAAGTCAACATTCCGACGGCTCCTCCGGCGACCTCACCGGGGCCTTATCGACGGTGTTGGTTACGTCGCCAACCGCCTGTTCGGTTTATTTGATCAGAGTTTTGCGGAACCGTATGAAATGGATGTCGAACTGCTTCGAACTAATCATACATCTATTATAGATCAGAATACAATGTCTTAAAAATAACTGAAAGGTTAATCGATAAGCAAACAAAGCTTAACAATCAGCATTTGATGAATTTAGATGCTACAACAAATGTTTTAAACAGGAACTTCAATAAAACTTCGACATGGATCTGTTTACATTAACAGCAAACAATATGCTACAAAACCTAAAGATAACACAGAAGATGCTAGCCGATACCATCATTGACCTCTATCATGGTCGATTCAAATCTCATTTATTGTCTCCTGAACAACTAAAAAGAGAGCTAAGTACTATTGTTAAACATTTAGCACTGCCTATAGATGACATACAAAACAATCTCAGAAACATCTATCAGCTATTAACAGTGTAAACAACGACTTCAGAACAGTACCTACTGTCTTTTTGATATCAGGGTCCCTCTCGTGAGCCAGAATCGAATCGAACTTTATAGGTTTATACCTATACCTCAACAATCAGGAAATAACAAGATCAGAATTGTGGCAAGAACAGACTTCGTTGGTTTTAATTTACGGAAAGACTTCTATGTAATAATGATAAAATTCGATCTGGAGTCGTGTTTAGACAGCAGAGCTCAGGAACAGCTTTGTGCCGTTTACGGAAACCAACATACCACCTTAGAGAAGATAAAGATCTTTTTGAAATGAACTATCAAACCAATCAAAGTGTGAAACCAAGGTGGAGACATGTACTAATCAATGGATTAGAATGAGCAATACAAAGAATTAATAGTAATAAATGTTTGCTGTAATCAGTGTCAAGGTTGAATCATGTGCGAGGATCAAGTTTCCGCACAACAATTGACTTTATCATTTCAAAAACATTCAATATACCTTGCTGGTACAGGCACACATAATTTTACCCATAGATATAGGTATAGCCATAGATATCGAGTCACGTACAAAATCCAAGCTAAATGCTATCCGCATGAGTATACCTATACTTTTACAGCTACATTTGTTTAATAACAAAGGGAGAGAAATGTTTTAAAACAGTTTTAAGTTCAACCTAATTACAACCATAGCACCCAGTATTAAAGTCACAAATCTTCAAAATATTCTCTAATACTTTCGATCATTAGTCACATAAAACGAGCAAAGCAATAAACTACTCCTGTCACTTAAAAGAAAAAGACATAAGTTAAAGAACATTTAGTGTGAAATCAACCTTAAAGAGCAACAAATAAAGTATGTTTTCCCGTTATGTTGCCTTGAGAGCTACATCGTTTTGTTTCCTTTATTTTTTTTTTCTTCGAAGTTTGTGCGTGTGTTGGCGAGTTTGGCCAATCATTTGTAGCGTTGGTAGCGTGGTATAAAATATGTAATTTTGTTCAAAATTGTATATTATTTGTTAGTTTAAAGCTTAAAATATATCTTATTCTTTATGTTCTTACCGAAAGTAAGATACCCCGGCCGTTAAATTGCTTTTTCGAGCATTATTTTTGCAACTTTTGAATACACACTGCGGCATTGTGAGACGTGTTTATATTGGCTGTGTTCAAGCAAACTAAACAAAATAAGAGCTCACTTTTCAAGTGCGCTCTTATTTACCGAAACGTATATTTTTGTGCCGACCCTAAATCTATAGCTATTGTTGATCGAAGATTTTACCTCATACTTTTAATTATAAGTCTATACTAAAACTGAATGTATAACAAATAATACATTATCTCTTACTTCATTATTCATGCGTGTCGCTCATTCTAATCTTAATCTCAAATTACAATCAATTTCTTCACAGTTTGTGATTATACCTATCATCATTATTACATTTATTTTTATTAAAAATCAAAACTCACTCAATCAGTCTAGGGTCCGGCATGGCACCAATGAACGTTTACAATTGACTTCACGTTCTTTTTTTTTTTTATTCATTCGCAATTTCAAAAATATATAAGAAACATTTCCCAAATACAAAACAAAACATTCCAGTCACCCCACGTGGGATCCCATTGCAGAAACGAACACAGTTCCCGAGAAAGACCTTTTTCGACTTTAGCTAGCCTGAATTCGGGTGATGAGGATTGCTATTGACCTCAAACAAATTCAAATACCTTCGAACAAACACAATGTTTTAAAATAATAGATCCACTGCTCATGGTAGACACCCTGTGGTAGGCACTGGCAACCGTAAATTATTTACATTGAAAACTATAGTGTCAGGCTTTAACCACATTTCAGTAAAACATAAAACATCAACTTTCATCACAGTATAAAGATATATTATACTGTGCTTTCATTTTGTTCAACAAGTTCAACATCATGTATTTTGCCAGAGAAGCGATTTATATTCTGATGCAATAAGGTGATATTCTGCCTATAGGCTTCTCTATTGTCAAAACTATATATTTAAATAATTAACCACAATAATATTATTAGTATGACTAAATAATAGGCTGGGTCACTTCACCTACTGTTTGTTATACTCACTATAACCATATCAATATGATATGCTATCAATGTAGCCATCAAGTTAAAAAAAAATCTTCTTTAGCGGCGTTGCGCACTTTTGGGATGGATAAAAATGTTAAACTCGCATCACCGTCATTTTTAGGGATTTAATTCCACTAACAAACTTATTAGTGTCGAAAGATATAAAACTGGCATTAAGACAGGTCAACTTATTAATGTGTAAAATATTATCTTATTATTTACAACAAATGTACAAAATATACATGCAAATGTACAATTACAATACATAAAAAACTTCTTCGAGGCTGCCGCTGCTGCCGATCGGCAAGGTTCCCAGAAGGCTGGCAGCGTTTAATGTGTTATTTAAATACATAATATAACTATATTGTTTGTCAGTATAGTCAACTGACGCGGGGAAAGCACACAATATAACTTTCATTACCCCCAAATTTTTTTTTTTTTTTTTTTTTAGGGACTCATAAACTATTAACTAGGTCTTTCCTATGTATATTTATGCCTTGACCAACTAAATATAAAAATATTGGTATACCTACTTGTCCAATTTCATTTGAATAATTATAACAATCTGTATGAATGAAGCACCTGGCATACAATAATTAACCACTGGTTGTTTGGAATGGTTATTTAGAATTGAACCAAAATGAATAGGTATCTATTTTATCCGTAATAACTACTGTTTTATATTCAATTGAGAAAGAGCATACTTCAACAATGGCAAAGATTCCTCAGTAGGTAGTAATGTGTACTACAGCTACAAGTATGGTTATTAGAGAGTGACTCAAATCTATCCTCATTATGTTTACACAGATCTAATAATTGAGTCGCAGCCAATATATGCTCTTTTATTTCTTTTTGTGAACTCGCATACTTGATTACCAAATCATTTAAGTAAAGCTCTTTATGCTGTAAGTCAGAGAGCAACCGCCGTGCACTCCACAATAAACCTTCAAACGCACACAATCCAGCAAGTCTAACCAGTTTCACATAGGCTTTTATGTCTCAAACCTCAACGAATGTACACAATCACAATTAATTTCAACAGTGTCTCAATTGTGTCACGTACATTTATTTAAAAGAAAAACAACACACACATATATTTAAATAAGTTATAAGTTTAAAAAAAAACTTTTTATAAAAACAAGCTTTGGATTCAGAGTGACGTCACTTAATTTTTTTTTTGAGTCATTCTCAGCAAGCTCTTTCATTTGATACCCATTTTGTAGTATTGCATTAAAAAAATAATAGTCCGCTATCTTAGGTGTTCCGCCATGTTGGATTTAGAATGATGTCACAAGCTAACCATGCATTGTCATCTAAACTAAACGTGTATGCAAAATTTCAGCTCAATCGGTTAAAGATATCTGCTTCAAAATTGAGTTGCAAGATTCACCCCGGAAAAACACACATACATTGCAAGCTAATATAAAGCTTGTAAAAAGAAACACGAGACGTGCTCTCGCGTCTACCGATTCTCAACAAAACCACATTAACGCAGAGCGACCACATTTATCGAATAACACAAATCTGATTACCACACAGGCTATTACCATACAGGATAGACAACACAAAAGCTATTGCCACACAGGCTATTGCCACACAGGCTATTGCGCCACACAGGCTATTGCGCCACACAGGCTATTACGCCACACAGGCTATTACGCCACACAGGCTATTACGCCACACAGGCTATTACGCCACACAGGCTATTACGCCACACAGGCTATTACGCCACACAGGCTATTACGCCACACAGGCTATTACGCCACACAGGCTATTGCGCCACACAGGCTATTACGCCACACAGGCTATTGCGCCACACAGGCTATTACGCCACACAGGCTATTACGCCACACAGGCTATTACGCCACACAGGCTATTACGCCACACAGGCTATTACGCCACACAGGCTATTGCGCCACACAGGCTATTGCGCCACACAGGCTATTGCGCCACACAGGCTATTGCGCCACACAGGCTATTGCGCCACACAGGCTATTGCGCCACACAGGCTATTGCGCCACACAGGCTATTGCTACACAGGCTATTGCCACACAGGCTAGCCACACAGGCTGGTGCCACACGGGCCGGTGCCACACAGGCTTTTCTCACACATGGTTAATTTTACTACGAGCTTTCACACTAAACAAGTTAATCTAGCTGCACAACTCACGTCTACAACAGCACCACGCTCGCTCACGTGTGCGAAACCACCAGACGCGCTCTCACGTCAACAAGATAGTACAAAATAAAAAAAAATATCACTAGCAAGATATTAAAATGATGATAAAAGCTTAAAAATTCTTTCAGTTGCCAAATATTGGGTTTAAGTATGAAATTGCCCATTTGTATGTGGAATTAAATAAAAAAACCATTTCCAATGTGTTGAACAAATAAAATTATTCAACACTAAACTCACTCACTAAATGCCACATGTTTAAAATAAAAGTTATGATTAGTTATAAATGGCAAATTTTGCTAACAAAAACAAGGAATCACTTATTAGAACCGTTTCAACCATGTAACGTTCTAGGAAGTTTTTCGTCATCACTTTTGTATTTTTCACAGGATTCGAACCAGCGAATAAAATGGTTGTACTATTTAAGATAATTAATTCTCTAATTCTCCTCGTGAAAGGGTTCACTAAACAATACATTATTCCACCCACCATTACGTTGCTGCTTTTTTTTTAATTATTTTAAATAAAAAAATAATTTCAGCATATTGTTAAACGACAGTATTAAGATTATACAATATTGAAATAATTATAAGCGAAAGTAACGATTGACACCACATAGCAACGCGGTTTATTTCCAAGCATATGGCGGTACCTTTTAACTTTGGTCGTAACTATATTTGCAAGTTCTTGATATTATCGACGATGTAAAAGAATCTAACGCAATTTGTAAAATATCAATATATCGTTCATCAATTTGAGTGGAATAGTCTACATTGAACTTCAATTAACATTCTAACACATTTATATTTAAAAATAAGGAGGGTAGTGAAACTTACATGAAATAATTCTTGATGTGGGAGTAGATTACGAACACTTCTGATATGTTGAATAATTTGAAGATCTAACAAACTAATGTGAAGAATGTAGTTTGGGCAGAGGTTTCACCCTACTATTGTTAACTTCAGCTGCCGGAGTTAGAATGCCGAGCTACGGCTCTGCTATCCATTCGCTAAAACGCTCCCCCTTCCATCGCCATCTTTCCTTCTTTTTTCATCACTACTTTATGGAATACTTTTAATGACGGTGTTGCCATTTTTGAAATTGATACTTTTATTTAATTTAATCAATAAATTATTATTTTAAGATAAAGTAGCTCTAAAATCATACGATAAACATAAAAATCATGACACTTTCATCTGAAAATAACGTGACACATTTCAGTAATCAATTTACATTTTTCCTTTTTTATCACATACCTGACGTAGACCTGGCAAGTTGCCACCGTCGCTTATAGACATTGACTGAAAAAGCCTGTGTTTGACTGAAGTGGACGAAGGTAGCATAGATGACAACCGGTCTCAAGGAACACAGATTTAGTTGCCGAATTTCCAACTTGAAATACATTGTATGCAGGGTCTCTATGAAATAACAATTACTCTAATTCTACGCTTGTTGATATAGTAAATGTAATTGACAATCACTAATTAGTACATAATTGAAGCTATCAGTCGCCAAATAAATCAACAAAGCTAATTAACGTACGCGTTTGATACAGCTGTTAATACAAGTAAGCATGTACGTACAATGAAGCCTTTGTAACTTAGCATTTGATATTGATCATTTAGGTCATTCGGTAAATCAAATTATGTACTGCTATGGTAGAGTTTCATATAATTGTTGGTATATTTATCAGAAAATAAACCTTGGGTACATACCTATAAACTAATATTATAAATAGAAATGATTTTTTGTTTGTTTGTTACGATTTAACCCAAAAACTACTCAACCGATTTAAAACAATCTTTGACTATTATAAAGCTACATTATCCCTGAGTAACATAGGCTATATTTTTATCCCGGGAAAAGATAAGATCCCACGGGAACGTGGGTGAAATATAACTACATATGAGCATAATATCAATTTAAAACATAAAAACTGTGAAGTCATATTTACCCAGAATTCAAAACAGCAAACATAACGCTTTATTAACTAGTTTACACATGACTAACATAAAATGCTTCCCAAATATGAGGGGAATGCATTTACGTCGCAACCCCACACGGAAGCCAATTTTCCTGTGAAAAGGAAAAGGGTACCGCTATGGCTCGCCGAGGCGAGGTCTATAGGCGACGGTTGTCACTTACCATCAGGTGACCCGCCTGCCTCGTTGTCACTTGTGACATAAAAAAAAAAAAAAAAAAAAAAAAAAAAGGCAAATCAGACGGAAATAGGGTTGCCCAAACTGTTTTATATTTGCACCAAATAGTTTGTATATAACTTTTAGTGCAGTACTAGTAGATAAAGCTAGATGAAAAAAATAATGAGATGAATACTCTATAATATAGCTGATTTAAATTGGTATCATCAATCGATATAAACCTAATAGGTAGCAATTAAAATCTCTTTGTGTATTATATTGTGTATACGTAACAAATACAAAAAAGATGGCGACCAGGTACATTTTTTTAAGAAATAGACAGTTAGATACTTATTGATATACTAGTTGTCCGCGGTTTCACCCGCGTTCCCAAGGGATCTTATCTTTTCCCGAAATAAAAATTCATATCTCCTTCTCCAAGGTTACATCTATCTCTATACCAAATTTCATCTAAATCGGTTCAGCGGTTTAAGCGTGAAGAGGTAACAGACAGACAGCCAGACAGATAGACAGACACACTTTCGCATTTATAATATTAGTATGGATAGTATAATAGTATGGATTACATTATACTATTACTTACAAACCTAGTTTCCTAATCTAATACATAAAACTTATTAAAAAATTAACTGTGGCACTCGGGGACTGCTGCGGTAAAGCTATTGCATAGCATTATACTTTTCATCCCATCTATTCGAAAAGTCGACGAGGGAGTCCCGCCGCCGAATAATAGCTGAATAATAATATAAAAAAAGTGTGTTGTCTTTAGACTCTTTTTCTTTTTTTGCCGACTGCCGTCGGCGACTACCGTCGACGCAATACCTTAGTTAGGTGCCTAAGGACATGACTGTTGTCATGGTTACGGTGTCAGGTTATTTCGTTACGATTTATTTTTTATTCGGTCGCCATCAAAGTCCGCGATAAAAGCTATACAATAGCTTAAAAACATACCTAGTTCCCGTAGATAAATTTATATACATACTTACACCAATAAAATATACATATTCATTTATATGAAAGCTTCCGATCAGCAAACAAGACAGGTATCGTAAATTAAAAACGACTGCTACTTCAAATGAAGAATCCAATTACATTTCTGCAGATGTTTTCAAATCTAGCTCATGGTGACCCTAACAACAGCGAGCACCTTTACGAATACCAATCGTATGGTAAACCTATACGTGTAATTGTGTAATCCACCGAAATTACAACGTTTATCTTGTCATGTACCATATATCCAGCTACGTGCGACTATCAATCTCTGTACACGGTACTGGATTAAGCAAAGTCTGAGTTGTCAAAAGACGTCGTCTCATTTGAATGACGAATATATGATTGTATACTATCTGTCCTCCGCGGTTTCGCCCGCGTTCCCGTGGGATCTTATCATTTCCCGGGATAAAAATATAGCCTATGTTACTCAGGGACAATGTAGCATTCTAGGTGAAAGATTTTTGTAATCGGTCCAGTTGCTTTTGAGCTTATTCGTTACAAACGTACAAATCTTTCCTATTTCTAATATTAGTGTAGATATAGATGAATGGAAATATTGTTTAGTTGCATCAAAAATGTTCTATTACGAGTGCTTAAAATCGTTGTCAGTTGTTGACAATCTAGTACATCGCTTTTAGTAGTAAAATTCAGCCATTGGGAGGTAGGTACTACCTATGCGATATAAAAATAAGTTAGTTAACCTACATAGTATAATTAAATATCACAAGTTCTAGTAAACGCTGCATAGTCAATGATAGTAAACACGCACTACCCACCGAAGCATTTTTTATAACAAATACTTTCTTTTTTTAACATGCACATTTTTCAGTTTTTACGCAGTTATTGGAAAAGTATTAGTGAAAAGGAAAATAATATTTTTGAATAAACTAATTACGAAAAGCTTCTACAAATATTTTGTTGTTTTCAAAGCGTAAAAAGCTAGGTTTTGTAAATAAGTCCTTAATGAATATGCTGTTTTAAATACATTGAATATTGTACAAGTACCTACCAAAGTTTAAATTTTATTTAAATTATATACTAATGAAGCACATGAAAAGGGACTCGTTGGTTTAGTTACGGGAAACAGTCCGCCCAACAATTTGCTAATGAATAGCATTTACAGTTTAGCATAAATTAACGTTTATAAAATATTCTTAAGTCAAAAATATTACCTTGGCGTCGAAAAGTAAGAAGACTTTGTTTATGTAATGAACATTTCGTATACTCTAAATCGGTTATAATTACTTTTTTGATCTTATTATACTGTTTAATGTTTAAAATATAATTTATATAAGACTAAATACATGAATAATTTTCCATCAGATTCATATTCAATTAAAACAATATTTTAATTCACATGACCTTAGTTGGTCAATCTCAACCTAACGACTGAAATCAAATAGATATTTGCAAAAATAAAATCTGTGACAAATTCTAAATGGGATTCAAATGGCAAATCTATGTTGAAGCCCTGCCAAATTTAAGATTCATAGCTTCACAAATTGTCACATTATATAAATGGAAAAGATAATTGCTACTGCCAAAGAATCCATACTAAATAGCAAACTAAAATTCATGTGCAAAACAAGAATTTTAACAACTCAAAGATGCAATCGAGAACAAACGTAATTTCCTAACTAACAAAGCGCTTAAAAAGAATGAAGTATTTCAGATTGCTTTAAAATGAACCGTTAGTAACCGTGCCGCATTTTACTTCGTTATGAAGCAGTTCTTTGCTGGCATTTAATGCGCTATTAGCAAATCAGAACTTTGGGTTCTGTTCAGCAAATTACCTTTGAAAACTACGAAGCTCATTGCAATATCGTGTACAGTCAATTAATTTGTAAAGTATGATTAATGAAAAAAAAAATCTTACATTTACCTAACTATTCTGTTCTTATGAAAAAGTATAGAATAGTTAGGTCTTAAAGGTCTTAATCAAACGCAATCCGGCTTTATACATTTTACAATATGTGACCTCTAAGCTCTAGTATCAACCTGCCATAACCCTTAATCAATCAAGCTGCTAATTTGTTTGAACTTCAACTATTAATCAAAGTTGTGTCACAGTAAGTACTACGCGTTAATCATCTGATGCATATATTATGTAAACAAACCGGCATCTAGTAGGTACCCATAGACAAGGCAGTAATTAATAAGGTTCAACTTGTTAACATTAACTAGTTGTTGCATCAGGAAAAACTTTGAAACTAACGCTTGTTACAAGTTAAGATAGAAAGAACTAATCAAATTAAAAGTTGTTTCCTGTTCGGATAGAACTTTGTTTCCTCTATCATTAAACTCAATGAAGACCTCTGACGAGCGTTCGCTTTGCATTGCTGATATGAGAACCCTATGGACTTTTAATGAAACGGTTGATTAAAACATGCAGGTACTAAAAGAAAATGAGACCAATTTCGATATTACTTGAGCATAACATTCTAGTTCAAGGTAAAATATAGTACGTAAATCTATATTCTTTTGAAAAGTTACTAGAGTCTTAAGTTTTACACTAACACTTACCTAATTAAATAGGTAATTATATTAATATAGAGCTTTACTACTGTAAACAACTATTTGCTAAGAGAGCGTTGCAGATAAAATGTGAAAAAAGTAGTAGGTGGTTTATTTGTAAATGTTGCCATGCATTTCCAAGTATGTGACATATTGACAAGTACGTTGACGTTAACGTGGTCCTTTTTACGTGGCATACTTTTTCCGAGGCATTTGGTACCAACATCCAGTCCTTTGAGATGAAATATTTTTCAGTAGGTATTTGAAGTTAACTCAAAGGGCAAAGCACGCTTTGAAATTGTGTTTTTTAAAGGATGTCTGTCGTAACGTGAAGTAAGAAAAAGAGTTTCCTAACGATCAACTTGCGTAAAGTCATAATTTTAATGATGTACTAACTTAAGCCTTTCAAAGAATTAAGTGGAGTTTAAAATAATGTAGGTATATTGCTTTTAAAAACATGTTATGTTCACTTAATAAAGTAAAGATTAAGTTCAAACATCTCTTCTCACACGTAAATCAACGTATTTATTAAAAACCTTACATTATTGATTAAACGCGTACTTGTTTTGCTCAGAGGAAAACTTTTCACCCAGCTAATTAAACTTGGGACTTTCACCCCTGAATTTCGCTGTTTCTTTGGAATTATTTCGTAAATAAGAGAAAAGGTGAGAAAAAATCTTTCCGTTTCTAATTAGTTTTTGATACCTTCGAGGTGCAAAGCCTTGGTGAGTTTCTTAACAAGTTTCTGTTTTATGTTAAAGATAATTTTTGTATTTCTTCACCAGTAGATTACTTTTGTGTGATTAATTAATTTGAACATAATAGCCAATACCTTACTCTCAAATCGCCATTCACTGTAACAAAAATGTGCGGACGAAAAGTAATATCATTGGAAACAAGTTGGTCATAAGTACCCCGTCACGGAATGGTTATTAACAAACGATTGATAAATGGTAACAAGATGAATGAAGGCCAGGGTAGGGGAGGTTACGAGTAATTTCAGCTGGAGACAGTATCGGTACGGCCTCTCTCAGTCCCCTGTCCGCTTGATAAATTGATGTCCGACCACTGTGATGTATTAATATCACCCTAAACATGCTGTTAACTTTCTTTATCTCGGCGAGATTGGCAGCACTTTTACTCTCATTATTTCTGTTTTGTAGATACTTTCATACCTACATAAAATTATAAGACTTTTACGTTACTCTTTGTTCTAAACTGATATATAGTGCTAGTAGTAGGTTCTTAAAACATCTTTGAGCGAGAAATTGATTGCCATCAATATTTAACACATTCTACCAAAGGGTTGTAAATTATTTTATGAATTCATATAATTTAATAGAAAAATAAAAATGGAAACTGAAATAATTTGAAAAGTTTTCTGCGTATTCTTGGATAGGCTTTTATATTTAAAGAGCACTTTTATAACCTTTAGTTAATTTTTATTTCATTGACAACCAAAACTTAGTATTTTTTTTAACTTGTAATAAAATTTTTTTTGATACCACAAGTGACATCGATCGAGGCTGGCTGGTCTCAGTGACTATATTTATTTTATTAGCGATAACAAATATAAACATTAGCAATACCAGAGGGATTGCCAATCTGTTGTACACCTTACTACAATGCCTTAAAGACAACTGGCTCTCAAGTGCAATTTCCAGAACACACTAACAGGTACTTAGCGACAGATTTTCAACAAGAGGGTGAGCCAGCCAGTCGAGTACTACAAAGTACCCTACAACCGTTTTCCTACACCGAAAACTTAAGCTCATTGTAGGATTCGAACCCACGAACTTCGCCGCGGTATCCAACGTCACTACCACTGAGCTATCATCGCTTCAATAACGTTTGTTTTACTCTATAACACAGAACAAATAAAAAAGGTAGAACTACTTAAAATATTGTTAAATAAGACATAGGTAGCAATTTTTACTAATACTTATAATCTATACTATTAACATAATACAATTAAAACTAATCTAATCTAAAAACTACCTAAAATAAACTATAAAAGTGCTGCCAGTCTTTTGGGAACGTTACCAGTCGACGGCGATGCGGAGGAATTCTTCGACGCGCTTTTATAGTTTATTTTAGGTAGTTTTTAGATTAGATTAGTTTTAATTGTATTATGTTAATAGTATAGATTATAAGTATTAGTAAAAGGTAGAATAGAAAACAATAGTCTCCAATGAAGTGAAGCAACGTGCACGAAGTTGTGTCTGTGACCTTCTCGTACGTTATCCCGCGTGACTAGCGTCGCACAGAGGAACGCGATCGGCTTCCTTCACTTTAAGTGCGCGGGGCTCTGTCTACCTTCTTTATTTGGTCTGAGCCCTTAAATGCTAATTAGGACCTACAATACCTATGAGTGGTAATAAAAAAAACTCAGTCTCAAAAACCTTCATTAGATCGGCATTAGTAGTTATATAGTAGTATCCCATACAAACAACGTGATTTTTTGCCATTTTTACGGAACCCTACGTGCACGAGTCCGACTCGCACTTGGCCAGTTTTTACTTATTATGTTTAGTTAAATTTTTGTAATAAAAATGTATTTATTTATTTTAGTAACTTTTTTACGTAGTTACAATTGATTCAATAAGTATTAAGTAAAATATATCATAATGAACGAAACATTATGATAAACTAGCTGTCCGCCCCGGTTTCACCCGCGTTTCCGTGGGATTTTTTCCCGGTATAATAATATACCTGTGTTACTCAGAGATAATGTAGCATTCTAATGGTGAAAGAATTTTTGAAATCGGTCCAGTAGTTTTTGAGTTTATTCGTTACAAACATACAAAAATACAAATCATTCCTCTTTCTAACACTAGTATAGAAGTATAGATGGAATACACTTTCAGTCTCGATCTTTACTACAATTCAACAAATGCACAGTATTAAATATTGTATCAATTTCTTCGCCCCGGCTTTTTGACGGATTCATATATTTAGCATTTTTTTACATTTATAATAACATTTATTTGGTATACACTTTGTTTCCATGATAAAAAAATACCTACCTAAAATACCTACGTATTTGTATCTATATCATATACCAAGCCATTAATTAAATAGTATTTACAAACATCCACACTTACGAACAATTAAACTTATTATTCATTAATATTAAAAGTTGAAAAAATAAGATATTAAGAAGTTAAGTTTAAGTTTAATAAAATAAAAAGGTTAAACAACTCATCTTAGGTTAGGTATTGCATAAATGGATTTTTCACTCCCTAAAAACCTTTAATTTTTAAAGTGACAATGAAGGAACTTTACTTGAAGTTTAAGATGGAAAAAAATGTTTTAAAAGTTACAAAAGAATCGTTAAGATGAGATTGGATAGTTAATAATAGTAAGTTATAATTAAATTAACTGAAACTTTTCAGACAAAAGCCATTTCGCAAATTATATCAAAGAAATAGGATCACATATTAATGGCACTAAACATATTATAGCAAGAAATACACATATGTTACGATTACTATAGTATTATTTATTATTGCCTGCTTTTTTATCAATATATAAAGCATTGTAAGTAAATACATGTTATTAATGTATGAAAAAAATGTTGTAAGCCTACATTATTTCCGTAGAACTTGTAATTTTGTCAAACAAGCTAATAATCGTGCGTAGGGCACCCGCTTAGCTCTTGTGTTAGTTGTTTTTTTTTATTCTCGATAGACTTGTGTTTGACCACAATCTCACCATGGTAAGTGATGATGTGGCCGAAGGTGGCAAGCACACAAAGCCTAGCCTAGTCGGAATACACCAATAGGTGCTTGGCGACAGATTTTCAACTTGAGGGTGGTAGCCAGCCAGTCGGGTACTAAAAAATACCCTACCACCGAGCTATGGTTTCCTCACGATGTTTTCCTTCACCGGAAGCTCAAAATCATTATAGGATTTGAACACATGACCTTCGCCGCGGTATCCGACGTCACTACCACTGAGCTATCATCGCCTCAAAAATCATAGAGCTAGTTGTTAGTTGTAATAATTAGTCAGTTCTTTATTGCAAAAATAGCAGGCTCAAAGTAAACCAATGAAATTACCAAATATATCTTTTTTACATATTTTTTTTTGGCAACAGACAGTCAATTGATACGTATTTACCATACTCATAGCTAAAATAAATATTTCAGAGTAATAACAAAAAAGTTACATAATTAGTCGCGGTAGTATCAGACCATTATATTTGTTATTGGTTATAGTATTATATTCAGACCATATACTTACTGTGGCATGTTCGTGTTTTTTGGTAATTGTTGCATTTATTTTCATTTATTTTTTCTAAATATGATTTATTTGTATTTACCTCTCTTTTAGATATAGGTAATATTAACGAGAAAATTTCGTTGTTTTCGATGATAAAGTATCGTATATCAAAACAATGAATGCCGGTAGGTGGTTATACGACTGACACTAAAAGCTTTACCACGAAAAAAGAAACAAAACAAATTAAGGTTGCCAACGTAAAATATAATGATGCGCACATACGTAGATATTTTATATATTCAGAGAGGAACATTAAGCAATCATGAGTGAGGCAGGGATGTTTTCATTTGTTACCAACGCCACGGTATGCTGTTGAGCATAAGTGTGCATAACTCACTCGTGTGTCATAATAAATGTTTTGACGTAGGAAATGCTGTCGCTTCTATTACGTGTGCCCTTTTGTCTAATGAGTAATGTTACATTGGTACGCTGGTGTTCATTCTAGCTATTTACCTAATCCGTAACGATGAGTATATTGTAACGGCATAATTCGGCATATTTGCCCCTTATTATAAATGCGCCCAATTTGATACGAATTTTCGAGGTTTTAACTGACACCATTAAGATATGTAAGTAATAAATTTTTGTAACATATCTTATATTTATTGTTTAAAAAGTGTTACAAGTCATAAAAAATATAGAATTGCGATTGAATTGCATGTAACGCAATTCTACGATCTCCAGAGTTACATCCCATAAACCAGTAGGTACCTACCAGGGCGAAAGAGCTTTTCTCAGGACAGATATAGGCGCGGGCAAGTCAAATTTGTTGCTTTGAGGGTAAAGACATGGTAAAAATTAATTTTCCCAGAAATTAAACCTAACTGGATCGTTTTTTCACCCACGTAAATCCCCACAATGGAAATTTCATCGAAATCGTTCATTGATTCACTGTTTTCGAGAACGGCATTATAAATCAATTATAAATATTGCTCTTATATAGTATAGCATAAGCAAACTTGTTGTTAGTAGATATAATATTTTCGTAATAATTTACAATATAAAATAACGTTATCATTGAAATGAAATAGTGAAATAGTATGAAATAGTATATTGCGCTAGAAATGTCGTACAAATGATGGTAGGTAATTGAAAAGTATCTACTCACTTCACTATATAATAGCATGCACAATTATAAAGTTATATAATGTCAAAGAATAAAAATAAAAAATGTTCAAATCTAATTTAAAAAAAAAAAACCTAATTCAAGTCAATTTACTACTTCCACCTAACCTGTCTGAATCTGTCCACTCATTTACCATTATATTTAAAGTAATCATCTAGGGTGTAAAAACATCTCTCAATAAGCTTGCTCTTGAATTTATTTAATGGTAGGCCTTTAAAAGTAAGTGGCAGTTTATTAAATATTTTAATTGCCATAGGATAGCAGCTCCTATGGTATAAATGGCTTTTTATATTAGGTAGGACCAATTTATCTGGGTATCTTGTGTTTAATTTTAAGTCACCATGTTTATTAAATAAATTAGGATGTCCTTTTACGAATTTGCAGCATTCAAAGATATACAAGGATGGTACAGTTAACAATTTCAATTTTATAAAAAGTGGTCGGCAGGATGTTAAGGGTGGCACATCACAAAGAGTCCGAACATATTGTTTTTGAGCAATAAAAACTCTACTTGCATGGAGTGAGTTACCCCATAAAGTAATGCCGTATCGGAGCTGAGAAGCCACATATCCATGATATGCCAAGAGGGCTGTCTTTTGGTTAGCTATTTTATAGAGTCTCCATAAAGCATATGCAAATCGATTGATTCTATTGGTAACCTTGTTGATTTGAGATTTCCATGTGCAGCTACTATCTAATGTTATCCCAAGAAAAATAGCCTCATCGCTCTCATTTAATTTATGGAAACCAGAAAGTTCAATTAAAACGAGTGGAAACGCGTTCCTGACAGATTTCCAGTTAGTTATGGAAACAAATATCCAATGGAGGCAAACATCCCGATGAATGAGTGTACAATAAAAGGAAATCTAGAATTTATAGGCTGCTGTTAGTCGGACGCTGGCGAGCCGAGAAGCAAAACATAAAAAATATGGCCGCAAAAATGCTGTTATCGTAAAGCAGTCTACGCCTCCACTATTTTTTCTTTTGGACTGTAAACAACCTACTACCTCATTACTTTATTAATAACGCTAGCTAACACAGAATAAAATATTTGAGTATTTTATCGTTTTCGTCTAGGATTGAGCAATTTAACTTGTTGACAAAAACTATAAAATACATTTTTTTATATTATAATAATAAAGCTTTATTTAATTCAATACAAAACAGTTACATCTTAATATAGGATACAATAAATTAAAAATCAAGTAAGTACATATATATTTAGATAAAATTAAACAATTCGTTTCCAGAAATCAGTTGAGATAAAGTTAATATCAATTCATAACGATTCAGTAAGATGCTAGTGGGCATGCCCTATCAATTCTGAACCTGACAAGATAACGCTCATATATAATACCTAGCTTCCATATACCGAATCTAGTATACCTACGTGAGAACTACTCAATACTCTAGATATAATTTGTATGCAATACACGCTATGTAGAAATAGAATGTATAAAATCGAGCTCGATAAGCGTAATAATGCTAAACAGAAAATATAAATGTATTTCACGTTGCCACTCGTAATTATTATCGTAACTTTTCTCACATTCTGTTACAAGATTCTACATAAAAGTAAAAAGTGGATGTTGCTATTTATTTTTATTAATGCACAGATAAGTTCAAATCGTTACTTGAATTGAAATTGGGGTAATTAGATTCTTAAAACAGTCTTTAAATATAGTGAAGATCGTCAAAATGTACTCAAAGTTTTTATCCGCCTCACTGACGTTAACAGTTTTCGAAATCCATTAAATACACAAGATCTGGCAGAATTTTCAATCTAAGTAAGCAAAATTTTATTTAACATTTTATCTTATTAAAAAGTTTCAGTGGCTAACCAAATTTTTTCGTCTAAGCAACGACTGAAGTTTTTTATCTCCACCGTAAAATACTTCTTTTTGCTCTTTTGCGATACAATGTTAACATACCTGTCGGTGAATAAAATTACTTAAAAAAACCAAGGGAGTGTAGTAAAATTAATGTCACTAAAGTTTTGTCGGTGTCTGTATAATAATTTATTTAGGTACTTATTTTCTGTTTTCCCTTTACTGTATTTTCTATTAACAATTTGTTTGTAATAAATAATTCCTTGGAGTCTCAAATATCAATCTTCATAACTGTCAATCTACGTGATTAGCATTGGAAATACACAAAATTACGAACAAGAACAACGAAAACCATAGAGCCTTTTGTTGTTGATTGACACTCAAGAAATAAAACAAAATTATATTTACGTACAGCGAATGAGCGTAATAAATATCACTTGAGAGCAATGAGAGCAATACTATTTCTTACAAAAGATTACATATCCACCTGATTGGTTCTTAATTCATTTACAAGTATAGCTAAAGTATACCCTGTTTACTCGTATTAGCTTCCAGGTAATACACAAAAGGCTTTTGTTCGTAACGCCCTTCGAAAAATTACATCGAACAAAGAAAATATCGATATGCTAGCGTATCCCAATTTGTCATTTCTATTGTTCGACTGTGATTATTTGTATTCGGGTTAAATCTCATTTCGCAGAGTTTGTAGGTATCGATATTATAGTGTCTGATTTGTCGAGTCATTATTTTTGGATCTACTCCATACTACGTTCAGTCTCATTCTATTTTTACGAACATGGTCTAAAAGCAATTAGTAAGTTACATTATCTGATCGGCGATCACAATTATAATTTAGTTGCAAATTACAAGGTTGTTAATAGCGGGACTAAAGGGTTGAACAACTCACTTAGTTAATACTCAAGTTAAACTACCGTTAGGAACAAAGTTGGGCTAGTAAAGCGACAAAGTTCAAATTCATCACCTCATGTACTTAGTAACGACATGTACTCTGAACTGTCGTCAGCTATAGAATATTACACAGTATAACACATTTTAAAATTCCTTTTATTTTAACCTTAAAGTTTCATATCTTACTAACATTCCAAATAACAGTAGACTGAATGAAAATCATATCTTTTCCTCAAAAGATAAGCAATATTTATGAAAACTCTTATAGTAACTAAACTGTATGGATAAGACAAAATAATTTCCAATAGTAGATTTTTATTATTAAAATATTATGAGTGATAGATAACTGTTGTACAAATTTTGTTTTGAACTTTGGTACCATTACTATGTACTAGTACGAGTAATATTTTAATCGCTTGTAAATTGTCAATAAACCAAACAGTGATTTCACAGTGACTGAATCCTCGCGGGCAGTGTCTCTCCCAGGTCTATACATCACTCCTTCACTTATCTGTTGTCTGACATTGATGGATACTTTACCAAACAAATGGACTGAAACCAGTTGGAAAACATATTATTACATTTTATTTTTCATTGACTTAAAATAGGGTAAATATAAACCTAAAACCCGTTTACATTTATTAAAGCTGTTAGACTTTTTATGTAGACATTCAATAATATTTAATCAAAATACATAATTAAAAAGGGCAAGATTACATTAACCCATTAACCAATTTCAGATAGCTAATACCGAACTGACAAGGATTCTACACTGACAAGAGCACAGCTCTTAATAATTATGAAGAATAAGTAACCCGAATAAAGGTTTTGAACCCGTACATTCATTCTATTTTAATTAAGTTCACATATTCAAATGCTATCATCACCTTGAACCCAAGGGTTGAATCGTAATAATGAAGAAAAGCTTTATCAATTAAGTCAATCTGTTAGACAATCATACCCTACCCCGGGTTCTTAATCTCAGTTATTACAAAAACATAATAATTGTAAAAAAAAAATTCGTAGGAACACTTTTTGACCTTGGTGTTCAGATTCTTTTGTGCAAGGCGACCTCACGTCGTCTAATTGAGACCTCTCGTGACAGGAAGGCTGGCGTCTATCTATCTAGGATAAAAAAATAAGTATTGCCATTCAACTTGGCAATGCTGCTATCTGGGCATGTATACGCTGGGCAACTTCCTCGGGCAACTTTTTATCTTCTAAAAGCTTCGAAGTTCCTTATCGCGCGTTGTGAAAGGGGGCTAGACGGAAAAAATCTTACGAAATCACCGACACTTTAATGTCGGGGATTTTTTGTGTCGGTGACAAAAGTCACCGACCGCTGTGCGGCGTGCGCATGTTTCTCTGTCTGTCTCTCTCTCTCTCTCTATTTCTATATATATATACTCTCTCGACTTATATAACTTCGTTCCATCCGGGTGTCCCTTGACACCTCTCAAGTTTTTTATATTATACAGGTTTCAAATGTAGAACTTTTCCGATAGCAATGAAGCTGTAAATGTTGATAACTATAATTTATAAAACCGATCTGAAAACCGTTTTTACCATAAACATATTTCATATTTTGTAGAGTAAAACCACAAATATAAGTATCATAAAATATGTATTTTATATATGTACCTATAGATAAACATAATTCAGAGTTAGTAAAAAGATGTAAAGCTGTTCTTATTTGTCCAACTCAAAATGTTTTATTTTGTGTCATTGTTCATTAAAAACAATGAAAAGGATGTTATTAATAACGTTAAAAGACTCGTGCGACCGCATATTTCACTCTTAAGTATACATTAAAATGTAAACAAGCCTCAGGCTACAATCTTCTTTGCAGTTATTTTAATAAACGACGCGACTTCGACGCGACCAAATTTTTATACGATTTTTTACTAACGTTTTAGCCTGAAGCAGTCTCAGTTATCAGTTAATGTCAGGGCTCTTCCTAACATTTATAATATGCTGGTTAATAGAGAGATTTTATGCGCTATAAAATCTTGGCGCACCGGACGTATAATGTAGGTCAAAAATATTGAAGTAATGGTCATCCACTTTACGTAATGGTTGATCCAATCCATTCAGATTTCGAGTCATATGAGTTGAATTCAATGTGTTTTAAGTATTTAAGACACTAGTCTATAGGTAAGATTTATTCGGCAGTTTAGCCGTGAAAACGAAATTATATTATTTATGTAATTCTTCAAGTACCTTTAAGAATATATTAAACAAAGACCTTTGTTCTTTAGACAATTATAACGAGCCGTTTACTGAATTTAGTATTGAAATAAATGGAATTCAATAAAAACAGAACAATAGATATCAGAGAACGCTGACGACATTATTTGCATACAAAGCCATCCAGATTAACTTGGGTATGGATTACAGAGATTAAAAAGCAAATGAGATAACCAATTTCTGTAATAGGTGCATTTATAATGCTGAAATTTAAAAAAAAGATAACATTTCAATTTATGATGATAATAATATGTACGCAAATTAATACTAGCTAGTGTGAATAAAATATGAATAAAAAATAAATTATTTTAACAAAGTAAATTATTTATTTGTACCTACATCAAACACATTAAATTATCCCTTACTAGTGGGAATCCTCTACAAAGTCATGAACACGTTCGTAGCACGGTATCGCGGGATAATGTTCTCCAAGAGAACAGCTCCGTAATAACGCAGGTCACTACGAGGGTCGTAGGTGTGCTACGAACCGCTGACCTACGGGGGCTACGAGTAACTCAACACCACGATAATAATTTTGAACTCATATTTTCGTGAAACAATTTTTATAATTTGTAATGCAAGAATTCTGCGTTCCTAATCCAAAAATAATATAGGACCTCAATTAAATATGTGAGCGCGAGAAATAATAAAAATTTATAGCCCTGCCCTGCTTGAGTTTTTATTTACTTAGGCAGTCATAATTTAATTCTACTTATTATTATTTTGCCATCTTAACACGCAAATATTATCACTGAGACTAGATAAATAAATAATGATTAAATGTGATTAAAGGTGTAAGTTGTTTTTGAAAAGAGTAATTGCTGAGTTTATTGCCGGCTCTTAACAGCAAAAGCAACCTTCCGCATTAGAGTCTAGACTATTTATAAGTGCTTGTAAAGGCCTATTTGAATAAAAAAAAACATTTTCATTTTATTTTCATTTCATAAATAAAAAATATCATATCATCTTAAAATATGATCATTGATCATTCTTCACACACTATCATCATACCAAGCGATTTTGTACTATAGCAACAAAAGAACCGATGTACTGCATATACTAGTTATTAAATAACTTAAATTGATCACACCCAGACTCAGAACAAACAGATATGTTTAAGCACAAATGTGACTTTATTACATCTAGGTAATTTGTTTTTAGCGCTAACGTACCAAATACATTTTCAGAGATATAAAAGAACGGCTTGTATTCATTAGAACACATTGAATATTCAATGGACAGCCGTTTGAATAGAAGGACCGTCAGTTATCTTTGTATTAAATATATTTTACTACCGTGGTGAAAGAAAACTCTGTTTGTGGCGAATAACCGTGTATTAAAGCTCCATGAAACGAGTGTCGGGTGTCCGGTTCGTTAATAAAGATTACCGGGCTAATGCCCCGAGTAACCGGGCAAAGCCTCTTTTTGTTGTCTTACTACGTACCCGCTCGTATGTATTTATAGAAAACGTATACATATGTACACCTATGTTGTACAACCGTATAAGCTTACAGCTTATTAGAATCTTCGTTAAAAAATACCTATCGTGAACATTTCTATATGCCGGAATTTGTCAAAATTTGTTATGGATACTGTGATTTTTTTATGTCACTCAAATATTTTAAGGATTTTAATCAATACCAGTCTGGTATTGAAATACCGTTTAAATTTTAACATAGCAATTGCTAGTGATATAACCAAATCACCAACTACAAGAACAAGATTAATATCATAAAGATCAGTACTAGAATTAGAGTGCTAATAGAATGTTAATGAGGCCTTTTCTATGGTCCTTAACAGTCACCATAAAAGTTGATGGTGATCAAATGACTTCGTCGTGGATGGTAAGTGAAAGTGATTAACCTATAAACACTGGAATCAGATGTCTAATTTATTAGCAAAATACTACTATCCGCTCATTTTGGCTCCAATACCAGACATCGTTTTGGAAAAGTTCCAACGATTGTTTGTTCTGTCCATTGGTTCGATACTTCGAAGATTATTATCGATAAAAATATTATAACAAATATTGCTATACTTTTTTAAATAACTCTACTTTATATATTCAATAAGATTATATAGTGTTGTTTACCAATTCACGGCAAAAACAGTTGAAATCTACTGTTTAATATAAATTGTTCGATTGTCTAAAAATAAGATGATTGTTTCTTGTTTGGTTTCGGAATTTACAAATTAAAATATGAGCTATATTCTGCTGTATCGGCCTGCGGGGTATTCATAATTGGGTTTAAAGAGAGAGCGTTTTATATAGTTGAGAAGTCCTTATTTCATTAATGGAAGCCGCTATTAATCTAAAAACTGTTTAATGAAAAGGAAACGTTCGTAACGTCACGTTATATAACAACAACAGGAAGGTGGTTGATAAATAAATATGTTACAATTTAAACAGATCTATAATCTAAGTAATTGTAATAGTAATTGTGTGTACACTACAGTGATGACCCAATGTTTTAATTTTTTTATGTTTTACTTCAGCGCTACGTTTACTACCAACATACTTGACAAACTGTTTTTATTTTCATTA
The DNA here is from genome assembly GCA_951361185.1 of Ochropacha duplaris. Lineage (NCBI taxonomy): Eukaryota > Metazoa > Arthropoda > Insecta > Lepidoptera > Drepanidae > Ochropacha > Ochropacha duplaris. The sequence continues at coordinate 5,960,468 of OX592706.1, forward strand.
TTTAAAATCAACTGAAAATCATATACCTAAGGTATAATAGTCACATTCGTTTTATGAAATCAATTAATAAACAGACTTATATCTGTGGGACGTAATTTTTATAAGAATTATTCCTTGCTTTTCTAAAGACATAAAATTATTTTACTACGTAACAAAACACACAACAAACTTATTACATTGTCGTATACCGAAGCCTTTGTTTACTTCGGCAAAATCATTTTTATAGGCAGCATTTACTTTACAACACACATTCCCATATGAGTACCGTAAAATAATTCCAATACATAAAATATGAGCTACTCAGATTTACGTCGAAGAAATGCTCGCACCCCGCATTTAGACGACGCATTTTCTTTCTAAAGTCTTTCACAAACGTAACACGTTTAGAATACAGGAAATTGTCGACCTCGGAAGTCAATGTACGTAAGTGGAAGACATAAAATCTTCGCCATGGAACCATAAAGGGGGCAATTTCTTGTCTGCAAGAGAGCGACACTGGTGTGGATGGCTACATAGACGGACGTGTCCCGCATTGCCAATACATGTGGGCTGATATGGATAAAAAATACCCCCATTTAACTGAGGTAAATTTGGAGATTCACGAAATCCGCGATAATATTATTATTATATCACGAAACGACCCACCTTCAATAGGCTTACTTGTAATGAGGGATCCTTTATTACGTCTACCTGTCTGTTGGAACTTTTATTGAGTCAGGAATTATGGATTCCATTTCAATAGAAATTGAATTGTGTTTACGAAATCCGTAACATTGAAAGGTACATTTATTATGTATTTTATTAAAACCGCTTATAATAAGTATATTATTAGGTCTTTACCTATGAAATTGCCGTTTCGTATGAAAAAATTTTAACGTTTTTTTTTTCATGTATTTTTAGTTGTATTAATCGAAGTAATCACCCATGCAATCAATGCATCTTTGCCAACGCAGTGGCAGTTTATTGATGCCCTTCTTAAAGAAATCAGCTGGACGGGAGGCAACAAATTCTTCATAGGCATTTTGTACTGCCTCTCGGGTATTGAATTTTATTCTCGCCAAGAAGTTATCCAAATTCTGGAAATAGTAATATTCTGTAGGCGCAAGGTCTGGTGAGTAGGGCGGATGACGGAGAGCTTCCAACCCCAGTTCTTGCAACTTGGAGACCATCTGCTGTGCAGTATGAGGTCGCGCGTTGTCGTGCAGGAGCAGCGGAGACGAGCGATTGACCAATGCTGGTTGGAGATGTGCCAGCTTCTCCATCATTGTGTTCAGTTCTTCACAGTACACATCTGCAGTAATGCTCACCCCGTTTGGTAAGAAGCTGTGATGAATCACACCGGCGCTAGACCACCAAACAGTGACCATCGCTTTTCTAGGGGTAAGTTTTCGTTTAGGGCATTGTTTAGGTGCTGAACCAGGATCCAACCAACTTGCTGAGCGCTTGCGGTTATCAAACAGAATTCATTTTTCATCGCAGGTAACAATGCGGTTCAAAATTCCTTTATTTGTATGTCTGTTGAGCAGTGCAAGGCACGTCTCGACGCGTACTTCGCGCTGGCGATCATTGAGTTCGTGGGGCACCCATTTGTCAAGCTTTTTTACCTTGCCAATTTGACGCAAATGGACCAATATTGTTTTGACGCTAACGTCGAAAGCTGCTGCTAATTCAGCCGTAGATTGTGTATCATCAGCTTCCACAATCGCCTTTAATTCGTCATTGTCGACCAAAGTCTTCGCACGACCGCGAGGTTCATTTTTCAGGTCGAAATTTCCAGAACGGAAGCGAGCAAACCAATAACAGGTGGTGCGTTGGTTTGTACTGTTAGCTCCGTAAACGTCGTTGATGTTGCGTGCCGCTTGTGCCGCGTTGCTGCCACGACGGTACTCATATTCCATAATTACTCGAATTTTTATCGTATCCATGATGACGAAAAAGATTGAAATGCGATGAAAATGTAACACTAATCAATAAACAAATGACTACTTTTGGCGAAAAAAAAACCATGTTTAAAAAAAATGAAATTATAATTCTTAGCCAAACAAAAATTATTTTGATTTGAAATGGCCAGTACTGCAGAACGGCAATTTCATAGGTAAAGACCTATCTAATATATAAAATTCTCGTGTCACAGTTTTCGTTGCCATACTCCTCCGAAACGGCTTAACCGATTTTGATGAAATTTTTTGTGCTTATCCGGTATCTATGAGAATCGGCCAACATCTATTTTTCATCCCCCTAAATGTTAGGGGTAGTCCACCCAAAAATTTTTTTTTTTTTTTTTTTGAGACAAAATTTCTAATTTCTATTTTTTTATGATACAACATACAAAAATACATACAATCCCCAATTTTCACCTTTCTACGATCAACCCTTATTTTTTAATAGCCATTTTAGTAATTTGAGTAATCGGTCAAGCCGTTTCGGAGGAGTATGGTAACATGACCGATTTGGATGAAATTTTGTGTGTGTATTTCAATGGGTTCCTCGATGATTTGAAAACAAATTGGACCCGGTAGATGGCGCTGGAATCGGATTCTAAGTTTTGTTTTAATTTCAGGGCAGGACAACGTCTGCCGGGTCCACTAGTTATTATATATAAAAGTTATCAAGGTATTATTTAAGATTCTATACAATCTATAAATTAAACGTTGTAGCATCCATAATAAATAATAAAATACCATTTATTTCCTTACATTTGATACATTTTTTTGACAAATTTATTTATGTGTTACAGGAACTCAAGGATTTCCATATTTCTCTGTCTTGTGCTATGAATTGCCATTGTGTACCAGCATTTTTTTTGATTTCGTCCTCCCAACGTGTATAGGGTTTTCCTTTGCAGCGTTTACCTTGTGGGCCTTTCCATGTTATGGTCCATCTGCAATCTCTTAGACGAGCCACATGACCACGCGTGGGTCAAGAGCATCTATTGTTTTTATCTTTGACTAGCTGTCCTGCGTTCTCGTGGGATCTTATCTTTTACCGGGATAAAAATATAACATTTTTCACTCAGGGATCGAGTAGTTTTTGAGTTAAATCGTAACTAATAAACACAAACAAAAAAACAAATCTTTTTAGACGTTATCTTTGTGGATCTTTTTTTTAACATACTGCATCCCGTTTCCCTCTGGCATGTGATTATGTTATTTTTAATTGTAGCATTCATATCCGACCTAGTATAAGTTAAAATACTACTATTAGCTTTTTTTTTAAACATACAGGTGTCCGGTGGGCGGGTCACTAACCAAATATATAAAAATGACTTGAGTAAAAGTGCCCACCATTTTCGAGATTTTTAGAATCAGATATTAAAATTCAATTTAGGAATAAAAATCAGAAATATTGAAATATCTCGAAAATGGTGACACTTATATTAAAGTTTGTCGTACTTCTTACTGGATATAATTATCTATTTAAGTATGTATTTACAAAAACAAAGTAGTCTATGTAGTATATCAGTCATCTGGTTTCCATATTACAAGCTCTGCTTAGTTTGGGATCAGATAGCCGTGTGTGAAAAATGTCCGAGGATATTTATTATTTATTTATTTATTATTAATAGCTTTTATATGATTCTAGAATAAAATATGTTATGGGAACGAATGCATTTCTCTTTGAAATATACGTGAGGGGAATAGCTATTATTGCTTAAATTAGTACCTACTCATTGGTCAGCGTTCTCATGACAAAGCTTACACAGCAAAAATACTCGTATGTTCTATATTGTCAGACTATTCTAAAATTGAATAGTATTCAACGAGAACAATAATTTTATTGGATAAATTAATGTAACTTGTTGTTATGAGTATGGTGATTTTATTTTTATTTTAAGATTTTTTTACGTTATCTAAACATCTCGCGTTTGTATTTTTAACTTTATCACTTTATGTTTATCAATTAATCAAAGTAGTTCATTTTCCCAAGTAAGATAGAAACGTAGATATGAAAGAAAATACTTTTAATCATAACATACTTGCAACATAAATAACAAAATAAATTCAATGAATATAGTGAATACAGCATATTTGACCTCAATGTCAAGAGACCTCAATTGCTGATTTTCAGTATAAACTACAATATACTTACATACACACATAATATTTTATGTGCTCATAATAAAACGCATACGTCACTATCAACTGGCTGCATGAGTGGATCGCTAGTCTCACCAAAACTGGAAACCAGAGTAAAGCGATCCGATCCATGGTACGTGCCCAATACGATGTCACGTAACTCACATTACTGCGCTGAATGACTGCCGAGTTACGAGTCTTTTCAGCCGCCGTTAAAAATGGTAGCCCCTCAAGCTATTCTTTTGCCATTATTCACAGGGTACAATCCGTTGAGTGTTAAGTACCCTTTTAATGCTGCCGTTAACGGCGTGAGTACTCATGTCATTGTGCTGCGTCTTATCACTATAATACCCCGATGGAATACGGAACCTTGTACAATTTTATTCACCCTTACGGAAAATTTGTTGCTCAATTGATATTCCAACGTAAAAATATAAGTATAGGTACAAAATTGAAATAAAATATTGGATGTTTTATAAAAAAAAATCAAGACAATAGTGAATTGTAAGGAACGTCCTAACAACGATTCGGGAGAATTAAAATGTATTTCAATTTTACTAACGACGCTCTCAAAAGGTAGACCTATAACAATCATAATTATTATTTCCATCGGCCATTATAGCAGGCCTGTAAAATATTCACGAAATTATTCGGTTTTCACCGAGCAAGTCATTAGCAAACATTTGTCATTTGCAAACTCGGCTTGACGTTTATCTCCCTACAATTGATGAACGGATGTTAGGCCACGTAATCAATTGTCCCCTGGGGATGATTGTGGGAGAAATTTTCAACGAATTATATCGGTGGCTATTAATTTGTCTATCGTAGACAAACATGTTTAGATTAGACTAAATCATCAAAAACATTTTATTTATACAGAGTGTCCGGTAAGTAGTACGTCAAACTTAAGGGGCATATATGTGGGTTGGTCACCTATCAAATATATAAAAATGAACTGACAAAATTAAAAAAATAATCACAATTTTCGAAATATTTCATTATTTCTGATATTTATGTATTGATTTTAGAATTTTAGATATTAAATATCTCGAATATTTACAAAGGTTATTTTGTGTGTATTTGGTAGGTGACTCGCTCACCTATCTCCCACTTAAGTTTGTCGTTCTACTTACCGGACATCCTATATAAACATCCCGAGGTCAATCCCACCATAAACACAACATTTGACGCTATTAAAAAATTCAAGTATCTTAATCAATGTAATAAACATAAATAACTCTTAGAAAACCCATTTTTTTCATGAAAAAGCACGTGAAGAAAAGAAATATAGAATTCATGCGTATTATAAAAGTTTGGGAAAAATCATGATATTACCTAAGTTCTTGGAGGCCGACTCCTTGCTAATCTCGAGAGGTCTGTCTGGAATTTTCCCCGGGTTATTATTTATTCGAATCTCATCAATTTTTATTTCAGTTCACATCGCGTGAGTAAATACTACCCACTTCTACGCTTGACTGCGTCTCAGAAAAAGCTAAAAGTTTGATTTAAATCAAAACATTATTTTAGCTATCTTATGCTGGTATTTTATATGCACTTTATAAAGCTACAGTATCATTTAATATTGCTAGATGGCAAGATGTGTAACTAAGGCGGTACTCCAACAGTAACAGCTATCGGTAGACACGCGACACTTCGCACTTCGCACTGAATTGTAAAAAGTCAAATGCTGCAACGCCTACGGCTAACGCATTATTGTGTCATTGGGGCACACAAGATTTCGGACTGACGTGTGCTGGAACGGCGTCTTAATAATCACACATGGCAGCCGCCGTTTCTTGTACTTGTGACACCGAATGGTGGCGGTAAACCATATCGTCGAGAAATACTTCTGTCACACGCCATGACGCAATGTCCCACTTGGCGACAATGTCCCACCGGGCGACAACTGTGCGATCTCGACGTGCAGATAACTGGATGTAACGGTCTTCCTGGACAGTAGTGGCTCGAACTCTTCCTGATCCTCGTCTCCTGGAGACACTAACTGTCTCTTGGTAGCGTTCCCATAGGTTTCGGATTGCTCGTCCAGACACACCTACACTTGCGGCTACGGACCTCGGAGAATTTCCCTCCTGAAGTAATACAATCGCCCTTGTGGCCGTTTCCATGTCCATGTGGCGGCGAGAACCAGGCATTGTAATCAGGACTAATACCAAAATTTTACAAACAGCTAAACTTAACAGATTAATACACCAGCAGTAACACCGAGCTCGGGAACACAAGTGATTAAAAAAACGTGCATAGGGTAAATTTGGGTACTTCAATTTTTCTATGCACCCACTTGAGATTAACACAAAAATCATCACTCAAAACATTGCTAAGGGCTCGTAAACATGTCTTTATTATGTTTAAATGTTTCATTCTACTAATTCTAAGCACACAAGTTTTTTATAAACGAATTTAATAGCAACTCGAAGTGGTATTTTGTTTTGAGTAGTTTAATTTCGTCCTGTCCGTCTGTGTGCTTGTCACGGCCGTTTTCTTTAACTTCTGAAAAATTTAGAATACCAACCTTTTAACATTGATTTGTTTTATAAACAAGATATAATTATTTTCGGTTACATTACTGTTGTGAATTAAGTAATGGCAAGACAGTGTTTTTTAAATATAATAATATATTATATTATACCATATTTGCTTTGTAAACTATAACTTACCACTTTTGTACATGCTATGAAATATTACATAGCAAGCAGCATAGCAGCTAGCATACTTAAAAGTACTGGTACCATATCTACTGGAATGTAGAGTGTATATATAAGATTGAATAGTAGACCGCGAAAGACTGAAGATGGTATAAGTATTCAAAAAGGTTTGTAGGTATTGATACAAAATGTATTACAAATACCTACTTGTAGTAGGCATTTCGACTGGACCGTAATATCCGAACAAATTGGGTGCAACAATTTAAGCTCAGCAAACGGTCGTATGTAACCGCTACAATCAGATTAACTACCTATGCATACTGAACGATTCGATTTTGAGCCATGCGAGGGTCCAATTGCTTTTAATTTTCATACATAAAATATACTAAAAGGTTTTGTTTGGGTTGTTTATTTATCTGAATGAAATCAACAATCTACCCACAGTACCTAAATGTAATTATTAATTTAAAAAAAAATCTTAATTAGTTTTCAATATTAAAAAGGAAAATTTTTATTTGTAGTTGACGTATATTAATTAAAACGAGTTTAGTATCAATTGTTTGCAAACTAAACGAGTTTTAATTATCGTTATGCAAATTTATATTAGATAATTGTTATGTGTACATATTTAGTTTTTTTTTTATAAAAATAGTGATATTTTATTATTTTTGTTTAAAAAACAGAATTGGTACTAATAAATACTCAATTAGTTTACATTCCATAAAATATATTTATATTTATGCAATTTTATTTGCGTGACATCAGTGCAAACAGTCTTAGGACCCATGTGTGAGGCCCGGCTACTTCATTCCAAAAACGACAAATCAAAGTAATTTTCATAAAAAAGGTAACGAGAACCCCTTCATATATTTACTACAGATGCTCTCCACATTCAGTTTAGTGCTCGCATATTTATAGCCGTTGCGGAAAACTATACATACAAAAACAGTATACCTTCGTCGCCTCCGAACCGTTACCATGTAGACTTCGTATTTGGGTCGAGCTAGGAAATTGAATCGGCTTGGCAGGAGCAAATAATGTCCGATAAGCCGCGTCGACAAATGACCAATGCAAACAGCTTACTAACAACCCGCACTATACACAAGTGCTATGTACGAGTATAATACTGGGGATATGTGTTCAACGTACGTCTCTACTATCTACTAATAAAATTGAGAGGGTAGAGGATATTTGTTTTAGAGCAAAATGTTTTTTTATTTTGTTTCATTAATGGATATAAGATACGCTTGGTTTTCATTTTGAAAACGGCTCTTGTTCTTGTAATAAGAAAATTCTCATACTGACCTGTACGATACTGTATCTGTATAGTGTATCAAAATTTGATGTTGAGAGTGTTTTAACAAGAATCCCTTATTAAAACACGCTATATTAAACCAGAATATATGGAAACTAATTAAATTTACAAATAACATGCGCAACTACTGTAAACAATGCTAAACATGGTTGTATTATGTTTGACAATATTTTCTTTACCAAACTTCGTATGAGTTCGGTAAACAAATCAAAGACAAGGGGGCGTTCAACAAGTTTTTTAGTTCCCTTATTCTTTCTTCAGTAAAACTAGCAAATATTTATTAACTATTAGTAAGCTAGAGTAACAGCGCTATAAAATAAACCTAAGCATAATTATCTTTTATCTATTTAAGTATGTATTTACAAGCTCTGCTTAGTTTGGGATCAGATGTCCCAGGATATTTATTTATAAATCAATATTTTATATAGGTACTGTGTTGATAATACTATTCAAGATCTCCGTCATTTTTATAAATACTTGGAAAAATATTTAAAAATAAATATGAAAATCGATGTCGAGAGTCGATACTTGTCAGCGCCGAAGCGAGCGTGTTTGCTTCTCAATTCCAATGCAAATATTTATACTGAAACTCTGGATTACCAGACATCTCCACTTTCCGATTTATACGAATTTACGTCGAATTCAATGTATATATAAAAGAAATATATATAAAAGAACTTCACGTACCTACCTTCGTAAATTTTTATTTCGTCGGAGTTTTAAAACAGATTTTATTAAAAGCACTGCTTTGCTTTTTATGAAAATGATAGAATGAATTCATAATCATAGCGGTATGTTTAACTACAGTTGATATTGTAGTTTGTTCAACTGTCGCTATTACTTTTAAACATGCTTGTTTAGCAGATGCGCTATTCATTTTATATTTGCCATTAAGTTTGCATAGTTATTTTCACACATGAGCATCTGAACCATTCTTAAATGGGGGCATAAAAACGATACCAATATTATAGGAATTAAAAAGTATAACGTAGCTAAACGTGCCATCAAAAATATAGGAAAAATCAGAAGCTACATGTGAAAATCAGAGCCAAGTTCAATATTGACAATATGCATGTTATTTTTTAATTTTTGATAAGCCTGTGTTTGACCGCAATCTCACCATTCTAAGTGACGATGTAACTGAAGGTGGTAAGCACACAAAACTTACATAGAAACTGGCTCTCAAGTGCAGCTGTCGGAACACACGGATATGTGCTTGGTGACAGATTTTCAACTTGAGGATGGTAGCCAGCCAGTCGGGTACTACAAACTACCCTTCGCCAACAGAAGAATTGAGATCTAAATGGAGACCATATTAAATTCGTAAGAATTGATGATCCCATTCGACTGCATTTCTGAGATTATTATTTAACCGGCATATAAAATTTTGTAATCAGATTATGTATAACAATTCTAAGCTTCGTTACAATTTTCCTAAATTGATTTATCTTTAAAGACTTTATAGGAGTAAAAGATTTCCTTTAGATTTCCCCAAGGCCCAAAATTTCTCCAGATAAATTTAAAGACTCTTTTTGTGCCAATGATTCCATTGTAGCTGAAATCTTAAAACCAGTTATTTTACGTGAAAAAACTCTTTAGAAACAAAAACATTTTAGGTTCATGTAAAAAACATGTGGCTCGCATATAGGACAAATATAATTATAGTGTTTAACAGTTTAATGAACATAGTTCGTGGAGTTGAAATGAAATAGTTAATAAAGCTATGCATGCAACAACATTACATTGTGTGGCGCTGCCTCCATGCCATTGCCTGCATTGTTTGTTTGCACTTGTTCCGAATAAGGGTGCTGTAAAAGTTGTGGACGCAGAGGAGATATTTAAATAGGTCAGGCTGTGTCTTGACCTAATAGTTTTTGTGCTATGTTGGGGTTACATATACTGTGCGGGGCGTTTGTTTTTTAATTTAGAGAAACTAATTTGTTTGTGACCTGCAATTATCATTACCAAAATTATTATGCTATTTGTTGCACTTAAAAAACCGTATTGGTCTGTAAAAATGAGAATAGTAGTATTAGTATAGTAAGTTGTAGTGCTGCATATCAACATACATATCGATATATCGACAGCACTACAACACTAGCGAAAGGATGTTCTGTTGCACTGTAAGGGATTAGGAAATAGAGTGGGGCGCGTTCTCGTGGATGGCATTGCACTATCTACATGTAAGAAAGTAAGGTAAGGTTAGGTATGCATATGATTATTATGTTATGCATATAATCGAAACAATCATTATTATCCATCCAGCATAAAGCCATCGCTAAGACCGTGTATATACTATAGCTTTGTGGGCGAGCTATAAAATGCTGGGCGTGAGCTGCTAATCTATATGAAATGCATAAATCATATCTTTTGCAGCTGCATAGCTTCTGCACTTCTTTTTGCCCATTAGATTTTATAATCCTATATTTTTATCGTCCATATCATATTTTTTACTCAATAGTTTCGAGATTATTCATTCCAAAGGAGATGTTTCAGATTTGTATGGAGTCTTGGACTGCACATTGTACACTTGACTAAAAGTCGTGGAAAAATAAATCAAACATGAGAAAAATACTTATTTCTAATAATTTTACGTTGTTTTCATGTACAAGGCATGTTTCGACATTTTTAATGGCAATTTCATTGCATGTTTTTTAAATGGCGATGACGATTACAATTACGTCAAACTGTCAAACTGACATTAAATACAACATTGATAATATTATTAAATAGATAAATTGATTGTCTGACAATAGCAAGGAACATATTTACAATAGGTACAATTGATTTATTCACTTATCCATACAACCGATTCACCACCCAGTTTTACTTTTATAATAAATACTATACTACCATGTTACTGAATTAAAATCTTTAATGATTGATAAATCTATTGATTTTGAGAAGAAATTGCATAAGTTATTATTATGTGAAAATCGAATCTGTTTTGTACATCTTGCTGGACACAAAGTCCGAATTCAAATACTCGTTTCTTGTGCAATCTAGAACTCAAACGCATCAAAATACAATAAATAGAAATAAAAACATTTATTTTGTGAAACATAGGTAAAAAGATCTTAAATAAGTAATGTGTGCGCTATGTTTTGCCATGAAAGGCATACAAAATATGGTTTGATAAGAGAGGTATATTGATGAAAATTAAAATAGTATTATAATAAAATCATGAAATTAAAAATATGTCTAAAAAAAAGGAAATAGAAATTATACATAATTATATATAAAATTCATCAATATCGTAATAATAATTATCTAATAATAACTTAGTCAATTCCTATTTGAATTTTTGTAAGGGCATACATTTTATGATGTCAGGTATCTTATTGAATATTCTAGGAGCTATACCAAAAAAGCTCTTATGCATTAAAGCCATTTTACACTTTACATGGCACAGTTTATTCACATATTGAGCACGAATTGATATTTTTTTTGAATCGGAGACTTTTTCAAAGAGTTGTGGATTTGTTTTGACAAACAATGCCGTTTCCAGAATATACAACGCTGGAAGGGTTAATATTTTTAATGTTTTAAAATATGGCATATAACTATCTGTTATTTTTAAACCACACATTGTCCTTATGCAACGTTTTTGCAACCTAAACACCAGCTTCCTATCTGTTGACTGTCCCCAAAAAACAACACCATACCTCAGCACTGAAGCTACTAGTCCATGATACGCTGTTAGTAGAGTCTCAGTATTTACTTTTTTGGACATTTGTGAAAGTAGGTATGCAGATTTACTCAATCGCTTACACATCTCTTCAACGTGAGGTTTCCAAGTGAGTCTATTATCTATTATGATACCCAAGAATTTAATACTACTTGCTTCTTCTATTTTGCAATCTTTATAGGTAATATTTATACTTGAACTAACACGCCTTTGGTGGAAATGCATAACTTTTGTTTTATTTAAATTAATTACTAGATTATTATTGTCGAGCCATTTTATGATGTCCAAGAGAGAATTATTAATGTCATTTTGATAATTAATTGGATTATTGCATTCTATAATAGCTGTGCTGTCATCTACAAAGAGAACCATTTTATGTCTTGTAATTTTTGGATGATCATTTATATATATTAAAAACAAATACAAGCAACAAATACAACTTAGAATAAATGAGAGCAATAATTGTGGCTTTCGAGTTTGGCGCTGCGCTTTCTGTCACATCCAAGTAATATGTATACTAAATGGATAGGTAACTCTATATACATATTTAAAGCAAATACCTATCAATTGCGAAAAAGGGAAAGATAACAACTACCTTGGGACAATCTCTCTTTCTTTCATTTAGGGAAAGTAGGGTTAGAAAGAGAGATTTGTCCTAACGTTGTTATCTTTCTCTTTTTCGCAATTGATAGATTGGTATGGACAACTTCCTATCCAGGTAGAATACATAGTACTTGCGTTTGTGCAATATGGCGGTTTATGTTGCCCTGTGAAATATTTGTAAGTAATAAAAAATATTTTTGTACAGCGTTTATCGACAACAAAAATAAAATGGGATATTTTTTATCGGGTTGAATAATTATTTAGCTTATTTTTAATATGTGTACAATGTCCAGTCCAAAAATGAAACATCTCCTTTGTTCAATATTGGTTCTGTCGTTATGGCGCCAAGCTTGAGTGACAAAATATACCTAACCAAACTAATTTTCATATTTTTAATATTAGTAGCAAAGAAAAATATCATTACAGGAAGTCCTACAAATATTACATTCAAATAGTTTTTTATTGAATTAAATTTAAAGTTTTTGAAACCAAATAATTATACTGATACTGACATCATATTGTTGGAAACTAATAAACAATGGCAATATTCCTACGATATTCATGACAAAACTAAAACAGAAGCGTGATCTACACACTACACTACGAGTACCTATATACACACTATATACACATATAATGATGAGCCCTCTGATGTTTTCTCTGTCCTCTAAAGCGTATTTCAACCATCAATTCTATTTTAATAACAATATCTGAATACAATAAACCTTACAAATGTATTATAACAATGCTATGTTCCGTCATGCTACAAAATAGACCTCTGGGAGCAATGGCGACGGCAACAGAAATCATTCATGCGTGCCGATAATAAATCTAATGGGAACTTGCCGATACGGTCCCAAGATATTCAATGTAGTGTACAGCGGTGTAACAAACCTAGTTCGCAAAGTGGTTTTGATATCAATAATTATTGTAACATGCTATATCAACTAAACGGAATGTATATTTTCAAAACTAATTTTGAGTAGGTAATAATTACCTGAACAACTTTTACTATAGAAACAACTTTGATAAAAATAATGAAATTATTTTCTAGATTTCAGTGGTATAATACTATATAACCAACATAGGTTTTTAAAATATGCCGTCTGTATTGATTTGGTAGAATACTATAGTTATATGATATAACTTATATCACATACCTACCTACATGGGAGCCAGTATGAGTTACCTTAATTAAATTTTGCCGGATATTTTTATTTTTATTTAGTTTTATATATTAATTAGGAATATATAAAACTCTACTACCGCCAAAGAAGGTCGTATTTCAAAACTAAATAGGGCTAATTTTAAAATATTATCCCTCGCAAGTATAACACTAATAATTCCGTTCAGCTAGAAGGGAGCGATGTAAATGGTACCCGTGGGATACATAACTTAACTTAAATATTTTAGTTAAAGTAATCATTACAATGCGAATATACAAGAACGCGGGTACAGTACCTCTTAGTACTTCTTATTCCCAGTTTGTACTGCTAGATATTTTAATAGTTCTGAATAATCACGTCATAACTTATTTATTATTAACTTAATGTATGCTTGTACATTATGTACGTAGGTACCTATATTGAATTATGAATGAACAGTATTTATCAAATATTACAACACCGTCGTGGGCCATGAGAAAATTCAAAGCTTTTGCTTTCGGTGATAAAAATGGTTGAGAATGCAAAGATACCTTAGTGATATTTTATTAAAATTTATTTATATATTTTATGACCGAGATTTTTATAGTACTTCTAAAACTTTCGCTAGCTAAATTCATATTTGTAGATAATTAAACGTCGAGGTTAGTCAAAATTATATTTTGATAATATTCTGTGCGCGGTATAATTATCTATTATGTTTTGTTTTTTATTTTTAATAATTCAGAGATTCTTTGCTTTGCTTGTTTATTTTTCAAATACAAATAGGGATTAAATTGCTTATCACCATCAATCAAATACTGTAAACATGAGTAGCCAAGTGCAGACAATAAACATCAAAAAGAAAAGATATCTAGTGAAGGACTTGAAACAAAGTATTAGACTTAAGGTGATAAATGAAAAGACTCCGGGGAAATGACGACAGGTGGAGTGAAGTGCTCAATAGAACTAAAGAAAATATAAGAAAGTGTAAATTGCTCGTCAGAAGAAAAATGCAAAAGGTGCTATGTACGTTTGCGTAGACAATTTAGATCTTATAAGTTCTAAGAAAAACGTATTTTATATGACTTTGTAGTTCAGCAAAGAACTAAACAAATGGACTGTAAATACAAATTTTAATAATAACCCAATGATAACAGTTTGCCTTCAGTTTTACAGTACCGTAATATCGAATTGTTTGTACAGGATTATCTTTAAAATTTTGTTAGCAGGGTGATCTCTAAACAAAAGTAATCCTAAGCTAATAATTGTTTTAATTTTCTCGAGTTTTACAGCCAAAAACTAGAACACGGTTTCTTTTTTCGCTATTTTTGGTTCAACCAATATTTTTAAAGCACTGGTAACCAATATTTGTGTTCTAAAAGCCTCAAGACCTATTCAAACTGGCTCGAATACAACCTGGGAACTTCGAATTTGTTGAAAAAACTCTGTAAACCAGTTTTTAAACGTTTTCACACAACAATAAATTTTGGAAAAATATTCAAGGAAAATCATTCATCATTTTAGATTGGTATGAATGGCGCTTTATTTACTTTTGAACACAAATATATATTTTATTAAATTGAGTGAGTGATTTATTTTTGATTTTTAGTAACATAATATAATTTTTACCAATCTAAAAAATCATCATACATGTTTTACAAAATAAATATCTTAGTAGAATACTGTTCGATTTTCGAGCTCATGTTCCTATCAGCGTTTATACTATCTGCGTATTTAATCTGCGTCGGCAACTGAAAAAGGGTAAATTTATTTCTGCCGCTGACTAAGCAGGGAATTTTTATGAAATAGAAGATATATTTTTGAGCTATACGAGTAATATGGTATCATGCTATTTACCAAAAATTTCAAATTCCAAGTCCCGTACCTTCTGAATATGTAACTGAACTGACGAAACTGAAAATATTTTTTCTTAAAACCCCAAGTATTCTCGAATTGGTCTTAAAAATTATTTTACTGCGCATGAATTGGTAAACAGTAGTAAATATAAATAATTAATCCTGATCATCTATGAAAATGAGTAGCACAAAACAGGCCATAGTAGAGATCCTTGAGGGAGGCCTTTATCCAGCAGACATTATGATGATGATTTATGAAAATAGTCATAGTCACAACCTGATATCATGAAAAGCATGGTACATTTTTTTCATATTATGAATCCTAATCTATATTATGACAGGAAGAAAAAACGACGAAAACGTGAAGAAGGAAAGCGAAATTAACAAATACGAGTAGTATTTTTTCGTTGAGGGTTCTACTTAAATTAGTTCTTATTTAAATTTCATGGAACAATGTTCTGTGTATATTACGCAAGTGCCGCGCTGTGTTGACAGTGGAATGGCAGAACGGACACACGGTCACGGTAGCGGTGCGGCTACATACGTACCTACTGCAGTCAAGCTTATATTACCTACTAGCTTTCCGCCACGCGGTTTCACCCGCGTTCCCGAGGGATCTTTTCTTTTCCCGGGATAAAAAGTAGCCTATGTACTATTCTAGACTATAATCCATCTCTATGCCAAATTTCAATCAGATCCATTCAGCCGTTCTGACGTAAATGAGTAACAAACATACATCCATCCATCCAAACTTTCACATTTATAATATTGTTAGTAAGATGTGTATGGCAGACATTTTCTTATTTATGTTGGGTCACCACACAATACAGTATAGTATGTATTGTTGATTATACAAATATAAAATTTAATCAATATCCTCAATATGTTTGAGTCATGGAATAAATATAAAAGGTAGGAGAACGTACGTAAACAATAGTCTCCAATGAAGTGAAGCATCGTGGATGAAGTTGTGTGCATGACCTGCACGAATGTTAACCCGCGTGACGCGCGTCGCAAAGGAACGCGATCGGCTCCCTTTTTCAGATTCGGTTTCCTCTACTATGCTTCACTTAAGTGCGCTGCGCTCTGTCTACCTTTTTTATTTGGTCAGAGGTTTGAGGTAACATTTGAAAGAAAGAAAGAAAGAAAGAAATACATTACATTAAAATAACATTTGCTGTGATAATTACCTACATGAAATAAAATCCAAGTGAAGAAGTTATTTCACATTAATAAAGAACCCTAAAAATGTTTATCTGTAACAACAGCATCCAACGCGTCGTCGCTCGATGTACACTTTGGAGCGTATCTTGCAGACAATTTATGAAGGTTGTATTTACGTCTCGCACCCGCGCAGCGAACATGTGCAGACAGTCCAATTATGTTGTTACTTACTTACGGGCATATTAATATTATATTTTATTACTTATATAGGTCTATAAAGATATTTATTTTTATATATATATATATGTATAAATAGACGAGTAAATTACGTCAATTTATCAGCTAACTAAATTATCACCAAATTTTAAATGTGACATCAAAATAAAATTCAGTTTTGGTTTCATTGTAGTTTTCATATATGACTATCCTAGTCTTAGCTTAGAATAATTATAAAAATACAAATTACAAATTGTTCTGTTGTATTGTTAGAAACTAATTACGTGTTTTTATGCTAGATTCACCAAGGGTTACTAATAATTAAAAACCCAGACTCTTTTCGTAATGAACATTACTTTTTTCAGAGTTTTCTTTTTCATCTTGAATGTTTACACAACCATGATATTTGCGACACTTCGTTTAACACAAAACGTATTTCACGTGAGTCGTCTCGTTCTAATTTTATCTTGCTAGACATAAGAACCTACTTTATAACAAAACTAAGCGTAACATTTTTAATAAAATTCTAGACCACATGATAAAATATATCCCACTAATATTATACATGTGAAAGTTTAGATGGACCCAAAACGGCTGAGCGGATTTTTATGAAACTTGGCACACAAGTAGATCATATCCTGGAATAACTGGATACTTTTTAACCCGGGATGGATAAGATCCCTAGGGAACGCGGGTGAATCCGCGGGGTACAGCTAGTATAAAATATTTATATTGTAAAGTAAGTTGATTTGTATCGCCATTTATGTTATAAAAAAATTAACATTTGAACAAATAGATAACATTATAATGGAACCCTGATATCAATCAAAACCGAGAAAAGTAAATAAATAAAGAAGAAAAGTAAATAAGAACAAACGAGAGAGTAAGAATTCACAGTTCGTAAACTTCAACATTTCGACGTAATAGCTTTTGTAAATTTCCTATACCGTTGTTATTGGTCGATAAAGTAGGAATGCGGTCATCGAAGCGATCTAATGTACTTATTATACAGTCTTCTTTGTCTTTTACAACTACTAATAATCCGTGTTTACAACCCGTAACGCTCGCGTTTATGCCACCAATCATTGTTTTTATTGGGCAAATTTAACTGCAACCGACTCCCAGTAATTGTCTATGAATTGGAATGCGACGGATTGCTTCGCGAAATTATTTATATTGGTTTTCCATTGTAACTGAAACAATGAATAATAAACAAATGTAATAATGATTAAATTGCCCAGAGTACCATTATTATTATTTTAGGTAGTGACGTCG
Source organism: Ochropacha duplaris (assembly GCA_951361185.1). NCBI lineage: Eukaryota > Metazoa > Arthropoda > Insecta > Lepidoptera > Drepanidae > Ochropacha > Ochropacha duplaris. The sequence goes on from OX592706.1 coordinate 5,978,469, forward strand.
GATACCGCGGTGAAGGTGAAGGAAAACATAATGAGGAAACCATAGCATGGTGGTAGAGTACTTTGTAGTACTCGACTGGCTGGCTACCACTTTCAAGTTGCAAGTCCATCGCCTCGCACATATCGGTGTGTTTCGACAGTTGCACTTGAGAGCTAGTTCCCTTCTAAGCTTTGTGTGCTTACGACCTTCGGCTACATCATTACTATGGTGAGATTGCGGTCAAACACAACCTTATTCAATAGTAGAAGAATATTTATCTGTTTTGTTTGGAACTTTAACTGTATTTAAGTATTTCTTGTTTACTTGATTACCTAAAATTTATCACAGCTGAATCTATTATTTTGTGTTTAAAATATTACTATTGTATATAGTCTAATAGATTTTTACTGTGAAGAGGTTGAAATAATGAAAGCAACTACCTATCTTAAATGCGTAGTCGGTTACGGACGAACATAAACATTACAAGGATTATTCGCGTAGATTACTTACCTTTCAAAAAATATAGGCTCAGTTTTATCGCTGTTCATCAAAAAACTTTCACACACGCTGGAAATTACTCCCTCAGCGCGAGCAGGTTTCCTCGTGATGTTTTCCTTTGCCGAAAAGCGGGCGATAAATGTTTGTGCATAAATTTCAAAAGCTCATCGAGCCTGAGCTTCCTGTTTACGAGCCGAGTTGCTCCCGAGCGAGCCCTCGTAGCTTCTCATATAACACTTCTATTTTTAATTCGTCACACAGGCTAATTCAGAAAAGAAGTGGTTATAAACGTTTTCAGTGTTATTGGCGCCCAACTTGGGACCAGCACTCTCGCTAAAACACTGCCCTTGAGTAAAAGTTAATCAAACGTGAATTTCACTTACTGGCTAGGGGTCGTTCGTTTTGAAGGACCATTACATTGGCGATGGAGTGACCCATCAATTTAGCTTCACGCCGACCGCACGCGGTCAACGGGCCTGCGGCCGACATGTGAAACGTTTTATTACGGTTCAGGAAAAACCGTTACAATAACGCAACTCAAGAATGCTTTGAGATAAGAAGCAGTGGCGATTACAGAAGCCTTTTGATTAAAATCTTAATTCCCACCAACTTAATTGAGTAATATTTCGGCGTTGTAAGATATCAGTATTTCAATATAGATAAACTTATTACAAATTAGTGATGACGTTTTTTCTTATTATAAAGGTAATTGCAGGCTACTCTGCATAATAAGCTTATCTTAGGATAGAGCATAATATAACTGCGTCATTTCTTACTTCGATCACCAGTTTAGTGACATGAACAAAAAACGTTACAGCTACGTGAACGGAGCTAGTTAGCTGTGTATGCAATATAAACCTACGCTTAACAATAAAGTAAAAATATTACAATATTATAATTTGTACAATAATAAACAAACATGCTTACTTTTATGGAAATGTACACAAAGCTTTTCTTTAAGTCACATTAACCTATTAGAGAAAAAGGCGCAAACTTTATTAGGAATAACAATTCCAATTACAGTATCGAGAAAACCTAATATCAAGTAAATGCTACTGTGTTCTACGTGAAATCAAAGGCACAATGGCAGCGCTATTTAATAAATGCCTCCAATTCAAATTTGGAACGGCAACAGATGGCGCTCGCGATCGCCGAACGCTCGGAGAGTGAATAATTTCCGACACAACATTGCCCCCTCCAAATACTTCAATTCTTTATGTTCCACAAGAGTGCTGTCACAAATAAATTGAAAAGTCGCTGAGAGACCTTCAATTTGCGATAGAAGATTTATCAGAACTTATAGAGTACGTACACGTAAAAACACTTTTCATTATAAATCAGAAAAAAAGAACTATTTTCTGTAACAATTTATTCGTCTCAAATATACCTACACCGTGGAGATTTGTCTCAATTTAATAAAACAAAAGAACTTGATGTACAACATCAACAAACAATGTATCTCACCTCAGGGAAGAGGTTATACTACTCACGGTGTTTCTGTGGTAGTATAATATAGTTATCTTGTTCACCCTTATTAGGGACATGGGAAACGCCTCGTGACAGGGGTCGAAGACCGGTAGGGGCTAATAAACATATGTTATTATTAATCTCTCAACCACAGCATATAGCGTAAATAGTTATAAAACCCACGTCCCCGAGGGATCTTACTTTTCCCGGGATAAAAAGTATCTTATATTTTATTCTAGGTATCTAGGTACCTGTGTGCCAAGTTTCATCAATATACGTTCAGCCGTTTTTGCGTGATCGAGGAGCAAACATCCAAACATTCAAATTTATAATAGTAGGATGTAGAATTTTAAAACTAGATAATATGAGGAAACATCAGGAATCTACTACCAAGCCTTACCTACCTTGATATTCGATATTTAGTAAGTAGGTACTTACTTTATTAGGTACACGATATATCTATTGGAGTACTGTGTACTTCAATTTGATAAATTGATTGGCACTTCTCGATAATTTGATGATAAAAAAAACATCAACCGAATCTAAAATTTTTTTCACCGTGATGGTATTGAAAATCAGTTTAGTTTTATTCGACGAGGCAGTATTGCCGATAACTGTCTAAAAATGTTAACAGTCCCAAAACCATTGTACCTACACGAATTTTATTTCGTGTTTCATTTGTTGTTGAAAATGTTCAACAGAATTCCATTTGAGCGTCTAGTCAAGAGATAACAATGTGAATTAATCGCCATATATTTGTGCTGTGGATCAGTTAAACGATCTAATCAAGAGGCCCCAAAGTAGATGTGCGAACATCGAGTCATAGAATAGTTATTTAAAGTGAAAGTAAAGTTTGTATGTTCTTCACGAATTTTAACGAAAAGCAAAAAAAAATATATCTCTGTCGTCAATTTTTATTTGAGTAGATATATCGATATTATCCGTGTTGATTTTTACGCTAAAGTTCAATCAAAAGACAGCCAGCAATAGGTACCCCGTAAAAAGAGTTATGTCATTATGAAGTCAACTGAATGATGGTACAGTGATGTGCAAAATGCACAGCAAAATTTTTGAGAATATTCATTGGTATCACAGTACGTCAGTTTCGTCCAGGCTCGTTTCACAGTGGATTCACTCCATACATCACTTTGTTAGTTATCTGTTTAGCAGGTTGACATTGATGAATGTTCAAGTGAACAAACGGGGTTCCGTCGTGTTTCGCGGTATCCCGGCTTAGGGTTCCGTCGTCTGCACTAATACCTGCGCGGCTGCGGCAAACAATGAGTGAACAATATCTTACATTGCTGGAGATTAATGAGACATTCACTTTGCATTTCTATTTTAATAGACTTCATTGCAGGTAATTATAATTTGCATAACAATATCATCACGAATACTATTGTTGTCCACTGTTGAACATTAGGTATAGGGATTCTCCGTGCATTCATTGTACTATGAACCGTATCTTCTATCCACCTAGTGCAAGGTCAGTGGGTACGTACGTATAGGAAGCACACCAGTTCTGTTGCAACGAATTGTTAGAAATTACATTTTATTATAAAAGAACGAGCATAAACAATATTTGGTAGGTAACACTTTTGTAACTTGAAAACATTCCGTGCTTTCTGTAGAAATCGTATTCTAGTAAGGTAAGGTAAGTAAAAAACATTATGTAAATCACAATTCTTGTAGAGGGAGCACGTTTTATTTGCTTTGCGAATGCCCTCGTTCTTTTGTGACAAGAGCCCTGGGAAGGGCCTTTTGAATCAAGTGTATTTTGGATAATAAAAAAATCATCCACTTGGCTTTAACGAAAATAACGTACAATGGCAAAGGTTGGAGAAAGTCAAATTGTAAGAAACACTCAAGATCAACTCACACGTGTCGATGTTAAATAAATTGGGCTCTTCGTCTACAAGTTATTGACTTAAATTACGTAATAACCAAGTAGAAAGCTTATATTATTTTGAAATCTGGAAATACTTTTCATTGTATTCATTACAAAATGAGATATATGACGTTAACGTGTTGGCTATAGTATGGACTGCTGTCCCAGGAAAACAATGAGATAACAAAAAAATCTAGTACTTGTATAAACAAGTTGAGTTATTAATACATTTTTATAGCACTAAAGTAATAAACAAGTAAACGGTTACTGCGACTTACTGATGCTTGCAACACCAGTGGGTATAACTAACGCGTTACTGACCCTGCACAAATCACTTATAACCCCTCTTGAAGAACCCCGTCAATCATAATTATCTACAAAGTAAGTATCTCACATATGATTTTGAAAATTTATACATACCTACCTACTGTTTTTATGAGTTTTGACACACAAAAACGTTGCTATAAAACCTTATGGATAGATTCAGCTGTAATAAATTATTGTAATTTTAATATCAAAATACGTATTTTGTTTGGAAGATAAACAGTTATTCGAACCTAAAAATATAAATCCATCGCTCATCAAATAACAAAGCCAAATATAGCATTCATGCAAAAAAAACATTGATAAAACATTAACTGATATTTACGTATTCAATATTTAGATTCTTGTTATCTATGAATGAGGAAAGATTTGTATTTTTGTATGTTTGTAACGAATAAACTAAAAAACTGGACCGGTTTCAAAACTTATTTTACCATTATAATGCTTCATTATCCCTGAGTAACATAGGCTATATTTTAACCACACGGGAACGTGGGTGGAACCGGGAACAGCTAGTCTACGACAAAATGCAAAAGTATGAAAAGCGATGGGTAGGTCATATTTTGTTGGATGTAAAATATTTATAATCTACATTTATATAGGTACTTGATCATCATCATGTCAGCCGGAAGTCGTCCACTGCTGGACAAAGGCCTAGAGGAATATATGGCTTTGGTTGGAGCAAGTTATTATAGTGGCCTAAAATATAGCTACTGAAAGCAATACATTTAAGCATCACAATATAATGTACTTATATGAAACTTACTGGCTGTCCTCCACGGTTTCGCCCGCGTTCCCGTGGGTTCTTATCTTTTACCGGGATAAAAAGAAGCATATTTGTTATATTCCAGACTATAATCTATATCTGTGCCAAATTTCATCCAGATCCGTTCAGCCATTCTGGCGTGATTGAGTAACAAACATCCATCCATCCATCTATCCATCCAAACTTTCACATTTTTATAATATTAGTGGGATATTATAATCAATAATTTCATATTAATTATAAAGTTAATTTCCAAAACTTTAATATTACATAGTTTAAGTAATATTACAAATTCATTATAACTGTCTGTAAACAAATACTTGTAACAACACTTTGTTACTAATATCTTTTGGTTTAATACTCAAAGCTAATATCCAATAAACGGTTAGTCTAAAGTTTTCTTTATGGTAGGGGAGGCGAATAGGGGATTTCGGGATTTACTCGAGCGCGGCAGATTAACATAAGGGGGGCAACCGTGCACCTTGTGAAGTATTTCAAGGTCACGATTTTTTTTTTTTGCATTTTGAAAAATCGGCCCTGACTGATGGTCGCGTCCAAATCGTCAGTCTTTAAAATAGGAGCTACTGGAGGGTTCACTTAACATCCCCTATCAATGCCTGACGCGCTCGAGTAATATTCTTTTTTTTTTTTTAAATATTTTCGACCCCTTCGTAAGGCCACCCCCACCACGCAAAACGGCAGATTATTATTTTTCCGTTATCAGACAGACGTGGCGCGACTACCCTATTAATATCTGACGCGCTCGAGTTCTTGGTGACTGTTTTTTTTTTAACATTTTTGAAACCCTGTAGACGCTCCCCCCACCGCTGAAGGGGAAAATATCACATAACCTTTTTTCTTTATTCCACCTAATCTTCAAATTCCAGTAGGTCCCAAAGACGCTCGAGTAACTACAAATTTAGCATCATTGCCTCCCCTACTATTATAAGAAACATATACATCTTTCTATACCTGTAAGATATTTAGAGACTTTTTGGCGGGAACTTGCAGAGTGACGTTGCGTTTTCGTTTTATTTTCATTAAATTCGTGTATTTTGAGTTTTATTGAATAATTTCGGTGGTGTTTTATCCAATAATGATCAATCTAAGTGCACAAGTGAAGTGAAATGAAATGAAAGCGTTTATCGTGACTTTCCAGGTTGTCCCAAAAAGTCCGTGAATGTTTTAGTGGAACAACCGCCAATTTCACTAAAGCTTGACTGGACATGTATGGACGAGGACTGGACATTACAGTGAGTTTGAGAATGTGACTATAACATAAAAGAAGAAATTGAAACTGAAGAAAATGTATGCGATTGAAAGACTTTGTATTGACTAAATACTAAAACTGTGACAAATAGACCAAGACCATTTCAAATACTTTGACATTGGCAGAAATATCCTAAAAGGATGATTTAGAGAAATCTCTGAGAAATTAAGTTACTGTTACCAAGTACTATTTTATATTTTGTGCTGTTACATCAAAATTCTTCATGATAATTTAACTATTCTATTATAACACATAATATATTTAATGATGAGTTAAATGTTCTTGTAACAATTTTCCTTCAAAATGTATTAGATACAATACATATATTTAATTTATATTATTATGAGATATGATGAAACATAAAGCCATCATACTACCATTTTTAAAACTTTTCAATCAAATTTCATAGGTTCTACAAAAATAATATAATATTTATATTTAATATATATACTTGCAATCTATATAAACAGCTGTTGATGTCAGTTTTTATTCAGTTCATGCATAATATTTTTCTTTACTTGCTTCTAGTGTTTGTAAACTTAGACGTTTGACTTAAGATTAGAATGGTCATAACTTCAAAGGTTATGTAACGTGGCAAGTACAGTGGCTTCACGCACGTGTTACCATTGGGGCTCTACCGAATCCCTTACACGACATTGTTCAACTCTTCACATTTGTTTATCAAAAAGGTCTGTGGATTCATTTCCTACATTTCCGTCCAAAATGTTGAATAATATCCCATAAAGTGAACAATTTTGTATAAAAGATACGAAATACTCCGGCCATACTTTAATCAAAATATTCTTCATTAATTTTGAATTGCTTGCTCGTGAAAGAATTTTTGAAATATAAATTATTTGTTCGTTTTAGATTTCTTTTTATTCTTATTTATGTCGGAGGCTAAAATTGTTCGATCAAATTTAGACAACTGAAGGTATTACCGTGGTGAATGCTAGAAGTGAAACAGTGATAATACAATCATGGTACTGAACTTAGACTGCACGTGTAAGTATTTATTTATAATATTATAAAAATCAACCTAAACGGCCTGGCCAAAAGGGTGAGGGCTCTTTGCTTCGCTTAGCTTCATGCAAGAGTTTGGCGAAGCAATTCTAAAGCGTAGTTTCATCGCCCAGGTCGTGTGTTCGATGCTCTCTCATGCAGGTCAGATATTTTCAGTCAGTTTTCCGCATCACAATACTTACAAATAAACTTTAAACTAGTAACATTCTACACCACGAAACTTGGAGGGTCAATATCAAATGTTCTGTGTTCACCAATATGTGTGTACCCAGAATATCCTCCGGAATTCGAGGGTAGCATTACAAGCACAAAATGTGAACAGTTTTGTGAAACTTTATAGGTACCTTTGTATGGGCGGTGCGGGGAACTTCTTACAAACATTGGCAGCTAGCCAGACTGAAAGTTGCCTTACTTAGCCCACCATGCACGTCTAAGCAGTTTTCAGCTAAATGACTTTGGGTTCTTCTTTTGAAATGATGTACGATAGCGTGTCGTGAAAATAATATCTTGCCTTAAAACGGCTATCCAATCAATAACTACGAATAATTAGCATGCGGATAAAAGCATGCAAAAAAGGTAAACACAAATAACCATATTATGTATTCGTGTGTCTATTTCGTTATTGCCAAGTACCTGTCGGTGTAATCCGACAGCTGCACTTGAGAGCTAATTCCCATCTAGGCTTTGTGTGCTTACGAGTACCACCTTCGACCACATAACCACTTTACATTGTGAGATTGCGGTCAAACACTAGCTTATCCTAAAGTAAAAAATAAAATTACAAAAATACGTAGTCACATTGTGGCGCACTTCACCTGCATAACACTATCGTTCTTTCTCCTGAAATTTTTTCACCGCATCATTGTTGTAAATTAATCTATATTTCTATACCAATATTATACTGGACTGATTTCAAAAATTATTTTATTATTAGACTGCTACATTATCCCTGAATATATAGCGTATATTTGTATCTCGGCAAAAGATAAGATCCCACGGGAACGCGGGTGAAACCGTGGGGGCAGCTAGTCATTCCATAAAGACGCAGCAAAAGTTAAGCTGATTTAGAGTTATAACGTAGATAAATCATCTACGTAATCATTTTGAATCAGCTTCAATTTAACCCTTTACTTGGACAAATCAATTCAGGTCTATCGATTTCATCGAAGACAATCCTCTGGGAATTATTTATGGTAATTGAGTTTTGCATTCTATTTCCGAATAATATCCGCGAATTTATAGGTAAACTGTAACTAATCTTTGTAATTTCTTGCTTTGGAAATTTATTAAAATGGAAATGAATAGCTCAGTTAGTTTTTATAGAATCACAAAGAGTGTGCGTTCCTAGCAACATTAGATACAAAATATTTTTTGTAACTTTTTTGCTTGACATAGCTAGTCTAATATTAAAATATATCAGAATCTGGTAGTGTAGGTAGTATATTGACGATTGTGTTGCGTATTTCCTTATATTAGGACTTAGGTTCGTATATTCGTTCAATTTATGCTTACTTGCACTATCATGTGCTTACTTGCACTGGACTACAAAAGAACGCAAGTATATTGAAAGTAGTACATGCTGATTGCGCCCAGGCTTTTCATACTACACCACCCTCGAAAGAAAAATTATTCGGGGATTTACATTTTACTGAATTCTTCGGTTTACTTTGAATTCACGTTCTTATGTTACAATTCAGAATTAGGTAACAAACTTTAGTAAAACTATATAGATACCTATGCAATAATTGTAGAAAATCTAACTTTTGCCTTTTGGAGAGATGTAATTTTTGTAAGTTGTGGAAAGTGCTAACTAAGATGGAAGTACCAGCTCATTTAACGTTCCTCATCAGAAGGCTATACGAAGATGGTACTGCGTCAGTCCGGGTAGATGGTATAGAAGTCTGAAGAATTTAAGACACAGGCTGGTGTTTGGCAGGGATGTATCCTTTCTCCTTTGCTCTTCAATATCTATACTGAATATATTATGCGGATAGTACTGGATGACTGGGACAAAGGGATTTATATTGGAGGTCGGAAAATAAATAACTTGAGATATGCTGACGATACCACTCTTCTAACATCATCTAAAGAAGATATGGAAAATATCCTACAAAGGCTAGAATCAAACAGCTTAAGGTTGGGTCTCGCTATTAATCATGAAAAGACCAAAATGATGATAGTGGACTGGGCGCAGAATAACCAACCGGACGTTAAAAGTATAGCGAGCTGTGATGTTGTCCAGAGCTATAATTACTTGGGCTCCAACATCACTAATACCGAAAGCTGTAAAGATGAGATTAGAAGACGCTGTGCAGTGACCCGTTCAGCTGTTGAGAAGCTCACGAAAATCTGGAAAGACCGAAGAATAACCAGAGCCACTAAGGTCAGGTGAGAAGTCTCGTCTTTCCGATTTTCCTATACGGAGCTGAGACGTGGACGTTGAGACTGAAGGAGCGGAGAAAAATCGATGCGCTGGAGATGTGGTGCTGGCGTCGGTTATTGAGGATACCGTGGACAGCGCACCGCACCAACGTGTCGATTTTGGACACACTCAAAATAGACGAAAGACTGTCAGCGACTGTGCAGATCCGAATCCTGAAATATTTTGGACATGTTACCCGCAAAGAGGACTCAATTGAACGTCAGGTAGTGCAAGGCAGAATGGATGGCAAGAGACCACGTGGTCGGTCTCCGACTAGATGGTCCGATCTCATAAAGTCCACCACACCATGACCGAATGTTCTCGCAATGCCTTCAATACAGCCAAATAGAGATGCATCGCTAGAGCCGTCACTCGAGACTTACCATAACCACGACCACTCTGTCAAGAGTGTCCGACTAAGAAGAAGAATAATTTTTGTAAATATATCTTAACTTAATGTAGATCAAAAGCATCTATTGTTTTATTTCATGGCAAGGTCTATCCTTGAGTTTAATTTATTATTCAAATTATAATGTTCACACATAACGGCGTGTTTGAGTAACAAACATGTACATAAAAGCACAAACTTTCGCATTAAAACCAAACAGATTCACTTAGTTTGCATTCGCATATAGGTTAGTCAGCACCACAAAAACTGACTGAACGCCATTTAACCTACATTCTAAGGCTAAAAATACTTAATTTTAAGTAAATAGCTTTTGCTTCGGACTGTGAATTTCTGAATTGGGTTTGGCGTATTTGGAAATCACATGTAAACTATTTAATAGATGATAGCACGACTGTTGATGTCACTCCCGGTCCCGGTATATGCCTAAATGAATAAATCACACCAACATGGCATCAGCAGTGGCTGACAACTGACCAAATGTGTTTAGCGTTGGATGAGAGAGGTTTCACACGGTGTGTACCTATAGTTCATAAGCACATTTAACTGTTAACTGTATAAAAATCAAAATCCTACAATGAGCTTACTCATTGTAGGATTTGAAGAACTTCGCGGTATCTGACGTCACAACCACTGATATATCATCGCCTTAAAATTGTATGGTTCATAGATAGATAAACAGATATAATAATACAGAATAAATAATCATCACATAATATACTAATCGGTATAAAACAGTTTTATCAAGTAAGATGAAATAAATTAAGAGATATTTTGTCGCTGTAATAATAGATTCTAGTTTATCAGAACAACCGAATAACGTAGACGAGAGAAATTCGCTCTCAAACAGTTACAAATGAAACATAAACTTAGACATTTATTAGTAACTATTCAGGTCAAATGAGTAAATAATTCAAGTTTCAACAATAATTACATACAAAGTCAAATGGAATAGGAGTCATAAGAGGGCATTACGTAGACTCAAATGACGATATGATTGTTATTTATTTAATTATACAAACTAAACCTTGATGAATATCCAGGGACTCACAATCATTAACATTTTGAGTGATGTCCATTTGGTCATAAGTGTCAAGGGAATGGAGTTAAAATTTTGGGATGAGTATAATCCGAACTTTGTAACATAAACTACGAACTTGAACGCTCGTAGTATTTGCTATATTTAACTTTTATTGATTAGGTACTTGTTTTACAGAATACACAGTATCAATGCATAAGTTATTATAAAAAATACTGCATTCTTCTCCTTTGAATACCGTCTTCCAGTCAAGCCTACCGTGAAACATGCCAACTATGCCAATCAAGGTATCTTTGCCCAAAAGCAATTTATAACGTAATCTGCTAATATATCAAGGGCTATTTAGGAAAAATGATTTAGTTTTATGGCAATATTTATTAATACTTAACGGGAAAGTAGACTATATTTTTGATAACACTACGAACCTCTATCTAGGCTTTGCGTGCTTACCACCTTCGGCTACATCATCACTTACCATGGGGAGATTGTAATCAAACACAAGCTTATCCAGAATAAAAAAAAACCTCTTGGGTATAGTGCGTTGTTTGGCAAAAGAATATAACTTTACTGTTAGTTCGTTTCTTTCCCCTAGTAGCAAAATGTGGCACTTTAACATTTTGTTACAGGTAAACAAAATGTTAAAGTGCCACATTTCGCTTTAGTGAGGTTCAATTTTGTTAAATTTAGATACATCTCATCCGAGTTTTACCTTTTAAGTTTAGGAGTTAGAGTAAAAACTTCGAACTGTTTGAGTTATCTGCATAAATTAACTTTTTTTATAGACGTATTAGCTTTGCATCTACTTTTTTCAGTGGCTTCGATGGATGCGAGTAGCGGATGGGGCTTCGTCCATCAGTGGACGTCTTCCCGCTGACATGGTGATGATACTTTTTTCCCTTTAAATGTAGTGTAATTTTGATTTAAATTTAAAATTATATTATTTACACAGATGATTACGCTGATCAGATCTATAGCTCTGGTAAACGATTTTCAGTAAACAAAAAATATCCAATTCAGTATAACGGCAAAAGTTTTAGGAAAACATCCAATCTCATTTCGTTACTGATCCTCAACTCAAAATTGGGAAATTCCTGATAACAAGTATACGGAACAGTGGTTATTAAATTAACTAGGATCAATTATTTTTCAATTACAATACAGACCTTTATAATTTAATCATGTTCAGACCAAAAACCAACGAAAATTATTATTAATTCTTCCAGCAAAAATGTTTGCATGGAAAAAATAGCCCTTTTACTGTGTTGTATTCAATTATGAAACGGTAACTTTTAAATTGGGTATTATTCGAAGGGTAAAGGTCCCTTGTTTTGAGAAGATGTCTAACGGAGGTATTCCATTAGGGGCGGTCACCTACACGCGTGTAAGTAGTTGCCTTAATTGGCTAGTTCATGCGTGGTCCGCCTTTATGAGTCGAATATTAGTCTCATGGATAGTGCCTTTGGGTTTACATACAATGATACAAGTATTGCTGGATATAACAACAATCATAAATATCTTATGAGATTCTTCCCACACGTTCATTTCATCCCAAACAAAAAGAGCTTGTACTATGGAAACCAGATAATTAATATAATAATACTACAAATTTAATACAAATACTACTTTTTTTAATACTTAAATAGGTAATTACACCCAGACAGGACAAACAGTCATGTTCATGCACACAAATGCCCTGGATGATAATCGAACCCACGTCTCGTGGGGTGATAGGTTGTGTGATAACCAACCGGGTCAACCAGCTCGTCAAATAATTAAAATATTTAAATCGAATTATGTTATTTTTGTAAAAGACGTCCTGATAAGGACAACTATAAACATTACAATTGACTCTACCACTGAACTAAAAAGACTCCTATAAGAAACACAGCAAGGTAAGATTTTTCTGTTTGTATCGTTCTATTAAATTAAGTATATATTTGAACATGCATTAGTCCAGTATGAGTTTCTCTTCCCTTCACAGTTGGCTTTAATTCAATGGTCAGTAGTTACCTCAGGCGCTATGGGTTTTGGGCTGGAGCGTTGGGCCGCCCGACGCATTAGCTCAAGTCACGTTCTCGTTCACAGGTAAATTGGTTACTCGCAAACAGTCTAGGTCTGTTTGTTTAGAAACACATTGATTATGATGTTCGTGTTTCCTGTTATGTACAATCTTAATACATAAAATTCCTGTGTTACGATGTTGACCCGCGATGAGTTCTGAATCTACTAAACCAGTTATAATAATAAACAAAGTTCTACTGCAATGGTCTTATACGTTGATTTGATATTCCCTCATATCACAAAAATCTGAATTTTGGATTTGATTTTAAAAAAAAACCCGACTCCGTGAACAATTCTGCAAAGAATTGATGCACTAAAAAGACCGAAACAAGATTAAGAATTTGTAAATTATGTGTGTTTAAAACAAAACTACAACAAATTATGAACAAAGTAAACTCTTCTTCGGTTTAACAGACAATATTATGAGCTGAAAGCCTAAGTTAAATACCCGTATTAAGTTAGTTAAGTACCTTACATACACATACATTTTCTTTCGGTTTATAATTTACCATTGGGTCCTGCCTACTACTGCACCACTTGGGTTTTAACGATACCTTAATTGTCGAAATACATCCAGCCGTTTAAAAGATACGAGGTAATAAGATGCGCTGATGGGTGACATAAGAAATCACGGTTCCGTGGAATTTTCATACATAATGCAAACATGTAAATTAAGTCAGAAATATAGTTAAGAATTATCTGTGAACACGGATGAACCGTGGGGAAAAATCTCGTGGCGCCATCTTTGTTGCGAAGTAGTTCTCTTCTAAGTTTTGTAACATTCCTGACCACCTTCAGTCTGGCATACCATAACTTTTCATAGACGCGCATATCTGTAGAAAAGAAAAATAAACAGTTACTTAAAAATGGTCTGCTAATATTGCAAAAATATATGATTAAAAATCTATTTGTAACTGATAAGTAAGTTACCAAGTATGTGTACATAAGTTAACAAGTCTCATCTTTGTGAATTTTCAAATAATTATATGGAACGATATATTTAAGAAAATACTAGTACGAGTACTGTCGAGCGAAAAAACAAATCGTCTATGTATTTTACTTTATTGTAATCAAGACGATGATAGCTCAGTGGTAATGACGTCGGATACCGCGGCGAAGGTCGTGGGTTCGAATCCTACAATGAGCTTGAGCTTTCGGTGAAGGAAAACATCGTGAGGAAACCATAGCACGGTACTTTATAGTACCCAACTACCACCATGGGCTACCACCCTCAAGTTGAAAATCTGTGGCCAAGCACCTATCGGTGTGTTCCGACAGCTCCACTTGCAAGCCAGTTCCCATCTAGGCTTTGTGTGCTTGCCACCTTCGACCACATAGTCATTTACCATGGTGAGATTGTGGTCAATCACAAGCATATCCAGAATTAAAAAAAAAATGTTTATTTTTATATAACCGTAGAAAAATATGAATCGGCTGCGATAATATACTAGATGACTAGCTTACATAACTAAAATAATGTTATCGATTATTTAGAGTAGACAAAGTAACAATATACTGTGATAATAGCTTGATATATCGAGAGGTATTCGAGAGTCTCAAGATAATTAAAGGAGAGGTATGTTGCCTGGTTTTCGAGGTTTAATTCTTGATTGTGAGTTTGCATCGTCCCTCAACCGTTAAGTCGGGGTTGTGTGGTTAACCGCAGTATCAGTACAGACACGATTGGGTCAAGGATTGCGCCCGGCGTAATTCTGCGGCTTGACTGTTCACACTTATGTTGCTTACGTGTCATGTTCTAATTGTATACCTACTCTATGTATATTCCTATATCTATTTTGGTTATGATAGATCAGGGGCAGTGACGTTGGATATCGCAAAGGTCGTGGGCTCGAATCTTGCAATATGTTTGAATTTTCTGTGAGTAAAATAAAATGCTAAGTAAAATTTAAGTTATAAGTCTTGTATTTATTTAAAATTTTATTTATCATCACATTTTGTAGAATAGATAATTAGGATATAGCATACACACAATATGATTTCATTAAGACTTTTCCTTATAATATGAAAAGCGGGACTGAAACCCGTGTAGGTACACACACATATCATTTACCGAGTGTCCTTTGTCTGACAACACGGGTAAGGGTATACAACATAATTACTCGTGCCAAAAAATATACCGAAAGGTGTTTTCGCTTTATTTGCATGAAAACTTTTTATGTTCTCTTACCTACTTATCCTATACACACGAGCACTATTTATGTTTTTAATCGGTTTTTTCAAAAACGGCTCTAATAATTTTTATGAAATTTACAATAGTTTCTGGGTATTTTCACGCACAAAGGAACAAGGTTGACTCGCCCGTGCGTACGTATATCTGTCCTAAGCAAAGCTCAGCAGGTTTTTTTTATATAAAGTAAGTAAGTACTGAAATTATCGCAAATCTAATAATAGATGGGGTTATAATATAATAGGATAATCATAGTCAGTTATTAATGTTTTCAATATTATTATTTTTTTATGATAAAGATAATTATAGGTCCGGTCAAATGTTGCTGATAATATTGCTGAATATATGTATTTATTAAAGTATACACACATATATTCAGCAATATTTACTCTACCTTAATTGGTTACAAATTTTCTAAAATTTAAATATATTCTTGAATTGAAATGCACATAATCAGTAAATTATTAATTCAATAATTATTATTAAGTTATTTAAGTACTGAGTAGTGTTATAATATAAGATCCATGTATGACACTTAGTAGCAGAATAAATGAATATGAATAATTACTTTACCACAAAACATGCAAATACAAAGGATCTGCTGTAATTTTGGTAAATGATTTCGATTCGGCACTATTTATCCCCTGTTTATCACTGTAAAGTAACCTATCATGTTTATGTTTCATGCAACCTCTACAAAGATCTTGCTGGGTTATGTTATATAATATTTGGCATCTAAAGTTAGAAATTTCGCAATCAGTCTGATGTGAAAAGGAGTGTCAACGTTCTTATAAAGCTTATGTATCACGTACGCTGTGAGAATTTCAAAGGACACTTGTATAAAAGTTTGTATATGTTATAGATATTAAAACATGTCTGGCATTGTGTCAGTCTTAATTTTCTTCAGTAATGTTGTTTTTTTTAACTCGCTTCTACGAGTATATACGTCGTCTGGTAAGTACTTTTGTTTATAATAGCAAATTCAATTAATTAATTTAAAAAATGTACCTATATTGTTATCATCATTGTTCATAAAAAGTTATCAGTCTATGTTATTTAAAATTTTGTAGCTGAAGGATTTTTATTCGAAAACACTCATGGTTAGTGCTTCCAAATCCGTGCTTGGATTTAAGCGAGTGGATGTATTTTTAGTTGTCTGGAAAATTTGAATTTATTGTTTAAAAACTCTAGCATAACCCATTTACATAATTGGGTTAATTTTAAATTATTACGAGGTCTTAAAACCTTGAGCTGAGTTGTTAAAAAGTCTGCTCATAAAACGGATCATAGAGACCGATTGTCGATAGATTTACGGTTTATTGGAGCGGGCTCAGTTGCACGCCTGGATTTTGGATTTTGGTAACAGGGGCCAAGGCAAAAATCCCTTTGCAGATTTATCGCGTGTAAAATCGACCCTACACAGTGGTTTGCTTACGGATTAACTATTGGGTATACTGAGATACGGCGTACGTCTTATAATAAAACTTGAACAAAGCAAGTTGTTACCATCGTAATATTTTGGACATAGGTATTTGAATATTAAAATTAATTTATTTTTGCTACGTACCTACATAGGTAATAAGAATTATTTTCATTTAATATACTCTAATAATTTTGTAACTCGTCGTAAAGTATACTCGTCAGCGTAATGTAAACATAAATCTTGCATGTTTTGTTTTTTATAATGTCTAACAGTGCGTTCGTCTTTACACATATTGCTTCAAAATCTCTTTGAAAAAAAAATGTATTGTGAACAGTGGTCCGTTCTAATAATAATGTGATAATTTTCTTTGCAAAGCTGAAGTGTATTATATCATCTGTAGTTTTGATAAGAAACTTGTTAAAATAGTATTGTAGTAGTGTCTGTGTTGTCTCGATAAGAAAACTTTATGAGTATAGCTGACGGCCCTCCCCGGGGCTTTCGTGCGTAACAACATAGAAACAGCATTTTTCTCGCGAGTCACTTTTAATCTACGCTCTAGTTTATTACGACATGAAACCGCTTGAGGTTTTTTGATATTATCTGAGTATTAAACCTACGCTACATTCTAATGACTTCATACTCGTATTGTATACAGCCACGCAGGTGATATTGTATGGAAATGTAATGAATATTGCAAAAAACAATTGTAGCTTTTTTAGGTAGGTATATACCTAGCTTCCATCTGACTTAGTAACTATACCAATCATCTGTTTACCTTGTCCACAATATTTGAGATTGGTGAAATATGTATAAACACTATTTAAAAAAACGAAAGCCAGAACAACCGCTGACAAACTGTTTCAAAATTTAGCAGAGGACTTAAGTAAATTATTTAACTTTAATGTAAATTAAATAAACAAACAAATCACATGAAAGATAAATGTTGACGTCTAGCGAATCTACTCGTACTCAACATACATAGGTGTGTTGAGGTTAAAGACATAAATCACACTGAATAACGCAACTCCCTTTCGAATTTGGTAGTGCACTTTACAGGATTGCCTTAAAAAGTCCACCAGCATGACGCTGCTAGTGCCCTTTTACGTACGACTTCAGTCTCATTTAACTTTAAATCGGTTTGGTTCAAACTAATTTGAACTTGTTAACGTTGTCGACAAATGAAACACAAATATAATCGTGGGTTTCAAATTAGTATGAAGTTGTTTGGAGCTACCTTTCAAAATGGATAATCCGTCATCAATTAACTTAAGATATGCGTCGTTAACAATAGAGAAATGGCTCCGATAGTTACGAGTCAATCGTTCATAGATGTTATGGGTCAATCGTCGAAACCACGGAACTAAATGAATATTATTATTAATAAAGTTCATTATGATATAAAAAAAATGTGGAGGCAGGCCAAGTTCAGCTTAAATATAAAGTAATTACAATGAAAATTAAGATAGTATTTTTTCACAAAACGACGTTTTATTACTCTTGATGTCGTGCCAACATTATAACTTAGAGAATGAGTTTCGACTAAGAAAAAACAATGGCGTATTAAATCATTATAATTACCAAGAGATATTCTTGAATATTTGCCAAAGCATCAAGGTCGAGAGTGATACTCATACATAATGTAAAAGCGGTGGCCACCCATTTGTATAACGCTTCTGCTTCATTGGGTCAATAAATTAATCATAACTTAGGAAACTGTAACTGCAATCCGCACCCGATTCAACCGAGACGATATTATAGTCATAGTTAATCATAGCACACAGTTGTTGGAGTGTCGACTTCAATATGTTAAGCATATGACTTAAACTTAAGCTTGCAATGATACATGTAACAGCCACAGAACAAATAAAAAAGGTAGAAGGCGCGTAGGTAAACAATAGTCTCCAATGAAGTGAAGCAACGTGCACGAAGTTGTCTGCGTGACCTGCACGTACGTTATCCCGCGTAACTCACGTCGAACACGATTAGCTTAATTGAGCTTCCTTTTTCATATTCGGCTTCGTTTACTGTGCTTCACTTTAAGTTCACGGCTCTCTGTCTGCCTTTTTTTTATGGTCTGATATAACAGCTCATTTATTTGATTTCGATTTACCAAGCGAACTCTCTTTTATTACATTTTACGTTTCTGAAATGGCTGATTGTTATTTCAGCAGTCAGTATCAAACGAGGCAGTAATAACAGTCTAAATAACGTAAACTCTGCTTCCTGTCTATTGGTGAACATAGGTATATCCCGAGGGAGAGGTTGTAGGTATCTAATACCGTATCGAATACGATGCGCTTGTGAAGTGGGTTGATTGGGGTCTGCAACGTTGGTGTATGTGAGTGTACGGCTTTTTACCTTTGCTTATAACACATAAAATCCAATTTACTGTATAAACAAACAGATTTAGATTTATTTTATTATTATATTATTCTCTACACGTTTGTTTAAAAATTACGCATCCTTAAAGCGAATGATATCATAAGTTAAAAGGTTTGGATATGTTATAAGCGCTCTACGAGCGGAAGGTTGAAAACTGGCTAATTAACCAACTTTGACCTGTGTCACGGGTGCACTTCATATACCGAGTGCAAGTTATTGTAAAAGTGACCCAAAACAACCACAAATGCCGTCGTGTGTTTTGAAATAGTAATATAGTGTGATATTGTAATATTATGTTATTTATATTATGTGCGTTAGTGTGCAATTTTTGGGCAAATTTTGAAGAGCGAATGCTGTGTACTACTTATAATATCAATGCTTAAATCACCTATGTCATTGTTTGTGATAATTAAAAGTATTGAATGAAATCATTGACATAATAAGTAACTCTATATTTTCCTACAGAAACACATTTTTTATATGACAGCTAGTCAACGCACTGAATACAATATGAAAGATCAGCAAATTCTCACGTATAACATGTGAATGGAAATGCCTCTTTATTGCAAGATTCTTTTACGACGCAAACCCTGTGGGATTTTCTTTCGATTTAAAACCAGCTTATTTCTTGAATAATTTAGTTAGTTTTAGATAGGTACATAAAGTAAGTAGTAAAATAGTAAGTCATTAACTGAAAATATGTAATTTACTGTTTTTTTATATAAATATTAGAGAATTGGTACTTATAAAATTGCCGTGTTGTAATAATTGTAAAAAGCTTAGACTTTCTGTATCTACCTATACCATGTGATCCATTTTATCTCTCGTTGAATTTACTTAATTAAATATAGAAGACCGCAATAATTACATATTGAAACTATAACCTAGTAATTCATAAATTACCGCAATGAAAGGATAAATGTGAAAACTCGCTAATGGTATACTCCAAACAAGGCGATGTGGGGTGTGCCTTGGATTGAATCCAATATATCTTGGCTTGAAGCCAATTGAAATCTCTCACTTTAGTCCTGTGGAAGCGTCGATTGGGAATATCGTTCAATGTGGCCAAACTTGTGATTGTGTGATCATGAAAATGTATGGCGAGAGTAATTTTGACACTGGCTTTGACTGTCGTAATGCTTTATGTAGACAATCTACGTCCAATGCCCTGGCATTCATTGCTTTGTGATATTTGATGAAGGTCGTTTTTTGTAAACCAAATGGACGTAAATCTCGTGCTAGATATCTAACCTTTACTTTTCACAGTCAGTCATTGATCCATATCTATTTCCTCTCTTTTTTTCGCAAAATCATATAAATCTGAGTATTATGATCGTTATCAGATCAGTTCTTTTATAGATTACGTGTTGTTACCTTCAAGCAAACATTATTTATTTGTGTCGAACAAATAATGAAAATCTAACTAGTTATGTTATATTCATATTATTTTCCGACCACATTGTATTTGATTCTTCACATATGCTCTTTAAATAAGCTTGACCTCTCATTGGCTTTGTGTGGAAAGTTGTAAAGTTTAATTTTAAAATGAAGTCTTGTAAAATTCCTAAACAATTCCCTTAACTATTCATAATATGGACGAGGGAAGTGAAACAAGGTACACTTTATTGGATTCTTTGAAAGCGAACAGACAAAGGCGAATAAATGAATGGGTGTTATTGAAACTTTATTTGAAATGCCTTCAGTCAATGTATTGAATTCCGGTAGGCATGTGAATGCGTGTTTATAATAGGAAACATAAGGGAAGTCATTTAAACGCATTGATGTTTAACGAACATAGAGTTCAATTATTTTGATAATAAAATTGATCATTATTTTCTACTTACCGTTCGAAAATTGTTATTACGGTTATTAATTTAATTGTACCTAGATACTGAAATTCACAGTCTACAAACACTAGTGCTTTTTATTTTTCGATACTATTTAGTTGTGGCTATCATGCATAGTTACTATAACTTTATATTATGTTTCAGTGTATGCACATTTGAATGGAGCCAAATAGTTCTGGTGTGTTTTTATCCTAATATTTATAATTTATAAGGATTTTGTGACTGTTATTTACCTAATATTGGTTCTTAATAACAGGGTTTTTACAGTCAACGAAATGCGAAGCTGATATATATGAATCCGAGGTACATAAAAGATTTAGATTTATTTACTTACCGGCCAAACCGCACGTCCCCTTATGTAACAAACATTAATATGACGACTTTACATCCCTGGGGTAACAACGCTTCTGTAAGTAAACCTATTTGTTTTTTGATGCCAGTTTTTTATCATTTAATTAATTCTTATTTTTGATTATTCACTTTAGATGCTGCTCAAAGCACATACTACGAAACGCAACGTCGGTGCTATTTTAGTAGAATTAAAATTATGCGACTTAATGAATTTGATTGGAATAAAGCCATGGTTGGCGAAGTATACAAACATTCACCCAACTCTTTGTCCAATTCCGCCAGTAAGTAATTCATAAATCACAATGCATTGACATGTCCACGTTAAATCGCTTACCTGTGAATCTTCTCGGAAATGTATATTATGTAATGAAGGCACGAACCGACCTTTGATTTTCGTTTTATATGCAAGTTTATCTATAAAGACAGTGTGAAGTTTGACGATTCAGTCATAGTTTCTGGAACACATGCGGTGCATTATTCTGTGGATGTGTTGATGTTTTAATGGTAATTTTAATCTTCAATTTTAGTATATCATGTGATTTTATAACTTATATTAGATGCTAACTGAAAAATTAAATTATAATTAATGATTTAAAATTTGTAGGCTCCATACAAAATGCGTGGAATAGAAATACCACCAAAAAAATTTCCGATTCACTTGAACAAGGGGGAGTACACATTTATTGTCGTTGGATTAGTGACGAAGACAAAAGAGAAGATCTGTGAATTATCTATGTCGATCAAAGTTCTTGAAAATGAATAGAGGTTTACTTTAAAAAACACGTAAACATTTTTAATAGTTTTGCTGTCAAACAGACAAAGTTAAACATTTGACGGCGCTTCCATTATTTTAGAGTGGCAAGGATGTCGTTTCCCCACTCTGACACAACTCCGGGCGCTGGTGTGCGATAAGTGACGTGCGAGTCGATTTGTCGCCATTACGTTTTGACGATCGGCTTGCATCGCTGATGTGCATCACGTGTTTGGTGGAGTGTCATTTGATTATCACTTATTAGAATATTCTTTGATCATTTACGGTTATATTTCAAGTAATTATTGTGTAATTGTTAATTAGAGAGATTTGTGTATTTCTTTATTATTCTCGCCCGATAAATCCACGCCTACTTAATAAAAACATCATGACGCCTCCCGATAAAGATCCTGATATGGGCCCTGGTGTGATCTAGCGTGTAAATAGCTAGACCACGATGTACTTGCGTACGAGATTATGTTATAAAAAACAGACCTAAAAAATGGCTGCCTATGTTCAGTGAAAAAATGAAGAAAACATAGTATCACCATTACATCGAACCATCGAATTCCTGATCTGGTGTACGTTGAGATCCCTCAATCCTCAGTACTCCATCCAAGAAAAATGTGGCGATGCCGGCCGGCTTGTGGATGCACGCATCCGAAGAAATCACGTATATTACGCACTGCACTGTGACGTCTATTTAGGAGCACCTTTTATTTATATCGAATAAAGTTTATTAGAGTTTATATTTCAGATTTCCACTGTACTTTTATGTTAATTTGTTAAATTTATTTTACTCCATCAACATACATATAGCAAAAATGGAGGAGGCTTGAAGAAGACTTGCTTTGCCGCAGTGGCGACAGACGAGAGAGAAACGAAACTCTCTCGACCAATTAGGTTTCAGATCAAATAATACATCTTTGTTCAAAAATCGATACTTGTAATGCCATCTCTTAGTAATTCGAGCGCAACTTGGAACGAAATCACTGAATGGGCGCTGCACATATTACAATGTTTTCTTTTAAATTAATACAATTTTAAATGACTTTATATTATGAATAATAAACAAATTTGAAGCCATGGCGCTTCACCAGGCCCTGTGCCTTTATATTTATTATGTATCTAATATATTGCACTTTCATCGGACTTACTGCATTTCTTTTTTATTTCAATACCAATTTTTTTTTAATAAAATACACTGAGATCTTAAGTATCTCTAGTCTCAAGGGGTAAAAGTGAATTGCATTACTAGAATATTACTGTTGGAAATTGTAACAACAAAAGAGGTAGGTAAACATTATTTTAGTCAAACAATTAATTTAAAGGTAAATTCTTATTAGCGTGAAATCCTAATTGTTTCATCCCATGAGCACTTGACGTGCTCCACCGGATTGTGATGGCAGTTTAATTAGAATTTCATCTTATTTCATTGAAACTCGACAGCCTCGGAAATGTTTGTGAAAATTGGAATAACTCAAGAAAAGTACGTATTTTAGATACAATCATTTTATTTATGATTTCATCATAAGTACATATTTTCAAATATTACGATGGCTAAATTGGTTTAGAAAAATGTTTGCTGTTAAGATAACAACAGTTTTATCTATATTTTCATTGTAGTCAAATACCCTAATACGTGTACCCCTCGTGAATGTCCACGCTCAGTTCTGTATTTCAAAATCATAATTTATTTATTTAGATAGCCCAAAATAGTCTAGTATATAATATAATGTAAGCAGGTTTTTTATACCACAAGTGACAACGAGACAGGCGGGTCACCTGATGGTAAGTGTCTACCGACGCTTATAGATATTAACAATACCAGGGGGATTGCCAATGTGTTGTACTTGTACATCATAGATGAATAAATCGTCGCGTCAGAGCGGAGCGAGGACCAATTCTTAATCTATGTTGTACACGTTATTACAATGTCTTAAAAGAAAACTGACTTTCAAGTGCAATTGC
The DNA here is from genome assembly GCA_951361185.1 of Ochropacha duplaris. Lineage (NCBI taxonomy): Eukaryota > Metazoa > Arthropoda > Insecta > Lepidoptera > Drepanidae > Ochropacha > Ochropacha duplaris. The sequence goes on from OX592706.1 coordinate 6,002,525, forward strand.
CGGAACACACCAACAGGTATAGTATACAGGTATAGGTATACCTAGTATAAAATGGGACAGTCTATATTATCTCCAAAAACTGAATCGCAGTCAGGAATTCGCCAATTTACCTATGCATAAAACTGTTTTGCAAAAATGACATTCTATATTGACGTAAAATGAAAGATCTTGACTGAGAAATTATTTCCATGAAGGTAGAGGCTCTAAGATAAAGTGCAAAATTCATAGAAATCTAAATAATTCTATGTTCTGATACATCAGAATATTATGGAGGACCATACGTAAAAATATACTAACGCTTCAATATTTTCATAAGATAATAGTTTCACTTCTAGCTATAAAATTCTATGGCCAGGTCAAAGCTGCTCGAGTTATATTGCTTGCGAGCTCAGTGCAATGATATGCTGGCCGCAAGCGACGCGGAACGTACAAACTATGCTGGAACTGGAATGCTAAATGGAATTTTCTTTGCCTTGACCAAGATATTTTTAGTATAAAAAATAGGCTTAGATATTTATTGTGTATTCGTTGTTATTTCAGTCTATTAGGCTGAGACTCCACCAAAGCTGAGCGGAGCCGAGCGGAGCGGAGATGTGTTTTAAACAACCAATAGAATAGCTGAGCGGTGAAAACACATATCCGCTCCGCTCGGCTCCGCTCAGCTTTGGTGAAGTCTCAGCTTTATTCTATTATCTAAAACTAGTTCTGAGCGAGAGTTTTTTCCACTAAACATTTTTTACGTTACTCAGTTTTACAATTCCAGTACAAATGTATTACAAAAATAATAATGGTCATATTATACTGATCAATTTGACCTAAAATAAATATATGTTAAGCGTATTATATCACCTCATTCCAACATCAGGGAGGGGAGCAATAAAACAATTAAAAACGTTTTAAATTATCATGATTAATTTGCTATGTTTTGTTAGACCTTTTCATGAAATCAGTAGGTTATACCTGTGAGGAACACAATGGGATAAAAATAATAAATAATACGTGTACTCAGAAAGATATAATAAAGTGAAAGTAATGTCAAGTCAATTCATATTCCTAATATAAAATAACATTTTCTTTTATTTAATTAGAACCAAATAGATCCTATTCCCAACAATACCTACCCTAATATTTGATCCTATATAAATATCTACAGTATTTACTTTTTGAAGCCACGTTTCTAGGCCCAAAGAAGCTACGTAACGTGTTATGATATACACGCTCCGAGTTAAGCATAATAATTAATCTGAGGTATGTAGGTAGGTATTTACCAATTTTATGTGTCAATTCGACTTGACTCTCATTCTATCGATGATGATTTTTTGCAGCCGACAATTTATATGGCAAGGCATCCCGAGGTAGCACACAAAGCAATCTTGGTTAATTTATTAGGAGCGTGTTTCACCAGTTTTGCTACACAAAAGCAGTAACTGCTTCGGGCCACCAAAAAGGAATGTTACGAATACGGCACTAGATGCAACTACTTAATGTGCCCCCCAGCTTCACATCCAATTTATTGATAAAGTATTGTTGCATGTAGTTTCAAAACTCAATATGGCTGTGAATTTGAGTAGGTAGAGTTAATTATAACATACATAAGTGCCTTATATGGGCCAAAACCCTTTTAATACTCAAAAGCCTAAACTGAATAAATGAGTTTGAGAATTTGAATTAATTTGTGAACGGAAAACTTTTCAGGGTACTTATCGATTCCTAAAATACGTTAACACTTTTTTTGTATATACGTTAACACATGTGTCTTCTACATTATAATTAAACCTTATAAAAAGCTGTAGAGGGAAACTCAACAATAAGTAAAAAATAATTGTCAACAATCAGCAATATTATTGTCTGTAATCATTAACTGCGCACGTAAAATGGGTATTTTTTTTTGTTAACGGATAAAAAAATATCATATCATTTATTCGATCTATCCCTGTGCCAAGTTGCATAATTCAGCCGTTATGGAGCTGAGTGGTGACAAATATATATTAAATTTTAATATTTTACATATACTATATACCTAATATTATATTTTTTATCTACTTAATTAATTTTATATATCCAATGAATATTGTAATTTATTATAGTAGGAAGGAGAACTTATATCATTAATTACCAATTTTATTCATAATAATATATTGTCAAATACGTAAAGTTCACTCTTAGTGAAATATGTAGTAGTAATACCTAGTTGGAAGTAATAGAGATCAATATAACATTAATAAATAATTGTATAAGTAAATTATGTACTCATCTAAAAAGATTTCCTTAAGTCTTTAAACTACTATTTAGTCTAACGTATAATATAAAAAGTTGTCCTAATTTTCTTGAATAGTATTCTATTAAGGTATCATTTACTGACCATTTCAGTTTTTGTTTGTGTAACTAGCAATAAAACATGTTTGTAAAATTAACTGTGCAAAATTTAGTACCGCTAAACTTAAAATTTCATCCTCTATCTTTTCACAAAATATCGACTAAGCAGTAAATGTATCTACATCAGCGGTATAAAACTACATTGAGCATAAACCACAGCAATTTTAACTCGTAACAAGTTTCAATGACGTCGCCTTAGGGAGACTAGTCCACATAAACTCTCAAACGACACACAACTTCTGACGCTGAGGGAAAAACCCTCTTCTTTCCTAGTAATGCGAAAATTTCAAAAACTACCTCCCTCTCACTCTTTTATATCAATGTTAGCTTCGTGTAAAAGAGAAACTAGATGTAGATGAGCAAAGATGTATCATAGATGAAACTGTTTTTCTGCTTCGCTGGCAGACTGTAAAGATTTTTAAATTACACTTTTGATAAATGCAAGTCGTAGTAATAAGTGACTCAGTTATGCTGAAATAGTTATATGTTTGCTTATGTCCAATAAAAATGCAACTTCTATACAGAATTATTCTTATTATGTTCTTATACATTCAAACTACATAATTATTATGTAGTTTATGTGTTCACGCCGTTCAAATAGAAACGTTCCAATATGCATACATATACTACCCTTGCACATCACTTTATTAAAATTCAATCACTCACCCCATTCATTCCTTCCCGCTCATTCTTTCAATCCAATCCTTTCGCAACTCACCCGCAGTCCTTTTCCAAAATCTGCTCACGCAACGCGCTCCGAACGCAGGGGCTCTTTTCTCATACTGCGCACACGCTAATAATCTAATTGATATAAAAACGCAAATTCGCTAAAAAATTATGTAAAAGCCGGCGCCGACTCGCGTGTGATCTCCGCTATTACTTGTGCACAAGAAGGAAGTACCTACCATCCAGCGACCTAAGAAGAAGCTATCCAAGACATCATACGCAGACTCCCAGGTACACTCCCAAAACATCATTTTTACCACATTATGTGTAAAAGGCTTATTCACATAAATACAGGAGAACTGTCGTGACCAATATGAGCGACTAAACTCACGTTGAAAACAAGCAATTAAGACTTACTTTCTTGTACTCTTTTCTCGTGTTTTTGTTAGAAATAGTGAGTTAAAGTAAAGTTAATTAGTTTATATTGTAAACAACAGAATCAGCATTCAGCACCTGTTATGTTTCATCTTGTTCCATTATGTTTCACGCTTCAGTGCAGTTCACCATCAGAAAAAAAAACGTTGAGTTTTTCGACTCGTCAAAAAATAATAATTTAAAATACATTTACAAGTAGGTACATTAAAAAAATATAATATTAAACTCAGCGATTGCAGCGTTAAAATTTGCCTAGATACGCTGCGCTGATTTTCAGTTTACCCTTGACAAATTAGGAGACAGTATCAACTACTTAGGAAATGTTTACTTTTTGTTTCTTGTATTTAGCTTCACTATCTGATTAGCGTAGAGATCAAAGAGTAGGTTCGATTGTCACATAAGATGGTGAAAATATTAGTGTGTATAATCATATCTATTTGTGTCTGTCTCTGGATATGAATATATTTATATGTTATTTAAAAGTTATATATTACAATATATTTAGTTATCTGGATTCAATTTAACAAACAATGCTTTATCATGTATCAATGTGTAAAGGATATTTATTTCAGTATGAAATATATGGACAGCCACCACAAATACCACAATACAATATAAGAATATTAGCTAAGTTATTTAAATAAAAATCTTTGTAATAAATAATCGGAAATAGTTTAATTAAATAAGAGGAACCATATAAGTTTGTTTAATATAGTTGGAAAGGTTGAATTTATTACAGCCAAACAACAAACTTCAGACCTTTTCTATCATAATCCATTACGAACAGCTGACACCAACATACATTGCCCGAGAATATATTAGACATAATATTATTCCTAAATTAAAATTCAATGCGTTGTTCCTGTTTTCTCTTGCAAAAAGAGAGAAAGCAGGGATGCGGTATCATGTAATTGGTTTTCAACACAAATACGCAATAAGTTAGCCATGAAACTTTATGTGTTTCGTGATAGGAATTCTGTTGTGTGCCGAAGGGCCCAAGCCGTGATGTGCCAAAATAAGTACCATCATCACCCGTTGAGCAATAAAAGTAAGGAATATAGTATTAAAAGTGATTCATCATTGTATGTTCATCAGTATGTGTACCTATCACATCAAAATAAATGTAAGTAGATTTCTACATTAGCCGGGTAAACATAAATCGAGAGATTATGCTAATCTGTTTTTATATTAAAAAAAAAAACGAAAATACCTTGATTTTATGTAGTATTTATTATATTAATAATATTTAAGGTATTTAGAATAATAACTAATTTACAATATATAAATTTCCTCAAAGCTGCAGATTGCTGCCGATCACCAATACCGCATTAGCTTGGCGGAAAAAGCTCCCTTCCCAGTGGTAAAATATTAACGTTGCCTTCGCTGCACATATATAAAAATACGTATTATGTTTGTTCAAAGGAATTTAAATTTGTTTGAAGTTAATTGTAATCAAACCTTAACAATTATGTACCTAAATATGTACAAGAAACAAAGATAAAACTGTGACACTAGAACTGTGTTCCGAACCGTACTGTAGGTACTGCCTCAACTGTTTAACTTTATGTTTATTAATTTTATCCCCCGAGGTGTCGATTAGTTTAATCGGTGAGCTACAGATCCCCGCGGTCCAGATAATGTTTAAAATTATATTCTAACTTATATGTTTCTTATTGTTTATTAAATTATGTAACTTATTTTTATCTCCGTAGCTTATTTTTTTTCCGAAGCAAAATTTCCGAAGAACGGATAATCGTGTAAACATATTCCAATCAACCTCAGCAAACAAGCTTAATATAACGTACAAAAGGCAAATCCCAACCATAAATAAACAAAAAATGAATTTATGGCGCTTATTTTGCTACCGGTGCCGGTGGTTATAATTTTCAGTCCTTCGAGGATCTAATCTTCTAATTTTCTCTCATAATCTCAGTGGGCTGCTCGTCATAATGAGGAGATTAAAAATTCTGGCTGTAGTAATGGCTTAAGTATTTAAACCAGATTTTATTTGGCCCCCCAACATTTGAAATTTATTTGTCTGGGCTAACTTTATTTATAATTCAAAGTCGAGGTTTAACTTTAAAATAGTTATAACAGAATTCAAGCGAAGATCTTTGCGTATTTCTACAAACTACATAATGTCTGTGGTTATTATGACCTTTCATATGCTAATAGTTAATGAATTTGACTTTGAATGATGTCACTTGGGCTCACTCACTTGTTAGAACTATATTACCTATTCATATTAGCTGTCTCCCGCGGTTTCACCCGTGTTCTTAGGGAATCTTATCTTTTCCTTCGATTAAAAAAATAGGGTAACCTAAGTTACTCCTTATAACATCAGCTATCTGTCAGTGAAAGTCCAGCCGTTTTGGAGATTAGAGGGAATAAACAGACAGTTTTTTTCAAATATTTTTTGTTATTAGTACCATATATGAATTCTTTCAAATGCATTGAATAAAAATCTGTTATTTTGACATTACAAACTGACACTTCAATTTTATTTATTTGTACCTACCTATAGATGGATGATAACTATCTGTTTTGTTTTATCTTTATAAAACCAAGTATCTGTATTTATCTCTTGAAACAAGTGACTATTTTTCAAGCTTAACTATGCATAAACTCCAGGATTTTTCATCCCATTATATCGTAATATGGTAAAATTTCCAAAATCTTAACAAATCCTACACATAAACAAACTTATCCAAAGCACTCGCTTGAAATAAAAACCTATAATGATATGATTGACTGAAAAATTCAGTCAAAAAGGGTCCCTTACATACCTTAATGAATTGAACTCTCTTATAGAATTTTAATATATTCTGTATTTAAAACCGATGGATTATATCTGAATACTTCGGCTACTATTTGCAATATCGGATACTGTAGGAATTTTCATTACGTATATTGAACTCCCGGGATGATAACGAGATAGATTTTATGATAAACTAGTTTCAGGCCCGCGGTTTTACTGACGTCCACACATGATTAAGTAACGATAACAAAAACAGTATGTTCACTTGAGAGCCAGTTGCCTGTAAGGCATTGTAATAAGAGAGTGAATAAGGTGTAGGTACAACATATTGGCAATCCCCCTGGTATTGCTAATGTCTATAGGCCGCGGTAGTCACTTCAATCAGGTGGTCGCCTGCCTCGTTGTCACTAGTGATATAAAAAAACCGGCCAAGTGCGAGTCGGACTCGCGCACGAAGGGTTCCGTAAAAAAGGCAAAAAAATTACGTTTGTTGTATGAGAGCCCCCCTTATATATTTATTTTAATTTTATTATTTATTATTTAAGTAAAAATACAACTGAGTATTTTGTGAATATTTCAAGTGCCTATCTGTTGCCATTATTGATATCGAGCAAAAAAGGGCAAAAAATTGCGTTTGTTGTATGGGAGCCCCCCTTAAATATTTATTTTATTTTGCTTTTAGTATTTGTTGTTATACGAATAGCGGCAATAGAAATACATAATTTGTGAAAATTTCAACTGTCTAGCTATCGCGGTTCTTGAGATACAGCCTGGTGACAGACAGACGGACGGACAGACTGACAGACGGGCAGACGGACAGACAGCGAAGTCTTAGTAATAGGGTCCCGTTTTTACCCTTTGGGTACGAAACCCTTAAAAGCTTTTTGCGACTAAACGAGATTATGATGTTATATTTTATAGGTTTAGTTTAGTGGCCCACATTTTCTAAACCAAAAGCTTATACAAGTAGGCACACTATTTGTAGCAGCATATTACAGGGACCAGGAAACATCTACGGCGAGTTCTACTATAGATACTCTATGGCAAGTTGCAGTTGTGATCATTCACTTGTATTAGGCCAGAATGGTACCGTAGTTGTAATACCCCCACCATACGCATTCCTATGAATGCTAAAGGTTACCTAGGGTCATCATATCCACGTCCACTGCTGGACAAAGGCCTCCCCCAAGGATTTCCACGATGGCCGATCTTGCGCTATGTATGCGGGCATACAATGACTTCCCGCGACCCTCACGAAATCGTCGGTCGCCGAGTTGTAGGCCTGCCCACGTTACGTCTTCCGGTTTGTAGTCGCCACTCAAGAACCTTTCTGCCTCGTACCTTGGGTTACAGATCCTAAAAGACTTAGATTTATTATAGTGCCCACTTTACCCAACCATGTGGTTATATAAGCAAAGCAGGCACGCTATTTCTTGCAGCCTGTTATAGGTACCAGGGACCATAATCGGCAGATCCAACCGCGAAGAAGGACGCTAGGTGACAAGTACTGAGCAGACAAACATGCCTCTCCTCTGCAACTAACCACAAATAGCCACCACGAATCCAACTCCAAGCTGAGGTCTACCGAAAAGGTAGAAGGCTTCCATGGTTCGCCAATCCCGAGATACCCTTGCTAGATTCCGTCTCTTTGAATGAAACGCTGTGGGCCAGTGTACCCTAGACAAACCTGGGCAAAACATTTTCATGATATTGTTTAAGCTCCAGGGCTCGGTGATCGGTGAATGCCGAAAGCCGTGGAGCAAAATTCCGGGTGACAAACTTCCAACTATGAACTCTACTCGAGATTAATAGTACGGATATATTTTTTTAAAATCAATCCCTAAGAGTTGAAAAGGGGTGAAAAGGCACGAATACATTCCCAGCGATCGTATTTAGGGGCAAAAGTTAGTAATGAATATTGTGTAAAAAATTACAACATAGAGGCGTTAAAAAAAAATTTAAGACCGACAGTTATTCTAAAGAATAACAAGGTTTATTATTTATCTATTAAACTTCCAATTAATTAAAACTCTAATATAATAGACTAAGGATGTAATTAAAAAGGTTAAATTTACTTAGTAAATCAACCACGTTCATTTTAAGGCCATTGTTCCATCGGGAATCAAAAACTTTGCAAACAAATTGAGGAACATTGGTCCCGAAGCTATTTCCAATAATCGACCAAATTCATTTGAACTCGTCCTATCTTATCTAACGCCAAACATCGCTTTGTTTTAATAAATAATTACATAATTACGAAGCCAATTTGTAACGTAAAGTTCAGATCAAGCATACAAATACCAATGGGTTTTTATGCAGTGGCTAATGGCTATACCACAGATTTCAGCGTGGGCTATACACATCGGCAGCCAGGCGTATGGCCGTAAAAATATGAAAATGTACAGTAGAAATTGGTAAATATATTTAGTTGTTACAAACTGTACCTATATTTTTTACAATCAACTAGCGGAGTCTCTAGATCCTCGGTCTATCCTTGATACAAAACTGGCCGAGCCAAATATTGAATCCAATAACTCTAGCTCCAAATCGGGGTCGGACTTTATTTGCATATGATAGTGTATTGTGGCTTTCGATGGGATCTGCTGACTGACAGCTGTGAATATTTTACATACGGCCATTTAAAACTATAAACTAAACGCTTATTATATCATGAATATATTGTTTTGTGATCAATCTGTACCATTAATTATTCCTGCTACTGGAATAATCACATTTGACAAGAATTGGATTAACATCATTTAGGTTTCGTCAATCGTTAATGGGATAGGTAATATTTATGATATTTTTTATAAAACAACCCTTTAACAATGTATGTAGATTATAGGTTACCTACAAAGTAATAAAAGTTGGTAGAATTATAGCTGATACTAAAGGCGATGATGAGTGGTAGTGACGATCGATACCGCGATGTAAGTCGTCGGTTCGAATCCTAAAATGGCCTTGTGCTTTCGGTCAAAGAAATCAATGTGTGGAAATTAGCACAGTTGCAGTTTGTAGTACTGGACTGGCTGGCTACCACGGTGTTCAAGCAGTTGCACTTGAGAGCCAGTCGCCTTCAAGGTATTGTAAAAAGGTTGACCATACTTTGGCAATCACACTGATATTCCTAATGTCTTTAATAATGAATATAGCCATTTATTCCACATCTCATAAAAAATTACGTTACAAATGTTAGTTATTGTTAGTATAATATATTTGCTTAATCTAATTGTACTTATTATACGATTATTATTTTTATGATTTCGGGATATGGATTCTAGATTGGGTAAAGGATTCCTCCAATTTTATCCACATGTTTCTATGTTTAGCCTTCTGCATCCATTATTTGGCTGCCGTTTCTGCTATGTCATCAGCCCACCGTTTTGTTGGTCTGCATACATTATGTTTTCCCAATGTCTATAGACGACGGTAATAACTTACCATCAGGTGACCCGCCTGCCTGTTGTCAGGTCTCTGACATAAAACTAATAGCTGAAACTAAGTATCTTATGTCTAAAATATGAAGTGGAGTTTTTTTTACTAAGTTTCAATGCCCTATTGTGAGCCATCAAGGGTTTTCAAATGTACCCAACTAATTTGCTATCTATTTTCATTATTAAATTCAATTGTATTGAATTTTTATCTCTATTTGAATGGATCGGCGATATTTCATTTATAAATTTAAATAACGAGGATTCAGATTTCAGTTTAACTTTTATTTGAAATAAAAAATTGAGCCTCTGTAATTGATTGATAGGGGTAGAAATCTGTATGTAGAATGAGAGTTTTTGGATGAATTTACGTAAGGGTAACAGTGAGTTAGAATTTATAATAAAACGAAAATTTTCGATTTATCTTATTGAAGTTTTAAATATTTAACGAACATAGGTTAATCTTGAATAAATTACAACTTGTTATTGTAAGATGACCTTTTAAAGTGCCCTCTTCTGTAGTAGCTACCACGCTTAGTAATTATGACTGATGTACATTTAGTCCATTATTGTGCGGCAGACCGAATTCCAGTATAAGTACCTACTCTGAAAACTTTTAGCTGTTTTGAAACTAAGGCCATTTGCGGTAGGGTAACCAAATACCTCCCTATTATTAAATGCTTATTTGTATTTACTCCAGACAGTCTAGTTGATTTTGTGTCAAATTAATTTTACAAATGAAATATAGATTCGCGGAATAGCTTAACCAAGTTCTGTAAACTTTACATATTGCTTGTTGGATTTGCTTAGGTACATAATATGGAACAATAAATAATTCTATGCTACTAATGTTATAAATGTAAAAGTTTGTATGTTCGGATGTTTTTTCAAAATCGACTGAACAGGTTTTGATGAAACTTGGCACACTCAATCACATCCAAGAATAAAAAATACGATACTTCAAATCCCAAAATAAGATAAGATGCCTCGAAAACGTGGGTAATACAACGGGGATCAGCTTGTTTTATTATAAATAGAATGTATGAAAACACTTTATCTTATTTAGTTTCAGGTATCATTTAACACTCGATTTAACCAATTAATAAAAACTTTGCCTCGACCTACTCTCTGACGCAACTGGTCTCTTCGCCTACGCGAGTGCCAGATGTGGAAGAACATATGCCTTCCCTGTTGGACCTTCTGCTGACCTCTCATCCGGACGGATACAAAGTCTCCGTCGATGCCCCTCTTGGCTCGTCCGACCACTGCCTGGTACGGAGTACTGTGCCTGTCAAGTACCCAACACCTACGCGAACTACGGGCAGTCGCCGTGTTTGGCACTATAGGTCAGCAGATTGGGATGGAATGCGAATATTTTTTGCATCCTATCCTTGGAGGCAGGTTTGCTTCTTGTTGGATGATCCTGACGCTTGTGCCAACTCAGTTGCCGACGTGGTGCTGCAGGGTATGGAACTTTTTATTCCAAACTCTGTGGTACCTGTCGGTGGAAAACACCAGCCCTGGTTCGGTCGCTATTGCAAAATGGCATACCGCCGGAAAAAAGAATGTTACCGAACCTGGTCTGATGCATCGGCGTCCCAGGATGTAAACACCAACGCTCTCAAAAAGAAGTACAACTTTGCCTCCAGGTCCTATAAAAGAACAATTGCCGAGGCAAAGTCATCATTTATTGGCAAAATTGGTGAGAGATTAATACGTCTTCCTTCGGGATCTAGGGCATTTTGGTCTCTCGCCAAGGCTGTTCAAGGGAACTTCTGTCGGCCTTCATTTCCATCCATGCACAAAGATAATGAATATCTGGCCCACACCGCAAAAGAGAAAGCCGATCTTCTGGGCTCTCTTTTTGCCTCCAATTCGACTCTTGATGACGGGGGAGAAACACCGCCGATCATCCCGCGTTGCGCAAACTCTATGCCGAAAATTCGGTTTTTGCTAAAAGAGGTACGCAAGGCGCTTCTCACCCTGGACATCAATAAGTCGAGTGGGCCCGATGGTATCCCACCAATTGTGCTCAGAACGTGCGCACCCGAGTTGGCTCCGGTTCTTACGCGTCTTTTCCGGCATTCATAGGTGTTGTCCCGAAATCCTGGAAGACTGTTTTAGTACACCCGATCCCTAAAAAGGGCAACAGTGCTGATCCTAACAACTACAGGCCCATAGCTATAACCTCCTTGCTCTCCAAAATAATGGAATCCATTATTAACAGCCAGCTCCTGAGGTACCTTGAGGAGCACCAGCTGATTAGTGACCGCCAGTACGGTTTTCGTCGCGGTCGCTCAGCTGGTGATCTTCTTGTTTACCTCACTCATCGATGGGCGGAGGCAATTGAAAGCAAGGGGGAGGCCGTAGCAGTTAGTTTGGATATCGCTAAAGCCTTTGATCGGGTCTGGCATAAAGCGCTTCTTTCGAAGCTTCCCTCTTATGGGCTTCCCGTGAAGCTGTGCGATTGGATCACCAGCTTTCTCACGGAGCGAAGTATCAAAGTCGTCGTTGACGGATCATGCTCGGACCCAAAGCTCGTGAATGCTGGTGTTCCACAAGGCTGTGTACTATCTCCGACGCTGTTTCTTCTGCATATCAATGATTTGCTTCAAACTTGCAGTATTCATTGTTATGCGGATGACAGCACTGGAGATTCTTTTTATACCGGCCAGGCAAAAGCTTCCCGGGAACACGTTGATGAGTGCCGGAACAGACTTGTGTCGGAAATTGAGACAATACTCGATCATGTCTCAGATTGGGGTCGACTTAACATGGTTCAATTTAACCCCATGAAGACACAGGTCTGCGCGTTTACCACCAAAAAGAATCCCTTTGTCGTATCCCCTCGTTTTGATGATGCTCCACTTCAGGCCACGTCGAGTGTTGGGATCCTTGGCGTCGAAATATCGAGCGAAGTTCAGTTTCGTTGTCATCTGGAAGGTAAGGCAAAGTTAGCCTCCAAAAAGCTTGGTGTGCTTAACAGGGCGAGACAGTATTTCACCCCGACCCATCGCCTTCAATTGTATAAGGCACAAGTTAGGCCTCACATGGAATACTGTTCTCACCTCTGGGCTGACACAATATCAGCTCCTTCCATTTGACCGAATCCAACGAAGAGCAGGTCGAATCGTCGGCGACCAAGAAACTTCCGCTCGGCTCGATACTTTGGCTCTGCGGCGTGATGTATCATCTCTATGCGTCTTTTACCGAATTTATAACGGGGAATGCTCCGAGGAACTGTTCGAATTAATACCAGCTGCTGAATTTCGTCATCGGACAACCCGCAGCTCAACAAATCTACATCCATACCACCTGGATGTTCGGCGATCCACCACTGTGCGTTTTACGCGGTCTTTCATACCACGAACGCTAGACCTGTGGAATCGACTTCCAGCGGCGGTGTTTCCGAACGGATATGACTTGGGGACCTTCAAAAAATGAGCGTATTCCCATTTAAAAGGCCGGCAACGTACCTGTGACCCCTTGGGTGTTGCGGGTATGCATGGGCGGTGGGGATCACTTAACATCAGGTGACCCGCATGCTCTCTTGCCCCCTATTACATAAAAAAAAAAAAAAAAAAAATGTTTTTTTAATGGGAATTTTTCCTGGATTACTTATGTGATGTCAACCTTTTTACAATGTCAGAAAGACAACTGTCTCTCAAGTGCAACTACCGAAACCCACCAACAGATTTTAAACTCGACGTTGGTAGCCAGCTAGTTGAGTACTGCAAAGTACCTACCCTACACCGTGCTGTGGTTTCCTTCACCGAAAACTCAAGCTCATAGTAGTATTCTAACCCACAACCATGGCCGCGGTATCCGACGTTACTATCACTGAGCTATCATCGCCTCATTTCATCTGTTTCTCGAAGCATTCTCGTTTTTTTTAATCAATGCATTTAATAATAAAAGGTCTGTACCTTGGACAAATAAACCACTATTATTCCAAGGTCTTTACCTATGAAATTGCCGTTCTGCAATTTTTTGCAGAACATTCCATTCCATTCCCATTCCCATTCCATTTCAAATCAAAATAATTTTTGTTTGGCTAAGAATTCTAATTTCAAATTAATTTTATTTTAAAAACATGGTTTTTTTTTTCCAAAAGAAGTCATTTGTTTATTGATTAGTGTTACATTTTCATCGCATTTCAAACTTTTTCGTCATCATGGATACGTAAAAAAATCGAGTAATTATGGAATATGAGTACCGGCATGGCAGCAACACGGCACAAGCGGCACGCAACATCAACGACGTTTACGGAGCTAACAGTACAAACCAACGCACCACCTGTTATTGGTTTGCTCGCTTCCGTTCTGGAAATTTCGACCTGAAAAATGAACCTCGCGGTCGTCCGAAGACTTTGGTCGACAATGACGAATTAAAGGCGATTGTGGAAGCTGATGATACACAATCTACGGCTAAATTAGCAGCAGCTTTCGACGTTAGCGTCAAAACAATATTGGTCTATTTGCGTCAAATTGGCAAGGTAAAAAATCTTGACAAATGGGTGCCCCACGAACTCAATGATCGCCAGCGCGAAGTACGCGTCGAGACGTGCCTTGCACTGCTCAACAGACACACAAATGAAGGAATTTTGAACAATTTTGAAAAATGGATTCTGTTTGATAACCGCAAGCGCTCAGCAAGTTGGTTGGATCCTGGTTCAGCACCTAAACAATGCCCTAAACGAAAACTTACCCCCAGAAAAGTGATGGTCACTGTTTGGTGGTCTAGCGCCGGTGTGATTAATCACAGCTTCTTACCAAACGAGGTGAGCATTACTGCAGATGTGTACTGTGAAGAACTGAACACAATGATGGAGAAGCTGGCACATCTCCAACCAGCATTGGTCAATCGCTCGTCTCCGCTGCTCCTGCACGACAACTGATTTCTTTAAGAAGGGCATCAATAAACTGCCACTGCGTTGGCAAAGATGCATTGATTGCATGGGTGATTACTTCGATTAATATAAATAAAAAAAACGTTTAAATTTTGTCATACAAAACGGCAATTTCATAGGTAAAGACCTAATATAAACTGTACCTCTATGTCTTAATATTAAGCGCAGATGAAGCAACGCTTTTCAATAAGTTTCAGCTCATGTCAATTAGTAAAAGTTTGCTTCCCGCTAAGACACTGGAAAGCTGCGTACACGGAGTGTTTACCTAAACCTAAACAAACTTAGATTATACCTGCGTCTAGAATATAGCAATATTGAAAGCAAATAGTTGAACCTCTAGCACGATTTCAGTTTGTTTACAAATCTCGAGCGTGTCAGCTTAATGTAGATGAGTATTGACATGTGATTTCTGATATTAGTATTCCTTCCACTAATTTTATATCCGAATAGGTGTAATAGGAATTATTTCGTTGCCTTGATTAATATACTTCATTCATGTTAGACGATAATGTTATATCATCCTTAACTACTCCCTAATCCCTTCTGATAAGTAATTTAGATCTATATCAGAGGAAACAAAACAATTATAGGTACATATATACCTAAATATACCATAAGTAGGAAAATCTGCTTACTTTAGGGTCAAAATTATCCCAACATATTTAATTATTTACTCAAGATACCTATTTTCTTGGTTTATTGAATATCTTATCTTAGGATCTTATCATTTTCCGGGATAAAAAATTGCCTATGTTAGCCTTAATTAGCCTATCTGCAATAATGTAGCATTCAAATGGTGAAAGATTTTTTAAAATCGGCCCAGTAGTTTTTCAGTTTATTCGTTACATACATTGTTACGTAGAAATGTTGACTTTTTGTAGAATTTCTTAGTACTTACATAGTTTGTGGGATCATTCCATTAGTAGATTATATTACTACATCATTATGTGCACATTTGGGCACTATTTTTCTCATTGGAATATGATAATATATCATAATTTCACTTTTGTTTTGATAATTTATAACCTTGTTTGTTTTGATTAGGTTGGCAGATCGATTGTGTGAATGAACTGTCAGTTTGACGTACTGAAGTGACGTTCCGTTGCTTTGAACGCTACGGTCAAGGTCTCATTCACATAGTCGAATGCATTTTACCGTATTTTTTATCGATTCGTTAGGAATTGAGCGAATGAAGAGTGGTTGATTTGTGCTAAGCAACATCCTTAGCAGGGAGCAATGATTCTGTCATTTCCTTTTCTCGATCGCCGAGAGCACTTCGGCGTCAAGCCTTTTATTTAATATTTTGTGGTAAGTGCCTCATCATCATCTTTCTAAAGTAAAGATTATTATCATCCTTGTACGTAGTCTATATCGTGTTGAATATTTTTCAGTTTTATGTGAAATTACTGCCGGCGCGTGTCTCCATAATTGAGACATCGGACACGCCACGCCATCATTTTGAATCCTGATTGGTATGTATCTGATGGTTATTAACTGCAATGTTCCCGGCGTGCTTTATTTTGATTAAATATTAATCAAATTCGTATTTTCTTGACAGCGTGCAGAGTTGGCATTGCGACCAGCACGTGGTGTCACCGGAGTCGACATTGTCCAATTTCCACACGCCTGGACATTTTCCTCCATAAGGTATTTATGGTGCTTTATAAATTTTATTTAAAATCATTGTTCTTACGGTGTAATTCCGAACATGCGGGTTAAGCACATGGCAGGTGACTTAACCTATGCGTGTTGTTCTCATATAGTAGGAGTGTTGTAGGGATCCCTCTCATCAATCTTCAATTGATGCAGAGTCATCTTTTAGACATTTTGAGTATCTTTTAATATATATTTTTCTGGAATTGGGACGCTGCTTGACCGAGCACATGGCCAACATCGGGGGCTGATGTCCGTCCTTTGTGTGCTCGGGCTGTGTAGTATTTCTATTCTAATGCCACCAATTTTGGGCCAATTCCAGGAGGTGTCTGGAGAGGGCTAAGTACCCCCCATTGTCTGGAGAGGGCTAAGAACCCCCATTGTCTGGAGAGGGCTAAGTACCCCCCATTGTCTGGAGAGGGCTGAGTACCCCCCATTGTTTGGAGAGGGCCACGTACCCTCACTTTTGTAGCGGACTACGTCCCAAGGACCACGTTCCTCCTTCATCGGAGAGGCCATATCCTCTCATCCATCGGTGCAGGCTCATCCATACCCAACGGGTTACGTTTAAATATTATTATTTCACGGACTGTCAGCCGTTCTGACAGTGGCGCTCAAATTTAACTTTCACATACTTTACTATCACATCCAACCAAATTAAACATTACCCCAGGCCCACGCCTGAGTCTAGCTGGCTATAATTACATACCTATGTATCATTCGGTTTACATAACTTTTTTTTGTCTATTATTTAAATAAATATTTTTGATAATTGTTTCCGGGGAAATTTTTGTTTTATTCCACCACCTCCCCAGAATAATTGTAACATTGGCGCCCAACGTGGGGCGCCAAGGGCTAAGTACCCCCCATTGTCTGGAGAGGGCTAAGTACCCCCCATTGTCTGGAGAGGGCTAAGTACCCCCCATTGTCTGGAGAGGGCTAAGTACCCCCATCGCTTGGAGAGGGCCACGTACCCTCACTTTTGCAGCGGACTACGTTCCGAGGACTACGCTCCTCCTTCATCGGAGAGGCCACATCCTCTCATCCATTGGTGCAGGCTCATTCATACCCAACGGGTTACGTTTAAATATTATTATTCCACCACCTCCCCAGAATAATTGTAACAACATACATCCATACAAATCTTTCCTCTTTATAATATTAGAAAGAAGAAAGAAAAGATAGGTAAACGCAACATTACTATTTAGAAAGCAAGTACCTACAATAACAACAATTTACCAAACTAGGCTTTGTGTGCTTATGACCTTCGGCCACATCATCACTTGCCATGGTGAGATTGCGGTCAAACACAAGCTTATCCAGAATACTCGCGCACGAAGGGTTCCGTAAAAATGACAAAAAAATCACGTTTGTTGTATGGCCCCCCTTAAATACTTATGTTATTCTGTTTTTAGTATTTGTTGTTATAGCGGCAACAGAAATACATAATCTGTGAAAATTTCAACTGTCTAGCTATCGCGGTTCTTGAGATACAGCCTGGTGACAGACAGACGGACGGACAGACGGACGGACGGACAAACAGCGAAGTCTTAGTAATAGGGTCCCGTTTTTACCCTTTGGGTACGGAACCATAAAATGTATAACATAGTATTAAATATCAACTAAAGATAATATGCTGTTGTTTATCGTAGCTTTTATGTTGGCAGTAGAGAGACTGAACCGCTTGAAAATAACAATTATTGGAGCGTGAGTTCAAAACAGATAAGTTCAGATTAGTACAAAAATGTTTTGACATTTAATTCTACTGTAGGGGTTTGGCAGGCAAGCGATTGCTTCAACAACTTTACTGCATTCACAATTTTGTGGGATAATATCTAATAATATGAAACTACATAATATGTAATGAAATAATATTCGTGCCTATCATTGCCGAAAAAAAAATTGCAGAACACTGTAATTTAACATTATTCTGACCAACTCAAAGTTCATTACATACATAAATATTTACATTCTATTTTTAACCGGCTTCAAAAAAAAGGAGGAGGTTCTCAATTCGTCTGTATGTTTTTTTTTTTTGTATGTTTGTTACTCGATTTCTCTGCCAATTATGAATAGAATTTGATGATTCTTTTTTTGTTTGGTAGATCATACTTCAGAAGTGGTCCTATTTCAATTTAGTCGAAATTGATTAAGCACTTTTTGAGAAAATCAACAAAAACGAAAAAAAATATATCTCGTTTGATAAACCTTAGTGAATCAAACTGAGTCGTTGAGCATGACTTTTTGGATTTGGATGAAATTTCGTGTGTATACTTCAATGGGTTCTTCGATGGTTTTAAAATACAATTGGACCCGGTAGGTGGCGCTGGAATCGAGTTCCAAGATTTGTTATAATTTCAGGGCAGGACGACGTCTGCCGGGCCCGCTAGTTATATATTATATTTTACCGGCCAGACCCGATTTCAGGACAAACTAGTTTTGCCTAGGATAACATATAATAAGGAATAAACTTTAAAAATTAAAAAATAAAATTATTTTTAAAAATAAAAAACAAAAACCGACTTCAAAACTGTAACCTATACCTATGTACAAACATAAACTAAAAAGTAAAGAATAATATTTTAATTTCAAAGCAAGAGCCTTAAAGGACAATCAACAAAATTATTGATATTTATATATCTATTTAATATTTATAAACAGTTCTTTTTGGAGTCGGTGCCAGCCAAGAAGGACAGTTTAATTCTGCCTTTGTAACAAACTTTCGAAAAGTAGGGGAGTGACGGCGCAGACCTAAGGAACATTACCGTAAGGAGAGGTGTCGTAAGACGTTTTCTCGTATGAACCCTTTGTGTCCAGTTCAAAACTGTCCTTCTTCTTGACTGGCACCGACTCCAAAAAGAACTGTTTATAAATATTAAATAGATATATAAATATCAATAATTTTGTTGATTGTCCTTTAAGGCTCTTGCTTTGAAATTAAAATATTATTCTTTACTTTTTAGTTTGTTTGTACATAGGTATAGGTTACAGTTTTGAAGTCGGTTTTTGTTTTTTATTTTTCAAAAACAGACGTTACCGTAATAAAGAACAATATAATAATTTGTAAATATTGGTAAGTATAAAATTTTCAGTGAGCGTTTGTAGGTAAATGTAATTACGGTAAGCAAACAAAATTTTTGAATTATCAATCAAATATTACGTGCAATAGGCGTTGACTTGCACAATTGTAATGGCTTTTATTTATATGTATTCAAAAACTATTAATACAAATTAATAACAACAATCGAGTACTATATCAAAGTTTAAAGTTGGTAACAAACGTTGCAACTTGGTACCGCGCTGAAAACACTCCGTGTACAGTCACAGCACACAAGCTTTCGAGACGACAAATATTTTCGTGCAAGTTTCCCTGTGCAGCCGGTTAGTTCTAATCTTAATTTACAGTTCGCCTCTAGTAGTTTGTTCGCAGTTACAAGTCGCAAGTTAGTCTAGCGCGGCTGCGGGCCCGCTTCACTCGCACTCGCTTTCAGGTGAACTCTACAACAACTTGATTTCATACATTCTCGCTTTATTAGCTCTGAATTGGATTTCGCTTTGTTCGTGTGAATAGTGGCTCAACTTAATAATACGCTTTATCACTCTCCAATAGTGTCTGTGTAACACACTTGCTCTGTCTTTGTGTGTGAGGTAAAGCTATTTATTTGTAGCTACGCTTATAGTAACTCTCTGAAAACATTATTTATGTTTTCTGAGGTTTGATAGTTAAGTCGAGGTGTTGAGAATTCTTATTTCTACACAGCTATCTGGCGACCACCCCCTCATGTTATAAATCTGTAACCAAGCCCTTTGTGGCAGTTAGCTTATCAGCCACAGAAGTAGGGGGGCAATGAAAGCACTATGAGTTGGTATCAATTAATTAAGTTACTTTAATCTTGTTTCCGCATTTAGGCAGTTACGCTTGAGAGGTAAGAACCTTTTAGGCATGGTTAAGGGTGCCAAGATATTGAAAATCTCCTTGGTATTTTTACTGCCATTGGTGACGCTTGCCATTTAACATCAGTTGGGCTGTCTGCTAAAAAAAAAAAGGTTTATTGAAGAGTGATGATGAACATAAAGTTGGAATAAGTTTGTTAAAATAACCTTAATTCATAAAGTAAACATTAAGTTCTAATTCTCTGAAAGCAATTAGTGTAGTGGTACGTTTTCGAATAAGACTCTACAATAACTTACAGGCAAGTATGACCTATGACAACAAAGTTAATTTAAAAATCTTCTTGAGGATCAGTAAATAAGTTGCACAGTTTTAATTAATTCTGAAAAAGTATAATTTAAACTTTACTGGAAGGCTACCAAACTTGCTCAAGTAAGATGGCCGGAATAATTAATTTTTCACTGCAATATTTTAAAAACTTTTGTTAATAGTTTAAAAAATAACAATAACATTATTTCATGAATCTACCTATAATTACAAGTTTACTGTTGATATCGCTTAAAAATGATATACCTAACATGACAGCTGCCTTAGTATTGATTATAAATTGTTGTGTTGAAATATGAATCTCCTAAAACTAATCAATTTACCGTGGGATCTATATTCTCCGTGTTGATTCTGCATCTTTATTTAAGTAATTTCGCACACAAAGTTAATGAAATTATATACTTTTTATATGTACAGTAGGTACTTGCATAGGTATAAATAAAACGTAAGTATGATTTCATCATATTATTCATGAAATATTCATGCTTCAAAAGTGCGCACCCTCTATGACAAGCTGACCTTTGACTTCTTACACTAAATAATGCATCAATGCGCATAAGTAAACATGTCTTGTACACAGATTTAGTGTCACCCAGCTAGTTAATAATTTCGCAAGTTGAGCGTGTAGTGAACAACCTGGAACTTGGTCAAAGGGATTCAGCTAATTTGATTCCAGTGTTCGGCTACCACAAGAGAGTAGTGTCGAGTGCGTAGGTATCTATTGGACATACGACAAGCATTTACGAAACAATTAAGCTAACCAAATGATGTAAACTAGCTATGTAGGTACTGTAGAACCGAAAGATATCACCTTATAATTGTACTTCGGAATATGTTTACTTAACTTTACAAGACTGAAGCTCAAATAATTTTAGTTAGAACTCAATAAATGTTACAGTATCCTGCCACGTTCCGAGGCACTAGCTTACCAACATAATAACATAATATTTCCGGTATTGTTATACTTGTTCAACTTAGATTGTTACCGAATGAAAAATAGTATCATAATTAATAATAATTAAATAACACGACATTAATTAACAATACTATTTTATTGATCTAACAGATTATGAATAAAGCTTAGAAAATTATTATTTATATCTCTACATTAGATATTTTCAGTGCGCTAACAAGGTGACCTTGATCTTTATTTTGATAGCTGCAGAGTCTGAAATAGCATAAAAAACTAGGTGTTATTTGTGTATTCCAGAAACGATACGAAATACTTTTGTAGCTATACAGTTATTTTATTTCATAAAAAAAACTTAAATGTTTTATTATGAGAATGTGTCGTCATGGTAAGTGATGATGTTGCTACAGCCCAACGTAAGATGGACACGGATGGACCATGAGGAATACAGCATTCTAAATAAATGTAAAATATTGTAATTCTTTATTTATTTTACAAGTGTTTACTCTGATTTTTGATATGCCCATTAAATTGAAAGCGTGAAAATAATTTTCCTATGCTTTCCTAAGAAAATATAAAATGGTTAAGTCTACTGCCAAATAAATATTCAGATTGGAGTTTATCAAAATGTAAAAGAAATACAATATGTTACCCTTTTATATTTTATATATAGATAGGCAAAGAGTGCTTGACAAAAATCTATCATTTGTATACGTAGCTGCGAGGCGAACAATCCATCGAGTCTATGCACTTACTTGAAGCTTGAGAGGCTCACGGGCCCATGAATAAACCATCGGTTGAATGTGGAACTCGTGTCAAGTGCGAACGTGTTGACGGACGGCCCATCGACCCCGCACTGTTATTGCAACTGCCAAGCGAGCAACCCCTTCTCGTATTGTATAAACATTTGGATTTGGTATCCAACTATTTAGAAAAAGGTAAGTGAGGTTGTAAAAGTTTTATGTCCGGATATTTATAAGTAGTATGAATTACCGAGTAGGTACCTATTAATATTTACAATAAATAGTATTATAGATGTTATAATAAATTTCAATTAAAATCTACTATTAATAAATACGACAATAAGTCAATAAAGATAAATTTGCTGCAAGTCTTCATGGGACGCTTCCATCGGGCTTCGATTTGAGGCAATTTTTTTATTCATAAATAGTTTAATTTAGCTTTATATATTTTGTTTTTAATAATTAGCATTATTTATTTATTTTTCATTATAAGCTTTTAGTACTAAATAGGACAGCATTTCAAAATCAGTCATCATGCCTATTCAACATTATTCATATAGAAAAAACGTACAAAATTGTACACAATTTGGTCTTTAATTTTATATCTTTAAAATTCTTAACAAAAATCTCACGGAATATTTTTTACAGCAAACTTTGATCGACCTTTCCTCAATCATTTCCAAATTGTACCCTTATCGCCTTGCCATTTTGGTCCTTATAACACAGAGGTAGGCATCCCTAATATTCGTAAATAGGAACATTTTCTCGGAAAATACTTTTCTGGTTGGTAAGCTACCGGAATTAGCTATTTGTTTCTTAAATTATATCTATTGGGAATAAAGTTATTCATTTGGAGATTACTTTCTAGATCAATCAAAATATAAAATAAGAAATAAGTTTGGTATTCCATTTTGTCGTCTGCTGTATATTTAGTTTAAAACCGAGATGAAAATTATTCTACATTAAAGTCTGACCTATTTTTAAGTAAGAATCCAGCCAACGAATGAGCTCGGTACCAATCAGCTTAAAATTAGTTTTTGAAAAGAAATACCTAATATTCCTAAGTTCCTAACTTATATTTTAAAATCAATTTAACAAACATAAACAGTTCGAAAGTTTTAACAGTCAAATCACTGTTAAATCACAATATTCAATTTACGGCAGCTTTTGTAGACGTTAGTCTGAAATCGAGAGAACAATAAAACCAGTTTCAACTGAAGTTAAATCTCTCGTCGAAGCGGAAAAGCAATTAATTAAACTTGTTTAACTTTATAAGAAGCATCTTCACACCCGTAAAAGTGCATTTTAAAATCGATATGAAACACTTTGTTTTCAATTAACAGGCTCTAATTGAGTAACAACTTGTTTTTGTAGTGCCATCCACGAACACGCGCCCCTCGTTTTTCTAATACCTTACAGTGCAAGTGTAGGTACATCCTTTTGCTAGTGTTGTAGTGTCCTTTGCAAATCGACATATTATATACATATCAACCCTATCTATATTTAGATATGCCTGTTCCAAGAATGCGACTAGTTTTGTAGATACAAACAAATAGTCAACATAAGAGGACATATTTTTACATAATGAGGTACATATTTGAAATTTGTATATTTATATAAAGTATTTTCTTGTTTGAGGTAGTCGATTTTATTTGCGGGAGGGATCTTGTCCATAAAGCAAAAAGACAGCCTCCTCCTTACAGCTATTCAAAGTCTGTTAGTTCACCCAATTTTGGCAAGCTAATTTAGCTCCCTAAATTAAAGCATTCACCTCTCTAGAGCTTGATTTTATATGTAGTCAACTACTAAAGTACTGTCGATGCCAACAAGGCTCATAATCAGAGGTTTCGTTTATTTAATTATTCGCAGTAGGTATCAATAAAAACTAAAATGTAAGTTTGATAAAGAAACTATAGATAATTTTAATATGTAGGATTACATACTTTAGTTTTTGGTATCCAATTATAGCATTTCCTATATTATATTAGGTACATTAATATTTTTTGAACGTGAAATGTTTGAAAAAACTATTGTTTGAATGATTTGTGGATCGGACGAGCATTGAATGATTAAACATCAGGGTTTATCAAAAATATTGTTACAAAGAGAATCCCAAAGCATGACGTAACATTGCCTCGTCGTCACATTTCAAATATTTTTATTCAATGAAAGGCAAAGTTGCAGTTTGCATAAGGCCATACATATGCATGAAGTGACTGTCATGGTAGCGCGCCCGGTGCATGTAAATTCAATAGGCGATGCGCCTGACGAAAATAACACAGCGGGAAACAGAGCTGTGACAAATCTGTTTCATATTAAACAACCGAATGATTCCCACTGACCAAAATTATGTAATGCTTAAATAAAATTACGATTGAAATTGCATAATTTCATTATAAATAGTAAGGACTGAAAGTTAAATTTAATTCTCAATTTGGAGATACAATAAACAACATTTTAAATAACAACTTTGGCGGACCAAATTTATTATTTATTAAATTAATTATAAATGTCTATGTATCCTAAATATTATATATCTATATAATACGATAGTAAGTAATATAAGTTTCGTAAAGACCAACTGGTTAGTGTACTGATTTAGTTTTCATGTTGTATCTTACGTCTTCTATGATTTAGCTAAAATAAAATCCAGTAATGTCAGCATTTTAGCCTTGACAGGTTACACACAGGTACCTATACTAAAAGTATTTCTTACGAAATATCTCCTGTAACTAGACCCTTTGTTGTTCATACAATGTCGATACCTTGTTTCTTCTCTAAGAAATGGTCATCGAAAATCCTCAAGTGACCTTTGATGTCAACTTTGATGTTGGCTTTTACTTCTTGATTAGCTTATAAGGGTCCTTTTTGTGTAAATCTTTTCGCACGGTAACATTGATCTTAAACTTTAATACAGGTATAGGCACACCAATACGAATGTTTGTAAAACCCTTCTAAATTGGCTTGGCATCAAAATGATTTGTATTCGAATACTGTGTATTTTTCGTAGGCTATAATCCTACGGCTTTCCGGCTGTCTGTATAAATTCATCTGAAAAATCAGATTAAAATATACGCCAATTTATATGAACACTGAAATAGAATCGAGCACTCAAACCGAATGGAAACGAAATCTCACAAACAAACCTATCAATCGTCAATTATTATTGATTTTTAATTTCATCTGGCTCCGCGTTTTATAATTTTAAACGTGCAAATAGCCCACCCGTATTACAAAAGAGCCAATCCGATTAGCGGTCTCATATAACCAGTTGTAAAATTTGTTTTTCTGGTACAATATTTGATATATTGTTTTAATATAAAATTACAAATGTATCGCGATATCTCTACAGCTTTTTTTATTTACAACAAATGTACAAAATATACAATTTACATAATATATACAAAACTTCCTCGAGGCTGCCGATCGGTAAAGTTCCCAGCAGGCTGGCAGCGTTTTCTCTTTGGATAGCCAGGCTGATGCGTTGGCGGTTTTATTTATAATACCATAAGTCACAACAAAGCATGCAATTGAATACCTATAGACATTAGCAATACCAGAGGGATTGCCAATGTGTTGTCGACCTTTTTACAATAGTTTAAATGCAACTGGCTCTAAAGTGCAATTACCGGAAAATACCAACACGTGCTTAGCGAAAAAAAAACAACTTGAGGTCGGTAGCCAGCCAGACATTTTATTAAGTAGAGGGAACTATTAGACACGTTACAAATCTAAATGGGTTCCCCATGAACAGCGTTTACGAAGTTAGTGCGAATGCATGCAAATGTCGGAGGCACTAGTAACCTGCTATATAAGGCTGTTGACAAATGAGGATGGAGCTGGCCCTGACAGCGTGTGGACGGCCACCGCGCGTCTAAATTATGTAGCTATCGAACTCGGATCATAGAAATTGTTGACGAGACAATTTTACTGTTATTTTATTTTTATCTTTGTGACTGTTCTTTGTAATATATTCGTATAGTGATTTTGTAAATATGTAAAAGTGATCCGTAAATATCGCCTAGGTGGGTAGGTAGGTAGGTAGCTATACTTAAATAAAACTATGAAAAATGTAGAGAGTGTAAATGAGAGAAGTACTTAATCTTGTCCTGTGCTCTTTTCGTAATGGTAATATATTTGTTTTCATTTTAAAACAAACGTTTACATAATAATATCATACAATTAATTTGTTGATAGAAAACCAACGCCGCGTTGTATACCAATGGTAGGTAGGTACTCGTATGTCCATTGTTGACGTATTTTTCAACGAACGTTTAATGTAAAGATATATGATATTAACATATTTAAATATTCCGGACTTTGTTATTTTTTATAGACATATTGGACTGAATATAGACTACTTAAAATTTTTGTATTTCACATATTCTATTCTATGCTATTGAAAAATAAAATTCGCAAAAAAACGTTAAGAAAGAAAACGTGCTGGTTCGTCAACCTTAACAACGAACGGGTGTCTGTTGCCTCCGGCCATACCTCTCGTTAAAAACTGGTTTGGGTTCCGCTTTAGATATATATTTATTGCAGTAACGTAACGAAATGCAAGTCTGCTAAACAACTTCATGACCGGTTGACAGAGGGACTCACTAATGAAGCAGAGTATGATTCCATCGGCATTTTGAAGCGATGGTAGCTCAGGGTTACAACAAATCTATGGAGAGACTTTGCCTCCTTATGTGTATTCTACCGCTTGTACAATGGGCAGTGTTCCGAGGAATTGTTTGAAATGATGCCCACAGCAACTTTCTACCATCGCTCCGCCCGCCGTCGACAGGGAGTTCATCCTCACACCTTAAAACCAAATTGGTCGCGTGGTACAGTGAGCTTTGAGAGACACTTTCTCCCGCGCACGATCAGGTTGTGGAATGAGCATCCTGTAGAAGTTTCCCCTAGAGACTACAGCATGGGGTTCTTCAGAAGAAGAGTAAGAAGGTTTATGCAAGGTCGGCAACGTGCTTGTGACGCCTCTGGTGTTGCAAGCGTCCATAGGCTACGGTAACCGCTTACCATCTGGTGGGCCGTAAGCTTGTTTGCCACCTAGTGGTATAAAAAATATGCCGTGACAATCATGATCGTGGGATCGAATCCTACTAAATTTACATTAAATGAGCTTGAACTTTGGGTGAAGTATAACATCATGAGGAAAAGAAGGTACTCGAGGGCTGGCTTTGTAGCACTATCACCTTCTGTTGAAAATCTGTAGTAAGGACCTACCTATATATTAGTATTTGACTCCATATCCATTCCTACCATTTGTGATCTCCCTGGAATTTCAGATGTCCTTAGTCGTCGGTAACCATTTGATTAGGTGATCCGCTTACCGGTCGGCGCGAATTTTATGACTTCTCCGAGCAGTGCAATTCGACAAAGATTGAATTAATGGGCGAGAACGTCATGATTTATTAAGAGTATTTTACACAAGCGTACCTACCTAGTAACGTTTTATGCAACGTATTGTGTTTTAAGCTTTAAACATTCATGGCACGTCTAAAACTATACTCTGTGTATAGAACTATTTATGAATACTATAATTTATACAGGGAGATACCAAATTTTACGGCAAGCTTCATATAATCTTGTTGACTGAGGTCAGTCATATTGATATTAAACTACTAACTAGTTGATGGCCCGTTAGTTAGCAACTTACTGAGTATAGCAGTAGCAGACTTTATATGCATAGGTAATTTTTTGGTAGGAATACATATTATAAACTAGTAGGTAGGTACCTATAATATTCATGTTATACCATAAAGACATGCATTTAAATTGAACTTATGGTTTATATTTCATACAATATGTTTGTGAGCCTACCTATTGTATGCAGTTATTTATTTACTTTGGAAAAGCTTGCGTTTAAAATTTATGTTGCGTAGTTAGTATTGTGGCCACAAAATAATTAATTGCTCAGTGAGCATAAAAAAGCTTTTTATTTACCGTTTCCTGTTCTTTATGCCTATCAAACTCACACTTTATATTTCATAAAAATACCATATTGTGAATTCAATTTAAAAACAAGAGTGTACAGGGTATTATTTTAATGCTCATATTTTATCATTTATTATATCTATACCTATAAAAGGTGAGACTAACTAATTGATTGTCTGATATCAGCGCACAGCCCAAACCAGGATCATATTTTTGTATAAAATCTATCAATTTTGGTTATAAATTCATTAGAATCTGTACTTAGCCATTTGGGAAATTAAAAGTGACGTATTCCACTTATTGGAAAACTTGGCAATTTTATGGTAAATAATATTGTTTTGGCCAATTTTTCTCTGGGAGAAATAGATTCCCCAATTTAAGTAAGAGCGTTGACTTTTTTGCGCAATCGTGGCTTTTTCATATCACGTAGGGGTGAAATAAGAAATATTTTTTCGCAATTCACTCCTAAGGGGATAAAATAGATGAACGCGAGTTCTAAAAAGCTAGTTACTAAAAAGAAAACAAGTAGGTACCTACTTCTTTGTAATAGTGTGCGCGATCTAGGATAGGATATCATTTTTGCCGTGCGGCCGTGTGACGTCACTCGTGCTAATACCTATCAGTATAGATAATGTACACAGTCCGATAATTGATATAGGGTGATTTAGTGAAGTTGTTTGGTTTTAAAAAGGTTGAAATAAATACATACTGGCCACATAGATTAAGTAAAGGTCCTCGCGCCGCTGTCTGAGCGGCACGTTTTATTAATCTAACTGGCAATTTTATTATTTTTAATCAATTTTTCGTAGGTATGCATTTGTGCACAAACAGTTGCCCTGTATAAAAATAATAGTCATTACTGGCTATCAACGCAGAGCCTGCAATTGAAATGTTTCACACAGGTTGCATATTAATATAGACATCATCTAAGGGAGGGTTTTTAAAAAGAATACCATTATGAGGGTAAAATATGGGATCGCGGGTGAAACCGCGGTATATGCAATGTTAGTTATTTATATATTTATACAAATTGTATTATTTAAATTCGAAAGCTATTTATTTAAAAAAATTGTTGAAACTTATATAAACCTGAAGAAAAAATTAGCTAAAACATTAAGCATTGTTAGAGTTTTTTTTCAATTCTGCATTACTTCAATTGAACAATCTGCTTTTTGTTACTTTTTCTGTAGTAAAAAGACTAACACGGCTTTATTTTCACTGTAACGAGTAATTAGAATGGAGTGTCTTTTCAGCGCATATTTTAGTGTAAAAACCTTTACTCTTTCAACACGCCTCAGTGCGCTAAGTCTGTCGTAAATAAGAAATGCCGTGAATTTTACAAAGGATTTTCTCTCGTCTCATTACAAGTGCAATATGTTAATTAACGATAATGACGTTCAGGTGAAATATTTCTATTCAAACAGACTTTAGTTCTTACTGTTAGATTAAGAATGATCATTACATAAAAAGGTAGTTTAAACAACACTCCTTTAATGAAATTATTTTTTTACAAAAAACATATACACTACCTTCTGTGTAATTTCTGTTTCTTTTACACTAGATTCCGCCCCGCGGTTTTGCCTACATTCCCGAAGAATCAAAATAAAAGGTGAAAGTCTCAATTTTACGTGATGTATATTGTATATAAAAAACCTCTATTAATAGATAATAGGCTCCTCATAAGGTATGTGTATATAAGTAGATAATAGGCTCCTCATAAGGTATCTACTTATTACAAGAAACACATTAAATGAATTTCAGACGACTCATTAATTATATTCTAATACGCTTAATTACGTTAATTTAATTTAAGCACATTATCTAACCAATATAAGAGGGTTTTCGCGCTTAGTTTAATCACGTACCTACTCCTATATAAATGGAATCTGTGTCCCACAACGTACTTACACACCCGCCTCCTTTATTTAAATGAAAGCTTTTATTTTGAAACAAAATAAAACATTTAATTACAGTAAATAATTACTTGCAAGCCTGTTTAATGAGGGTGAGAGCGAATAATTAATTCTATAATCTAATAATAGTGAAAATATTAACACAAATAATATTTAATACTAGCTGTCCTACGCGGTTTCACCCGCGTTCCCGTTTTATTTAATACAAACCTTGTCCTAACGATAATGAATACATAAAACAAAGAATCATCTAATTTGATGCCGTCATTCGAAAGTTATGAGCGTAAATACAATGCGAAGATCCATTTTTATAGATAAGATAGATTAGGGCGTACATCAGGTTTTAGTTTTAGTTAGGTTAGGTTACCTAAATAATTACGTGCAAACCTGTTTAATAAGGAATAGAGGGAATACTTAATTACGTACGGGTTATATACCGTGAAAATATTAACACAAATAATATTTAATATTAAGGCGTGCATCAGGTTAGTTAGTTTAGGTTAGCTAAAAGCAGATATTTAAGTAACAGAAAAGACTTCGATGCTATTGAAGCTTCGATGTTATTGATATATGCTTTATAATAAAAGTGTTTACGACCTCATTAGTTTCTGTGAAGAAAAACTTCACAGGAACATTTTTCCGTGTGAGCCTTTACGAAAGACAATCCGTCATTTGTTCGTGAAATAGGAAACGTAACAATAGGAAATATGAACAGTAAAGTAGTATAGTTAGGAACTCTCTTGAATTATAGTATAGAGATATTATATCTATATAATTACATGAGTAGCAATTTTTATATACATTTATATTTATTATTCCTCAATTCTTTCATTCATAATATAATATATACTCTGCCTGGTACATTTTACAAATTACATTGTCATATTTCTTACTCAATGTACTTACATTCATAGTACGAATGAACCTGTTTCATAGATGTAAGATTTTATCACATATAAAAGTAAAACTTTTACAATAAAACTTAAAACGCTATAATTCTATTTATTATCTAGTGTTTGTGTGTGTGAGTGTTTGGGTATAGGGTGGGGGGGTTTAGCATGCTGATGCATCATTTAAATATAGTAACCAGATTCTCCGTGGCCACGATAATGTAGCATCCTAATGGTGAAAGATTTTTTTGGAATCGATCCAGAGTAGTTTTTAAGTTTATTCGTTACAAACATACAAAAATACAAATCTTCCTCTTTATAATATTAGTGTTTGTACAAACATGTAAAACCATCATATTTGACAAAACGACTCGTTAAAAATGTAGTAATGCGAAGTGTGTGAAGGAATTTTTTTTTCATGTTTGCAACAAAACTGACATGTCATAATAGGTATTTACGCGGGGTGTCTATATACTTCGATGAAATATGGTAGCCTACCTGTTATGCTCCTATGTGTGTAAAATACTTACACTAATTAAGAGAACACCGTGGTCTCAGGTCATAATTAAAGCTATATGGCTTAAACTTAATACAATGAATAAAATAAATTTAAAAACTGAGATTATGTTTAGTCTAATTTTGACTTTGAGTTAACGAGTTACATCAAGATATCTTCAACTTAAATTAACAAAGTTCCATGGCAATTTACGCTAAAACTTAAAATTTTAATTTAATCAAAATAAAGCCATTTCGAAATTAACCTGCACAACTAATCTAGACAAATTACGTCAAAACTTAAATCTTGATTATCGTAAATCCGTATCTAAAAACATCACTTGCAGGATTTGAGGAATTATTAAATTCCCCGAAGCGTGGTAACCTCGAGCGGACCGGAACAAAAAGCGACGGATCGCGCCCGTAAAATATTAAGATCAAACACTGATCGTGCCGATCGAAGAACAAACGTATAAAACAGAGTAAACTGGTGCTTATATTTTAAAGATAGAACTGTTGAAAATTTAATAACCATGCAATATCCAATATAATCTCTCAAATCTAAACATTTGTTTGGCCAATTAAAATTTTCTTTTTTTTATTAGGTAAAAACCTCGCAATTATTTAAACCAATGTTGATTAAATGGGTCGAAAAGGCACGATTCCACAATAAATGATAACATTCGAAGTCATGGGCGAAAGCTGTAGGAGGACTATTCCGATCTTGTTTGTGAACTACACCTTTACATTTACAGGTCGCTTATCGACATCAATAAAGCGGTAGAGCCTTATCATATAACTTTTATAACGATATCGTTAACCTAAACTGCTACGGATATGGTTTTTATGATGTTCCTGTACAATGTACCTACAGCGATGTTTGAGTATTGATATTGAAATTCTTATTTTCTATTAACGCATTTACCTGTACGTGAAGTTCTATCATAATTATACGAAGGATTCGTCCAAAGAGGACGCTAATCGAGATTAGCGGACGAAGCCGAAGAATAATTTTGAATGCATATGAATACTGCCCTAACGAGCCTCGAGGATATTTAGAGCTACCCAATTCGGATGAGGAGCCGATTGTATAGTTAACTGAATCGAAGGGCTTCAATTTTCCAATTTCATACATTTAGAATGAGGTAGTCAATTGGCACTTGGAAGCGGTATATGAAGATTATCTACCGCATCAGCATAACTTTAATAAACATAAAACCGTAACTGATCGGAATGAATAAAACCATATTGGAATAGAAAACTCTTGCACATAAATACAAGTAGTATTTACCTACAGGTGGTCCGGTAAATACTACGACAAACTTAAGGGAGAGATAGGCGGGCAGGTCACATACCAAATATACAAAAATTAGCTCCGTAAAAAGATCACCATTTTCGAGATATTTCTGATATTTGTGAAAAAATAACTTTTTTAAGTTATTTTACTATTTATTATTTTACTAACATATAAAGCCAAAGAGTTTGTTTGTTTGAACGCGCTAATCTCAGGAACTACTGGTTCGAATTGAAAAAAAACTGTATTGAATAGTCCCTTTACATTACGTTATTCATCACAAGTATTTAATTTTGAACAAAGTTGCCTTTACATCATTTGATTACTTTTAATATCTTCGGAGATATTACAGTCTTAAAATATTTCCGCAGCAAAAAAATTATCAAATATCGCTCAAGTAACGCGCGTGCATGACGGACGATCATGTCATTCGCGGTAGTGAGGTCGGCCGGTATCTCAGCGATATACTGGAATAAGGATACATTTTATCCAGTGAAAAGATAAAACCCCCGGGAACGCGGGTGAAACCGCGGGAGACAGCTAGTATTAAATATCTCGAAAATGGGGACACTTTTACTTACCGGACATCCTGAATGGTAAGCATTTTCAGTTCTAAATATACACTTCATGTATCAGGAAAGTTTGCAGCCTACACTATTTCCGTCTGTGCGACCCCTCGTTCGACTCACATCGTTTTGTGATTGATTTCGTTTCCGTGTACTCCGCTGTAACTCATTTACAGGATAGTTTGAGTTGTTTCGTATTTTACTATTCACTGTTACCTGCTTAAAATGTATAGGTATACAGTTTAAGCAGGTAACTAGAAAAAATGGTATGTTTGTAATTATAATTTATTTACAACAAATGTACAATAATAATATATACAAACTATCTATTAAAAATATATAATGTATAAAAGACAATAAAGTATAAAATACAAAAACACATGGTTCTTTTGGCTCTTTGAGGTATTTATTTTGTTTAATATTACAGGATTTATAAATAACGAGTTCATATGATAGACGTTTAAAAAATATTTAAATATCTTAGTATTAATATGAGTAAAAAGGGCGATAGAATTAATATAAAAATGAGTGAGCCTTTTATAAAAATTCAAAAGAACTTGAAAAGGGTACGTGATAATAAATACTTTATTAAAATCGGCCGCATGAATAACCTTAGGCAGATTTAGTATTAATGCTATTCATGAATACGTTGATATACGCCATTGTTAGGTAAAGGTCATACTCAACGCGTCCACAGCGTGAAAATGAAACTTTATGCCGCAGTGCACTTCGAGGAAAGCGTAAAGTGGTCTTAAGTCCGCCATCTTCTGTTTTGAACGCTTCAGTGGCTTACTGCACTGCTCGACTGAAACTTATGAAAAAGATATTACAATAAATTATAGTAACCATAAACTAAACATTATCTTTAGGTAGGTATAATATGTAGCTTTTAACTTCACGGCGTTGAAATAAAGGTTTCTATTATTTTAAGTAGGTAAAGTGATATGAATATAAATAAATTAAATATAAAGTAGCCGAAAGGGATTTCTGTGAATATTTTTACCAAGACTTAATTATTGAACATTTACATTTTGACTAAAATTATTGTACTTTATTTTAATAAAGTACCATTAGAAACTGAAATGCATCTCTTATTTTATTACAATGAATTTCTTTACAGTTATAATAACTTAAAAAGTGTTTTAAATGATTTGAGTGCTTTTTATTTTAATTTAACAATGTTTTTATAGCAATTCTTATATCCATATAAATATATTTCGTGTGTCTCGAAAAGGGCTCTAATGATTTGGATCAAATTTTGTATTCAGATAAAGTTTTGCTATTCATGTTTAT
This sequence comes from Ochropacha duplaris, assembly GCA_951361185.1. NCBI lineage: Eukaryota > Metazoa > Arthropoda > Insecta > Lepidoptera > Drepanidae > Ochropacha > Ochropacha duplaris. The sequence goes on from OX592706.1 coordinate 6,037,019, forward strand.
CTAAGGCGATTTTACAAAAATAAAAAGCGGCCAAGTGCGAGTGGGACTCGCGCACCGAGGGTTCCGTACAAACCTATATAAGTAAAAGTTCAGCCATCACGACAATCGAGTCATTTTAAAATTATTAAAAATATTTTTATTGTATGATGTAACTAAAAATCCTTTATCTGCGCTATAAGACGTTGCTTCGTACCAAATTTCAAGATTCTGAGTTCACAGGAAGCCCTGTAGGTTTTGATTCCCTTGCGAGTTTCGAAAATTTGTGGCATAAACGGCTGTATCTTTTGAGTTGGCTTAGAAGTTTGATTTTTTCACAGCTTCAAGAAACAGTAGACTTGAGTATTTGATATAAATTTCAGTTTGATACCTCCATGCGTTCCTGAGAAAAAGGGTCTTGACAGACGGACGGACAGACGGACGGACGGACGGACAGGCAACAAAGTGATCCTATAAGGGTTCCGCTTTTTCCTTTCGAGGTATGGAACCCTAAAAAATATAGTAGGCATACGGAAAACTCTCCTTACCAGTAGTATAGTAATAATTGTATAAGATATAAATTAAACACAATAACGTCTAAAAGAAAGTGTCATTTGATACTTTCCTGTGAACACAATGAGAATTTTCAATTAATTAACAACCTTGGACGGTGTTTAATTGTGTTAATTTTCAACATCGTTATCTCGAGACTCATAATTCTTAGCCACATTCCCTTGGGCAATTAGTGGCCACTGATATAATTGAAACGAAATTTCGAAATGAAATTAAATAGTTTGCAGATTCAACCGCTCTTTGATACGAAGAACAGTTGCTATGGTTTAATAAACTTATCTGTTTTGTTTATAATGTACCTAATGAATACTTAGGAAATGTTTAAACAATAATGCTAACGATATAAAGTAATAAACATACCTAAAAATACCTCTTAATCCACTAACTACCAATTTCTCTTTGTTATAAATGTGAAGTTTACTATGAAGTTTGACTGCTCGTTTCTCAGTCACGCTCCAAAGGCTGAGTGAGTTTGAATGAATGGAAGTAATACAAATGATTATGCGTTGTATCACAAAAATGCAGTCCTTTATGCTCTATCATTCTCTTCTATATTGTCAACGATTGTAAAACTTTATTTTAAATAATCTTAGTAATCCGCAATAAGATTTCATCTCAAGTAAAGATAAGGAACATCTTTTGCCGCATATAATTTGTTTTTCGCTAAAAGACCTTATATTTTTTCTTTATAAACAAGTTTTTTGCTCTCCTGCCGCTTTAGTCTCAAGGATAAAAAAAGATCTAGCTTTAGGAGATAAACAAATGGCTAATCGAGCACGCTGACAGCCGTTGGGATATTATGAAATATTTCTTCGTCTATATTAGATAAGCCTAAATATTTCTCGTCGACTCCTTCCTTAACGGTCCCAACGTTATCAGTAAGGGTGTTAAACCCCAAACGAGTTTGCTTCCCGAGAAAACCGCTATCATTTTTTATAACGCAATATGCCACTCGTAAATAGTCTGGGAGCTCTTTCCTTTAGGTTATTTGCTTTTGTCTAAAGGGAATCTAGAAAAACAGACTAGCTAAATGTGTTTGATTGTTTATTTTACTGTGGAGACAGAGTATTGCTTCATGTTATTATCACACATTTTAGCTCAATGATTTATGATACGGGCACTAGTTATTTTACTTATCTTATTTTGTATTTATAGTTACATTTTCTTCTTGTTGCTTGAGTGGTAATTTGGCGCAGACCTGGCTCAATTTACTAAATGTAACAAAGCGTGTTAACAACAAATTATTTTTCTGTATAAGTCAGTTCAGTGAAAAAGACTATTATGAATGGTTTAAGAATAAATGAGATTCTTTCTTTAACCTTATTTTTATTTATTATACTCATAATTTTACCGAAATTGCAACTGAAAATTATACGTAATTAATCTTCATAGCTAGGTATTACTCAAATGTTATCATCTTTACAAATTTTGATAACCTTTACTTACAATAATCAGAATTATATTGATTGGCATAAATCGTCATAAAAAATGTAACTTCGCCTCGTGTCATACACATAATACATACCATAATGGCTTTACTTTTATGCATTTTTATTTTTTTATTCTAATAATTCAAATTCATATTTTTAACCCGATGCGCAAGGGACAGTCGTCCCAAAACTACATACAAAAAATGGAATTACAGGAATCGCGATTAAAGCTATAAAAAAACCATTAATTTTATGCGCGCACTTATTTATTTATTTATTACTCACTGCTTATATGGGTGTATAGCCTATGGTTATACGGTAGAAAAGAAAATTACTGTGTAGATATCGGAATAAACTTCTTTAGACGACTCATTATAAAGGCTCATTAACCACTGTTCATGGTTTTGTGATGTCTTTATGGGTATTTACAATAATTTAGTATAAGTAGTACGTATATACGTTAGAGTATTAGATAGAACTGTTCAATCTAAAATATATTCTTATCAATCGAATCTTAATCAACGAAAAAACGACTTACCTACCAGCGATAAGTTTGGGTTAACATAAAAGGACACTGAATGTTAGCCTCTGCAAAGATTTCAACCGGAGGTGGCTATATTTCAAAGTTTATATAACGTGGCCTGCTTCACCTCAGATTCTGTACGTTTCATCTCCATTTTATTTTCGGCTTAGATAAGCCTCTAAGATTTTTTTCCTAGATAAATGAGATACGCTGCCGTTTACGGCAAGTTAATTTATCTTTTTCTTTGCAATATTTGTATTTGATGTTCTTTAGAGTATCATGAAATTTCGCCGTGTTTTTTATTTATTCTGAATAAATCGCGGGGCGGACTTATTTACATGAGGTTTTTTAAATGAGGCTGAGAAATGTGAGGGGGTTTTCTGTTCATGAACCGCGTAACTTTGGTATGGCGTAATAAAATTCAGGCATCTGTAACGTAACACATGTTATTGCGTGTTTCCCGTCGAGCTGTCATTCTGTGACGAATCACGTAAGCTCGTAACCTGCCTAGTTTGCTCACTTCAACAACCATTCAGAAATACATTGAATGAATTTTCCTTTCCAGCTAACCTATTTTTGCGATATCTGAGTCAAGTGACAAACGATCAATTCTGAATGTAAATAATGGTATTGTAAGACAGACTACGGCCTTGAGCGCATCTGTCATACGTATTTGTTAAATGTATCGGATTAGAATAATGTAGATATTGATATCTATTGTATTATTTGTAACATGACTCACTAGCCGAGAGCTTTAAGCCACGTTAAGAGGTTGTGTAGAGATATCAAAAGCATAACGATATGTCGTAGGAAAATAGTACTTATCGATTAATTATCTTATCCTCATATTATAGTTAATATCTTATCGGATAAAGTGACCTAAGGCCGAGAATAAGCCTCGTTAACATCAAATAATCAGGTCAAATCATGTTCATTGTCCTAACAAAACCGTTTATTATTAGACTACCAGGTCTACTAGATCACGAGATTACCAGTAGAAAGATCAAAAATAATAATGTTGATACTAATGAAATGCATTGTCGCCACCCTCTACTTGATAAGAGTATAAAGAAAGTACCTACTGAAGATCATCAGGCCTAAAAAGTTAACTAGAATTTTTTGTATGACATACTTATAGGCGTTTCTTTGTATAAGGAAATTAATAAACTTCTCGTAATATTCCGCTGGAGGACAAGACAAACATCGCATTGGATGTCGATCCGTGGAGACGTTAGGTAAGTTGGTCAAAGTTAATATTACCTGTACCTACTTACCAACTTCATATTGAGGAATATGAGAAGCTTGCAAACTTAGAAGTGAAGAATGTTTTAATCATTTCTTATAAGGTAGTATTTTATAAGGCTAGTATTTTATACTTGATATCTAAACTGAAATTAAAGCCGAAAAATACTTATAAAAAAAGGGATTCTGTTTCATACAATTTTATTTGTAAATAAATTCAGTGACAATGAAATTCAATATTATTTATTCATCACGAAAAATACTTAGTTATTTGAAGAACAATGGTTGATAGTCCAAGAGCAAAGGTCTATATCGTAATCTATTTGCGAAGAAGTTCGATCCTTAGGGAGATAAGTTTTTACTCGCAGAAAGTACTTTTATCAGTGTTATGAACTCGAGGGAAATCTACACTTACTCCTACGGCCACGAGTTTCGTTTGAAATAACACAAGAACTTATGTTATGGTTGACTCTGTATCAAGTTCACTTGAATATCAACGTAAATTGATGTGATATATCACTATTGGCTTTTCCACATGTTTGAAGTCAATAGTCCGTTGTCTACAAATAATTCAGTTTTGTTTGAAGGACATTTTTATCCATAACTAGTTTTCTGCCCCACGGCGTCACCCGCATTCCCGAGGGATCTTATCTTTTCCCGAGATAAAAAGTATCCTATGTTTTATTCCAGGATATGAACTACCTGTGCTAAGTTTCATCAAAATCCGTTTAGCCGTTTTTGCGTGAAAGAGTAACACACATCTTCATCGCATCTTTACACACATCCATCCAAACATACTTTCACATTTATAATATTAGTAGGATATTGCGACTCTTCCAAATGTAATTTTACATTGTAATCAATCACTCTGTTTTCCGAGAAATATTAAATTACATGATAATTTAATTACATCTCATGTCTCTAAAAAAATGTCAACAGTTTCACAAAAAGATGATCCTACTTGATAAGTCCTTACTGTCGCCTATAGAAAATTGCAATACCAGGGGAATTGTTAATGCGCTGCTGACCTTGAAGAGCTCTATTTAAGCCTTTTTTTAAAGAACCACATGTCGAAGCGCTGAGGGAAAACCGTAATGGGGAGCTTATTCCAGACCCTAATGGTCCGTAAAAGGAATGTCCGAAACGTTGCGTAGACGACCGAAGCGGCTAGAATTAAATTACTTATCTATAGGTACATATAAAACACTTTTCTTGACCGACTGAATGCATAGCCTAAATCGCTGGGGCTAGAAACAATTAATGTCACGTAGATGATTTTTCAACACACTTGCTCGTAAAATGATCCTTATTACATCGCTTTTCATTATATTTATTCTGTTATATTACTGTCGAATAAGCAATACAAGGTGTACGCTCATTTAATAATGTCAATTTATGCCGTATTTATGATTACAGCAATTTCCACTACAATTTGCGTGTGTAACCTTACACTCGGTCCTGGTTAAACAAGTCTAGTTTACAAACGTTTAATGTTGAACCTTATTTGTAGATAGATAAGATTGACTTACAGAATTCATGAAACATAAACGTGCGGTGTAATAAGTTTAGGCGTTCTGGGTGGCCTTATATTACAAAGCACGTGTTGTGTTTATGAAGATCCTAACAAACGCGTTGACAGTTTTGTATTTTTTTTCATCATGAGATTGTGTTGGAATATTACTTTCACTATATTAGTGTACCTAAGTTATGAATGGGTAATAGAAGCTGTGAATGGTAACATATCCTACATAATTTAAATAAACGTTTCAGAAATTATATTGTAAAAAGATGAAGTTTTCTGCAAACAACACAGCACGTGTTTACTCACATTTATGGTGATGATAGCTCAGCGTTAGCCGTAGCGTGAGTCGTGGGTTTGGAGCATTCGATTAACAAAAAGTGTTTACCACAAGTAAGACTTAAAAAAATGCACATCATCGTTACGTCAGCGCTCTACGTGTCTTCCAAAATACAGTACTATTTTATTCTTACTCTGTACTATAGAAGTTGTTTCCCGCACTTCAGTTTACGTCAATCACATGACTGTTACATTTCCGTATCAAAAAGTAAGAAGTTGCAAGTAATCTGTAAAACGTAAGCCACATAAGTTTCCATCACGATACGTCACGGCGGGCATTTATGTCATGTCGTTCCAATGGAGCGACGTTGACTTGACTGTACGTTTGGGGATCCAATACTGAGTCTCAGTCAAAAAACTATCGATTAACTTCTATATCCGATCTCTTCCGTAACTGTCGACGCGGGCTAATTAATCAGATATGATAATAATTTTCCGTCAGGTTGCTAATGAAATTTTAACAAAGGCGTCATTGTCACAGCTTGTTAATATTTTACCCTTTAAATAAATAGATAAAACGTGTTGCCGGAAATTATTTGATGGATATCAAAAGGTTTTTGGTTTTATCCTTTTTAATTAATTTTGTTAATTAATAATTAAACGAAACGCTACAACCTCGCTTAAACTTCGGAATTAAATTGATTAAATAGTACATACAAGGTTAAATAAATTCAAGAGTAATTCAAGTTTTATTTGCCTTATAGTAAAGGTCTGTTTAATTCTATATTCATCATTAGATCAATAGTGACATCATATACAGGGTGTCCGGTAAGTAGTACGACAAACATAAGGGGGAGATGGGTGGGCGAGCAACAAAAAAAGAGCTCAATGAAAAGGTTTTTGAGATATTATAATATTTCAGATTTTTATGTATTGTGTTTTCAATTTTAGATATTAAATATCTCAAAAATGGTGATACTTTACAAAGATCATTTTTGTATATTTGGTAGGTGACCCACCCACCTATCTCCCCCTTAAGTTTGTCGTACTACTTACCGGAAACCCTGTATAAGTACTCATAGGTTCATATTTCCAAACTAATTGCCATTGGTTGACCACATCTATATTTATACTGGCTTTCGGACAAATTTGTAATAAAATAGAATGGCGGAAAGAGGCGGCAATAAACTCAGCAATTACCCTTTGCAAAACTAATTACAATGAATTAAAATAGGTATCGTTGTTGCGCGAATGCGAACGCGATACGTTCATAGTTGGCTGACTTGAAAGCTCGGAGGCTCCACATAAGTAACTTGTCTTCGACTTCTCCGACTCGCTTCCTCGCGGTGCATAACTAAGCGGCTCAACTAAAACTTACGCTGAAACTTAGCTCGTAGCTTCCTGTGTCACGATGCTTTCATTTGTTCCATTAAGAGTTGACTGTTGTGTTGCGTATTGCTCTCATTTAGAAATGGCGTGAATTTCATAGACAAATGGTCGATTGTATTACAGTTTACTTTGCTACTGCCAGGGAAACTAAGTAGGTACATAGTTATACAATGTAGTTATATATCTGTTAATTATTATAATTAAATACTAACTATACTATGTTAGGAACTCATATTCTGGGGTAGGTATGTGAGCTCATTTATCGTGTACTAAATCAAAAAATCAAAACTCATTTATTCAGTTTAGGCCCTGGTTAGGCACTTTTGAACGTTTAAAATTGACTCTACCACAGGTTCGGATTACACTTAATGAATCCGGCATGAAATTTTAGAATATTTTTTTTGCCGTGTATATTTCTTAAATTTATTTACTAACTTCGTTTATCACCAGTCACTACCTAAGTCATCGTCGACTGCAACAATAGTGTAGGTATTGCAAGTATAACGTCGTCCTTCTTGATCGGCTATGATCGAACCGCGAACGCTCGCATCTGTAAACCCTATAGTGTAGTATTAGTTACTAATTTTTGTTTCCTTGTATTTAATTCCGGGGGCGTAACTGTGCCTACTTAGTTTGCATGTAAAACGAATGTAAAATAATTACGAATGTAAGTTTGAAACTAACGTTTCGTAAGAATAAAAAATGTATTGTTTTGCGAATGGAAAAGTTGTACAAGTACCAACGCCTTCATATAATAGGTCTTTACCTATGAAATTGCCGTTCTGCAGTACTGGCCATTTCAAATCAAAATAATTTTTGTTTGGCTAAGAATTATAATTTCAAATTAATTTTATTTTAAAAACATGGTTTTTTTTTCCTAAAGTAGTCATTTGTTTATTGATTTAGTGTAACATTTTCATCGCATTTCAATATTTTTCGTTATCATGGATACGTAAAAAATTCGAGTAATTATAGAATATGAGTACCGTCGTGGCAGCAACGCGGCACAAGCGGCACGCAACATCAACGACGTTTACGGAGCTAACACTACAAACCAACGCACCACCTGTTATTGGTTTGCTCGCTTTCGTTCTGGAAATTTCGACCTGAAAAATGAACCTAGTGGTCGTCCGAAGACTTTGGTCGACAATGACGAATTAAAGGCGATTGTGAAAGCTGATGATACACTGCTGAATTAGCAGTAGCTTTTGACGTTAGCGTCAAAACAATATTGGTCCATTTGCATCAAATTGGCAAGGTAAAAAATCTTGACAAATGGGTGCCCCACGAACTCAATGATCGCCAGCGCGAAGTACGCGTCGAGACGTGCCTTGCACTGCTCAACAGACACACAAATGAAGGAATTTTGAACCGCATTGTTACCTGCGATGAAAAATGGATTCTCTTGGATAACCGCAAGCGCTCAGCAAGTTGGTTGGATCCTGGTTCAGCACCTAAACAATGCCCTAAACGAAAACTTACCCCTAGAAAAGTGATGGTCACTGTTTGGTGGTCTAGCGCCGGTGTGATTCATCACAGCTTCTTACCAAACGGGGTGAGCATTACTGCAGATGTGTACTGTGAAGAACTGAACACAATGATGGAGAAGCTGGCACATCTCCAACCAGCATTGGTCACTCGTCTCCGCTGCTCCTGCACGACAACGCGCGACCTCATACTGCACAGCAGACGGTCTCCAAGTTGCAAGAACTGGGGTTGGAAGCTCTCCGTCATCCGCCCTACTCACCAGATCTTGCGCCTACAGACCACTACTTTTTCCAGAATTTGGATAACTTCCTGGCGGGAAAAAAATTCAATACCGGAGAGGTAGTACAAAATGCTTTTAAAGAATTTGTTGCCTCCCGTCCAGCTGATTTCTTTAAGAAGGGCATCAATAAACTGCCACTGCGTTGGCAAAGATGCATTGATTGCATGGGTGATTACTTCGATTAATACAAATAAAAAATACATGAAAAAAAATCGTTTAAATTTTTTCATACAAAACGGCAATTTCATAGATAAAGCTAATATTTAGACACTAGCTTTTCACCCAACGGTTTCTCTCTTAGGAGCAAAATTTCAGCAAATACTATTTAAAGCCCTTTACGTCCATTATAAGAAGTCCATATCTGTACAGACAATGAATAAATAAACAAATAAAGTATATATCTACAGACTGGAGCCTTCCTCGATACTATGAAAAGAATATGTTTTCCATTAAATTTTTCGACACTGATAGCTAGAATTTCAAAGAACTTAAAAAACAATTGTATTTTTTACCACCTCTTTTTTCCGCTTAAACGTTTTAAATAAAATTTTAAGTATTGACTACAAAAATATAATTTCTAAAAATAAATTAAATATTGTATATTATGTAATATGTATACATAATATTATAAATTTATCATCAAGAATAACACGTAACTTTCTTTCCAATTTTACCCAGTTAGAAGTTTAATAAATCCTTCCTTAGTGGTTGCCTCTGCTATTAATAAAAACCGTAGGCATATTTTCAATTTTCTAACGTCAACGGTTTATGCTGTGCATTGATTGATTGATCGCATCTACTTCCTTTACAATTTGAATTATGAAAAACATAAATACGAGCTTACTGAATGTTAAAAATAACAAATTTTAAGTAGATTTGACCATAAATAAGTTCACGTTTCAATAATTTAATACATTCCTAGGCCCAGCACTTTTGGCTATGAGCTGAAATGTCAGTGTGAAATAGTCAGTTTTAATTCTCCTTTTATAGAATAGATTTCTGTTCAATTAATCTTATGACCCTCAATAGCTTAAATTAAATAGTTTTTATAATACTTACAACCGTCGATTGAGTGGTCAACTAATCAAACCATCCTCAATAAAAAAGGAATCTACATAAATGACCTATCTACTGTGAAGATCGTAGGGCAGAGGTTTCATCCTACGACTGTTCACTTCAGCTACCGGAGTTAGAATGCATGCCGAGCTACAGCTCTGGTGTCCATCCGCTAAAACCACAGAGCAAAGGCTAAAACGCTTCCACCGCCATCTTTCTTTTCTTCATCACTGCTTTATGGAATACTTTTAATGGCGGTCTTGACATTCTTAAATTGATACTTTTATTTAAGTTTATCAATAAATTATTATTTTACGATAAAGCAGCTCTAAAATCATACGATAAACAGAAAAATCATGACACTACTCTAATTTGCATATGTAACTCAGTAAAGGTCATACAAGGGGATGATTGAATAACGATCCTGTTACAACATAGTAAACACTCCAAATGTTGTTTGTAGCTCGCAGGCTTTGTGATATCCGATACTCTGATTGCATAGTGCTTTCTATTCAAGAATACATATACATATTGCTATTTTAGCGCACTTGTGATAATGTAGTCACAAAACTAAATGATAGCAGAGGTTATCCTGAAAAACGCGAAAACTATTTATCGCTTGAATCAGGTAAGATAAGAGATAAATAGATAAGAGCTATAAAAGTATTATAGAAAAGAATTTCTAGATTGAATTGTTAGATGTCAGGTATGCTCGTAACGCTCCTTACAAAAATAAATATTTTTATCGTTCAAGTGTTCAGGGAAAAATTGCTTTGTAGGAACTATGAGTCAACATTTGGCCGAGATCACATAGATTTGGACGTGAATTCCGGACCCGAGGAAACACAACTTAGTAAAAATATAAAAACGTTTCTTTAACAATTTTGTTTTTACAACCTTTTCCAATTACTACCTACGGACTTTATGTTTTACCTGGAGAATAATAAAAACCCTTAACATCACAGATTTTGGGACTTTCAATTAAACTTTAGGTAATCACCGTTTTATTTAATACGACAGCCGGTTTACTTTGGGAAAATTGCCAAGTTTCGTCAATCTAATCAGAATCTTTTTTAGAGTGTTGTAATTATTTTGATGGCAAACATTTTGAGTTCCTCTTTATTTATTACGAGAGTCAAGTTGATATTATAATTTTCATGTTTGTTTAGTTTATTATTCGAAATGCGTTCCCAGTTTAACTTTTATCAACTCTAACTAAACTCACTGTATACTTGCGGTAAGACTAGTTCGAGTAATCGTGTAACGGAGCTGCGGTTTAGCCATGTGACCTATTTGTTACTGTAAATTTTCAAGCAATTGTCAAACTTTTTAAACGCATTATACCTTTGATTTTAATTTTCTGTCATAACTTCTAAGTAATATCTGCAATGTAAAATATTTATATTTATGTAGATAGGAACATACATAGAGTACAACTAGTAGATTCTTACAAAGCCCTAATACAATATAATGGTGACCCTGCTAATTAAAGGATGCCCGCAATTTACTTCGACGATATTGCTAATATCGAAGCGTGTAAACCCTTCGCAAATGAATTTTGACCTACGCAATAAACAAATTTATTAGTACCCATAAAGCTGCCTTTTATTACCTGTACCTAAAGTAAATAGTGTTCTAAAATTATTTCTATTAGGGAGCAATTCGGGTTCAAAGAAGCAACATTATATAATAAGCAACAATTTGAAGTAGAAATTTAAAATTTTGCCAACAAATAAAAATCTACCTGAAGGTTTATTATCAAGGTTTTTTACATTATTTATTGTAATGTGTGGGTCAAATAAACGTTATCTAAACTCATTGTTTCTTCGTGGATAGAACCTTGGATCCAACACCCTGGCTAATACCGCGGAGGACAGCTAGTTTTTTATATATTGACTAAATAAAACTACCTATTAGGTAGTTATGTAATAGTTAATTAAAAAAATTAGCAGAAAAATAGGTAACATTAGTAATAATAGGTATAAGCGGTCAGGGCTACGTACTTTTTTATTTCAAAAACCTTTAGATATATTTAGTTTAGCAACTCTCCAACATTTTCTGCCTAACTTTTACCTTTTCTGAGTAACAGATCCTTACTAAAGTTAAAATCCACATGTATACACACTTGATACTGTTTCTGAACAAGTTTTGTTCAAAATGTAACACGCTTTGTCGTTTTCGTAATTTTACTCCTGCAGCTAAGATGCTGTCTAATGTTATAGTGACGTAAGGTAAGTAATCAATAAATAGGTCAATAAACTATCTGTGTTAGATGTAAATCATATCGGTAGATTGGTTCTATATGCGGTTGAATGACGAACAATTGCTGACAAGATAGACAAATAAAGAGGGTTACAATGGAAGGCAAGAAAGCTTGATAGTGTGCTATTAGTTCTTGATGGATGAAAAGGTTAAAGAAGCTACTTATCTTTAAGTTAGCGAAACCGTATGTCTTATAACAAGCAGAGTAAATAACCTGCGGTAAAGGAAATATTTGCTCTCGATTCCATCAAGAAATGTGCGTATTGACTATTCATACCTACATGTGTTCCAATGTACACATTGAGATAGGTTGAGAATAGGGTTGCTACTTCTACAGTTTCATCTCCTATATACCTTTATTTCTTTTTTTACTCAAAAATAAGCCAGGGGGTGCCGCAGCCAAGGGGTTAGTTACACTATTTAAGGTTCCCCATTTCTACCTCAATTAGACTCAATTACATAACCCCAGGATAGTGTTGATTATTATATGCAGCGCAAATTAAAACCTCTCATTTACTATAAAAAACAAAAACAACATGTTGGTGTATGAGAAAGTTTTCCGTGTCACAAATGTGTGCGGCGAGGTGAAAATGTCACGCAACACAAATACGGTGCTCGTCTAGCCTTTTATTGGAAAAAGCTCACTGAATAACGAAGTGATCGTAGAATATATACACCAATACATATTTTACCAATATTACACCATTTACACCGCATGCCTAACTTTGAAGATGAGATTTTAGGTACCTACTACAGTTTGTCTTCAATTTTGGAAAAAAATACCTACATGGCGGATGACGACATCTTTAACAACCCTCCCACCTCAGTTCATTGATAAAAATACCATTTGTCCCGTCTCTTTTTGTTATTTATATTATGATGTTAGAAAGTGACGGATAAGTTAAAAACCTAGGATTTACTAGACTGGCTGTAAACATCTCACATAATAAAGCCAATAAGGATGGTGACTGACATATCAAATCAGCTTCATTTTTTATTAAATCTCCAAACGATTATTTATACGTAGTTTTTTTATGAAATACTGGTTTGTGACGTCATAAATATATACCATCAAAAGACCTATTCTTTGGCGCTATATAGGTAATTAAAAATCACAAAAAGGCGGAATTTCACGAAGTGTTCGCTATTTTTTTCTTGAACAACATCACTATTGATTTGATTTCAATAGAACACAGAAGGTACTATAATTATGTATTATTCCGATTTCCTAGATACATTTTTTGTTATAACATGACACTATTTTCACAACTCCACTTCCAAATAAAATCGTACTTTTATCGGTGAATGAATGAGGTAACATGTTGGTATAAATGAGTCCATGAGTTGTAGAAAACCCAAGGATAGTTTCGCAAGGGCTGACCCGGATATATCATTTGTCAGTAAAACCTCACGAGCCAGATAAAATGGACGGATTCAAAGCCCGTGAGCGTGCGAGTTGGAAGTACAATAATTCATGCTCAGTTTTATGCAATAGAGGTAATATAGTAGCTCTGATATCATTAGCATTTATATAATGTTTATTTATATTCAATAATTAAATAATTATATTAAATTTATTTTTATTTTTCTGATAGTATTTAAATACAAAATTTCCAAAAATTACCTAAAAAAATTATTTCCAGGAATTGCGCTTTTTAAAGAGATGCAGAGAGCGTCTGCGCATCCATAACGCAAATATGTTGCCGAAAAAACCCGAACCTAACCGAATGGTGACGGCGCTTCTATCGCCGAGTCATCCCATTTTCTGCGCCTGTGTTCTAAAAATACCATTATACGGTTGATTTGAATTTCATTCACTTAATTGTGCTTATACTATTAATGTGTCTAATCAAATTCCTTTCTTCTTTAGGCAGGGAAAAGAAGACCCTAACTTTGACTATTTCATGTCAGTTCCACGATGGAAGAACTATCACGGAAGCTTCTGTAGACAACTCATTTAGTACATAGGTACTACATACATTCCCTAGGTATAAGTATTAAGTTAATCTCAATGTAGCTGACGACAGCTACCATCAACATCAACGTCAGGCTAGTGCACCTCTTTTTACTCAGCTGATGTGTATGCAAGATTGAAGTAACTACTCGTAATTACTATAGTCGTTTCATTGATCTGCTACTACTGGAGCACCGCTCGGTCCGTATTTTGGAATATTTTAAAAAAAACCTGTGGCACTCGGGGACTGCCGCGGTAAAGCTATTGCATACTTTACATCTATATACTTTCTCACAAACAGCTGCTTACATATTCGTCCGATTTCGGAGCAGCTCGTCTCGATCCGTGCGAGCTTCGTACAGTCGTGCCATATACATACACGTTAAGCGAACGCTCGGCCGAGCTACATGGTAGGGGGGTGTTAGGTTTTATTTTCGTTACGGAATTTCTTGATTCGGTCGCCGCGCTCAAAGCCCGCGATAAAAGCTATGCAATAGCTCAACAATCAAAAAATGGTTATATTTTACCTACATACATGAATATAATAAAATTTCTAATATACTTCATCTATATTAGATTATATTAATATATATCAAACTGATTTCCATGTAAAAAATGCACTTGCAGTATTTAGCCTTGCCAACAAAGCTTCAAATGCCGACATCACCCTAAGCCAATTCTGCGAGTTAAGAACATTTAACCCGTAACAGCTACAGATACTTATACAGTAACTATGCTGAGTTTAATGGACTGTAAGGTTCACAGATAAGGTCCAAAACTGAGTTTGCGCTGATAATGACATTTACACCGGCATTCTTCGAAATGCATGGTTGTAACCTGATAGCAATCGAAAATACAGACAGTTGGCGTCATCGCATCGTCCCATCTTACTATGTTGTTTCAAGGGGTTATACCGAAAACGGACCCTTATTAGCGAAGTTACTTTGTCCGTTTATAGCTCAACTTTAATATTATTACTGAAACATTTTAACCCGTATTATGAAAATTAAGTGAAGCAGTTTTAGTTGAAGTACTTTTATCTTGAAAGCATTTGAAGGTCTTACTTGTGTTGTGTGTGTTTTAAAAATTATCCTTAGGTCGTCTAGAAGAGATGCCCCCATTGTATAGCAATTAATAATGAGAATTTCTTGTTCTTTATTATTGGTGTACTACAAAAAGTTTAATCTATTTTCAAGAACGATCTTTTCGAAACTACCTTGATTATAAAATAATAAAATTCCAGAAATCGCGATTATTCTTATAACATGTCTAATAAAATAATAAATAAAAAAAATAAACATTGATTATCAATGTATAAGTTTCGTGTATGTATATGTATTTATAAAGCTAAATTATCGACTCGATTTGGATAGGTAGAATGGGTATAAGATACTATTTATCCTATTAGCTACCACACTGTATTTTAAATAACGCTGTAACTTTATCGCAATTTTCTTAAACTTTTTCAATCGTTTTTAGGGTTGAATAAAATTTGCATAGTAGTCACTAAGATAAGACAGAGTTATTTAGATGTATTTGAGGTTTTCAACATGACTTCACGACTATTTTATCGTTTGCCTGAAGTCAACTTTGTTACTTATTAAATAAAATAAAAGGCAATTTAGTGTGATTCCTTTAATCTTATTTGAGATACTAAGTGCGAAGTTTTTATAACACTGAAAAATTTCTGTTAGACTATTGTTAGAATCTAAAGACACTTTTCATACCTAGTATCTTCTTTTATTTTGCTTTGCTACGTGATATGAGGTTCATCATCGAGACGAATTTGAGGAAGAGGAATGTATTTATTAATAAATACTAATAATAATATATTGCTTCGCGTTTATCATTTATGTTTTACAACTTCTCATCTGTGCTTTATTCAATTATTCTCAGTAACATGAGATTAGTAAAACGTTTAAGTTAATCTGGGTGTTTTAGTGCTGTCATCGTAGTCAAACTATTATATACTTAGAAATTCTGAAACAATTTCAAAAATATAATTTATGTATTTAAATAAAGGCGTTATTTTCTTATTTTCATAAAATATATCACATGGATAATAAAAACGCATTGTTTAAAATTTATTTCACGATAATTTTACGCTGCGTAAAAATGCTACAGAATAAAACTCCGTATAATTTGTAACTGAGCCACATTCGTTTTATATGGGGTCGTAAAACCGTAAAACAAAAGTTGTCCTTTCATAATAATATACACAAATTATAATAATTTCACATTTTTATTTTTGCATCATCAACATTTTTAGCAAATGAAATAAGTTCCATATAAAATAGTATGATTTATTTGTCAAAACTATTGATAGTTTAAATGGAAAAACTAAGACTTCAACTATAAATGAAAAAACATATTGAAGGATACATATACAAACATCACAAGTATGTATGTATACATATACTTCATGCTAAGTATGTATATGTGAGCTAACTTTTTAAGTCCGATCAGCCCGGTATCACTTTTGGACGATCTTAAAAGGAATCTTTTACTTCCTTACTTTCAATCTTGTTCTTACATACCGTCAAGTGAAATCTGCTACTAGAATATTCAGAGGGGACACAAGTCAACAAATCCAATTTGTATTTGCGTTTTCACCAAAGATTTCCTAAGGAAATTAAATCATTTCAAGGTTTCAAGTGTCGCCCTTCCTTTCAAAATTGTTTAATAATGATTTAATTTAAATTACGTCGGTTAATTGTTTTATGTATTTTGATCCCATTATAGTTATTAAGGGAATTTGTTGAGAATTGCCTATTATTTGGTATTTAGGTTGAATATGCTTGTACATGTCAAAAACTCCAAATCCTCTCCAACTCCTGCTACGAAACTCACACCGTTTGTTTCTACATTTACTTTACTTCAATAATAAAACTGAAGAACTATTAAATAGGTATAAACCTAGATTGAATTAGTTACTGGTCATAAGAAATGTAATACAGAATAACTTTCCACTAAATAAGTAAGAAATACGGAACTAATTACCCACATTTGTAATGTACACCACGATATCCTAATAAAAGAGGTGTACAGTTAATTAGGGCATAAAAAGATCCCTAGCTGAATTATTCGTGAAAATTTGCATTTTAAATAAGAGAACAATGCTAAAGCATCCCTGCACAATAATTTTGCTTACGTCATAGGTCGTAACGAGTTTCGGTCGATGTACTTTCATAAGTGGATCATTACTCACAGCTTTTGTTAATTACTGTACCTACGTACCTACTAACCTACTTGTTGTGTAATTATTAATATTATTGTTGGGCTCATACTAATGACAAAAGGGTTTTAAATTTTTTATATTAAATATTGATATTTCATGGTAATCTAATCAGGCAATATCTGATCGTTCAAGATCTCGTTTTGTCATTTGAAATTTGAATACTGTTTGTATGTTGTAACTGAGTTTTGTAGTTGAGTCGAGTAGTTGAGTACGACTGACAATCAGGTAGACTATCAGAGTCACCTGATGGTGAGTGACTATCGTCGCCTATAGACAACAATGCCAGGGGGATTGCCATGTGTTGTACTGTAGGTACACCTTATTACAATTATTTAAAGGCAACTGACCGGAAAACACCAACAGGTGCTTGGCGACAGCTTTTCAACTTGAAGGTGGTAGGCAGCCAGTCAAGTACCCTACCACCGTGCTGTGGTTTCCTCACGATGTCTTACTTCACCGAAAACTTAAGCTCATATTAGGATTCGAACCCACGTCGCGGTTTTCGCCGTCACTACCTAGCGCCATACGTATATCCGTAAACTGTCTATTATCTACGAGTATTCTGTGTATGTGATGTATCACAAAATGAAGTTGTTTATTTTTAGTGCAGCGATGTATTATGTAGATCCGTCTCTCAATTCAGATCGGTGGTTGTGGCGGCAGGCGCTCATGTTGCGTGTTCCATCCCATTAAGATAAGCCACCCAAAACGAGACGCGTAGCTTAGGATTAATGACCGGAAACGTAACGGTGTCTACAACAGTATAACACATTTGAATGGGATCCGCAAACACCATAAAATAAGCAAAAATGTGAATTATAAGCGGTTCTTTGCTCGTTTTCTAATTTTATGCTCTCAATAAAACGATCCCATTATTATGATATATTTATTGCACTTTTTAAAAATAATGAACATTTTAAAAATAAAAACAGAAAAAATCTGTATATAATATATAAATAAAAATGAATCCCTATTTCAGTTGGTCACGCCATAACTTGAGAACAGCTGCACTGATTTCATTCAACGGTAGTGACGTCGGCTACCGCGGCGAAAGTCGAGAGCTTGAGGTTTCGGTGAAGGAAAACGTCGTGAGGGAACCATAGCACGGTGGTAGGGTACTTTGTATTACTGGACTGGCTGGCCACCTGGCCACCCTCAAGTTGAAAATCTCGCTAAGCACCTTTTTTTTTTTATATTCTGCATAAGCTTGTGTTTGACCACAATCTCACCATGGTAAGTGATGATGTGGCCGAAGGTGGTAAGCACACAAAGCCTAGAAGGGAACTGGCTCTCAAGTGCAGCTGTCGGAACACACCGATAGGTGCTTGGCGACAGATTTTCAACTTGAGGGTGGTAGCCAGCCAGTCGGGTACTACAAAGTACCCTACCACCGTGCTATGGTTTCCTCACGATGTTTCCCTTCACCGAAAGCTCAAGCTCATTGTAGGATTCGAACCCACGACCTTCGTCGCGGTATTCGACGTCACTTACCACTGAGCTATCATCGCCTTAAAACCTGCTGGTGTGTTCCGGCAGTTGCACTTGAAAGCCTCTTGCCTATCTGGTTTCATTAACTGTAAAAATGGTACTTATAGATCTCGTTGTGAGGTAGGCACTAAACAATCAGTATATTTCCCACTGGATTTTGGTCAACAATAACGAAGTGAAAATTTTTGTAAGATTTTATTCTAAAATACGATTGAAACTTTTCAAATACTTCGTGGGATTTAATGAAAAAAGTTTGAGAAATCTTAATAAAAAATTGCACCCCTTTTGAGTTGGAGTTGATAAATTTAATTCCTGAATAATTCGTTTAGAACTTTTTTATAAATACGGAGGAAGTGAAGTTAAAGATTATAATACTAATAATAATAATAAATATCCTCGGACATTTTTCACACACGGCTATCTGATCCCAAACTAAGCAGAGCTTGTAATATGGAAACCAGACAACTGATATACTACATATAATACTTTTTTTGTTGTATATTTTAAATGTTGATGAATTTATTTAGAATTAGAAATAAAAGTTAATAGTCTAATCATTTTGTTTATTCATTACCACAGACAGTACAGAAGAGAGAATTTGGTGGACAAGACCACACTCCATATAATAAGTAAAATACAGATAAGACATCTACAAAACTACGCTAGATAGCGCCACGTGTACCATTTAGACTATTAAGATTATAATATTTATCTTGAATTACAACATTATATACATACTTAAATAGATTGGTATCGACAGTCTTATTTTCATCAAATAGATTCATGAAATAGTTGATTTAATTCGTGTGTCCTATATTTATCTACTAGCTGACCCGCGCGGTTTCACCCGCGTTCTCGAAGGAACAGTTGAATGTTCAAAAATCCTTTATTAGCGGATAGCTACTCCCGCTATAAGGAATCTATCTGTCTTTGAAGTATAATACTACGGATTTTGTTCGCAATTTCATGGGTTTTAATTTAGTTTTGCGCGGCACCCAAATTTTTTTTAATTGTATGTATTTTTATACATTTGGATAATATCGTAATATTGGTAAATACCACTAAAAAATACCTAGGATTTTATTCCAAATTCAAAAAGTATATTTATGTTTACTAACCGCAGCGATGGAATTTCTAAAAGTTTGGATACAATTTTCTTTTCGAAAAACTTTGAATGTAAAATTGTTCATAAAAAATTTATTTGCCCCATTTTTTATCTTCTTTTTTTAAATTAAATTTTCAAAAATCCTTCCATCGCGGATATTCTATGAGAAAATCTAGCTGCCAAATGTGAAGTCTGATACATATTTCGTGTTTTTTATTTTTTCTTAAATTTGAAAAAAAAAAAAATGATCCCAAAAAATTTCAAACCC
This sequence comes from Ochropacha duplaris, assembly GCA_951361185.1. Classification (NCBI taxonomy): domain Eukaryota; kingdom Metazoa; phylum Arthropoda; class Insecta; order Lepidoptera; family Drepanidae; genus Ochropacha; species Ochropacha duplaris. Next base: position 6,057,089 of record OX592706.1, read on the forward strand.
CTTTCTACACCTTTTTATTTCAATTTTAGCCGATACCTGCCTACTTCCTATGAGGAATCTACCGGCCAAATGTCACCTTCTGATTTTTAATTTTTTTTTCTTAAAATTCTGAGATGTAAATTTTGAGGTCAAAACATTTAAATCCGCTTTTTACACCTTTTCTCCCCTTTGGGGGTTGAATTTTGAAAAATCTGTTCTTAGCTGATGTCTACTCATCATGAGGAATCTACCTGCCAAATTTCAAGTTTGTAGCATTTATACTTTCTGAGATTTCGTGATTAATCAGTCCGGTATTTCACGTTTAGGTATAAAAAACCCACTTTTTACACCTTTTCCCCCCTTTAGAGGTTAAATTTTTAAAAAATCCGTTCTTAGCTGACGTCTACTCCCCAGAAGAAATCTACCTGCCAAATTTCTAGGTTGTAGCATTTATAGTTTCTGAGATTACGTGATTAATCAGTCAGTGGTACGTTTCACGTTTATATACTTTTTTTAACAAGATACTAAATTGACATTTCAGTGACCTTAAACTTAACGCTTACAGCGGTTCACTATAGAACGGTTCACTATAGAAAAAAAAAAGTATTATTATAATATTAAAATATGAATTATAATCAAAACTTTCGCGAACTAAAGCAGATGAATGCAACTTGATCGAAGCGTCAAGGTTAGTCAAAATTATATTCTATGTGCGAATAATTGAAATAAATTAGTAATTCTAACATACATATGAATTTCAATTACGGTTGTATTACTTAATCCATTACTAACAATTTTCTAGTATGACTGAGCTAAGAGGAATCCTGATGCCTATAAAACAAATAGTTTGTCAAAGGGAACGTTCCTGGCTAGGTTACGCATACGCAATTTGTCCAAAATAGCCCCAATTTCCGACCCAAGTTCATTGTTAATTCATGGACATTGTTGGCTGCTTGTTACTACTTCCGAAGAACGAGTATAAGCGTCGTTTGACTCGTTTAACGCTTAAATTAAATTGTCTGTTATTCACAGACAGATTGTTTAATGAGTCTGTTAGAGCTTATATCAAACATACGCATATACAGGCAACGAGCATATTTCCAGAGAAGATCAAAAGTATATTTTTAAAATTTGATTGCTTTTTTGTGAGTAAACGATGGCATAAAATAAATAGATCACAACATACTTTACCCTACATAATCAAATTGACGAATTAAAATTACAGTAATAAAAGTACATATGTCCTGAGTCTGGGTGTAATTATCTATTTAAGTATGTATTTGCAAAAAAAAATATTATATTATCATCTGGTTTCCATATTATAAGCTCTTCTTAGTGTGAAAAATGTCCCAGGATATTTTATTTATTTATTTTATGATATTGAATTAATTTTCAAAAGCGGAACACTTTTCGGAGATTACCTCCAACATCCTAACATACGAACTTTACCTCTTTATATAGATAGAGAAGATTAAATTAAATATCCACCTTATCCTGTCTATAGATTTTATTTTTTGCTTATGAACTGATAAACCTTAGTAATGTTACATTAAAAAAAACGAAGAAACAAAATCTGTGTATTTTTGTTACAAACCCGGCAGTCGTCTGCGTGAACCTGTATTTTGGAGTTTGTTTCAACAACGTTACTGAATTTCAGTAGAATTTATAGCTCATGTACGACATAGGAATTCTCTGCGCTGAGGATCTATGCAAATTTTCAGCCACATCCGTTTGATACGAGTATACCTACCGTTAAAGCGTATATAATTTCATATTATAATGAAATTTATATGAGGCTCCCATACAACAAATGTGATTTCTTTGCTGTTTTTACGGAACCCTTCGTGCGCGAGTCCAACTCGCACTTGGTCGGTTTTGTTTAATTTTCTCTTCTATTACAATGTTATGAAAACGACATATTCTATTATTTTAGTGAAAAAACATCCGCGAGTGGACCGGAGTCACAAGCGCTGCTGAGCTGTTCCACCTCGCAAGAGACAACACCTAGTACTCGGAGATGATGGCCAACCTTCAGTAATTGGAGAGGACCCACAAGAAGTAAAAGTGAAAAAAAATCTGTAGGTAATAATCTACCTACCTATATCTACTAAACTTATTAGGAATCTTGAAGCTTTCATACCACATTAAGGTGATGATAACTCAGTGGTAAGTGACGTCGGATACCGCGATGAAGATCGCGGGTTCAAATCCTACAATGAGCTTGAGCTTTCGGTGAAGGAAAACATCGTGAGGAAACTATCGCACGGTGGTAGGGTACTTTGTAGTACCCGAGTGGCTGGTTACCACTCTCAAGTTGAAAATCTATCGCCAAACACCTATCGGTGTGTTCCTTGCGACAGCTGCACTTGAGAGCCAGTTCCCATCTAGGCTTTGTGTGCTAACCACCTTCGGCCACATCATCACTTGCCATGATGAGATTGCGGTCAAACACAAGCTTATCCAGTATAAAAAAAAGTTACTTATTTTGCTTTCAATAGCTATTTTGAAATGAGTACAACGCATACGCAGCTCATTACACTACAATGTGACTATCATGCTTTACTTACATCTTTGAAAGTATATTAAATCAAAAACATGATAGCTGGTACATCAACTGGCAAAATTGCTGCCAGTTGATAACAGGAGCAGAAAGTGCTATAATAATAAGAGAAAATGTTTATCACTACAAAGAATTTAAATATTAAGAACTAGAAATCCATTCTCACGTCAGATCTACAGCGTCTAATGCAATGTACCAGACATTTACAGCTTTTACTACTTGCAGCTTGTATCTGTCATTTATACTCCATCAAGATACTGAATAAATCAAGAATGTAATAATTACTGTAAGTCTCGAACCAAGATTTATGCCAATTATATTCACTAGGGTTCTAAATAAAACATCACATTATTTCTATAATTTTTTTTATATACACGCAATTCTCTTCTTATTTCTTTTTCACATATTTTATCACAACAATAACTAGTAAATTATTACGCCATCAGTCATAAACGATTAATTCCAAGTCTCGTGCCAACAAATAACGCTGTCTTACATAATGCATTTACAAATGTCTTTCAACAAATGCGAATTTGTGTATTTGCATTTCTACTCTAACTGTAGAATGGAGGAAACTGGAAATAATCTTAACATCAGAATAAATATAATATTGCACATTTGTTTTAATGGTTCGACATCTTCATATTAATGTGACATTCTTTGTTTAGTGAAATCACATAATAAATAATAGCATTTTAAAATAGTAGCAGTTTTACTATTTATTCTTATGGCTATGACCAATACGATAAATATTATAATTAGACTATTTACTACTACTTCTACAAGTGCTACGCCGTAACTACAGTTATGTGCTACGACAAGGTTATCGCTACGAGCGAATTCCCATTACTAAATTATTTTTAGAAATTGTTGAAGAAATTACAGAATACATAATAATACAGTAAAAACATAGTATGAGTGTTCATTTTTGTTTTTGTGGTTATGACTAATTACGATTATCTACATCTACGAGTATACGTGCTACGCCGTAGGCGTAGGGCGTAGCCGATAGGCTACGACCACAATCAATTGACACATGGTGTTAAGAGGGACGTAGGCTGCTTAGGATGAAGGAGCTAATCTCCGAAATTACTGATCTTATTTTGAAAATTTCACTCAGGGATTACTTTCTAAGTAAAACTAATTTTTGTTTTGAAAACGCGGGGCGACAGCATATATTATAATAAAGAGGTAGACTTTATTTTAGTTTGGGTTTGGATGACGTACAATTTTTTTTCACAAAAAAATAGCCACTTTATCCTTAAGTAGGTACTAACCATAAGCTTTACATTCCGAGAACGCGGGTGAAACTACAGCGGACAGCTTGTTAAAGATAAAAACCTGTATAACTTTCGTATTTGTTTGGAAAATAGTCCGAAATTCTGTCTTTTAAGTAGGCATGACAAAAGTTATACACAGAAAAATCTAGACTTTTCCCAATAAATCTCAGCATATAAATTTATGAAGACAACTTCTATTGGCATCACAAGAAAAGAATACTCGTAAAAATATGTGTAATAAAATGACTGATTTGTTATTTGTGTGAGCGAGTGCTTAACCCACGTAATAATGGAATATAAATATAGAAAGCGAACAAATAAATCTTCATTACAGTAGGTAGGTACTAGGTACATACGTTGGGTTATTCGGAATACTTATTTTTCCAATGGAGAGAATTGTTTCGGTCCAAACGCAAGATAAGACGCGTGTTTCTCACTCTTCGCGTAATAAATCTTCTAGGGCACCTTACGTCCTGATTTATTCAGTCGATAATCTCAACTTGTCCGGAACTTGTCTGCTCGAAACTTCGATGTGTTTTTACACGAATGAAAATATATTTGGGCCTTCGCGTTGAACGTTGATATCAAGTGACAGTGACGACGGGCTGAAATTAAATAAACCTTTTTTCACGTCTCGTTCTTTTGCGGTCACATTATGTTACCTACACTTCTGTGTCTACCTACAAGGTTATTAACATACCTATCCTTACATCTTCATTGCTCGAGGTTACCTTAGCTGACTTCCTGTTTATTCCGTACAGATCCCGCGCCGTAGCGATACAATCTCGAGGAAACAGGGCGCCGCATTTTTTTTTGCTAAAACATCAAGTGTTAAAACACACAGTACAAATTAAAAGCGTTTAGGGATCAAAATAAGATAATATTTCCTGCTGTTTCACCTAATCTATGCATTGCCTCTGATTCAAATCAGTTCACTTCTTCCATCGGTTCTAATACCAGCACATATATCATTTATTTATTTATTTAAACTTACATCTATCTTACTTATCTATCATGATTGTTCCACCAGTATATGCATGGATTTTCTGGCATACCTTCGGCTTTTTAGCGTTTACAAGCCTTATAAAGATATAATAATGTCCTATACATACGACCATCTGATCCTTAACAAGAGAATATACATTTTTGTACTGCTGAGGCGTCAAGAGGTAACAAGCAATGAAAATAATTAAAAGCTGTTATTTGAATTATTGATTAATTGCGTTATGAAATATATTTTTTTTGTCGTAGAAACCTATAATTGTAGCTATTCGGAGATATGTAATGTTTATTTATTGAAAATATAAATAAGAAAATGTAACAGTTAATTAAATTAATAAATATGAGAAAAATGTATTTGCATCTTAATCTTCATAAAATAAACAGTAGTACAGACTGGCACCGCAAAAGAGCACCAACGTTTGGCGGCCGCTAATAATTTCACAGTTTAACCGAGTTGCTGGCAAACACGAAGTTCGTCAAAGGGATTTGGTTAATTCAATTTCTGTGTTCAGCCGCCGCCTTTCCATGCTTAGGCAGAAGAAAATTTGCGTAATATTTAATTTCAATATCACGTTAGATCGAAAAGCTTTTCGAAATATCAAAGTATTGAAAGTTTAAGATTTTGCTCTTAAAACTTAATTTGAGATTTATAAGTTTTCACCGAGCATACAAAATATTAATATTGTTTCTAAACTCATTCACGCCCTCGGTCTGGGTAAGCACGTAAATAAGCTTGGTAATTTATGAGAGCTTAATGTGAACCAATTATACTATTTCTACTCAAAGACGCTCAGACGACGAATATTAATCACGGGTCTGGACTCTCTTTTGTCGTAAATCAAACAGAAAAATGCTAAATTACTCATCTAAGTAGTATAATAAGAAAGTAATTTAACATATAAAATGTGACAAATAATGTTAAGTGATAGGATAGGATACAAAGATACGTTTAGGTGTGAGTACTGAGACGACTAGTGATAGAGCGGAGTGGAAGAAAAAAACATGTTGTGCCGACCCCACCTAGCGTGGGATAAGGATAAAAAAAGAAAGAAAGGATAGGATAGATATTATAAAAAATATGATAATAAGTATTAGCCACCTAGAGATTTAAAACATAAATAAATATTGCATTTTACCTAGTCAAATATTAGTGTGTGAAAAGATTTACAGGAGCCTTGTTCAAGATTATATTTATTCACAGGTTGCGCACCCGCTGGCAAATTGATAGCTTTAGAAAACAAAGAAGAAAAGTAAATGTTTGTACAGCTGAGGTTGAATAAAGTCCCCGAGGACATTAAGCGCTTGTCCTGACATAATGTATTGTTATCATATTATCCGGGGGACCGGCGGCCGGCGGTCTCAGATCTCGCTAATGTAACTAATGAAACGTGGCCTTATATCCACATCCTTACGATAATCCCGCACACGATTTATACGATACCTTGTTTTATCTTTATGGTCTATTTAAAGAATGGAGATTCAGCAATAGTTACACTGAAGTACTATTATGGAGAGGTCAACGGTTTTTCCATTATGATTTTGACGTCGTAAGCCGACATACTAAGAGTATCCATAGTTAGGTATATGTCAAACGCATGGAAGGAATGGACTTCATTCATCAGTTTTCTTTTTACTTCTCGATAAGCTTGTGTTTATCCGCAATCTCACCATAGTAAGTGATGATGTGGCCGAAGGTGGTAAGCACACAAAGCATAGATGTGAACTGGTTCTCAAGTGTAGCTGTCGGAACACACCGATAGGTGCTTGAAAAGATATTATGCGAGAATGATTTTTAACCGCTATGAGGATTGACAACGGCTTATAATCTTTTTATCATGGTACTATTTATAAAAACATTAAAATTGGGGCTTTTACTTATTTGTTATAAATCGATTATTATAACTTTTAATTAAAATATGTGCTCATCATGAACCTTGTAATTTTGTTCATCATATTATTATTTTTAATTGAGTTTTCATTACTCATTGTTTAGTACGAGGATAATTAAACTGCAATATGTCGTTATTGAGAATCGCTTAAACCTTGTAAAATATAAATTAATTTTTCACATGTCACTCTCACATTTCATTAATGTACATAATATTGTTGGACATTTAAAATGTATTAACTAATTAGCAAGTGTAAACAGGATTCACGCTAGTCCTATCATATGGGATGAATTAATGAATAAATAAATAATTAAGGATGTTCATATTGTAGAATCATAGCTATAATATTAATTAGCTTAATTAATATTTAACGGAGTGAGGCCATCAAAATTAAGGATAATAAAAATGGCGAATAAATCTTTATTTAAATTTAATTTATATTGAAATTAGTTAGGTACTTTTATTAACGGAATTTTGTATCAACAAATGAATAATATTAATAATAACAATCCGGTCGTTGTGGAAAACTTTGGGGGAGGCCTATGTCCGGCAGTGGACGTCTTTCGGGTGAAAGCATGAGGATGAGGACGAAATGAATAATGAATGGTACCTCCAAGAATAGTGTAATCATACGCAAGAGTTATTTACATAGAATAAATTTAACACTATTCTCACAAATGAAACAAAATACATAAATGACTCTTCTAGTAGCTGTGCCATAAAATGTTACTTTTGTGTATCGTGTTCACTAAAGTACACATTTGCCGAGCGCTCAGCCGCTCAAACAACGCTGCCTCGGAGAAAGCAACTCGTGCGTTGTCTTAGATTGTGGAAAGAAATTAATCAGGAAAATTGCTTGTGTTGGAAGCAATTGCTGGAACGTCGCAATTAAGTGTAAATAGGGCATTTGCTCGGTTTTTTATTACTTTTTATAAGGAAAATAACATTATTAATGTTATTAAAACATGTGTTCAGAGAATTACTCAAGTGTTTTGTTTACTCGTCAAAGCATGTATAGAAATACAGAGTGCTTATTATTTGGGCAATTTTTTTTTATTTTTTATTATGTTGCGTATCACCCTTTTATTCTCTTCTAAGGCGTAAAAAACTTGTATCTTATTTTTAAAGTAATATTTAGGGGTCGCTACCAGCGAATGAAAAATTTAAAAAAAGTATTTTTGTTTTTTTTTTAAATTAAGTTCTATAAATGACAAGCATAAATAAATTATGTAACTATTAGGATAAAAAAAATGTTACTTATGCTAATAAAGTAGATTTCTTTGTATCAGGGTACTTTTGCCTGAATGTCAGGGTATTTTTCACAACCAAAAGAAAGATTTGTTTTTATTCTTCGCCTATGGTAATTGTGTAGTTTATTAAATTCTTCAATCAATGCTACGCCGCGTTCCGCAATGTCGTTCATCACTCTCATAGAACGTAAAATTTCTCTGGAAGCTTTGTAGTTTTCATTTTCTTCCCAAAGACTTCTTATTGCAAAAATGCAGACGGACTTCCCAGGATCAAAAAAAATATTTTAAGGTATTGCTGGTCACGAAATCCTCAATATTTTTTTATTCGATGTGACTTAGATTCAAGGTGATTCGCTTTGGGCTATAGTCTGGACCTTCTTCATTAAGTACCATCACCATTTTTTTATTGATTTTAAGAGAAACTTCGTCATCAAATAACACAAGCGCAACAAGTTCTTCGGACAGATACCACAAATGCTCCAGGAACTTCGTTAGAGCTTTTTTTGACATAGCTTTGTTTCTATTTTCAAATTTCTTAAGATTTATTAACAGCCACAAGTCATTCCTTGGTGCTGAAGTTGCCACGGGAGTTTGGAACCAGCATATTACATAAATCGTAACGACAAAAACGCAAATTTCAGTCATGGTTTTATGTTCTTTTTTTGTCAGTTTTTTTTTTTTTTTTTTTTTTTTTTTTTTTTTTTTTTTTTATACCACTAGGTGGCAAACAAGCTTACGGCCCACCTGATGGTAAGTGGTTACCGTAGCCTATGGACGCTTGCAACACCAGTGGCGTCACGAGCGCGTTGCCGACCTTGCATAAACCTTCTTACTCCTCTTTTGAAGAACCCCATGCTGTAGTCTCTAGGGAAAACCTCTACAGGGAGCTCATTCCACAGCCTGATCGTACGCGGGAGAAAATGTCTCTCAAAACGCACTGTACGCGACCAATTTGGTTCTAAGGTGTGAGGATGAACTCCCTGTCGACGGCGGGCGGTGCGATGGTAGAAAGTTGCCGTGGGCATCATATCGAACAATTCCTCTGAACACTGCCCATTGTACAAGCGGTAGAACACACATAAGGAGGCAAAGTCTCTCCTTAGATTTAAAGGCTCGATACCGCTTGTGAGCTCAGGATCGCCGACAATTCTCACAGCCCGTTTCTGAACCGAGTCAAAAGGTTCAAGTTGGTACTTAGGTGCTCCGGCCCAGAGGTGACAGCAGTACTCCATGTGGGGGCGGACTTGCGACTTATATAGTCGCAGTCTTTGCACTGCAGTGAAGTACCGCTTAGCCCTATTGAGCACACCGAGCTTTTTAGCAGCCAACTTGACCTTCTCTTCTAAGTGACTACGGAACTGAACGTCACTGGAGATGTCGACACCAAGGATCCCAAGGCTCTTTGAGGTGGAAAGGGGTGTGTCGAGGAACTGTGGAGCCACAGAAAATGGGGTTTTTTTGGCGGTGAATGTGCACACTTGTGTCTTGTTGGGGTTAAATTGGACCAAATTGGCACATCCCCAATCGGAGACAGTGGACAAGGTTGTCTCAATTACGGACACAAGTTGTCTGCGACTTTCCTCCACACTAGTTCGAGGGATGTTAGCTCGGCCCGTATAATACGTGTCCACAGTACTGTCGTCTGCATAGCAATGAATGCCATCAATAGATAACATGTCATTGATATGCAGAAGAAAGAGAGTCGGGGACAGCACGGAGCCTTGTGGGACACCAGCATTTATGTTCATGTTATCAGAGCAACTACCGTCAACCACGGCTCTTATGCTTCTATTTGACAAAAAGCTGGCAATCCAATTGCACAAACCCTCGGACAGTCCAAAAGATGGTAACTTCGACAGAAGACTCCGGTGCCAGACCCGATCGAACGCCTTCGCTATATCTAAGCTTACAGCTAATGCCTCACCTTGACTCTCAACGGCTTGAGCCCAGCGGTGTGTAAGATACACCAGAAGATCACCCGTCGAGCGACTATGGCGGAAGCCGTATTGGCGGTCGCTGATCAGTTCGTGTTCTTCCAGGTATCTGAGGAGCTGTGTATTAATTACACGCTCCATAACCTTAGAAAGAAGGGAGGTTATAGCAATAGGCCTGTAATTCGATGGGTCAGATCTATCACCCTTTTTGGGCACTGGGTGCACGTGGGCAGTCTTCCACGAAGTTGGGACTGTTTGTGTGGAGTATGAAAGCGCAAAAAGACGCGTCAGTACAGGACACAGCTCAGGGGCACACTGCTTTAGCACCACTGCAGGAATGCCGTCTGGCCCACTCGACTTATGAATGTTAAGAGAATTCAACTCCCGCCGGACTTCTCGTTGTGTAAAAGAAATCTCTGGCATGGAGATGCCGCACCACGGGATGGAAGGTGGCTCGGTCCCTCTATCATCCAAAGTCGAGTTCGAGGCAAAGAGAGTACCCAGGAGATCGGCTTTCTCTTTAGCGCTATGGGCCAGACTGCCATCGTGCTTACGGAGTGGTGGCAAAGATGACTGACAAAAGTTTCCCTCGGCAGCTTTGGCGAGGGACCAGAAGGCACGACTCCCAGAGGGATAGCTTGCAAGTCGCTCCCCAATTCTGCCGACGAATTCGAATTTAGCCCTGGCAATTTCTCGTTTACTGGACCTCGAGGCAGCATTTAATTTGCGTTTCGCAACAGATATGTTGGGGTCCTGATTAATGTTGGCCGTGGTCCAAGCCTCAAAAGCAGATTGCTTGTGGAGCCTAGCTTCTCTGCAAGGCCGATTAAACCACGGTCTTTTTTTTGTTCCTGCTGCAACTAACGGGTTTGGAATGTAGCACTCCATACCCGCTAGTATCGTTTCAGCGACGGTAGCTGCGCAGGTGTCAGGATTATCTGAAGCGAAACATATCTGCCTCCACGGGTACGATGCGTAAAATTCACGCAATCCATCCCAGTCTGCTGCTTTGTAGTGCCAGACGCGACGCCATCCGATTGGCCGGTGTGAATCCTGTCGCGAACATGGCACTTCGGCCCGAACGAGGCAGTGATCCGATGAGCCTATAGGCGCATCCACTGCGATGGAATATCCATCCGGGCGCGTAGTCAGCAGAAGATCCAGTAAAGAGCTGGTGTGGTTCTCGATGTCTGGCACTCTCGTGTGAGAATGTACCATCTGCGAGAATCCATAGGCCAGGGCAAATTCGTGAGCAGCCCTCCCCGCATAGTCAGTGGACCGAGATCCAAGCCATTCAACGTGATGGGCGTTAAAATCTCCCAAAATCACTAACTCTGCAGAAGGGTACTGCTCAACAACTTTGTCAGTCGTAGTTTGCAGGTGCTCAAAAAGTCGAGCTGTGTCCAAATCACCGCTGTGAGACCTGTAAAGGCACGCGTAGATTCGGGTGTGGCCGCCATGGTCCACGCGTACCCACAAAATCGACAGGTCCCTGTCTTCGAGGCCACGAAGACGGCGACAGCAAATATCCTCCCGAACGTACACACATACCCCAGCACGACGCACGAAGTTGTGCTCGAGCTTGTACCCGGGGTAGGAGAGGTAAGACGTATCGGCTGGGCACGATATTTGCGTCTCCGTGAGAAAAAGCAAGGTCGGCTTTGCAGTCTCGAGATGTTGGTGGACTGCATTTAAATTTGAGTGGAGTCCTCTGATATTGCAAAACTCCATTATGAACGTGGAGGACGATGCCGCTGAGTAACACTTACTTTTATTTTTACGTTTGGCCATATTTTTGAAGAAGGTAAAAGGAGTCATTGCGCCGACGGCACAAGAGGCAAATAGTGCGATATTGAGCCGCTAAAGAGATAAGCGCAGGTTATGCAGCTTGCCCGCGCGGCAGCTGGAAGGGCCCCCGGTCCCCCCCTGACGCAGTAGTCGGGTCCACTCCGGTCTCCTTCTCCGGCACGACAACTGCTTCAGGGATTTTTCGCCAGATGGCAGTTCAGCCTCCCAGGGTGGAGATTAAGTGCTCCCTGGGTTCGGGAACTCATACTATCTGCGGGCGGCCAGCGGTCAACCGTTTCACCGGGTCTCCCTAACCGCACGCCAACATGCTGCGCCTGCACCTCTCAATAGCAACCCCACAATACCGCCGGTCCCTCCGCCGTCAGCGCAGTGCCTCCTTTAAGGAGCTCTGGCAACCTTACTCACCGCAGGAACACAACACCGCTTGAGGGCAGTGTTATTTGGCTGCGATATTCTGTAAGGTGGAGGTACTTCCCCAGTCGGACGGCTCCAATTATGAGCAGATGTTATGCTATGTCCTTCCTCCTATAGACTGGTTTAAACTGGTCTCTGAACATGAAAAGCTTAAGGCAATGTATTTCTTTTGCCGTCCATCGTGCATGCGCGATGAAGACCTGCTGGAGCTCTGAATGATATCCCTTTATTAGGAACTTCACCCAAAAATATTATTGCAAGTGTCAACAGTACCTTGTAATCATCACGTGACTGATTACCATTTAGCTGTTTTTCAGAAAATGAAATTGCGCTGCCTGTTATATTTTCTACGCATCTTAAAGCGTCAGGGTCTGAAGAAACTATACTTAACTTATTCTGGTCAATGTTAGGCCAAGCAGATCTAAATCGTTTGAAGATCAATATTTCTGATTCACTTGATGGACCTAGTGCTTTTGTTGCCTGTCTCATGGCGTGCCTGGGGCGTGCGGAATAGGGAGAGAGGTGGATACGAGTGTCCTTTTACGGAATAATATGACGACGAGTTGCATTAGTATGTTGTATCATGTATAAATTATGAATATATGTTTTATGTACATTGAGCTGCAAATTATCATTATCATAATTTATTCAAACTTCGACACGAGGTAGCGACCCCTAAAAACCCTAAGAAAAAAATAAAAAATATAGGTTCGTTTTTTACGTGATAGAAGCGAATGGCGGGAAGGGATTTTTCAAAAGTCGAAAAATAAGAAGCAACCTATACATGTTAATAATGATAACTGGATAGGGCTTTAAATAATTAAATAAGAGAGCACTTTACAACGTATACACTTGAGTAGAAATAAACTACTTACTAATAACATTATCATTTTTTTTTTCTAAAATAATAATGTTCCAAGTGCCTCGGAGAAAGCAACTTAGTATCCTATACATTATATACTTAATACCATTGTATACTTTATCTCAATTACGGGAGTTTATTCAAAATAATAGTCGTTAAAATAAAAAGTAATAGGAAACAATTGAAATAATTGCATTCATTGTTCCAAACAAACCATTATCTTCAGGTAAACAGCAGACCGCTTTGTTTCACAGGAATTAACCAACTCGCGTTCAGAGGCAAATTGTCTTTTAAATTAAGTAAAATCAGGACGCTATAATTTGTGTTATCTTTGGGAATTGGTGCATGGAAAGCAATTTGGAACGATGTGTAAACAATAAACTGGTAAATGCAGACTCTGTTGGTACAATTCAATTAGTTTGGGTGTAGGTATTCTCTACCTACTCCACTTTGTGTGGTGCTAATAAATGCTAGTAGTGATTTCGTGAGATTAATTATAGTATTAATTTATTTATCGTCTAATTGCTTCATTTTTATATTCGATACGCTTCTATGTATTTATACCGAGTGGATACTTTTAGGCATATTTTCATTTTGCCATTGCCATTGCTTTCTGAAAATATATACAACATTCGAAATTAATTATATTGATGGTAGTTACAGAGATTTTGGTGACTTTTCTACTTTGTATTATGTGTTTGACCATAATCTCACCATGGTACAAGTATGTGACGATGTAGCCGTAGATGAAGAGCACACAAAGCCCAAGAGCTGGCTGGCTCTCAAGAGCGGTAGGATAGCTTGTATCTTACAAATAACTTATACAAAACAAAAACCAATTAATATTAAGAATATATGTAGCAATTGACCTACAGAACTAATCAAAAAACACAAAAGTTCCTTTTTAATTCTTATAAAAACGTTCGTCAAGATACCTATTTGTTAGAACTTATCTTTTTTTGACTTATTAACAAACTGAGGGGCAAGAGTATTGGTACAAAAAAGTGACAGCTCGTGTGATTATGGCGGCTCATGTGACCAAAGTATTATACGGTTCCGTAGTTTTACGACTGAGCCCTATTAATCTTGCTTTGTGGTGAGTATGCCTGTCCATTGCAAGAAAACGTCTGGAAAATGAAAAGCAACATTATTTTACTCAACTGTGGAAGAAAGATTGTTATTGGGACTCTTAAAGTTGATTAAAAATAAATATTTTGGGACATTCCAACTGATAGACAACATAGTGGTAGTGACGTTGGATACCGTGGCGAAGGTCGTAGGTTCGAATCCTTCAATAAGCTTGAGCTTTCGGTGAAAGAAAATATCGTAAGGAAACCATAACACGGTGGTAGGGTACTTTGTACTCGACTGGCTGGCTACCACCCTCAAGTAGAAAGTCTGTCACCAAGCTCCTTTCGTTGTGTTCCGACAGCAGCACTTGAGAGCCAGTTCCCATCTAGGCTTTGTGTGCTTACCATCTTCGGCCACATCATCACTTACCATGGTGAGATTGTGGTCAAACACAAGCTTATCCAGAATTTGCTAGCTTTTTAAAAAAATATATTATACTAACTTTTAACAAGCCGGACGTAATAGAAACTCTTCTCATTTTTCTCAGTGGATTAACAAATTAACTACCCTACTCAGTTACGATAAAGTAAACTAAAATTCTAGTTTACAGGTTGTGGGTAAAGCTAAACGAATTTCTCGAGTTCATTATTATTTGTGTGAACAAAATTATAAAGTAACAGCTTTTGGAACTTTAACCTAATTAAGTTTGGTACTAAATTAAAAGGCGTCGTTGTTATTATTTTTAATAGATACCTTCTAAGTTTAGTTGATAGAATATACAAAAATATTCGCTATAACGATAATTACTGACCTACTTTACGTTTTTGGAATGGACTTTTAGATATTATTAAAATTTATTTTGTTTGATACCTAATTTATTGACAATAATATGATCTGGGTTCATGAAAATAAAACCGGGAAGTGAAATAAAAGTAGCTAATAATAACTATAAAATATTAAATGAAATAGAGGCTCAAAATAGATCTGGTTCATAATACAACTCTCTTTTAAAATTCCTAAGTGCTCATCCATTTCTAAAGTAGACGCTCGAGTTAAGGAGACCACAAGCAGAGGAGCTACGCCATTTTATCTTCTCGGAGACGTGGTACCTACTTAAGAGACTCTCTAAGATCGTCAAAGTATTTATAACTAACAAGATTCGGCTATCGCGGAAATATTTCGTAATATTACTGAAGGTGCAGCTTTTATAAAGTTGATGTAATTTTTACCCTCGACGGAATAGATTAAAGCGTTTGTTTGTATGTAGAAGATGTATTTATCATTTGACTGGTGGTTGTTGAATCTACTTCTGTAGTAGGTATCCAATTATAATAAAATGAAACACATTTCCTACTAGGTATAAAATATCATCCAATGCACACAAATAGTGACAATTTCACGGACGTCGACTGGTTTCCGTAGGAGGGTTCGATATCACACACCGATGAGAACAATAAATTTCGACTCGTGTTCAACTCACCGCGAAAGATTTAAAGCAATCGATAAGCGAATGTTTTGTCGGAGGTAGTTCCTGTCATGAACGAATGTTCGAGGCATCTCCGGATTTATGCAAAGAGAAACATGAATTTGCCGAATTTAGTGGTCGGTCGTGTAAACATCTTAAATATTTTCAGGGACGTTCAACAATAAGTAATTGTATCAGTTTTTAACTTAGGTATTTCAATTAACCAAAACTAGTTATACTTCAAAAATTAAGAACAAAGATGGTCAGGCATTAAAACATAATTTAAATAATGCTTTTTTTATAAATATCGTTTACAAAATGAATAGCAATTTAATCTAATTTTTGTATCGTATCAAAATTAAAATAGATCACTTACATGTTCACGTGACTAGGTATGTATAGTTTGACGCACAAAGGATGCATCAATGCGTTAAATGCATACTAAATCACGTGGAAACCACTCGCCAGAGTAAGGAGCTCTATTCTTAGCTCACTCTACTTTTAAAGCCAATGTCAGCAAATGATAAACACTATAACACTTGAAACAAAGTAGGTTTTACGTCGTGCTGCTGTCTACTACGGAATACTTTAGGTTTCCTAGACTCCACATTGCAGCATTTGTTATTAATACTATTATTTCTATGGTGAGTCTAAATAAAACTTAAAAATTTTATTCGATTTACTCTACCACTATAAAAAAATGAAAATCAGCATGTTTGGATGTTTGTAACTCAATCATCGTTTGGTAGTATAGTTATAAATTATAACCCGAAATAATATACAGGATATTTTTATACCAATAAAGTATAAGATCCCACAGGAACGAGGATGAGATGAAGGAACCGCCGCGCCGGGCGGAAGGAAGTATTATATAAAGGTGTTAATGAAACAAATCTGAAAAACATATTATTTATATTGAAACGTTAGCGACAAGTGAAGATACATTTTCATACAGGTAAAAATTATTTTAATTTATTTCCCATTTCCCAGTAAAGTCACGTCAAAATATACATTGTCAGGTTTTCCGTCCCACATTTTATCGTTTGGTGTCATTTCCACGAGCGAATACCTATAAAAAGCTGTTATCTGAGCTTTGTTGATGAAATTAAATATTATGAAAATAATAATTTCATTTTTCTCATGAAACCAGTTTTTCCTACACAAAAGACGTGTTGGCTTTATTTATTAACTGTGTGTTTCCGAGGACGAGCACTTATTTCCAGTTCTGAAGCGTATTCACGTAAGTTTATTAGCGCTGGAAGTTCTCGGGAATGTAACCGCTGTTTTTAATTTCACAGCTTGTGTTCTTAATTTAGTGTAGCTAATTCTGAAGTCACTTCGTACATGCCAGCCTCGCACATGAAAAAGAAAAATGTTATGTAACTGTTTTCTTTTTATAATCAACTCAAAAAATGGCCCTTTAAAGCTTTAGTCCAAAGGAATAAAGAATCGCAAAACGATTCAAATATATGAATTATGTTACAAGAGAGTGATAAAAGTCTGGTAAAAAACCTTTTCATATGTTGAAGTAAGATGCGCATTAATTGGTCTAAGATGCCTTGTATCTCAATATCTTACGCACCTTAACTTCAGTCAATCAATATGATGTCAAGGGTTTTGATGATCTTTCATTAATTTTTCGCAGGAATATTGGTATACATTTTAATCTAAGTACCTACCTATATAATTAAATAGTTCTGTAAAGACGTTTATTACTATAAAGAGTTATCTCTATTTCTAATGTAACTCACTCATCTCATTTCTACTCTGACTCAGTTTAGCAACAGTAGATACTGGTAGAAGCCAACAGTAGATACTGGTAGAAATTATTTTTCAATAAAAGAAAAAATCGATCTAAAAGCAGCCCTAAGTGTTCGATCACAAAGCGCTCGAATGGTTCAATTAATTATATCAGTTAGTTTTCCAATAATTGCTTCGCTACTTGCCAACTCACAAATTAGAAGTAGGTAGCTGCGCTCGCTTTGACTTTTTTTTACCGTTTCTCAATTTTAAGCTTTGTTGATTTCTTTTAATGGAAAATTTTGAATTTATTTCGCTTGTAAGATGTTTTCGAACAAACGTGGCTCTAAATATGCCTCAGCTAACTTTCGAGTTTCAAGATCCGCTCATGTTTTAATTGTGAAACCCACGGATTTGTTTACGTATTCCTTTTGATTGGATAGGTATTTACATTGTCTTATTGTTTCCCGATGTCTCAGTTACCTACAAAGGAATACCCTTAGGTATAACTTATTTAATACCTCTGGAATTACTTCTTAATTCCCTTTTGATTGAGAAAATCAATAAGAACTTAATAGAATTAGGAAATTAGAACCCCTTCTATAAAGAAACCGTTATTTGAGATCTAATCAGCAAGATTCACATTTTGAAAGTTGAATTAATTGGATCGAATCGGTAACAAAGATCACTCTAATTAGTAATGAATCGTTTTTTTAAATCTTCCATTTCTTCAAAGAATGTATACCTATCTATTAAAATGGTTAAATCCGTAAATATACTTACATAGGTAGATGATACAAATTATACTTTGGTCCGTGAGTTTCATATGGCTTTGTAAACAAACGGTTAGGTACAAAACACGATCTGACAAACACTTCTTTTCAAATATCGAACATCTTTTGGGACAAATAATAAAACTATAACTGGGACTATTTATTATTTACGACAGTTTTTTTGTTCGGGTCACTTGTTGGTCGGTCGGTAATATGCCAGAGTATTTTAAGTTTATTTGCGTAGGTGTAGGTACTAAATTTAATTTAGGTAAAATTCTAAGTAACTTCAGCTCTTGTTTCCGACTTTTTATATAAAAATAACAAGTTAGATCTTGTCACGTATCAACAATGTGCTACATGTTTAGAATTTTGACTTTATTTATTTCATTGGGTGAATTTACCTGTGTAGCATTTTTAGCAATGTATACTTTCTGAGATTTCGTGATTAATCAATGAATGGTATCTCGCTTTTTATATAAAACACTAGTGGGCCCGGCAGACGTTGTCCTGCCCTGAAAATAAAACTTAGAACCCGATTCCAGCGCCACCAATTGTGAATTTTCCTGAATTTTCTTTGCTATAAACCTCACGGAGCCCGAGACCTTTCCAACGAATGCAAAACCGTGGAAATCGGTTCGTGAGTTCTGGAGTTATAGCGTCAAGAAGGAAAACCCGACTTATTTTTATATAGTAGAGAAGAGATAACACGTCAAACCGAACGAAGTTTATTCTAAGACTTTAGTTTTCGTGATAAATCACAATGTTCACACGATACAAAGATGATGTTAGTACGATAGCACGATTATAGATTCATTAACATTCGCAGAAATAATATGATCCTACGAATCCTACTAATATTATAAATGGGAAAGTTTGTATGTTTGGATGTTTGTTGCTCAATCACGCAAAAACGGGTGAATGGATTTTGATGAAACTTGGCACACAAGTAGATCATGCCCTGGAATAAAACATAAGATACTTTTTATACCAGGAAAAGATACGATCCATCGGGAACGCGCGTGAGATCGTGGGGCCGAAAACTAGTTTGAATAACGAATACAGTTATAGGTATGAGAATGCTGCGTGCCTTTGACTTCGTTCATCACGAAATTTAGTACCTATAGGTAAATAAAAATATTTCAAAACCATATTCTATGGAACCGAAGTCGATGCGGTGAAATGCCTTTCTCGATTCCCTTTCCCGGAATCGGATGCGTGAAATAAAATTCACTTCTGTGGAGCGTTGCCGTACCGTAGCACAGATGCCACGAGACATTGTGACTTGCTCCCTGAGTTGCTCATGCATTCTCTGTGCCAAATAAATTTATAAGAATTTTCCCACTAAAGCATTTTAAATCATTATACTCAGACGCATCTTTTGAGGAGGATATGTATACAATGTCTTGGAACTTGCTGAGTAGAGCATGGTAACATTTTTTATGTATTATTGATAAATATGTATGAGTAATATTTCTGTTAAATAAACTAAAATTAGCGATGCAAACTACTTACAAATTTATTAAATAAATTGTTTCTGTTGCAAACTGATCCCTTAATCTCGTTGTATATTCAAATTTCAAGCTAAACTGTGTTGCGACAAACATTGGTGAAATAAAAATATATTTTCGTAAATCTCCAAGAAAATTCTCATGAAAAAATAAAGATAACGTGTAGTGGTGACGCACGTTAAAATCAAAGCGATAAAGCTCTTAGACATAAGGTACAAACTTGGTAACTGGCGCAACATGAAATGTGCATACGCGCAGACTGACACAGGCGGCGGGACAATCCGAGATGCCCTATTTACGCTTGCAACGTGACATGGCGGGACATTTTTCATTTTAAAGCACCTTGCACCATTTCATTCAATTTAAAAATTTATGCACTACGAAATATGTATGTCTCCTCTCTATATTCTGATAAATAGTATTTGTAGATTAGTAATAGACATTTTCAAATTGTTATCTCTTCAAAGCTCTCCTTGAAATGTGCATACGCATATCTGCTACTGGTGCACGTTTTATTTGATCGAGCTATAATATGTAACGAGCACAAACCTTGTATTTATAATGTCCTGATTCATTCTATCCCATTGTTCAATAAAAATAAATATCCATGTTTGTTAATTCTGTGTTCCACAGGAAGTTCGTAGCTCAATGGAACTGACGTATCTGATAAAATTGATGTCAAAAACTCACGACAGTGAAACTGCAACCTTCAACTGCAGCCAAGTCTCCGGTGACAAATCCTCGCTTTTCTTCGTTTTTCCGAATCCTGAAGTGAATAGATATTCGGAATATTGTTTTAGGTATATCCATTAGTCATTGTCAGATCATTCGTAACATATAAACAAAAATCTGGTACACATACGAGATGAGGGCTGGGAAATGTTTATTCTTGAAGGGTCTATATTTCACTTTCGTGTTGCAAAAATTCTCCACACTTTCATAGTTTCATAAACGAACTAGCTGTCAGTGAATAACTATAAAATGTAAGATAATAAATGCGATACTAGGTGGCATTACATAGAGTCTATACTCTGTAAAACTAAAAATAATTATACAAAATACTTATTTAGTAAATTTAGTGCAGAGTTATGTTGGTTAATAAATTTAAAAGGTAAAAAATTAATGTAAATCAAGGAAATGAAATATAAAAAAATACGGCGTCGTCGACGGTCGAAGGCCAACGCACCTTATCCGCTTTTCCACCGACTGCGAACAAGGCATTGTTTGTTCAAGAACACAAACTTTTTTTTACCAAGAATTATTTGAAATTCATATGATTTTTATATTTATTCTTGTGCTACCACCCATGCTCGAATCACCACTTTATAAGAATAATAATATAAATTAATTTAAACATGAATCTCACTAATATTATAAAAGTGAAAGTTTGGATGGATGTATGTTTGTTACTCATTAACGCCAGAACGGCTGAACGGATCTGGATGAAATTTGGCACAGAGATAGATTATAGTCTGGAATAGCACATAGGCAACTTTTTATTCCGGTAAAAAATAAAATCCCTCGGGGACGCGGGTGAAACCGCGGGGAAACAGCTAGTATAAATGTAAAGATTAATATTCTTGTTTACTTGTCTTACTTATATAATTACAACGTAGAAGATACAAGGTGGAGACTGAATTGACAGTGTATCGGTACCTTTTACTGTTTACTTTTAAAATTGGATATAACGGTAACATTATCAGAGGGATACTTGGGCAGGAAAATTTAATTATACTACACCTCACCTTTACCTGTTAACATGAACTGAGGCGGGTTATTTAATAAAGTTTTATTCGTTCGTATGTGAGAGTTTGTTGGTTTTGTAAATTTCAATTATTGATTATTATTAGACCTATTCTCATGTATACCTTACTATGATTATATTCATGCTCAATCCGATATTATCACCTAGTACGTAGTAGTAATGATTTTCACACTCTTCAAGTAAAATATTTATTTTCATATCACAAATGACAACCAGGCAGACGGTTCACCTGATGGTATGTGAATTACCGTCGCCTTTCGATATTAGCAAAACCAGGGGATTGCCAATACTTTGTTACAATGATTTAAAGGTTGGACTGGCTAGCGTAAACTGGCTCTCAAGTGCAACTGCTGGAACACAGGTGCTTGGCGACAGATTTTCAACTTGAGGGTGGTAGCCAATCAGTTGGGTACTGCCACGGAGTAAAGTAACTTCTTTACTCCGTGGGTACTGCAAACTAGGGTGTGCAACAACCACCGTGATGTGGTTTCCTCACGATGTTTTCCTTCACTGAAAGCTCAAGATCATTGTAGAATTCAAACGCACTATCTATCACCGCCTAAAAAGAATTATCCTATTTTTATATACTTACTGAGCATAATCGCCTTACTTCAAACACTAGGAGAATACATATTTTAACATTTAAATTAAACAAAAATATATCGATAACAATATTTAATTTCCCAAAATACCCTCGTACCGCTGACTTCCGAGGATGCATAGAAAGTTATGATGTTACTATAAAGTTACGACCGGCCTGTACATGACGTAGGGGGCCACAAACACACGGTTATAAAAGCCGGAGTATCCGGTCTGTAACGGTGTTTCATTACTGACGCCACGGTGTATCAAAGCGTATATTAAGTTGGTTTTTAGAATGACAACTCAATACACACTTCTGGCGGTTTCGTTCTATATATCCCAATAATATTATAAATGTGAAAAATTTGATGGATGGATGTTTGTTACACTTTCACGCAAAAACGGCTGAACGGATTTTGATTAAACTTAGCACACAGGTAGATCGTATCCTGGAATAACACATAGGATACGTTTTATCCCGGGAAAGGATAAGATTCAACGGGAACGCGGGTGAAACCTAGTATGAAATATATTTCACTTGTTATTTAAGAAATTAATCAAATATTATTAAGTGGTTATCAAATCTATAGGTAATTGAATAATTTTACTTCTATAACTGAGATTAGGCACGAAAGATAATTGTTATTTTAATAGATCGTTACTAAATTGACCATGAAAGATGTTAATGCAGAACATTAGATTTATACCTACACATATAAGTACCGGCTATATGAAAGGTAATTATGGTGCGAGACTGAAATATTTATTCACAAAAAGCTCTTTACTTATTTGACCGGTTAACCTGGCGCCACGGGTTTTTATAAAATGTTCTTCCTAAACCTTGATCCCGGAGTACTGATGATTGATCGAGTACACGTTTGTATAATTGCTGACGATCTCTCCGTTTCAACATCTTATAGGTCAAGAACATAAGGTTAAAAGAATATTTATAAATATTTGTGTCTTAAGTGTCGACTAGGTTAATATTATTTATTACGTTAGTTATCATTTTTCATGAAACTGAAATGCCTATCAATTACGCTCATTGAACAAGGCATCGATAGAAGGTAATATTATCCGAAGGAATTCTTTATCCTATCCGTACAATCATATTATAAAACAAAGTCCCCCGCCGCGTCTGTCTGTACATATTTTTTTAGTATTCAATTGATTCTATCAACACAAATACTTTTATAGTTTTTGGAATTTTAAGTAAATAAACTTTGTCCTTTGCATTATGTATTTTGGACCAAATACATAGTTTAAAAGTTACAACGATGAGAATGTTCAAGCGCGCTGCTAAATCGCGACAGTACAAAAATCCTAATACGACACTACGACGGAAAAAAAAAGTAGGCGTATATGCTCTGCCTGCTACCCATGCAAAGCGGGCGTAGCACTATTGTGACAATATATATACGACCAACTCCAACATGGCAGTCCAGAAAAATAAACCGCAAATTAATTATAATTTCGCATGAATGAGATCAGGAAAAGTAAATATTTTTCTGCTGTTATTTCATACATTTATCGTAATAATAGTAGAGCTATTCGAATGGAATTATGTCATTCAATCCACTATCAATAATCAACTGTAGTGGAACGAGAGTGCAAGGGAAGACTATTCTGCGAAACCACTTAACTCTAATGCTTCTTTTCCGCAATCACTTTTTATTTCAACAATTTGATTGAAATATTGTCCTAAGAGTCAATTGTTCTACTTTTTCTAACCGATGCTTCGAACGATAATTCAACGAAGATAATAATGTCATCCCGATATACTAAAACACACAACTAAACATAGTACATAATACGAATTTAATCATCTTTTTGATACTGCCGTATTTTTTAAATTCGAAATTAAGTGATCCACGATAATTAAGGTTTTAAAATTATTCCTAGTTCCAAATTACTTCTAACTACTACCTGTAACCAGGCAAACAATTTAATATACTTTTTCATTTATTATTTATGGCCAAGCTAGGTTTCACTATGTTGAGGCTGAACGACATGACGATTGTTACGCATCTAACTACCGGCTGCGGATTTTATGTTTACAGGTCCCTCTGGGACGATAAACACCAGTGCAGGGAAATCGACTGGGAAGACCAAACATATAAAACATATTGAATATACTTCTAACTGTATAATACAGGTTTTATGAAGGCAGTGTGTGTCAACGTTGATGTAACTAGATAGGTTATTGGAATGGGAAGTATTTGTTCCTGATCTATGTGGTCGCGTTGACTAGATCTTGATCTTTGCATTAGACTCTTTGCCCCACCCAGACAGCTGAGTGTACCTACATCGTTTTCATCTAATGGATGACTTTATTGCAATGCACCTTCGTTAATATGCAAGTTATTTTCCATTAGTTTCGTGAAAACGTAGCTGCAATAGTAAGTAATTAAGTTAAGTTAACCATAATAATTTACGATTATCTCTGAATACCGAGAATGACTAAATTACTAGAACATAATAAAACGTTACTTACGTTTCTCAATTTGAAAATTGCGATTAAAATATTTTGCATATTTTAAAATTGTTATCTAGTCTAGTCCCGCCTTTAGATATTTTCAATAGGTACATTTTCAATTAAGCTGGTGGCTTTGAAGCGATGAGGGATAACAATACTGAGGAGATAAATCCACATTACAACGGTTTCTAAAAAATATTTCATCATGATTATCATCAGATACATCATCGTATTTTCATAATCATGAAAATACGTAGGTAGACTAGGTAGTACGGTAATTATTTTTCAAATTATATTAATATAGCTTTCCACCCCGTGGATTTACCCGTTATCCCTGTTTAATCATATATATTTTTGCATTCTAGGCTGGGCGTTGATGACTCAACCAGTTAGTGAATCAGGACTTTTATTTTTATATATATACATATCAGCTCATTGCTACAATTTATTTACGACTGGTAAAGTGTGTTACTGTATCTACGTTTTACCGTAGAGATGTAGGTATTGCTCTCAGACGTATTCCCTCTAGAGACCTACAACTACAATCGAAGTGTCCAAACTTCAGCCGCCGACGGTCTGTAGGCAATGAAACTTTCCACTAAACAGATTAGAATGTCGCCTGTTAGATTTCTCTGAAATACTCCAACTCAAATCATTTGTATATACTTACTTAATTTGTTAAGTTAACCATCAATTTGGTTTATTTTTCTCTCTCAGCAGGAATGTCGTGTTATTCGAATTATAATGTTGCTAATGACTTTATTTATAAGTGTGAATAGTACACGGAATCAAAGATCTAATCTAAGTAGAGGCAACTGTTCTTACCGAAATGCTAAATACTGATTTTGCGTTCGTATAACAGAACGATATTGAAGAATTAATCAAATTTTATCCCAGACATATCTTTAATAAGACAGGCGAATTTCTTCTCGAGATTTTAATAGCTTCGTTATGGTATAATGGAAGGAATGAATATTAATATCGAGGAATTGAATGGCAGCTCATCTTTGCATTGCAAAGAGATTTACTGCCGTCCAATCCGACAGAATGGTTTGCCCCAACTCAATACCAAAGGCCTGTCATACATGTACATTGTATATATTTACATTATGCATGTCAATACCTCTGTTAATACTTATAATTTTAATTGAATATAGGCATTTAACTTAAAAGTAAGATGGCTTTCATCTTCTTGTATTGATTTTTCATAATATGTCAAAATGAAAAGAAATATCCAGTGCAAAAAATATTGCCTTGCCAAAGATTTCTCAGTTTAAGTATATTTCGAATTGGTGGTAGAGTCAATTATAACGTTCATAAGTCAAAGAGGACTTATGAACGTCAGGGCTTAAACTACATAAATGAGTGTTGAATTTAAGTTGAATGAAATTTCAGTCATAAAAAAATAACCAAGTTTACCAATTCAAACCATAAAGTAAAACCGAAACTGGTAACACGTAAAGTAAAATTATGGGGGACAAAGAAAAACAAATAAATACCAATAGAAAAATAAATACTACAGAGCAATATTTTTTTATTGTATGCCATTTCTTTTTTTAGTAAAAAGTGTTTTAATATAACATATTATTATTATTATGCTCTTTATTTCTTACAAATCTTAGAAAATATTTTTTATAACATTATCCTAAAAATTAAAACTATTATAAAAAACCTAACCCAATAAAAAAAGAAGATTACATTTTATATAATAATTTAAAACTTAAAAAATAAAATAATGTTACAAAAACTATTCCTAGTATACCGCCGGCAGCGGGGCAGGGCCCAAACAACCGGTGGTTAGGGCTGCAGAGTAAGGAACTTCCTGACAATCCTAGCTGTGGCCAGAATAACTGCCTTCTGCATTTGACCCTTGATCCAACCGCCGAGCAAGAGCCTCTCGAGGTGTTTGTCGAGGCTCTTTGCTACAAGTCCGTTCACTGAAACGACTATCGGGACAACAATTGTTGAGTCCACGCTCCACATGGCAGTCACCTCGTGGGCCAAGTCAAGGTACTTACTTAACTTGTCTTTTTTTTTTTTTTTTTCATTATTATTATTATTATTATTATGTTATCATACTTATACATTTTTATATATTATGTCGTCGCGAGAGTAGACTTCACACAAAGCCAGACAGTAGTAGACTATATGCTGATTGTCATAGTTGTCAACTTGTCATACATATCGATATACATTTTTTTTTTATTAAGTATTTTAAAATATTTCTTATATCGTATTACTAATGTGCATAGATGACGGTAGTCAGGCTCACCAAATGATATCATATGATAGAAATAACACTATTCTAGTTCTAGTTTCGAATACCTAGTGGGAATGAAAAATTACAAAATTTTAGGAAAAAACATTTTTATTTAGTTTTTTATACAGTACTGATCCATTTAGTTTGAGCGTCATCCTCATACATAATAAACAAGGGAGGCGACCATTCGGCAATGAATAATGGTCCGAATAAATCCTAATTCAGTGCATTACTTTACAGGATGGGCTGAACGGTTACGTGATAATCTAGATTTATGATCAATAAAAAGTCTCTGTAAATGGTGTTGCAAGCATCTAATAGGCAACTGAAACAGCTTACCATTAGACTTAACAAGTTGTTTGTTACCTCAATGGTATAAAAAATGAAGAACCACCTACGTATAGATGGATTAGTTTTTCAGTTTCTTATAATAAGACAACATAACATGTGTTATTAAAATTAAGTCATATATTATATGGAGCTTGTCAGTTATCTAATGTGACTTTATCAACAAGCTTTGAATTTTCATGCCATTGCACCGTGAATTAATATTGAACAACCTTGATTTCACAGACGGATATACAATAGTTGTTAGTTTATACTCCGATAGACTTTAGTTAGCTTTGAAGTTCGCCAAGCCTCGGCACAAAGACAGCTTAGTAGCTTATTAAATTCAAAACTAAACTAATATTTTATGTACAATTGAAGTCTACTGTCAATGGTTAGACAAAATTAAGCTGATCTAAGACGAATTCAATAAACTTCTGTAATAAAACTATTAAAGTGGTTGTCATGGAAATAGTGGTATTAATTTTCATACATAGGTATCAACCACCAAATGCTGGCATATACCTCGCCCAAAGAATCAGCATGTGTCATGTCGCCAGCATTCTGGGCACGTTGCCTACTGACAACAACTTTTTTATTTAGATTTATTTATTTATCCTTTAATAAGTATTTCAAGATCAACAAAGTTGCCATTACCTGGAATGAAAATCATGGAAATTAAGAATACAATATCGACCTTCGTCGATATTGTATTATCGATCATTTATTATTATTTTAACATTACTATTAAAACGCAGAAATAGAACAAGAAACATGCCATAGGTACATACAGGAAATCACATTTAAATATAAATTATACATTCAACACGTTAACCGTCGAACGTATTGTTTATTCGGTTAATCACACGGCCTCTTTACATACTTTTAAACACGAATTCATAAAATAGATAGGAATATTTTATTACAGTTATTCTTGTTTCCAAGGCACGCTATTGTTCCGAGGATACCTTCTCATAGATTTTGGACCATTCATTACAGTACATAGCGTGTCGTCAACCACAAGCCGAACTAGTGTTCCTTGCCTTAAACTTTATCGATCAAAACTTTATCAATCGCCAGAACAGTTTCGGATACGTTAATGCAAATAAATTTCGTGAACAACAAATATGATATTGTTTATTCGCCATTTGATAGAGCTTTAGTTGCGCAAATCGGAAGCTCAGATACCATCACAGGAGTTTGGATGGAACTGTCGTTTATTATTCTTTGATATACTTTAAGCAGCTGAAATGTAGTTATTGTGACGATTTTTATTTTAGCTACAAGTAGGTAAATAAGTTATTTTATCACGTTGGAGACAATACTTTAATGAATATATTTTTATCTAAATGGATAATAATTTTATTTACAACAAATGTACAAAATATACAAACAAATGTACAACTATAATATATAAAAAACTTCTTCGAGCCTGCCGATCGGCAAGGTTAAATATAGATGTTAGATGAAGTTACATTGAAAAGTAACCACATACATTTTCCGTTTAAAATAATTTGAACCGTAGGTAAGTAGAAAGAGTCAGATTTATGAATCGCTTCGGGTCGACATAATTCATAAACATCTGTCGAGGCAATAAAGCTTTAACGATGGCAAGATTTTCTGCCCTCCGCACCCTACCATTGTTTCACTGCAGCACTGAGAAGATAAAACCTTATCATAGTTGTTAATATAAACCATTTTCCTACTTCAAGTCAAAGCACGATTCATATTTCTTTTAATATCGTCCGTACATACCTACATGTGAGCAAAATGCGGAATAATTTAGCGAGGTTACCATTACAGCTGAAAACATGGGTATAAAAAGAGTTTAGATGTTTTCTGGATTCATATTTTCAATAAAAATAAAGAAATGATTTCTTTGCGAAAAGAAAGAATCTACTATTTTGTAACTCTATTCTACTTACTATATAAGTACATATGTATAGACTATACTCATTGAAATTAAAAAGACACATCATGGTTACTTAATGTGGTACGCAAACACGAAATATATATGTGTGATAAAGTTAATGCCGAAATTGTACGGTATATGGTTCAATAAGTTTATTAATATTCTTGTTTGAAGCCGTAGCCTGTCAGGCGTCTGCGTCACCAACAGGCAGGGTTGAGGGGCACGTGTATTTTATTACTAAATATAAAAACACCTACTGTAACGAAACGGCACATTTACGATTCCCGCTTACGATTTGTATTGAACAGTATTTATTACAAGGAAAATCTTAATTCGTAAATGGGTAGTTACCGCGTAAGGTTACTATTTATAACCAATGCTGTATTGATGAGAAAATTGTATCGGAATATCTGAAGATTGAACATATTGAAAATCAGGGAACACGAACTACCAGGCATACGAAAGATATCTTGGTTCAAAAACCTTAGAGTGGTACGTCCGGAATTTGTACGAGGTCTTTATTTAGAGCGGCGGTAGATAAGGTGAAAGAAGCCATCATGATCGCCAACCTCCGTCAGGAGATGGCACCTTAAGAAGAAGAAGAAATATAATTATTATATATGTATATCCATTTAATAGGTATACAATATGGTGAAAATGCAGTCACCTGCCAGTGGTAACTTGTGTGGTAATACTATTATGTTTTGGTAGAAATTAGTTCCATGATTATTCGACGAGAAGATTGATAGTAAATTATAGACTCTCGTCCAACCCACCACATGGTGCCATTTGTCATTTTAAACGTAACCTTCTTAATTTACGCTAGAATTATCCACGAACAAAGTGGATGCATTTGAATAATTAATGAATGGGTTAAAATAAGGATTGCTCAATGGCTTCCGCTCTTTGATAAACAAGGCTCGCTTTGAGCCGTGAAAATGGTTTGTTTATGATTAATTTATTACCTCACCCTTGTCCAGAGCAACAAATTCGTTATGTGTATACATTACTTAAACCGTTATCAGTTGCAATATTTCGTGTTAGCCATTTTATGGCCCGATATTAGCCCGTAATTATTCCTATTATTCAAATGATACATTGTTACCTGTAGTGGAAAATAATTATCAGATCAGAATTACCGATGCTATTTACACTCGTGAAAAATATTTACCCACAATAAATTTTCCGATTGGAATGATTGTTGCGTGGTGTCACGCCACAGGTAGTGGGTTCGATTCCCACCCAGGAGAGATATTTGTGTACATGAACATGTCTGCTTGCCTGAGTGTGCCTGGTATGTATTTAAGGTGTATGTGTACCTATCTATTTAAGTGTGTATTTAATAATAATGTAGTGTATCTATCAGTTATCTGGATTCCATTGCTTTTGATTCTAAGCTTTGCTTAGTTCGAGATCTGAAGGCCGTGTGTAAAGAATGTCCCAGGATACTTATTTTTGATTGTTTAGAAACATTGTAGTGACCATCATAAATGACAAATAAAAATGATTGCTAATAATCTTAAAATTACGGTCTCAAATAAAAAAAACATCATGAAGAACAGACATAAATGTGCGTTCCACAATTGTAAACCTCGTGGAAGCGTAGATATCTGCATTTATTGCGCTGATGTGCGTTGCTATGAACGTAAACGCGATAGGAAACAATAACAAGCAAGTATTATCAGCGGGGTGCCTTCATAACGCTGTTTATGTCTTTATCGACGGCTAGAGAGACGGGGTAGAGAAATAATATATAGACGTCACGTCAATTTATACTCGTGTACCAGACAGATATACAGATTTATAAAATATACGAGTTTTGGCCTCGTAGCTTTCATTGCATAGGAGCAAACATTGCAATCCATAATCTATATTAACCACGTATGTCTTGAAGGCACCTAATATGGAACGGCTTGAGATGCATCATGATCAACTGATGACTTAGGTACTGAACGAGATTTAGACTTAGACTAGTTAGTGTAATCTCGTTCAGTACCTAAGTGATTCAGTATATTTCGCTTATAGTACAGATAAAAATAACGTCCGCAACTGAAAGTAGAATAGCAACGCTTCAAACCTGCTTTAAATTTACTATAAAAGTCACAGTTTATTATGACTAGTTTTCGCCCCGCGGTTTCGCTTACGTTCTCGTGGGATCTCATTATTTTTGCAGGGTTGAAACTAACATTAACAACATAAAGAAACATGCGTATTTTTGTTGGCTTAATGCTCTAAGATATTTTTATTTCATTACCACTTCTTTTCAATTAACGTTCATTTTCACTTTCGTGATGATACCTAAATAACTACTTTCAGTAGCAAAAGGAAAATCTTGAAACTGTATAAACAGTATGAATTCACGAGCTTTCATCTGAGTGACTATATTTCAAAGACCGGTGTCCATTTCAGGACAATTTATAGCTTTTTCAGCCGAAAGAATACCTGAAAAATATCTGATATGTTTGTGTTCACTAGTTTATGCTGCATTAATAAACCACCTCCATTAATAAACTCATTTTTGAATTTGCAAAAAAAAATATCTGTAATGAAATGTTTATTCAGCCAAATAGGCCTTCACATGCGCTTATGGCTTACGGTAACTAAAACATATAAACATATTATATGTTTTAGTAACAGATTTTTTTTTTACAAATTCAAAAATGAGTTTTATAGGTAAGTACCTTGAATGGTCCTCCGTACCATTGATTGTTGACGTTTTTATTTTAAATTAGTAAAGCTCCATTAAAGGATTAACATAAAAGAGGTAACATTCTTATTTATTATGGAAGTCTGACGCACTTCCGGCAGATGCACTTAAGATAGCTTAAGAGCTACAGAACTGATTGGACAGATTTTCTGTCTCAAAAGTTCTATGCAAGTTTTACTGAAATTCATTTTGTTTCCGGTCTACTATTGAACTATATACGAGTATATTTTTAATTTATGTTGAATTAAACATATATCTTAAGAATAATAAATATATATGAAGGAATTTTATATCACTTTAGAAAATACAACCATAAAGTACCTAACCATTCGAGGCGTAAATCCTATCCCGAAGTGACAAAACGTTTTCCGATAATAGCTCTATTAAAAGGCCCCACTACTCGAGCTATTAAAAATCACCCTTTCAAAAAATTTAATACACCATTAAGCTTAATTTCCATTGCAATAAAGAGATACTTCAAGCGTTTCTGAGCCTAAATGAATTTACAAACAGGAAATTGGATTGGAATGGGTTTATTCTGTTTGTTGGCTGGAGACATTAATTCTTGTCGTCGGCCTGATAGAATTTCGGAATTCAAATAGAAAATATTTGTTTGTACCTATAGTCACATATTTTCTATCTCATTCACCTGCATTAGTAAATATACCTACGTAAAGTTGAACTCGTAGAGACAAAGGCCAATAAATAACACAAATAATACTAAAGTAGAAGACTCGCAGAACAAAGCTTTAGAAAAGCTAAGGAAGAAAAATTTACCTTAGAACTTTCCATTCCCCGTAGGTCGGTAATAAGTAACACCACAGGAGGTCATAAATTTTGCTAAGATACCACGTTTATACTCGATAGTCCCAACATTAATACAGATTCTCTTAGATTATTGTAACTTACTCCACTGAGCCTTGGAATCATTTTAGTTTTATAAAAATGAAAATGATAGTACCAACGCTCCATAAAGTAAAGTTACTTTCAACTTAGTCTTATCCGTAAACGTTTGGCACGCACTTTTTAGGATTAATAGGTACAACAAATTACCCTCGCAAATGGGCTTGCAAATGGGATGGTCGTCCAAAAGAGGAAATAACACAGGAATCGCGATTCAAGTAAGTTTTAGCGACTCCTTGCTCTAATTATAATAATAGTAACTGTGCGAATGTTATATCTACTTCATTATTATTGTAATAAATATCACAGATCAAGCAAACTGCATTCGCAATTGTTATTAGAAGAGCCCTTATAAATACTAGCTGTTATATTAATTAATTAAATAAACAGTTAACTTATACTTTGATAGGCTACATTCTAAAATATATTCTACTGACCTATATTATACTTAGGTATTTATTAGTATATTTATATCACCCACCGTTTACGTATTTCATTTTATTACGATTCAATACAGGTGATTATTGAAGGAATCTAATTTTATATTAAAAAAACTAGGTAGGTAGGTACCTACGTTACGTAGGTAACTTAATATTTTCGAGGGTTCCGCTGAAATATTTGTTACAAATTTTTGAACGTTACTCAGCTTAGCTTCCAATGGTATTCTTTTATATTTGAATTCTTTTTCACTACATGTTTAATTAAACAACATGATATATAATAATGTACTTCATATGGGGTTATTACCATCGACTTACTCCGGAAGGAGTTACGGGGATGTCGAGAATTTGATTTTTTATTTTATAATTATCAAAAAATAAAATTTCAAACTTGGTTGGATCCATAGAGTCTTGAAGTTCACAAATTTTTATATTGGTACTTTTAATTTATACCGATATCTATAGTGTAGTTACAGAAGCATACAATTTTACTATTTTATAATTATTGTATGGAACCCTCAGTGCGCCAATCCGATTGGAATTTGGAGGGTTTTTTGGATAGAATAGGTATGTAGTACCTACTCGACTTGCTTAACCTATTTCAAATCCATTTTTATTAACGTATGTCGTTTACATACGGTAACCTACTTGTATAATTAACTTACTGACTTGCAACACGGGCGAAGAACGAACTTTAATTATAATCTAAATACCAAAATCACATGGTATCGAACATCCGTCCAAATAACAAGTCCAGTAAAATACTACTACAAATATAATGGATAAAATAAAACCGAGACCTTCGTTAAGTGAAATGTTAAGAAGTTTTGAGAAAAATTTAGGTTTTAAAAATGAAATAAAATGGATTAATTTTATTTTAATAACAGCTTATCACATACTCGGTGTTTATTGGTGTTATTACTATGCTTTCCCTGTGAAATGGCAATCACTTGTATTTGGTAAGTTCTTTTCATTTCTATTCATAAAATTTGATATGTCCAATTCCAATACAACATAATATTTTGATATTTTTAGCTACAATTATGTACGTCGCAACTGGATTTGGTATAACCGGTGGTGCTCATAGATATTGGACTCATAGAACATACAAGGCTAAGTTGCCTCTCAAACTTTTCCTTCTAATGTGTTTTTCCAGTGCAGGCCAGGTAAATAATATTGGTCTTTTAATATCGATGAGTTGTATTAGATAGAACTTCATGTGTCCAATTAAATTCACTCATAGATAGGTACTAAGATTTCAGTGAACCTGACCTTTCTTTCATTCATTATCAAGTCTTCAACGAGTTATTAATTAATAATGAAAATGTTTTGTATAAATGAAAGTATTAGTATAACTCACTAAAGTTTTTTTATAATATATTTCACCCGCGTTCCCGTGGGATCTTATCTTATCCCGGGATAGAAATATTGCCTATGTTAATCTGGAATAATGTAGCATTCAAATGGTGAAAGAATTTTTGAAATCGGCCTAATAGTTTTTGAGTTTATTCGTTACATACACACATACATACAAATCTTTCCTCTTTATAATATTACAAAGATTTACACGACAACATCATTCAAAAACTGCCGGATAAATTATTCAAGATGCTAAAACATTTAGAGTAGGTATAATTATTTAAAATAATATATATTTATATATATTTACGGCATACCATGTGTTTATGACAGAACTCATTGCTACAATGGGTGCGTGATCACCGAGTTCATCACAAATACAGCGACACTGAAGCAGATCCGCACAACGCAAATCGTGGTTTGTTCTTCTCACACATAGGATGGTTAATGATGAAGAAAAATGACCAGGTGTTACTTCGTGGTAAACAGATGGAAATGAGCGATATTGAAAATGATCCACTGCTTAAAGTATACAACAGGTGACTTTTTATCATAACACTAGCGGACCCGGCAGACGTTGTCCTGCTCTGAAATTAAAACAAAACTTAGAACCCGATTCCAGCGCCACCTACCGGGTCCAATTTTGTTTTCAAATCATCGAGGAACCCATTGAAATACACACACAAAATTTCATCCAAATCGGTCTTTTGTTACAATACTCGACTTTGATAAAATTTTATTATTATGTATATTCAGTAGGTGTGAGAGTAGGTTGTTATTTATGTTTGGTACCGCTAGATCCCACGGGAACGCGGATCCTACAGGAACGCGGGTGAAACCGCGGGGTAAAGCTAGTAAAAAATAGATAACAACCTATTTTTTTTACCGCTAGATCCCACGGGAACGCGAATCTCACGGCAACGCGGGTGAAACCGCGGGGGACAGCTAGTAAAAAATAGATAACAACCTATTCTCAGACCTAGTAAATGTAAATATAAAGTTTCATCAAAATCGGTCAAGCCGTTTCAGAGGAGTACGGTAACTAAAACTGTGACACGAGAATTTTATATATATATATAGATATATAAAATTCTCGTGTCACAGTTTTAGTTACCGATATAATAAAGATATCTGGCATGGTGGTATAGATTCCCTATCTTGTCGTATTCGACTAGCTGGCTATCAATCACCCTCATCTCTTTGGTATTGCTAATATCTATACAGGGGATGGTAGTCATTTACTATTTATTCATTTAAAAAAACTGCCGAAGGTAATGCAAAGTTAAAGGTACCTAGTACTGAAAGTAATAAAAATTTACTAAGTAATTTTTTGATAAGAGTAGGGTCAAAATTGATCAATTTCTGACAGAACTATACAGCTGTCAAAGAAAGAATTAATAAATATACACAAATACACAAAAAACCGGTCAAGTGCGAGTCGGACTCGCGCACCGAGGGTTCCGTACAAACTTGTAAATAGGGCGTTCATTTTTTTTTTTTCGATTACCTTATTTGAGGTTGGTGTAATTAAGCCAGACCTCTAAATATGAGCGCCCATACAACTCAGAGGCCTATCTTAATTGGTGGTAACTATGTATGTATGGGGACACCCTTTAATTTTCAACTTTCTGATTTTTTTGGAATTTTTCCTTTATCTGTGCTATAAGACGTTGCTTCGTACCAAATTTTAAGATTCTGAGTTCACGGGAAGTACCCTGTAGGTTTTGATTCCCTTGCGAGTTTCGAAAGTTTTTAAAGTAAATTATCGTAAACAATCATTAAATTAAGACATAAAATCAAGTATATTTACAAAAAACTATAACTTTTATAAATGTGTTTCAATGACTCGGGACATATCTAACATTGTAACATTGAGCTCTCAAACTCTTTACTCGGTACACAGAACGAACACAAGTCGTTAAACATTAACATTTTCAATCCGGTATTTGATCAACTTGAACAATCAACTCTAGAACTTCTAAGTTATATAGCACAATTTAATTTAGCATTCGATTACAGGCACTTCAATCTTCTTAAGCTAATATTCTGCTATGTTTTACCAACTATGACTGGCATATGGTTGTGGAACGAAGAATGGAAGTGCGCTGTGGCTTGGCAGTGCTTCATACGATTTTTGGGCATGTTTCATAGTGAGCTGACGGTCAATAGCCTTGCCCATGCATATGGATATAAACCTTATAATAAGTAAGTTATAACACATTCCATTTGTTTTCAATGATGGCTTATTTTATACCGGCGATGTAAGCAACCAATAATAGAAATATTTTGTAATTTGACTTCTCTTTTGTTCTTTAGAAACATAGTGCCCGCTGAGAACCGCTTTGTTTCGATATGTACACTTGGAGAAGGCTGGCACAATTACCATCACGCCTTTCCGTTCGATTACAAAGCTGCTGAACATTTTGATTTCTTTAATTTTGGTACCAAAATCATAAATTTTTTCGAGAAAATTGGGTGGGCTTACGACCTGAGAGAAGCAACGCCTGAGATGATTAATTCAGTGGCCCAAAAATTTGGAGACGGCACTCCCATACATTTCCCAATTTCCGATATGGAAATAAATCAAAGAGCAAAAGGATAAAGATAACAAACTAAAATATTATAGGTACCGAACATGTATATATTTTTTAGAAATAGTAAATAGTACCTATTTAGATACATATTTTGTGAGTGATATTACAAACTTGTTAATTGCTTAGTATTAAGATACCTACCTACTTTTAATAAAATAAAGTAATACCTATTATATTGAAAAGGAAACTCATACATTCAAATTGTGCTAACTACAGAGAAAATAGAAGGAATATTAAAAAAATGTAGTTAATGTAATGTGGAATAAATAATATATAAAATAACCAGCTTTCCGCCACGCGGTTTCTCCTGCGTTGCTTTCTATAGACGATTTTTAAAAATCCTTAAGTATTTTTTTATTTTATCCATTACACACAAAAGTAAAACAAAAAATGAAATCTTTTCTCTTTATTTTGAAATTTAGGTAATAAAATATATGTTTGTTTAACTAAATATTTATAATGTATGGATTTTATGAACCACCTTGCAGTATTTAGTTATGTTACCTAATTTAAGAAAAAATATAAACTTCAATATCATACACAGAGGTTTATCTAAATTTTCGACAGGTAGGTATTCTAGGTACCTATAGCCTTTGTTCATATTTTTGTACATGTCAATCACGCACGTCACTCAGTTTTTACTTATAGATTACTTTTATTTTACGATTCATTTGTATAAAATAATTTTAAAAGATCCTTGTATTTTTTTTTCATAATTACTGATATTTATTTTGATCTTCGCTTTGTTTGTATTATCGTGAGCTAAAAAACTATTTGAAATACACAAAATGCCACTTATTGATATCACGAATCCGGATGTTATTAAGTTTCTCATTGAAAGCTATGATAAGACTACTAGGCTTCGTATGAGATGGAATCACTGTTACGGCGATAAATTGAAGCATGCTGCAACGTTGCAGCGTGAAGAAAAGGGCTACTATGAAACAGACGTAATAGAGCAGACCATGGCGGAAGGCATGGCAACAATCACAAGGGACAACCTCGTAGCCGCTACCAACAGAAGACTGAAGCCTATTCGTGACGGTATTCGTATCCCAGGAGTAGCAGACCTTCGAAAAGGCCATTCAATTCCAGATGTGGGTTTAGGCGATGTTAAAGAAGATCCTAGACTCATAAGACCAGATACCGATCTGACAATAGATCCGATAATGCGGCCTATAAGCCCGGAACAAAGAAAAATTATCTACAAAGATATACCAGAGTTTGGTCGTGAAGTATATTTGAAGAGCAGGAATCACATGCTACCTGAGAAAAAGTTCTATTTTATGGAAACCAACGGTTGGGTCTATGGATGGAGACTAAACGATAGTGACATGAAAAGAAATGTTCCTAAGTATGGTCGTGTTTGGCGGTTGACCCGAGACGTCAAAAGTCGAACTGGCCCGCATCCTGACCCAGCACATTACAAAGATTCTGAACTACCTGGCCCCTCAAAGTGTCTATAGATTATCGTTTATGACTTCGTTAATGTTTCGTACAATTTTATGTTGTGTTTTGAAAAGTGATATTTATTTTACATACTTTTTGCATTAAATGATCGATCTTATTAATTTGATATCTTCATTTCTGACATATATGGTATACGACTACCGTCGTCTACCTATTATAAAGACTAGAAGGTAACTGCCTCTCAAAGTCAACTGCCGAAACACCAATAGGTGCAGCTTGGCGACTGATTTACAAATTGAGGGTGTTTGCTGCCAGGCGGGCAAAACACCAATTTGGCCTATTATTAATTTCCAAATACAGAGATTTTTATTTACATATTCGATGGGCAAAGGGCAGAGGTAAAATAAATTTAACCCTAGAGCACGGCACGTCCCGGCAAACATTGTCTAATGGCCACAGCGGGACAAAACTTTTATCATCTACCCGCCCACCCCGCCGGAGTTGGGCGCTTAAACTTTTATTTTACTCTTAAACGATGTCGGTCGAGTTGTGGGCTCAGGATACTCTAACCGCTGAACAATTATTTATGTCTCTATCTTTAGACGTTTTATGACTTTTATTGAGCTACTTTTGGCGCAATTAAGACATCTATAAGTAAGTAAAGGTATATCTAGGTATTATTAAACTAAGTCCTACTTTAAGTAAATATAAATGCAAGATAAACAAAATGCTGCTCTGACATCCAGTCCACGCTTCGGTAAGTAACTATAAGATCAAGATATCCATAAAAAATTGGAAAAAATATATTTTGGAAACTACGTTACAGAAATAAAATTGAGCGGTAAGAAGGTACCTACCTACTGTCTTCCACCGAGTGAATGACGACTCTAGTACCTACTGAAGAAGGAGGCTCAGGAAATACATGTGAGAAGCTCAGTCGGCAGTAATATTTCCTTTCTAGGATATTGAGCGAAGAAGCGACCTCAGGGAACAAATGCGCTAGAAGAGGGTTGCTGGGTCAAACTGGAAGCCCAATGCCGCGAATAGTGGAAACAGTTGAATTAGGCCTAGAACAAGTTGGTTGAGAAAGGCTATATAGAGAAGAAGAGAAGAGGCTCAATACAATATAATAAAGTAGGTACCTAGTGTACCTACCTTCCACGAAATACCAGAAGATAGATTTCTAAAATTATTTTATTTAAAATTTATGAAACTAAGTCAAACCGACTAGCCAGCACGAAGTAAATTCAGTTTTACAAATACAATTCACCCCACCAAACTATATCACTCCCATAAATCAAGTTAGAATCTCCTGTCGTCGCAAAGCGCAGCGCTGAACTCGCATTATATAAAAGTTGCTAACGATAGAAGTTCCTTCTTAAATCCGTTGAAACTTGCTTTCACTCGTATGTTTTAGTGATGAATCTAGCTTGACGTAATAAAGGTATGTAGGTACAGTACAAACGAAGCCTATAGTTTCCCAAATAGACCCAATCTCCAGTAACAAAAGAACCCTTATAGAAACAATCTCGTATCTGTCTAAAATCTATAAATTTTCCCCGCTAAAGCATAGTAAAATTGATCTAGCATAGGAGTCGGATTCGAACCTCGGCCTCAATCTTATCATAAACAATTTTTGAGAATTTTGCGATAGTGTGCCATAACACAACAAGAAAATATTATCAATGAGACTAGATAAATAATAACTAAATATAATAGATCTAAATTGCTTTTTTAAAAAGATTAATTGCAGAGTTTATTGCCGGCTCTTCTCAGCAAAAACAACCACCTGAACCGTACGTTCGAGTCTAGATTTTCTCATGTCAACACGCAAATAAAGGACATTAAATTGTGAAACAAGTGACGATTAAAAATACATTTAATGAGTTAATTTAAAAAAAAATGAGTTTGAGGTGCTCGTATCTGAAACATTCCGATAGATATTTGTTATATCTCATCAACACCTAATCACACGCCGTGATTATGTCGTGGTTCAAATCTACGGTATCCTTCTGAATGTATGAATTTATTACGACTATGGTTTTTGGCTCATCGATCGGCTTTCAAAATCGTGACGATACATATCTCCTTCGTGTAGTATCTGAATACAAATCTGTTCTCAAAATTATAAAAACGTTACCGCCACTTTGAACTATAAGCGGTAGGTACCTACTATAGATAATGCTATCCGCGAAAACGCGCCCCACTCTTTGTCCTAAACCCTTACAGTGCAAGTGTACATCCTTTCAGTGTTGTAGTGCTGCAAATCGACATATACATATCGATATATACATTTAGACATGTCGAAAAAGAGAGCGCGTCTCCGTGGATCATGGTGGCACCATGTATACAGACAGAACTTGATCATGTGGACTCTGTTACACTAATAAAACATGGAACCCTCGCTGCATGATTCAGTCTTGCAAGTCTTTTTAATCCTAGGAATACGAGACTAATCTAAGCTCGAGGGGTGGAAACAAACAAATCAAAGAAACACATTGTTATAATAAGGTTTATTTAATCATTATCTAGCATATAAAAAATATTTACAACTTGAGATAAACTCCTTGCTAATCAAGATCAAACCAACGTTTACTCGTTACAATTTACCAATTATTGATAATACGACAGAGAACACAAATAATTGGATTTCCATTCGTAAAATGAGTGTAGGTATTATTATAAAACTTTATCACTTTTCTGACAAAATTACTCTTTCCTGGGCTCTATACAGAAGATGTTTTGAGAGCTTAATCGAACGATGTCGTGAAACCAAAAATTAATGAAAGATGGCGCAACACGTGACGATATGTCACTATATCTGAACATATATAGTCCGTTCCATATGAATTGGCAATAAAGGTCATTGACTTTCCTTTACCATGTTCACCAACCTGTCGGTCGCCATACAAACTTATCGCAAAACTACTATCGCTTGATTATCATGGTACGGTTTCGGGGAACATGGTAAAGGACAGTCAATGACCTTTATTGCCAATCCATATGGAACGGACTATACATATTTTCAGCTTCTGTATTTTTTCCGTTCTGCGTTCCTACACATAGATGTTAATTCTATTAACGTTAAAGGACTTTTCATGTTGAGATTAAGAAAGTCTACACAAATCAAAAATTTTTTTAAGAACAATTACTGCAAAGATACCTCTGTCGGTTTTTTTCACCATGTATAGCCAGTGCACACCAGTTGACTACGTTCCCACTTAACGTGTTTTTTATACCACTAGTGACAACGAGGCAGGCGGGTCACCTGATGGTAAGTGACAACCGTCGCCTATAGACATTGGCAATACCAGGGGTATTGCCAATATGTTGTACACCTTATTACAATGACTTAAAGGTATTTGCCGGAACACACCAACAGCCACTACAGCCAGCCAGTAAAGTACTACAAAGTACCCTACCACCGTGCTGTGGTTCCCTCACGATGTCTTCCTTCACGGAAAGCTCAAGCTCATTGTAGGATTGGAACCCACGACCTTCTCCGCGGTATCCGACGTCACTACTACTGAGCTATCATCGGTATGATCTACACAAATCACACATGATGGTTTCTCTTGGCAGTGGGACGGTCGAACACTTGCTTCATACCGCCTCTAAAGTTGGCCAGCCTGGACGCCGCGCCTTCATTACTCCAAGCGGAGTCAAACTCTGTAGTATCTTGGTCGACAAGATGCGTATACTTCGTACGCCCTGAGCGACCGAATTTCTTTACTTGCATCACCTGTAACAATAAGTTTTCTATAGACAAATGCGAACTTTTTTTATTAAATTTTTTGGGTCGCTTTTTAACATCTAAGGTCATTAGCGAACACAAGATTACAACTAACAATTAAATGAATTACAAAAGTTACAAACGATCATATACATTTATCATTTATTTTTTTTTTTTAATTTTGAGTACATTATGTTTGTAGGAGGTATTTTCGAAAACAAAAAATAACACTAGGTGTTAGTAATTGGATTTTTCATTTGAAAAGATATATGTCAGATGTTTTAATAAATTACCTTAGGCAACACAGTCTTATCAAAGTGATCGTCCAACGTAGGTCCAGAGAAATCTTGTTTGAACACCTCTTCTTCCTTGTCCAAGTAAAATGCACCTCTGAAATTTTTTAATTATCAGTTATTGAATATCTTATAGCAACACACTCTTTTCAACCTTTCTTCTTGGATACCTTGGATCAAAAAAAAATTCTCATAGGGCTACTCCCTATGAGAATTCTACCGACATTTCAGGTTTGTAGCATTTATAATTTCTGAGATTCCGTGATTAATCAGTGAATAGTATTTCGATTACAATCGCTTTCGATTAAATTTCGATTACAGAAGGTATTAAAGTGAATTTAATTTACTTTTGTTTGGTTCTACTCGCGAGAACACGTCAAAGATTG
This sequence comes from Ochropacha duplaris, assembly GCA_951361185.1. Taxonomy (NCBI): domain Eukaryota; kingdom Metazoa; phylum Arthropoda; class Insecta; order Lepidoptera; family Drepanidae; genus Ochropacha; species Ochropacha duplaris. The sequence goes on from OX592706.1 coordinate 6,099,772, forward strand.
TTTGATGCAAAAATATCATACCTGTGGTAATACTTCTGTAGGAACTTGTACTTGCCCTTGACGGACTTGTTAGTGACCAACTTGGGGTTGAGTCGTTGTTCAACGCGGCGCTCTTCCTCCGTCATATTGCGCAAACGCTCAACCGCTAACAATTCCTTCTCCACACTGTAATTCGGAATTATTATTTTTATATACTATAAGTGACAATGAGGCAGGCAGGTCACCTGATGGTAAGTGACTATCGTCGCCTATAGGCATTAGAAATACCAGGGGATTTCCAATGTGTTGTACACCTTATTATATATTATCTCAAGTGCTATTGCCGGAAAACACCAACAGGTGCTTGGCGACAGATTTTCAACTTGAGAATGGTAGCCAGACAGTCCAGTACCACAAACTACCCTACCACCGTGCTGTGGTTTCCTAACGATGTTTTCCTTCACCGAAAGCTCAAGCTCATTGTAGGATTCGAACCCACGACCTTCACCGCGGTATTCGATATCACTACCACTGAGCTATCGTCGACGTAATTCAAGGATTTATGGATTTTTACTGCAAACCTCGCAGGCATGCAGTCTTTGACGTGAAGTTTAATCATGCCAACCAGCAGTGGTACATAAAGAGCCAGTCATTTGCACCTTAGATTATGTCAATGCGATTATGAAGTTAAACTTACGCTTCCCTCTCTTCCTTGTCCCGTTTTATCCTCTTCATTTCACGCAGTTTCCACGCCTCATATTCCAATTCATCATTTTCATCGTCCGTACACACATCATTGATGTTTCCTTCTTTTTGTTCTCCCTAAAAGAATAATAATAAATACTCTTAATTGTTTAAACCACAAAACATAAATACAACAAACAAACAGAAACAGAAACATAGTGACCACAACACAGGCAGCTTTATCACTTTCTTCTAAGCAATTTCTTCCAGGCAACCTTGGGGTAATTGGAGATAAGTAATTCGAATGGTATGCGTAGAATATAATGCATGCATATATATAATAAATCCTAGTAAATGCTATAAATAAACTACTCTCATAATCAGAAATTATCAATAACTACAATAAATAAAAAAATAATCAATTTGATTTTAGTAGTTGCCATACCTGTGTATTCCTCTGTTCAGACCTAATAGTCTCTTCAACTAATTTCAGAGCTTCCCTCCTTCGTTCTTCTTTTTCCTTCCTCGCTTCAGCTTCTTCTTTCTTCTGCTGTTTGGCTTTACGTTCCCTCTCTGCTACTGTCATCCTTTCTGATGCTCGGACGAATACTGGTTTCACTCTAGGACCTACATTCAGAAAATTATAAAAAATATGCTAAACTTATCTTAACTAAAGGCAATTGTTACTGATTAACAGAACTATCAATACACAGCCTAAACCACTTAATGGATTGCACTGAAATTCAACATGCAGATACTGCTTCGAAAGGATTTTCAAAAATTCTAAGAGGACTAAACGGGGGTCCAAAGTTTGTATGGAGAAACAGGATCGCGGGTGAATCCGCGGGGCGGAGAGCTAGTTAATAAATAAAAACAGTATTAATACCAGTATCCTCTTCACTGTCTGTGTATTCAGTATCTGAAGAGCCACTCTCTTCTTTGTCACCATCCAACATTTCCTCATCATCGTCTCTGCCAAGGACTTCTTTCTCTGCTTCCCTGAAAACGTATGTGTATCTTTTTATGACAAAGACTTGGCCATAAGCAGAATAAATGATGACTGACACCATATTAAAAGGCTGGTCCATACTCCATTGGTCAGTTCACTCTCAGTGTTTCTGCTGGATTAAATCAATATTATACCATCTGTGTTATCCATATTTGGGTAGTGATGATGAGACATGGTGCCTTTTCTGCCATTTTTAGTGATCAAAATGGAAACCTTAAATCTAATTATTATTATTAAGTTATTTTAAGTATATATTTATGAACGGAAATCTCACAACTGAGTGTTACTTGCATTTGCCTGGTTTTTCATTTATTTTAGGAATATGAACAGCAATGTATTGTTTTTATTAACCATTTTTTTTTTCTCACTGTATAAGACAAATCTATTCCCATGAGGAGAAAGCTGGTAAACAATAAAGTAAAAACTTAACCACAACTACCTAGCAGCAAGTTTTGCTTTAAGGGCCTGCCGACGCCTCTCAATCTCTTCTTCATCAAGTTCATCTTCACTCTCAGAGTCACTGTCTTTAGCTTCTTCGGCACTGGATTCAGATTCAGCCTCAGGTTCAGCATCAATGATCTCGGGCTCATGTTCCGCTCGCCGCGGTGAACGCGCCGCAACACGTAGACGGCGGAGACGGGGGTCATCAACCTAAATAGGTGTACAAAGATAAGAGACAAGTAATGTCATAATATTGTTTGCTATAGAATATTGAATAGTAAGAAAATTTACATCCGAGTTTCTTCTCATAACCTTCTCGGTTAAAGTGTATTCCAGTAACAAGAGCTTGCTTGAATAACCTGGCCTTCATAGGTGCATGGTAACAGATTTTCAACTTGAGGGTCGCCAGCCAGTCTAGTACTACAAAGTACCCTTAACTGAAGCTTCAATTCAATGTAGGATTGAAAGCCACAACCATCACCATGGTATCTGATGTCACTACCACTAAGCTATCATTCCCTAATGTATTATGTAAACGGTGTAAACATAAGAATGTAAGTACATACTATAAACTGCTTGTGTAAATATTGATGTGGTAAGATTTACTTGCTTACAAGCCCCATAATCTCTTGTGTTAAATTTGTGAGTGATTATGGGAATGGTAAAGAGTAGTTCAGTCAATGGTATTGAGCAGTCAAATACTGTGGCAATGTTATGGATTCAAATCTTAGAACAAGCATAAGTAAAAGAAAAATATATTGGTGGAAGAAAACATCAAGAATTTCATATATCCAGGGTAGCCAGCCAGAGACAGCTGGTAATTCTCAAGTTACTTAAGCAGGTTATGAGCACCAATTCCCTTCTGGGCTTTGTTTTTATAACCTTCAGTCACTTCAGCATTTACCATAGTGGTCAAACACATGACTGTCAATAGTAAAATAATGCAGCTCAATAAAAACTAGGCACTTACTTCTAATTCTAACTCAACAACTTCTTCTTCTTTCTTGCTAATAATTTGTGGCAGTGCTTGCTGTCTGCGTTCAGGTCTCTGTTGTTCTATGAAGTCCTCAGTATCTGACTCCTCTGATGATGATACACCTTGTGCATAATCTGGTTTTTTCCCCGATATGTATCTCTGCACTTTCACCTTTTGCATAGATATTTCACCTGGAAAAATAATGTATCATTCTACTGTATTATTTAATTAGGTATATTAAATGCAGGTGGATCAACATCAAAAACCTTCAAATTAAAAATCTGTAACGCTCTTATGAACTGGTAACATGAGAGCCAGTTTTGGACAGTTTTTTTAGAGTAGTCATAATACCTTTTTCATTTCGAACAGGCACAGCTCCTGCTGTACTCTGAATACCAACAGGTTGAGCTGGTAATGTATTCATTCTGAAGATTACAGAACTTCTCCAGACACGTTACCCACGTTCACGATTACTTAGTTGAAAGATTATAACCGACCGAATTAAAATAAAATCTAAATCAATTACATGAATATAAAAGAAACAACATGAAACCTAGTAGTCCATCGACACTGCCTTACAAGCTGAATTAGGAACGTACTTTATACCAACATTGTAATATAAAAATAATCCTACTAAACTAGTAGCAGGTGTCTTAACGTCTATTTGATTTAGACGCATTATACCTTTTTTTACTGTTGGTAGAATTGTTGAGGTATTATAATCTATGGCTAAGATGGTTTCGATAAACAGTTTGGGTTTTTTGTCGTGGTAAAATTATTGTTATACAGTGTTTCACAGTCTTTTATCTCCGATTATGGGAGGGAAATATCTTAGAAAATGTGAAGTTTGTGGTATTAGGCGTGTCAGAAGAAGATATTCTTGGATATTTTAGCCCGATTTTCAAATGACCCGGCCAGGTAAAACTTAGTGTAGTAGCAGTTTCATAAAAATCATACTTACGCGAATAGGTACAAAAAGTGATGGAACAATTTATCGATAAACTTTTTTGTTTTATTTTAGGTGCCGTTTATAGGTGAAGTTGACAGGAAATGAGGACTTGGCCTACTTATTCAACGATTAAACGAAAATAAATTCTGATGTGGGAATCATAAAACTTTGTATAGTTGATCAACCTAACCGCATAAATACTTCCGATACAGACTGTACCTACTTTTTATGGCGTATATGTATTTATTTTCGTAGGACCAGCACTTAATGAAACGTAGGTAGGTACCTATGCAACTATGAAAATCGAATATTTATCGATATCGATAGAAAAGCATGATTCGTATTTGTCAAGCCCTAATAACAAATTGGATTTTACAATGTTGGTATTACTTTTATGTTACCAGGTTGGTACAAAGTACGTTCCTAATTCCGTTCAATGGCTTGTAAGAAAGTGCCGACTCTTAAAACGTAGTGTTTTTATCCTCTTTGTCCTAGTTACTAGGACCTAGTATCATCATAGATCACAAATTACTGATATGATACTCGGAACAATAACTAGCATGGAAGCCGGGCTAAAATAAAAACCGAGTACTATACAGTTTATTCATTTATGTCAATTAGCATATCGTAATGTGGGAATGAAACAAAACATGGCTGTTTGTTTTTATTATTTTTGAACGTGTCACAAGCAAAATGTCAAATGGTCCTCTTTGGCCCTCTTATAATGCTAACAAATACAAAAGTTCTATCCAAGACGTCAAAATACTTACGTTGGCTATCAACTTAATTTTGTAGTTTTATGTTTTGTTGATACGAGTCGGGAGTTTGACGAATTTACTAAGTGAAAAAAGCGAGTTAATTATTAATTTCTGTCTGAGAAAGCTACATATCAGTAATCTGTGCTGAGAACGTGGCCAGAAAGAATATACGAGAGGTGTACAGTGCCCATAGTTCGAGAAAAGAAAATGTGAACGAAACGTTTACATTTCATCGGTGAGTTTAGAGATATATTTTTCAATATTGGAAATAAAAAAAGTGATAGACGATAAATAAAAATAGTACTTTATGCCTATCTGCTCAAAAGAATTCACGTATTTGCTTTATTATATGTATAGGTTAATAGTGATGTAAAAATGGTTATCGATAATCATTTCAATACTGTTGCAGATTTCCTAATGATGGTGAAATGAAAATGAAATGGAGTCAGTGCATCAATAGGTTTTTCTCATACAAACTTCCACCCCCTTTTCACCCCCTTAAAGGGTGATTTCTAGGATAAAAACTATCCTATGTTTTTTCCCGGGACTCCAACAATCCCTATCCGAATTTCATCTAAATCGGTTCGGCGGTTTAAGCGTGATGAGGTAACAGACAGACAAACAGACAGACACACTTTCGCATTTATAATATTTTATAATTATAATATTAATTAGTATTAGTATGGATTTTAATGATTAATAAAGACATTAAATTAATAATTGTAGTTTCATTTATACACGTGTCAAATTCTTATCGTCTCTTTCCTACCACACTTGACTGATATTCCGACGCCGAAGTTCCGTCGTGGTAAATCCGTTAGTACACCACAGCCACACTTGGCAGATTATCCGTCGACAGCCAGCGCCTATACTGATAATAAATTATAATAACATGGGAATGTTAAGAAAACGATAAACTATATTAATTAAAAAATATATAATAGAAAACTATTCTATCTATAGGTACACATAATAAAAATGTAACGGATCGCTATCTGTACATGGAAGATATATGAGAAAAAATATTATTGGGTCCTTTATCAACGCAATAGCACCCAAAACAATGATTGTTAGAATTTTGTCTGTTTGTGCAAGCTAATCTCAGAAACGGCGTATTCGGATGTGGTTTTCACAAATATATTGTGGTAAGCTTCACTTAACATTTAGTGTTTGTTTCATGTCAATCGGTTCTTAAATAAAAAAGTTATGTCAATTTAAAGAATCACGTCGAACATTTGTTAATCCAAAATAAACCAAAAGATATGCCCAAAGTCACTATTCCACGCGGACGAAGTCGCGGGCACAGCTAGTACTAACTATATTTACTTGTTTGCTTTGATAACTTATATCGACACGACAATGTCGATGATAAGCCCATCACTAGCCAAAAAATAGCTTGTGACAACCTGCATAATAACGAAACAGAACGGTATTATATGTCTCTTTCCCACGCATTATTAACGTCGAAAGTAAAAAAAGGTAAAGTATATGCATTTCATTTCTTATTTTAACCCGGCTTCCACGTTAGTTATTGTTCCGAGATATGATATGTAGCTAGCTATCATGCAAATCATTTTTTTTTAATTTCCTTATTTGTCCCCCAAAAATTAACCTTATTTAAAAAAAAAATATTACTTTGCACATCTGTGTTTGGGTCATAGAACTACATCATCTTACCTTTCACCTGATTTAGTCCTGTAGATTCGGAGCAATTGTCTATGACATGACCGGATAGACAGACGCACGAGTGGTCCTGTAAAGGTCTATTTTTGTACGGAACCCTAAAAAGCAGATTGGATAAAAAAAAGCTACGCAAATAACTAATTCCATGGTGAAATGAAAATGAAATGGAGTCAGTGCATCAATAGGTTTTTCTCATACAAACTTCCTCCCCCCTTTTCACACCCCCTTAAAGGGTGATTTCTAGGATAAAAACTATCCTATGTTTTTTTCCGGGACTCCAACAATCCCTATACCGAATTTCATCTAAATGGGTTCGGCAGTTTAAGCGTGAAGAGGTAACAGACAGACAGACAGACACACTTTCGCATTTATAATATTAAGTATGGATTTTAATGATTAATAAAGACATAAATTAAAAACTTGAGAGGTGTCAAGGGACACCCGGATGGAATGAAGTTATAGTATAAGTCGAGAGAGTATATATATAAAAAAAATAGAAATAGAAATGAAAATATCTGGCTTGCTTTCTATGAGAGAGAGAGAGAGAGAGAGAGAGAGAGAGAGAGAGAGAGAGAGAGAAACATGCGCACGCCGCACAACTTACAATAGCACACCGACACAAAAGTGTCGGTGACAATTTTTCGTGAGTTTTTTTTCCGTCTAGCCCCCTTTCACAACGCGCTATAAGAAACTTCGTTCCAATAATTGTAGTTTATACTTGTGTTATGTATTGTAGTTTCATTTATACTTGTGTTATGTATTGTAGTTTCATTTATACTTGTGTCTAATTCTTATCGTCTCTTTCTTACCACACTTGACGGATATTCCGACGACGACGTTCCGTCGTGGTAAATCCATTAATAAGCCACAGCCACACTTGACAGATTATCCGTCGACAGCCAGCGCCTATACGGTGTGTTCGTAATGGATCCGTCGCTGCGTGTTATCCGCCGAATGTTCCGCGATACATATAAATACACGAAATGCGTTGTAGCCGGACGGAGCAGACGCTGAGTGCGAGTGGTCCGCGACAGAACGACCGATTGATAACTTATATCGACACGACAATGTCGATGATAAGCCCATCACTAGCCAAAAAATAGCTTGTGACAACCTGCATAATAACGAAACAGAACGGTATTATATGTCTCTTTCCCACGCATTATTAACGTCGAAAGTAAAAAAAGGTAAAGTATATATATATATTTCATTTCTTATTTTAGCCCGGCTTCCATGTTAGTTATTGTTCCAAGCTTTGAGTTATAAGTGGTTTAATCCAAGTTTAATCAAAGACTTAGTCGATGCCGCTCGTAGTTCTGTCTTCATTCATTACGTTTCTATCTAACATAATAATAATACGCTAAATTAGAACATTTTACAAACTTAGAATTTTTTGAAATAATGGCAGCTTCTTCAGAACTTCCCAGCTTGGATAAACTCATATCGAGCACTTTATCAGAAAGAGAACTAAGAGAATATAATAGAATTCACTATGGAAGAATAGATCACCATGAGCTAAATTTGAAACGAAATGATCAGAATGCTAATGAGAGAAATTATGAGATAGCAGCTTACGATTTTCCGACACCGAAAGAACAAACAAGGAGTCCTCGTGTAGTAAGAATTGGTGTAATACAACATTCAACAGTCATTTCTACGGATAAGCTCATTGTGGACCAGAGGCAAGCTATTTTTGATAAAGTCAAACAAATTATAGAATCTGCTGCTGAAGAAGGTGTAAATATTCTGTGCCTTCAGGAAGCGTGGAGTATGCCATTTGCATTTTGCACAAGAGAAAAGCAACCCTGGTGTGAGTTTGCTGAATCTGCTATAGATGGCCCTAGTACACATTTCTTAAAAGAATTATCTGTGAAATATGGCATGGTTATTATATCACCTATCCTTGAAAGAGATGAAGTTCATGGTGACACCATTTGGAATACTGCTGTTGTGATAAATGAAGTTGGTAATGTTCTCGGCAAACACAGGAAGAACCATATCCCACGGGTTGGTGACTTCAATGAGTCAACATATTACTTTGAGGGTAACACTGGACATCCAGTATTTGATACAAAGTTTGGCAGAATAGCAATCAACATCTGCTATGGTCGTCACCATCCACTCAACTGGTTGATGTTTGGCATAAATGGAGCAGAGATTGTGTTCAATCCTTCTGCTACTGTTGCTGGACTCAGTGAACACTTGTGGGCTATTGAGGCTCGTAATGCTGCTATTGCTAATAGCTATTTTACCTGTGCAATAAATAGAGTAGGAACTGAAAGTTTCCCCAATGAGTTTACATCTGGGGATGGAAAACCAGCCCATAGAGAATTTGGTCATTTTTATGGTTCAAGCTATATAACAGCTCCTGATGGGTCCAGGACTCCAAGTCTATCTAGAGTGAAGGATGGTTTGCTCATTGCACAAATTGATTTAAACTTGTGTCGTCAAATTAAAGACAAGTGGGGTTTCACTATGACTCAACGCTTAGATCTGTATGCTGAAAGCCTCAATAAAGCTGTAAGGCCTGATTATGAACAACAGATTGTTAATAATTGATATTAAGTTATTCCTTAATTTATTACTCAAAAACCCTTTTTTAAAGTTGTCTTACTGTAGTATCATGTTGCATCATTCTAATAATTATTAAGTATTAAGTTTTATTAAGAGCAAATGTTTATGTTTATCTTTGTACAATATTTCTTGTTTATTTTGTTGATATTATATTGTTATTATAAAATCTGTTTACTTTTTTGTTGAATTCTTAATAAAATATATCTTTTGAAATTAACACTTGACTTAACTTTTTTTTTTTATAATAATATGGTGAAAAGAAATAAAACTATCTTGTATAAAACATTGTGTACCAATGAGAATAATACAGAAGTGAGCTAGCTATACATAAATATGGGGTTCAAATGGGGTACATTCAGACAAAATGCCATTCAAATGTGCAACCAGTTTACAAATCTATTTGAGCACTACAGTTCTTATTTTAAATCTTCAGGTCATGAGAAAAATACTTTTTGAGGACCAGCCATCTTTAATTGAAATATTTGACTATTGATATTTTATGGTGAATATTGCTGATTACAAACAGTTAATTATTGCATTTTGAATTCTTATATACATGTAAAGTATACAATACAGGGTATGTACTCATACCTATAATCATCTATACACAATTATTACTCTAATTAATCATAATTGCACATCAATAAGAACACATTTCAAAACTCAGCACCAGATTTACAGCTGATAAAAATATTTAAATGATTTTGAAACAACAATAGCAAGGAATATTACTGTATGTATGTACCCCATGGTCTTGGCTGTAAAATTAGTTTATCACTAAACACTAATACTCTATGCAGTCTTTGCACGGATGGCAGCACGCTTTCCAGTAACTGCCTGGAAACCAGACTTGATGCTGGCAACAGAGCAGCGAGAGCCACATGTTTCACACTGTAGAAAGAATAACCGAGTATCTTTCTGTAGGATGGTGTCAGGGGAGCGACATGTGTGACATGTTACATATTCCTTGATATATCGACGTAGGACATTCTCTATTTGTTTTTGTTGAAAACGACCTTTGATTATAAGTTGACTATTACCATCCACAGAACCGCTGGTACCCAACTCAGCCAGTAAAAAGTCTAACAAATGTTTTGGCTGCCGATGAAGAGTTTTACAAATTTCTGTGAAGTTTGCAAAGGATGTCTTCTTGGTACCAATTCGAACCACCTGTGGAGGTCTCATGATGAATTTTTGCTTTTTGCCAGAGACCATGCTGGGGTTCTTTTCACGCATAATGTCAAAGACACGTTCAAGGAGTTCATCAAATGTATAATCTCGGTCGCTGCCGATCCAGTCGCCGTGCACATCTTCGATATTCTCTTGGTCCTCACCCTTAAAATCTTCCTCATCACCAAGATCATCAATGTTTTTCTTCTTCTTTTTCTTTTTGGTTTTCGAGAAATCTATGTCTAAATCCAGATCGTCGATAGCTTCTTCCTCCTGTGGTTCAGGTTCCTCAGCCGGTGGTGTTTCCGGTAATGCAGTATCCAATTCTTCCAAATTGAAGAAGGTCTTTTTTTTCTTCTTCTTCTTCTTGCCAAAATTATCTAAATCGAGGTTATCGTCCTCTGGTAAGTCGACGTCACCCGTTTCTGCGGGTGCCTCCATGCTCGTGCTCTCACCTTGTTCAGCGAGGGCCGCATCCATATCGAAACCAGTCTTCTTCTTCTTTTTCTTCTTCAAAGAAGGATCAAATACCATGTCGTCATCCATGATTTACTCCACAGTATAGGACTACTGACTGATAAAAAACTTTATGAAATTGGTTATTTGAGAACAATTTGGCAGGTGGCGAAATGTCAAATTCACTCTTGCTTGCTTATTGCATCAGCCAATAATGTTGCCAGCTCCTATAAATTCGAGACTCAATATCAAAAGTCGCTAGTAATCCGCAAAATAAAAAAACCATTCTTTAAACAATAAAGTTGAATGTTTTAGCTAAATCTTAAATTACATGATTTCTCAATGCACTCAAAAGGTTTATTTGAGTTTTATTGAGTAAAATTGGTGGTGTTTTGTCCAATAATGATCAATATAAGTACACAAGTTTGAAGGACTTTTTGGCGGGAACTTGCAGAGCGACGTTGCGTTTTCGTTTTATTTTCATTAAATTAGTGTATTTTGAGTTTTTTTGAATAACATCGGCGGTGTTTTGTCCAATAATGATCAATCTAAGTGCACAAGTGAAGTGAAATGAAATGAAAGCGTGTATCGTGACTTTCCAGGTTGTTCCAAAAAGTCCGTGAATGTTGTAGTGGAACAACCGTCAATTTCACTAAAGCCTAACTGGACATGTACGGACGAGGACTAAACATTACAGTGAATTTGAGAATATGACTATAACATAAAAGAAGAAATTAAAACTCAAGAAAATGTATGCGATTGAAAGACTTTGTATTGACTAAAAATTATTAAAAAAAAATATTAAAGGAGTGACAAATAGACCAAGACCCTTAGACGAATAATTAAGATTATTCGTCTAAGCCAAGACCATTTCAAATACTTTGATATTGGCAGAAATATCCTAAAAGGATGATTGCCGGGGATTATTAGTCTAAAATTGCCGGCAACAAAAAAAAAGTGCTCAAGTGAAGTTTTTTTTTTAAGAAGATTTTTGGCTTGGTATCGAGACCTTTAAGCCATTTCTTTATTTTAAATATTCATCTTTTGTTTAGTCACGTTTTATTGTCACTTTCACTGTAAAGTTTGGTCCTCGTCCTTACAAGTCCGGTCTAATTTTAGTGAAATTGGTGGCTATTCCACTAAAACATTTCATGGACTTTTTGGGACAACCTGGAAAGTCATGATACACGCTTTCATTTCATTTCACTTCACTTGTGCACTTAGATTGATCTTTATTGGACAAAACACCACCGAAATTGTTCAATAAAACTCAAAATACACGAATTTAATGAAAATAAAACGAAAACACAACGTCACTTCGTTTTCGTTAAGTTCCCGCGAAAAAGTGATACACAAGTAAAGTGAAATGAAATGAAAGCCAAAAAATCCGTGAAGTTTAGTGGAACGACCACCAATTTCACTAAACCTGACTAGATTTATACAAATGAGGACTAGACTTTACCGTGATCATATGATATAATAAGATGAATCCTACTATCCTACTAATATTATAAATGTGAAAGTTTCGATGGATGTATGTTTGTTACTCATTTACGCCAGAACGGCTGAATGGATCTGGATGAAATTCGGCATGGAGATAGATTATAGTCTGGAATAGCACATAGGCTACTTTTTATCCCGGGAAAAGATAAGATCCCTCGGGAACGCGAGTGAAACCGCGCGGAACAGCTAGTTTAACATAAAACAAAAAAATTGAAAATAAAGAAATGGTTTAGGCTTGATAGTCTAGTAACTAAAGCCTTTAAAGTGAATAATAATAAAAAAACATAACTTTGATAGATAACCTCTAAAATCAAAAAAATCTAGGTAGGTACCTACCTATTTTATTTTTAAAATCAAAGAGGATAAAAACACTACGTTTTATTTAAAATATCAGCCAAAAGAATATCACTATATTCTCTATATTAGTAATAAGTTTAGTTTAATTAAACTGTGCACGTATTTCTGTTGTCAGCAGGATTATTTGAAGATTTGGGCCGATGCAATAAACGTATAAAATGCTCCTAATTAGAGGCCATAGAACATTTCCAAAACTAAAAAATATTTTACTAAGAAGACATTCTCAAGTTTCCTTGAATGAACAGAATGAGTATACAGAAATGCCGGAATATCCTCCTATAATGGACACATCTCTCAAAGGGAGAAAATCTCGTGAAAAAGAAACCCTTCACACGAATATCAAGAACATAAACACTGTAGAGGAAAAACAAATAGCTTTGAACATGCCTTGTTATTATGGCTGGAGATGTGTTATGTTCCATGAAGACAAAGTTCCTTACAATGCTATGCCTCTAATACAGTGCTATACAAGAAGCCATTTTATACCTGTAGAAAAACTCCCAGACTCATATAAAGATTCTGAACTCACTGCAGAGTCTATTGTAAAGGAAATTAGGTTATTTATAGAAGATGCTATTGCTATTGAATGTGGTGGTATTAAGTAAGTATTATTTTAGTGCCTACATTTTTTGTAATCATTAGAAATTCATCGTCATTGAGCCATTTAATATGAATGTAAGCATTACTATCTATTAGAAATTGTTTAATATTTCAGTCGTAATTTCACTGGTGGTCCTACTGAAAAATCAGAAGCAGCGTTGATGGAAGATGCCCTGGCTAAGTGTATTGTAAGACAAATAAATAGGGTTATCTCAAACAATCTTATTGATAAAGTACCACATATTTTATCTGCACAGGTGAGTAATTATATTAAGGAACAGAATGTGTATACATGTAGAAAAATGGAACATATAGATATTACGACATGTACATAATTGATATATATTATACAAAATATATATTTTTATATTTAGATTTTAGTATTAGTAAGTTTCAGAGTTCATCAGGGATCAACAATCACTTGTATTGTTGTTTAAATCACATTAGAAAAATGTATTAACTAATAATGTATCCTAATAGTTAACTTTTAAATTTTTTTCACTGTTATCTTACTTATAAGATAGGTCTGGCTCAAGTGCAAAGTCACTTTGTCATCATCAACAGCAGGTGAAAATAATGTATAATTTGTACACAGGTTGACTATAATCCTCGCCATGAAGCATTTTGGTTTGTTGGTGGTGTGGATGTTCCTGCAGGAGTGCTAAAGTGGAGAAAACAATATTCATGGCTGAAGGATCGATTACATGAGAATATTGACAGGGCTGTCCAATATTTAGGTTAGTATAATAATTACTGTGGTGCAGTTATCTATGGGGTCCTTCAAGTACTATGTAAGCAAGGAGGGTGGTTGGGGGTCTTTTCTTTGCTTATTTTGATTACAAGGGGGATAGGGGTCTTCATGGTGATTATGACAGCAATTTTTTTTTACATTATTTTAAGTGGCATAACATATTTCATTGTCATAGACTTAATAACTATTTTAAATTGTTGCTCATGGAATAACAATAAAAAAAAATGAATACTTTTATAAAAAATATTGGCATATTCGGGGTACTTAGGTCACAGATTAGATAATAGTTGCCAAGTATTAGATACACAACTCCTATAAAAACCTAAAATACTTAAATTATATTAGCTTACAAAGATTCTCTCTTACACCGCTTGAGTGCAATGAGAAACGCTCAGACCCACTTACAGCAGCATATTGCCGGTCGGCACATAAAACGCTGAATTTCGAGAGTTATGGAGGCCTGCTAAGGTACTTACAGCAATATCTATGGAGCGGAAAGAGAATAATAGCGGTTCCCTTTTTATATCTATCCAGCACAGATACAACTTTTTAATGTTAATTAATTAATTTTGCCCTTATGTGGGAAGACACATAGAATGCAGCAATATACCAGCAGTCTGTGACTCATAACCAATTAATTCGCAAAATTTATAATTATAGGGTCACCAATACTAGCAATGAGAGGTCATCATCCCTTAAAACCTCTGCTGCCTTACAGTGAAGCCGAAAATCCGGAATTTAAAGTGAAAAAGGTTACTACTATACCAGGATCATTTGGATACTTCGAGAACTTTAGACATGGTACCAATATTCCAGGTACCTTTTTGAATTTATTAAATCAAACTGATGCTTTGAAATATTCCTTGTGTAAATTAATACTCAAGAATTAATTAGGTACTCTAGAAAACAATATTTTCCCTAACTTTTGTCTCAGATTTCGAGCTACATTTCAGAAGGAATTAATGACTTTTCGAGATAAATAAAAGTGCTCCTTGTCATGATTTATAGCTAGAGTTGCCATCCATTCAAGTTTCCTCGGATTTGCCATAGTTTAGAGGGCGTCTGTGGAGCGTCCTTTAATTTGTTGTCAGTGTTTAAAAGTTTTCGAAAATATACAAAATGTTGATTTATTTTATTTTACTGAGTAGGTAGGTACCTAACTTAAAAGAAACACATTTGACATGTCCGAGTTCTAAGCTCTAAAATGCGGGGTTTCATGCTTCTTGTCCTGGTTGCCTGATTTTAAAGATCGCGACCCTAAATTGATCACAGCCTAGATTAGCTACTTCATGAAGATCTAAGATGGACACGTAAGTAAAAGCCATTGTGCCGTAATGGACTATTAGACAACAAATACTTTTATCTTGGTAAAGCCAGCTTCTGAGATGCTGCTGGAACTCCGAGGCAACATTTTAACTTTTCAGTTGACCCTTGACCTTTTTGCACGGCGGTGTCGGACTTTAAAGTACCCCCTGGGAAGCACTGTACAATAGCGCCCTCTGATTTGGGGCTTCACTCATGTTTTTTCGTGTAGTACTCTTCGTAGTACTCGTAAAAACTTTGACCAAGGCTTTTGACGCGATTTAAAAAAAAAAACAAATTTTTCTAACAAATTCATAAAAAAAAAAAACCACGAAGTGAACGGCGATCGCTCGCTGCGCTTCACGATCGTCGTTCACTTCTAACCTAATCAAGCCATGTTGATTCTGAATAGAACTATAGGATTTTTTTTCTCGAAAACTGTGCGTTATCGCGTTAAATGCCTTGGTGAAAGTTCTTAAAAGGAAGAGTACTACACGAAAAAAAATAAGTGAAGCCCCAAATCAGCGGGCGCTTTTGTACAAGAATACCTTGTAATCCAACAAATTACATATCATATTGGTAAGATCCTAGTATAAATTACGATGCGGTCCAAAATATTTTTTTTCCTATTAATGACGCGTATTAATGACTTTACATGTTATAGGCATGTCGGATTACAAGGAGGGTGGATTACGGGGGTCCACTGTATTGTGTTTTCTAGGGTATACGAGGGCTGCACTAAAAGTATCGGGAATGGAATATTTCCACTGTTCCTGTCATATTAAAATCTTTTTAATTGAAAACTCCTTGGTTTTAAAAATCGAATACCATTTATTTATTTAAGAAAAGATTCTCGGTCTTGTCACAAAGTTTTGTCAAACTTGTTTCTCGGAACAATAACTAACATGGAAGCCGGGCTAAAATAAGAAATGAAATGCATATACTTTACCTTTTTTTACTTTCGACGTTAATAATGCGTGGGAAAGAGACGTATAATACCGTTCTGTTTCGTTATTATGCAGGTTGTCACAAGCTATTTTTTGGCTAGTGATGGGCTTATCATCGACATTGTCGTGTCGATATAAGTCATCAAAGCAAACAAGTAAATATAGTTAGTACTAGCTGTGCCCGCGACTTCGTCCGCGTGGAATAGTGACTTTGGGCATATCTTTTGGTTTATTTTGGATTAACAAATGTTCGACGTGATTTTTTAAATTGACAGACAACCGATTGACATGAAACAAACACTAAATGTTAAGTGAAGCTTACCACAATATATTAGTGAAAACCACATCCGAATACGCCGTTTCTGAGATTAGCTTGCACAAACAGACAAAATTCTAACAATCATTGTTTTGGGTGCTATTGCGTTGATAAAGGACTCAATAATATTTTTTCTCATATATCTTCCATGTACAGATAGCGATCCGTTACATTTTTATTATGTGTACCTATAGATAGAATAGTTTTCTATTATATATTTTTTAATTAATATAGTTTATCCTTTTCTTAACATTCCCATGTTATTATAATTTATTATCAGTATAGGCGCTGGCTGTCGACGGATAATCTGCCAAGTGTGGCTGTGGTTTACTAACGGATTTACCACGACGGAACTTCGGCGTCGGAATATCAGTCAAGTGTGGTAGGAAAGAGACGATAAGAATTTGACACAAGTATAAATGAAACTACAATTATTAATTTAATGTCTTTATTAATCATTAAAATCCATACTAATACTAATTTACTAATTAATATTATAATTATAAAATATTATAAATGCGAAAGTGTGTCTGTCTGTCTGTTACCTCTTCACGCTTAAACCGCCGAACCGATTTAGATGAAATTCGGATAGGGATTGTTGGAGTCCCGGGAAAAAACATAGGATAGTTTTTATCCTAGAAATCACCCTTTAAGGGAGTGAAAAGGGGGGTGGATGTTTGTATGAGAAAAACCTATTGATGCACTGACTCCATTTCATTTTCATTTCACCATCATTAGGAAATCTGCAACAGTATTGAAATGATTATCGATAACCATTTTTACATCACTAGTAACCTATACTTGCGACAATTTTATTTTTCAGAAAAATCATAAAATAAAGCAAATACGTGAATTCTTTTAAGTAGATATACATAAAGTACTATTTTTATTATCGTCTATCACTTTTTTTATTTCCAATATTGAAAAATATATCTCTAAACTCACCGATGAAATGTTAACGTTTCGTTCTCATTTTTTTTTCTCGAACTATGGGCTTTACACCCTTCAACAACACAAGACATCTTGTCCAGGGCACTGTACACCTCTCGTATATACTTTCTGGCCACGTTCTCAGACAGAAATTAATAATTAACTCGCTTTTTTCACTTAGTAAATTCGTCAAACTCCCGACTCGTATCAACAAAACATAAAACTACAAAATTAAGTTGATAGCCAACGTAAGTATTTTGACGTCTTGGATAGAACTTTTGTATTTGTTAGCATTATAAGAGGGCCAAAGAGGACCATTTGACATTTTGCTTGTGACACGTTCAAAAATAATAAAAACAAACAGCCATGTTTTGTTTCATTCCCACATCACGATATGCTAATTGACATAAATGAATAAACTGTATAGTACTCGGTTTTTATTTTAGCCCGGCTTCCATGCTAGTTATTGTTCCGAGACTTGTTTAGTCGTTGAGAAAATGGAATTGACTCGAGAAAATTCAAGAGCGATGATTTATTATGACTTTCGAAATGGTTTAACACAAAAACAGTGTGTTGACCGGATGATTTCTGCATTTGGTGATGAAGCCCCATCCAAAACCACAATTTATCGCTGGTTTGCTGAATTTCAACGTGGACGTGTCAAGCTCGGTGATGATCCCCGTCAAGGTCGTCCAAAAACTGCAGTGACCCAAGAAAACGTTGATGCTGTGCGTAAGCTGATTGAGGAAGATCGACATGTGACATACCGCGAAATTCAGGCAACTTTAGACTTGGGAATGAGTCAAATACAAATAATCTTGCATGAACAATTAGGTGTAATAAAGTTGTTTTCCCGATGGATACCGCATTCGCTCTGTGAAGAGCAAAAAGAGGCTCGCGTTACTTGGTGCGTCAGAACTCTCGAAAGATTCCATGCAGGATCCTCAAATGCTGTATACAACATCGTATCAGGTGACGAATCCTGGATATACGCGTACGAACCCGAAACAAAAAACCAGTCACGAGTTTGGGTGTTCGAAAATGAGTTAAAGCCAACAAAAATTGTTCGTTCACGGAGTGTTACAAAAAAAATGGTGGCCACGTTTATCTCCAAAACCGGCCATGTTGCGACTATTCCTCTTGAGGGACAAAGAACGGTTAATGCAGAATGGTATGCTAGCATTTGTTTGCCACAGGTCGTTTCTGAACTCCGTAAAGAGAACTGCAACCGCCGCATCATCCTCCATCACGACAATGCGAGTTCTCAAACCGCGCACAGAACAAAAGAGTTTTTAGAGCATAAAAACATAAAATTATTAGACCATCCGCCGTACAGCCCCGACCTAACTAAGCCCTAATGATTTCTATACTTTCCCTAAAATAAAGAATAAATTGCGTGGTCAGAGATTTTCATCACCTGAAGAAGCTGTGGACGCCTACAAAACGGCCATTTTGGAGACCCCAACTTCCGAATGGAATGGTTGCTTCAATGATTGGTTCCATCGTATGGAAAAATTCGCGGAGAATACTTCGAAAAGCAATAAATACATTTTTAAATAGTAATGTTGTGTCACTTCCTTGATTCCCGAAATTTTCAGTGCCGCCCTCGTAGCTTGTAAAATTATTAAATCACTTAGTTCGTATTTATTAATTCACTTTGTTCGTATTTATTAATTTATCGACTAATGAATATCGGAACTAAAAAATTTTTACAAACATCAAAATATTTTCACTTTCAGGTTATTGGCCTGGAGATCGTGATGAATTTGGGCTACTGTCTTTCCATGGTCGTGGTCATATTTTATCCAGAAAGAAGTCATTTGGATCTGAGGACAATTTAGAAGCATTACATTGCCAGGCTATTAAATCTAGTTTTGGCTGGTTGCTAGCCCAAGCTAATTATCAAGGTTTTACTACATACAATGACTTAACATATCCATTGGTCACTCAAACTGTCATAACTAATGGGCAATTATGGTCGTTATATGCATATCAGCTTAACACAATTGAAATGCATGGTACTAAAATGGATGATAACCTAAAGCATAACATCTGCTTTGGCACAAAACCACTGAAATTATATGAGAGCATTGAGAATGGACAAGTCAAAGGTTTTAATGAAGATGTTCTAAAAATGTTAGTCCAGTTCTATTTAAATGCTCCTGAGCAGCGTAAACATGAAATGAAACCATATCTTGGTACAGAAGAACAAGTCATTGCTGACATAGAAGATGATAATAGGAGATGTTGGTTGGAGTCCAGATATAAGCATTTGGTTTCGAATAGACCCAAACACTTATTACCACCAGAAATCTATCTCTGGGAAAGAATATACAAAATTGAACATAATACTAGATTCTTTGAAGCCAAGCGAAGGCCATTTGAGCGTGGAATTAATCCTTTTAAAAGGAGATTAGATGAGCATCTACCTGAATACATACCCAAGGTGCTAAGGCCATATCCAAAAGCTAGAAAGAAGTTTGAAACAACCTATTATCCTAAAGTATAATTTTTATAACCTTGATGTGTAGTAACTTAGTTATGTGTATTATGATTAATAAAATAGCATGACCGTGTTGGCTGTGTGAGTTCTG
Source organism: Ochropacha duplaris (assembly GCA_951361185.1). Lineage (NCBI taxonomy): Eukaryota > Metazoa > Arthropoda > Insecta > Lepidoptera > Drepanidae > Ochropacha > Ochropacha duplaris. The sequence continues at coordinate 6,119,751 of OX592706.1, forward strand.
ATGTAATTCGAAACTATGTGAATCAGGAGAAGATTGAAAATTTTGAAGTCAATGTTTAGTTTAAAAGGTCTCTAGTTATTATTGTTATAGGAAAATGTTAGATTACAAGTTTATTCGCTAGGTCTAACTAGCTATATCTGATTCGAAACCAAATCAGAAACTTCAAAGGTCGTTTGTACGCCGTATAAGTTTGACAACGCTTGACTAGAAGGTACCTACATAATAAAACGTGTTCCAGACGGATGTAATCCAGCGTTCCATCAGAGGTGACCTTGATTGTTTCCATCCATCTAGACTGCAAATGTAATCGAAATTTTGATTTGACCTTCATCGTCCTTGGATTGCGGGCGCGTGATGCCATCCGAAGATGAAGCGCGTGGATTACATCCGTGTAGCTGGCGGATTACATCCATTCAAAGACAGTTGCGCTGTCACAGGCAGCGGTTGCGCACGTATGCGAGTGCAATAAGTTTGAATGGCTGAGAATTGATCGTGTTTTTAAGTAACGTTTCATTCAGTTTGTCCTTTTTTTCGTCGTCAATTGCGCACAAATCTGCTAAAGCAAGGCCCACTTTTTAAGATTAGGACAAATTAGGAGCCTTTTTTTTATTCTGGATAAGCTTGTATTTGACCACAATCTCACCATGGTAAGTGATGATGTGGCCGAAGGTGGTAAACACAAAAAGCCTAGATGGGAACTTGCTCTCAAGTGCAGCTGTCGGAACACACCAATAGGTGCTTGGTGACAGATTTTGAACTTGAGGGTGGTAGCCAGCCAGTCGGGTACTACAAAGTACCAGAAAGTACCCTACCACCGTGCTATGGTTTCCTCACGATGTTTTCCTTCACCGAAAGCTCAAGCTCACTGTAGGATTCGAACCCACGACCTTCGCCGCGGTATCCAACGTCACTACCACTGAGCTATCATCGCCTTGAATGATCATTTCTGCAGCATGATACGGTCCGTGCACACCAGAAGACGAATTGCGACTGATTCGCTAGCGTGTTGGCGCCGTGGATGACATCCGTGTAGGTACATAACGACTTTTCTGATCAGTAACTCTGTTTCTGTCTGGCTCTCTTTAGTTGACTCCTAATTGATAATCCGACTGGTAGGTATAGGTATTATGGTGGTATAATATGGTGAGCTGCAACTTGATATCGATCGCGATGTCTGCGTTTGGCTGGGTTAGTTTCTGGATCGTATAAACTGACTGATGATTCTGATTCTGTTTAAATCGTAGTGAAAACAAGTGTGAGCGATTTCACATATGACACGACGATGAAAACCGAAAAAAAATATTGTGCATACATCTAATGGCTAAGAAAATATAATCACTAAGTATAGCAGTAACGCTCTCCACCACTCCCATTCCTGCAAGCAATTTGTAGGGAGGGAGTGATTGAAAAAGGACGGAATTATGTAACAGGAAGCCGAGTTGTCAGATAGGAACGGAAGTATGTAAAATTCTCTCCGTTTGTTAGTAAACAAATGTAGCTGTAAAAGTATATATTCACGCGGATAGCATTTAGCTTAGATTTTGTGTGTGACCCGATATCTATAGCTTTTGTTGATCGAAGATTTACATGCTACTTGTCACATATTTTTTTTTAAATCTTAGCCCAGGGTCCATGAGCTAGAGACATGACTATTATCCTCAACTTTTTGATAGTACATAGTCCACGAGGTATTTGCATTTTTATGGTATACGAGGTATTTGCATATAAAAATTGTGTGTAAATACTGTGAACTTTTTAGCGGGAACTTGTGAAGTGACGTTGTGTTTTCGTTTTATTTTAATTAAATTAGTGTCTTTTGAGTTTTATTGACTAAAATCGGTAGTGTTTTGTCAATAAGTGCTCAAGTGAAATGAATTTGAGACTTCACGTCCGCCAATTTCACTAAAACCTGACCGGACTTGATAGTCTTGTGACTAAAGCCTCTAAAAAACAAATATAATAATTAACTGCACAGATTACTGATATGTAGCTAGCTACAGATGTGACAGTCGAATTTGCCAAGTTTCTACATTAGCAGTTATGGCGCTGTTGTCGCTTTATCTATAATGGCGCGACACACACACACATACAAAATCGAATAGTGTTGTCAATCTATTATTTATTCAATATAGCTGTTATCGATGATTTTTTGTGTAGTGTAGTGATGTACCCGATATCGACAAAATCTACTAGGGTTTAGGGTATTTATCCTTTTTTTTAGGTAGATAATCAAATAAAACAAATTATCTACTTTGTGGTCATTTATTTGCTTTCTTTTACGTATGAGTTTTATATTTTCTTAGCGCTAGATGTTGCATGATTGCATTTTCAAGACATACTTTTCTTCTATTTTTCCACTTAAAATTTTATTTATTATATTGCATCAATTGTGGCATTGCAGGCGAATTATGAGTGCTATGTAATATTCAATTACATTGTGTGTCAATATATTTAATATGTTTTAAGGATTTTATAGATTTTTGACAAAATTCTTGACGAGGAGAATTTGGTTTCACTGTGCCTCTAAGTTTGCCCCTTGTTTGATCTGGCGATCCATTGACACTGTTGAATAGATGGTCACCACTACTGCTGTAGTCTCCATTGTCTCCATAGGAGTGTTGAGCCGCTTATCTGAAGTATTGAATTTGTTTAAATAAACATTACAACAGAATAAGATAGAACAAATAGATAGTGGAAACATTGGAAAGTTGGATGAATAGACAGATAGTGTTTCTTTCCATGGAATTTGGACAGGACAACGTCTGTTGAGTGAGCTAGTAATTTAAGCTTTACAGGGTTGACATTACTGTCTGATTCTGTCATAGCCTCTGTGTAATTTGAGTTTCTTGCCGGAGTCTTCTCAGTTTAAGTGTATTCCGAACCGGTGGTAGAGTCAATTGTAACGTTCATAAGTGCCTTACCAGGGCCTAAACTGAATAAATGAGTTTTGAGTTTGAGTTTGAATTAATTTATCAAGTAAGATCAATTTATTCATACCTGTGATGGTAATTGTTTCTCCTGTTGAGTTGTTATAATTTTGTTCTCGGCTCCGACAATAATTATTTTCATGCTGTATATGATACCCTGGAATTATTAAAAACATTAAAGATTTAATGCCTAGTAGTATAAGTAGATTCTATAGAACTGAAGACGATTTGTGTAGGTATTTCAACTAAATAATTGTTTTGTGTAGTGAGAAGGGCAACAAACGTGCAGGACAGAGGGCTTTAAGAGCACGTGAGTATGCAAAATAGTCTGTGAGTTTTACTTGTTGAATCACAACCACCAACACAACACTTATATGCACAACGCCATGACGAGAAAGTATGGAGCACAGTAAAAGAAATAAATATCACTGATCAGTGTACGGAGTACAGCAAAGCGTGGAATTGTATTGTAAACGGAGGAAAACACAAGATAAACTGCTCGACTCGATGTGATATGAAAAAAACAATGGGCGATTTACATTATTTACCTTTCAAACTGTCAAAGGTGTCAAACTACCAATGACGTAGGTACACACACATTGACACAAAATTGGACACTATAAGCAGAGCACAGATTAATAATATGTAGCAAGCTACAGCAGCGCCAGAACTGTAAGATTGGAACTAGAGCTGTCACCCCCTGATTAACTGTCACCAGAATCATATAATATATTCTAAATGGATCGGTAACTCTAAATACCTACTTAAAGCAAATACCTATCAATTGAGAAAAAGAGAAGGATAACAACTACGTTGGAACAAACTCTCTTTCTAACCCTACTTACCCTTAATTAAAGAAAGAGACATTGTCCCAACGTAGTTGTTATCTTTCTCTTTTTCTCAATTGATAGGTATTTGCTTTAAGTAGGTATTTGCTTTAAGTAGGTATTATCATACGTTAGTTTGTGTGTCATACGAACGATGACAGATGACAGGATATCGTCAAGGATATGTCATTGTTAGAGTTTGTTTGTCGCTGAAATCAAACAAAACGTGTTTCCAACCAAAAAATAGTGTATCTATCTTTATTTATTGTATTCAAAGAACATTTAATACTACGTTTTTGTAGTTTAAAAATATCAAAAAGGACATAATACTTGGTAAATATTATCCACAAAGTACTTTTTTATAACTTGTAAATACCAAGTGATCTGTTTGTAGGTACCATGAAATGTGCGTGTTTCATTCATTGATAAAACGTTGGTATAAAATAAATAAATATATTTTAGAGAAATGAAGAATCTTAATTTATGGGATATAACTTTGAAAAACCTGAAATTGAGGTCTGAAGAGAAGTTAATCATTTGCCATGGACACGATGAGGGCAACTCGTCTGGGAATTTGTATGCTTGTACACATGACTTAAGTGTGAGACAATTCGATGAAAATTGTGACATTAAATGGATTAAAGATTTATCTGAGATTGCTTCTCCTGATAATAGACCTGTAAATGTGACTTTCCTTGCATTGCCAAATACTTTGTGTCTAGGGCTTGCAAATGGGGAACTTTTTACCATCAGTGATGGTGGTAATTTGTGCGACTTGGCAGGAGTGTGTGACGATGGAATACTGGTAAGCTTGAATATTTATTTGTGTTTTTTTCTAAGAATGCTGTGTCAATATGTTTTAAGTATCATACCTTAGACCTGCTAACAAGCTTGTGCTTCCTATTTGCCAATCCCTAAATGCATTATATTCAAGTATCTTACAATACTTTATCAAATTTAGCACCTTGTTGATATGGTATGGTATTCTGCTACTTGATGCATCTGTGTGTGTGTGTGTGTTATAAAATGTATTGCTTACACACATTGAGTAGCATATGAGATTATATGGTATATGATGATGCTTATATGTGTATAGCATTGAATGTGTTAAACAGTATCTTAATTTTTAATAATGTGAAAATTCTACTATGTCAAATAGGCAATGGAATGGAGTCCTGACCAAGAACTGCTGGTATTGGTCACAAAAGAAATGAATGCAATACTAATGTCTTGTACATTTGATCCAATCAATGAAGCAAAACTCATCAACCAAGATTTTGGTGAGAACCCATTCATAACTGTGGGGTGGGGCAAAAAAGAGACACAGTTCCATGGTTCTGAGGGCAAGCATTCTGCTAAAATGAAAACTGAAGTGAGCATTGGTATGTGACCGTTCACAAAATACTTTATTTGTTTTATCAAGATATCTGACCAAAAAATATGTAAGAAATTAATATAATTTTCATTTTGTAGATCCCCAAATAGCAGATTATACAGTAAGGATAACATGGAGAGGAGATGGAAACTTATATGCTATTGGTTTCACAATGGATGGTGTCAAAAGATTCAGAGTGTTTGATAGAGAAGGAAATTTACAATATACTAGTGAGAAGCAACAAGGTTTAGAAGCTAATTTGTCCTGGCGACCAAGTGGTAATGTTATTGCAACTACACAGAAACTAACTGACAAATATATTGTCTCCTTATTTGAAAAGAATGGCTTAAAACATGGTGAATTTGATATTACAACTAATTCAACTACCCATGTAGAAGATTTAGTATGGAGTTCAGACTCAGAAATTCTTACTCTGCAATGCAGAGATATAGAAAAAAACACACAGAAATTACTTCTGTATACAACTTGTAATTATCATTGGTACCTCAAACAAACCTTGGAATTTAACACAGACCAAAAGATTTGCAAGATTTTATGGGATACTGATTTTGATGTTACAAATAATAAAAAACTCCATATCATATTACATAATGGTCAATATTATACTTACTCATGGATTTGGAATGTAGACCACAGTAGAGGCAACAGTGATGATGATGATGCAATAATCACTGTCATAGATGGAAACAAACTTTTCGTAACAGGTTTTAGACAAACAGTAGTTCCACCTCCCATGGCATCATTAGAATTGGTTACAAAATCTTTTATCAATTCTGTACATTTTGCTCCATCATGCTATAACTCCAATTCATTTTTTGTTTGCACTGCTGACAGTCAACTGGTATTTTATGAACAGACACAAAAGTTTCCTCTCCAATACAAAATTTTTAGAACTATACAGTTGGATAAATATGATTTTCCATTTCAATATTATAATTGGCATTGGGTAAATCCTGATAGCCTACTTTGTATGACAATTGATAACAACTGTAGTTTTAGTGTCACTGAATTTATCATGGCAAATGATTCAGTATGCAAAGTGAAAACGACACCATTACCAGCTGCTGCTACGAGAATTCATTCTCATCCAACTGAGTCCAAAATATTATTCCTTCAATTAAATTGTGGTGATATTATACAGTATGTATTAGGAGCAGATATTGAACCACAAGATGTCTCATTCAGTGTATCCTGTCCAAGGTTCAGTGTATTTTCTGTGAACAATGACATGTACTTTTTGGGTCTCTCTCATAAAGGCCAGCTTTTTATCAATGATAGAATGGTAATGAGTAATGTCAGTTCATTCTTTGTTCACACACATTTCCTACTCCTGACAACATTGCAACATGTCTTGTTATGTGTTGAGTTGACAACATCAGGTCTTAATGCTATCATGGAGTATCAGAAGACAGAATCTGAGCACATTTATAAGAGGAAGATTGAAAGGGGTGCAAAACTTGTTGTAGTCATTCCTAATGATACAAGAACTGTGTTTCAATTGCCTAGAGGTAATCTTGAAACTATACAACCAAGACCATTGTCTTTGAAAATTATTGGCGAATTCCTTGATTCACTTAAATACCAAGAGGCATTTGACTTAATGAGAAAACAAAGAATAAATCTAAATCTTATATATGATCATGATCCTGAAATGTTCATGAAACACATTGATATATTCTTGGAATCCATTACAAATAATTCATGGTTAAATCTGTTTTTATCAGATCTGGAAAATTTGGATGTAACTAAAACCATGTATTCAAGTAGTTATGCTGGTAAAGAAAGCAAAGTAAAAGAGGACATGGAATCAAAAATTTACAGAATTTGTGATACTATAAAGGAAAAGTTGATAAAGAGAGCAGATGGTGACAATAAAATATTACCATTACTTACAACTTATGTTAAGAAAAATAATGTTGAGGATTTGGAAATAGCTCTAACACTCATAAAAAATCTGAAACTACAAGAATCAGGTGGATCTAAACTGCCTGTTGGATCAGATGAGGCCCTCAAATACCTGCTGTACATGGTTGATGTCAATCAGCTTTTTAATGTTGCTATTGGAATGTATGATTTCGATTTAGTGCTTCTAGTAGCAAATAAATCTCAAAAAGACCCTAAAGAATATATTCCCATGCTGAATGAACTGAATGAGATGAGTGAGAATTATAAAAGATTTACTATAAACAAACATCTGAAAAGATTTGATAAAGCTGTTGAGTGTCTTGTAAAGTGTGGATCAGAGAGACACAATGAACTAAAAACATTTGTGAAATATCATAGTCTTTATAGAGAGGCATTGAGAATGTTTTCTCCTGAAGATGATGTCTATAGGCAAATATCTTTTGATTATGGACTATATTTAAAACTCAAAAAGCAGTTTGTTGAAGCAGGAATTATTTATGAACGATCAAATAATTTTGACAAAGCAATTGAGTGTTATCGAGATGCTTTGGAATGGGAATTGGCAATTATGTTGGCACAATCTTGGCCCAAGGATCAATTTACAGGTTTATGTTGGTAAATGTCGTGCTATTTACTTAGAAATCTCTGTCAGTGTTTGTGTATTATTTTCTATTAAGTATTTTTTTTTGATTGTAGGGACCTTGTAAATATGCTGAACGAAGCCAAACGCTATAGAGAAGCCTTAACAATCCTAGAACAGTTTAATGATAATAATGAAGAATCAATTCAATTTGCAATAGATTGTGGACTGTATAAAACTGGACTACGACTTTGTACAAAATATAAAAAACAAACAATGAAAGGTGAGTACATTCACGATTTTGAAAAAAATAGTAATGAAATAGATACAGACAAATAATTGAAAAGATTCAATTCACAGATGAGCGTCTTCTGCCAGTTTTATTAGAAGATTATAAAAACATTAAGGAGTTAATTGAAACAAACTGGGTTACCTTCAAAAGACACAAGGAGCGCCTCAGTTTTGTTAGAGAGAACAAGCTCAAAAATCCAGTAGAAGTATATGACTCTTATACAAACAAAGATAGTGATTTGTATTCTGATGCTGGAAGTACACTTGCATCTTCATCAAAGGGTTCGAGGTGAGACTTTGAATTTTATTCACTCTGCAGAGCTGTTTCACCTTGGAGCATTTATCATTGTGAATACATTATTGATAAAAAATTGTTTCAGTCGTAGTTTCCGATCAAGTAAGAATAGAAGAAAGCATGAGCGGAAGGTTGGCTCGCTGAAAGAGGGTTCTCAGTATGAGGACGTCGCTTTAATCATGGCTCTTCACACTCTCATCACATCGTCGTTTGAACTGAGACTGCAGGTCAAAGAGGTTGTAACCGCTTTGAGTTGTTGTCATAGGGATAAGGAAGCTTTTGTATTGCAGGTAATTTTATTTACTATAGCGGCCTCTCAGCTTTATAATATTACTTTAAAATTTTTAAAGTAATATTTTTTATCTCCAAATCCACTGTAATATTAAATCGTTAACTTTTAGGCATCTTTAGACAAGTTACTAAATGAAATGAAGGATAGCTTCAAAGATATATGGACAAATGAACTAATGCTAGAATCCACAAATGCTATCATCTTAGCTCAGAATGTACCGGAGGGTTGCAGTGTGATCCCACAAGGTATTGCTACACTAGGTAAGTTTAATCTGATACTAGTATTCACCATTTGGCACTATTGAGTAAAAAACTTGCAAAAATCATCAAATCTCATATTACTATTTCAGAACCGCATCTTAGAATAGCTCCTGTTGTTCAAAATATAAACTGGAAGCTTGATGGTCTTCATTAATCAAAAGGTTATTTAATAATAACCAATGTAGTATTTAAGAAAAACAATGTTTAAGAAAATAAATGTTTTATTTATCAAATAGTTTAAATTAATTCATTAGTTAATAAAATTATTTGCTTAAACACTTAGGTGAACAAAAATAACATTCAAATTCCACAGTACTGGTTCTATTATTATCAAACACCACAACTCTAAAGTAATCTTTAAGTTCAAATTCTTTGTATAAATAAAATGCATCATTTACAACAGGTGTACCACACACACACATATTTGAATTATCTAAAAACTGGACTAATGTCTGGGGTATAATATTTGGGGCATAGAAAAGTTTGTGCTTCAAAACCACTTTTGATGACATATTCACTAAATTTCCAACATAAATATCCCATGGATTATATTTATTCCGCTTTGAACTCACTTCTATGTGATGGAATTTGTTTACTGATAGATCAATGTATTCCAAGCGGCACTGCATTAGGCTACATGGCAAGGATTCCAATTCATTTTGTGAAATAGTAAGGTATCTGTAAAAGACTAAATAATTAATACTTTAAAAAGACCAATAAATTAAATAATTATCCTAGTACAACTTCAAACGGCCTACTGGGTTCTTTTTGCATGCAATAAATAGGGATGTTAGGACGAAACTCAAAATTATCACTGGGCAACAACTTTTTGATATAT